>OU015747.1:133034668-133062861 GCA_907169655.1 Acomys percivali
ACACACACACACACACACACACACACACACACACACACACACACACACACGACACTAACTTCAAAGATACCACCGTTTGATATCATATTTAAAATACTGGGTAGATATTTCTCTCTTGTCTAGATTATGAAACCAAGAATACTCGATGCTAACTCAGAGGCAACATACTAATGTATATGTGGACATGGACGACCTGTATAGATGTGAACCTTGTTCATAATTAAAAGGTAAAATCTGTGGGAGAGGTCTGGGGGCCATCCTGTGCTGCAACTGCATCAAGGGAGAAGTCAGTATGAAGACCCAGGTGTCCCACTCAAGTCCCTACACCCTTTGTGTCCTATAGATAGCAGAGCTACTGAATGAGAGCCAGTAAAGTGCTTCTCTAACTCATGAACAAGAACTAAATGACCTCTGCTGACCCCTGCAGCAGTGCGGCTCCTGACACTCAGGTAAAGCCAGTCTGAAGATGGTGCGGCTACTTGCCGGACCATGTAGAAACCCAGCGATGTGAAAAAGACTGCATGACAGCAAGCTTCAGATTAAACTCATCTTTTTTGTTTGTCTGTTTTGTTTTTCGAGACAGGGTTTCTCTGTGTAGTCTTGGCTGTCCTGGACTTACTATGTAGACCAGGCTGACCTCAAACTCACAGCAATCCACCTGCCTCTGCCTCCCAAGTGCTGGGATTAAAGGCATGCGCCACCACGGCCCGGCTAAACTCATCTTTTAAAGATTATGAACTCCAACTTTACCACAAAACTAGCATCTGCTTCTTAGTTTTTATAACTCCATTTCGGAGCAGGACTACATCTCTGAGCGAAGACTAATGTGGTACTCCCTAAAACTCAAGACATCAATCCAGGAGACTTCATGGAAGCGGGGGACAGGAAAACTCTTAAGAGCGAGATGGAGAGGAATTGTGGGAAAGATTAAGCTTTGTCACAGGTGGAAGCAGTCTTGGCGGGCTTTACCCTTGGGGCACCCCATGAATACCTTGTGATAGACTGAGTGGAGCCATCCTGGGCCTGGAATTCAGGAAGCAGACCTGGGAACCCCACCTGGGCTATTGTTTTCCTAGTGGACCCTCAACGGGAGAAGGAGACCGCCCTTCCCATGTGACTCAGGCAGGTGGGGAAGAGAAAAACAACAGATTCAGCCGGGGATTTGGGAGAGCGTGTGGAGAAAGCGAACAGGCTGGACTATCATGTGGGCCAGAGAGACACCTAAGGACTCATCCCGTGGAACGGATACCGGAAGGTTCACTCTTTTGTCCCTTTAACCTTTTTTCCTTCTTGTGTAAGCTAGCTGGGTTGTATAATAAAGTTTAATTGTTAAGAAACAGAGACAACAAGGAATGCTATGAAATGATGTCATCTAGACCTGACCTGAGTGGCCACTGCTCACGAACTCACTACAGCCATGGTTACCGGTACAACGTGAAGGCGACAAGATCAGACAGTATTCCAGCAGGAAGGTGTGTGGTTTAAACGGCAGTTTTATGTTTTGTGGTTTGCCTCCCATGAAGGATGTGTTGCAGGTTTCATATCAGTGAGGCAAGCAACTGGGAGTGCTGCCCTCAGAGGGAACAGGTCATTCATATCCATCCCTGCTGCCTTCTAGACTGGCAAAGAGACCTCCCAGTGACATGTACAACCACCGCCACGACGGCATCGGCTGTGAGGCCTCCACCAGAAAGTCTGTGCTGTATACTCCCAAATGTGCTGAACTGTCCGCTAATAAGCTTTTCTTTACAACAATGCAGTTGCTCTTTGGTATTTTGTTATAGGAAAAGAAATGGGCTAAAATAAAGCCCTTTGATGTTTGACTTCACAGAAGACAACTGGATTTTTTTTCTCTCTGCACCCAGTATGCTGTCTTGGTTGACGTATAATAAAGAACTTTTTTAAAATGGAGCCCTTTGTAGCGATCTGGACAGGAACTCTCCCCAGGTATCCTTGAGCCACATTTAATGAATCCCTAAGTGAGGGTTTTAACCTCAAGAGTCCTGATTCTACCTCTGGTTTAGCGAAGAAGATCACAGTAAGAAGCAAACCTGCAGCGTGACCTAGGTACTGACCTTGGTGATGATGCAGAGTCTGCACACTGTAAACTGGGTTAACTGTTATTGCTTTATCCACTCAAATTTCTCTTTTAATGACTAAGAAGAGCTAGATAGGAAATGATTTCAGATATAAGTCAATACAAATGCTAAAAGTTAAAGCTAAGCTGAACAGATAAGAACACAGGCATTTAACTGGTTCTTGAAAACCAGTCCCTTTCTGACCCCAATTCTAGCCCAAAACTCAACTAGTTCTTGTGGGTAACTGGGAGGACTGACCAAACAAACAACAAAAACAGAGGCCAAAAAAAAAGGGGGTGGGGCCCTAATGGGAGCACACAGAAAAGCAACCTTTTTGAGATAATTTAGGCCTAATGCATCCAGTGCAGGTGATGACACCTAATTATTCTCTTTCAGAAAACTGAGAAATAAGTCACCCAAATAAATTACTGTCTGATTGAAAAAGGCTAGCACACTAAGCTGAAAATGTAGGCTTTAAGGTATAATATAAGAGGTGGACCACAGGAAATGAATGGTTGATTAAATAGTTTCTATTCTTTTCAAAAGCTAAAATTTCTTTTCTTTTAAAAAGATTTGTTTATCTTCCTTTTATGTCGTGGGTAATGTTTTGTCTGTGCACCATGTTATGTAGTACCCCCGGAGAGTAGAAGGCGGCATCAGATCACGTGAAACTGGAATCACAGGAGGTTGTGAGCTGCCATGTGGGTGCTAGGAACTGAAATCAGGTCTTCTGCAAGAGCAGCTTAACTGCTGAGCTGTCACTTATTATTTTAACAAATCTCTTAACCTTGGTATTTAGTGTGATTCTATCCAAAGAAGGAGTCTGTATAATTAACTTTTGTTCTTTCACCAATCACTGAAAATCAACCAGTCACATTCAGTTCAGGCCCCGTGGCTGTACTCTCCTTATCAGTGTCTGGCCACAAGACTCTTGACATTCTTTTATCACCCACCCTCAGTCATTAATAAGAACTTCTGGTTAGATTCAGGTTATTATCTCTATAAAGAACTGGTGATTTTCAGACTCAAAGCAGCATATAGTTTGGACATTAGTGTTATCATTAAAATGCATAATGTGTTTCTTTTCTTTTCTTTCTTTTTTAACATGTGTTTCCAAGACTGAAAACCATTTTAGACTTACTTCAGTAGTTTTCAAGTTGACTACGGCTCTAAGAACATGATGATGCTTCTCTAGTAGAAAGACATTCATTCATATTATACAAGATGCAAATAAACAACTAAACTATAGTTCTAACACTGATTCTCTAATTTCCTTTTTCTATTTTCATGAGTACATATGTGTGGGCTAATGTGTGTATGTGCAGGACCAAAGTTAGTGACAGAACTTTATCTGTCACTAGATACGATTTTCTCTCCTCTAATACCTATGTTTTGTTTTCAGAATAGACTACTGAGAACATGACTTTTATTTCTTCTTTGCATATATGATATGCGCAAACAATGGATGGCTTACTTTTCCATGGAAAATAATTTTTTACAGGGGGAAAGGGTGAAAGTAAAGAAGCTGGAGAAAATCTGACAAGTCTGCACTTTATTTGCAAAATAAGTTGTTCCATATGAAACTTTGTTATTTTGATTAGCATCCAAAATTAACATTGTATACTTTAAAGAGTACCAATGTCTCAATGCCATCTAATTTCCATGCCACACAGAGTAAGGACGCTCATGTTCTGCAAATGAGGAGACCTCTCAAGAGGGTGTGACCTGCTCAGCCCCCTCTGGTGATGTGACAAACTGTAAACTTGACTCCAAGTACAAGTTTTTTGACTAACTTAAATTGAAGGTCTTAAAATTTTACTCAGAAACACAAGACAAAAAGTAAGTAAAATTTTTCTAATTTCTTTTTTTTACCCAAAATTGACTTTCCGGAGATGCCTTTTTAAAAGGAAATGTCTTAGAGGTTTAAATTTTTTTTTTTTTTTTTTTTTTCCCCGAGAGAGGGCTTCTCTGTCCTGGACTCACTTTGTAGATCTGGCTGGCCTTGAACTCCGAGAGATCCACCTGCCTCTACCTCCCAAGTGCTGGGACTAAATGTGTGCGCCACCACGCCTGGCTAGAGGTTTTAAATTTAAAAGCAGAAAAATGTGGTAAGAGGAAATCAAGACACTAGAAAACCTAGCCATCTCCTTGGTGTATCCCCTTCTAAAGCTAGAAGCCCATCTCTCCACACACGTGTGTCTAAATGCTACCTCCCTCCAAGATCACTTCAGGAAAGCTAACAACAAAAGCAGAAGCTCCATCCAAGACTACCACAGGAATCCTTTCCAGACCCAAGTGTGTATGACTTTACTACAACTGTATTAATACACTGTGTCCAGAACTAACTTTGCTATCCACTTAGTGACAATTCCTCTGGAGCCTCTTCTCATTCTTTCTATCTCTGGTTAACAGAGCCAACTTTACCAGCACTTCAAACTGACATACCTGGATTATTACCTCGAAACAGCATTTACTCCTCCCCATATTACAGTGAGAGGAGGTTGAATTTTAAAATAAGATCCAGGAACAAATGCCACTGACTCTAGGTCCTAGGGCCAGTCTACTGGCCTTAAGCCCAAATACTACTTCTAAAACAATAAATAATAATCACTAAATTCAGAGGGTTTCTATTTTAAAAACCCACCAGATTAAGATCAAAACACAGTAAGTGAGCAATAAAGTCCAGCCTTGGGACTGCTGAATGCCTAAATGAGGCCACAGCAGAACGCTAACACCATGGCATGCAGAGAATACATACTAGATAAAAGCTGTCTGCCTCCTCTTCACTGTGCGGTCCCCTCTCTAGTGTTCCAGAGACCAGGCTGCATCTTTGTCACCAGTATCCACCATGCTCACCACCCCACTTGCTTTTGTTCTACAGTACAGACCTGACTACACGGCTTAGGGCAAATGATAAAATGACCCACAAGACACCACAGCCCCCTCCCAACCTTTCCAGCCTTGTCTGTTAGGATTTCCCTATGCCCTCACCATGTCAGTTCTCATGCTCCAACCATAGCACAGTCTGTTGTTTCCCAGTTGTCACACCCCTCCAGCACAGGACTACTTAGAATATTCTATCGTTGAGGAGGTCCGAATGACTTCTTGTTTGCTAAGTTTGCTCTGACCCTAGAATTTTCTTTCTCATTCCAAAGACTTTACTTCGAACGCATTCACCAACGATCCTAATATTCCTGCTTTGTTTCTAGCTAGCTCCAGGCCAGGCGTGAAACCCAAGAAGGGTACCATATGGTGCTACTATCAGTAATTACCAGCACAGCAATAGGCCTCAAGGGCATTACTGAACATGTATTTTTTTTGAGATTATAAGCTTAGTATTGGTTCCTATTAATATCAGGCACTTAGAAGAGTAGACAGTAAAACTACCACTAAGAACAAAGTACTCTAGGGCCTAGCATAATGGAGCACTTGGGAGGAAGAGGCAGGAGCATCTCTGTGAGTTCAGGGTAGTTTACATACGGAGTTGTAGGACAGCCAAGGTTACACCGAGGCACTGCTTCAAAACAAAAGAACTCAATAATTCATGGAAATATTCTGAGATTTTAAAAATCCCATCAATTTTAAGTATATCATAAAGATATTTGCTAAGAACAGTGCTAGAAGTATGCTCACACTACAAATAATGTTAGGCCAACTTTATATTAAAATTAATTTAATCTCAAAACTTACTATAAATTTGATGAAAACTTCAACCACATGAGGGTTATCCTGGCTATGTTCTCATCCACAGTAGTTAAAAAATAAAACAAACCCAGTTGTTTAGTTAACGGTAAAAGATATTTTGAGGTGTTTTTTTTTTTTTTTTTTTTTTTGGTAAGCTATGTTTAACTATGGTTGAACAAAAACAGAATAAACTGGCATGTTGTTTTCTTTTTTAAAAAATGGACTTAAAGACTCATGTCCTTTTTAAATGATTTAAATAATTTACAAAAATGCTACAAGGCTGTGCGAATTTACCTTGACCGGTCATCATCAGGACTGATATTGCAGCTTATATAATTCATTGCTTTTATCTATAAAAGCCTTATATATACTTGATAAGTAAATTTGAAATAAAAAATTGTTGGTCTGTATATTTACTTAAACTCAGACAATTTTCATTGGTGAAAAGTCACCCTTGAACATTTGGTATAAAAAAATGTTAACAGTAATGTGATTTTTGTTTTGTTTTTTAAATTCCGAATATAACATATTGTATTTAGTACCTCCTGTACTTTCCAATATATTAGATAATTGCATACCATGTTAAAAACAAAATAAAGGAAAACATTCCTGCCACCCACCTTTTCACCAAAACAAACCAAAAAAAGAAAAAAAAACCACCCTGAAAATATTAAATATACACATATACACAAGGGTAGCTTGTGAAGATTAGAATGACTAGTCTAAAGAACACTGTAATTTTTTCTTAAAAAAAAAAAAAAAAAAAAAAAGGAGGACTTTGAAGGATGGCAGCAAAAGGGAGAAATGTAAACTCACTGGCTCGGGCATGAAGAGAGAATAAGGCTAAGTCATGTTCTGGAGAGCTATGTAATACCTCAGTGGCTGTGAGCCCTGCCTGCCCACATTAGTCAGGGAAGCTCTCTCTCGGCCCTCTGACTTTTGGTCTATTTTTACTGAGCTTCAGAAAAAGATTCTGTTTGAACAAAGATGTCCATGACCTTAAGTCTGAGAGTCTTGAGGATTTACTGGTAATGGCAATGGCTGATTCTCTTGTTAACAGTGTAACACGAGAACAGTAAGAGCAATAAGCTGTAAGAGTGAGTATGGAATATCACTCTGTCACAGGCTGAGGGTGTGGCTCAGTGGTATAGTGCTTACACAGTTTAGTTAACCTCTCAGCACCATGGAAGGAAGGAAAATGGCAACACACGTGTAAAGATAAGAGGGTAATGGAGGTTAGTATTAGCAAAGTACATTATGTGCACGTATGGGAGATATCATCATGCAAACCATTGTTTTGTACAGATAATATATACCAATAAAAATTTTAAAGAAACAAAAATGTAAGGAACAGGCAGACTGATGTACACAGTAGCTCCGCCTTCAGAATATATTTGTTCTTGTGCTCCTGGTCAGTTGTGTTGGGCTACAGTTTACAGAAGAGTCTGAAGCAAGCACAGCCTGGGTTAGCAGAAACCCAGAAAGCCATTTCAAGGGTTTTGTTTTTTTGGTGTGTGTGGTTTTTGTTTTAGTGGTGGCTGTGAACCCAAAGCAAAGAGCTTTAGCAAGCGAAGATAAAATCATGCTGCTTTTCAGGATTACTGGGTATGTTTGTGTAGATGGGTTGGAGGGGCCAGCACAACAATACTAGGTAAAGACATAACTTTGTGAGAATCTGCAAGAAAGGGCCAAGTAAGGTCACTCCAGGTTCTTTTTCCTTGAAGACAGGAACTCTCTGTAACTCTGTAACTCTGGCTGGCCTTGAACCCTTGACTCTGCTGGCTTAAAGGCATGCACCGCCAGGTGACACTCCAGATTCTTTACTGATTTGTTTATTTTATGTATGAGTGCTCTATCTGCTTGTACACCTGCATGTCAGAAGAGGGCATCAGATCCCAGTATAGATGGTTGTGAGCCTCCATGTGGGTGCTGGGAATTGAACTCAGGATCTCTGGAAGAGCAGACAGTGCTCTTAACCACTGAGCCATCTCTCCAGCCCTGTCAGATTCTTAACATTTATTTCTTCCCATGCTTCTGCTTCAAGGACCATTAGTGTCATCAAAATTCAGAAAACGGTATTTTTAATAAAAATTCCCTACATAAATCAAATAATCAGAATCACAAAAAGATGACTACTAGCTGTGTGCATTTTAACAACAAACTGTATTAATACCCATTGATAAAAAACAGTATTTCCCACTTGGTAAAAACAGAAGACAAAAATCACCATTAACAATAATGTGCACTATGTTAAGTGCATTTAGTTCTTAACTGGACCCCCATTTGAAGGCTGAGAAATGGCAGTTGTTGCAAACACAGCCATACAGAAGCTGCTGTGCACACACCCTTTATATTATGTAAGTGGCCTATTTAAGGTATATGGATCATGATTCTAGTTTCTTCCTCAATAACTACAGGGTAAGTCTATTCCTATAATGTATACTAATAAAGTATTATGCCAACACAAAAAGTACAGTGTCTATAAGAAATAATTTATGAGGCCAGACTTTGCTGTCTTGTTTTTTAACTTAAAGACAAACCAGAGTAAGTACCAGTGGTTTGTTTCCTCAAAATAGATCCAATATGAGAAGAAAATACATTCCTTATAGATACTGATTTTCCCAAAACAAGACTATATAGAACAGGTACATGTACAATGACATAAAGCATTCTGCACATCACAAAATGCTATTCCTCTGAAATGCATTTTTAAAGGAGGCAAAGGAGTTAGGTGTCTTAATCCTTTTTGTGCTTTAAGATATAAATATAACATTTATAATGGTTTTTTGGAATTCTATAAGATCAACAAGACATCAATATTTCATCTGGCTGCAATACTCTTTATTAAACTATATGAATTTTATTCAGAACATTTATTATCATTAAAATCACCACCAGCATACAACACAGAAAGGAGCAATTATATTTGTATTTTTATATGTAACATTTTCTGATTATGAAATTTATTGCTCTAGAGACCCACACTTCTGTATACTTTTTTTGTTTCTTAAACCAAAACAAAACTTAGTTTATCTCTAACATAAGGTTTTGAATACTCGAACTTTTAAAAGTGAATTATTCTATTCTCCTTTTTAAGCAACATGTAGTGTAAGAATCCAATTACTGGGATGTCTGACCAGCTGAGGGCATGCCTCAAATCTTTAAACAACCTTTTAGAGCAGGGTTTCTCAACCTGTAGGTCATGACCCCCTTGGGGATTGAGCAACCCTTTCACAGGGGTCACCTAAGACCACCAGAAAGCACAGACAGTTACATTATAATTTATAACAGTAGCAAAACTACAGTTAAGCAGCAACGAAAATAATTTTATGGTTGGGTGTCACCATAACATTAGAAACTGTATTAAAGGGTCACAGCCTTGGGGAGGTTGAGAGCCACTGCTCTAGAGCCAAACTCTTATCCCATTTAATCTTATTCTAACTTGAAGTCCTTGGGCTCAGTGGTGGCTTAAAAAGCATACTTTAGGAACTTGTATTTCTTGGCAGAAGGCAAATAAACACCAGGCATAGTGGCCTGATTGAAATCCCAGCTACTTGGGAAGCAGAGGCAGTAGGATTGCCTGAAGCAAAGAGCTTGAGCAACACAGAGCCCTTGTATCTCTGGTGGCTTTTATGTCCTAGTATCCAAAGTTTTTAGAGCTGGATAAAAGAAGTTTCATATGAGGTTTAAATAGTAATTAAACTAATTAAACTCGCAGCATCATTCTTCTAGATTTCACTTTTTTGTTTGTTTTGTTTTCTGTTTTTCAAGACAGCGTTTCTCTGTGTATCTCTGGCTGTCTTGGAATTCTGTAGACCAGGACGGCCTTGGACTCAAAAGATCCACCTGCCTTTGCCTCCCAAATGCTTGGATTAAGCATGTACACCAACCACACCCAGCTAGACTACACTTTAAACACAAACAAGTAAGAGTTCACATTTTTGTAGAAAGTAACTTAAGGAATTATTTTAAGTTGACAAGAAAGGTTTGCTTTAACATATACATAGCATTTCTGCTGAAGAATACTGGGAAAGCACAGACACTTTACCTGCTTCCTGTGAATTTAACACTTCTAAGGCATGCATCATGGCACTTGCGAAGACGTTGGCATCCTCTTTGCTGCCAAAGTTGAGACCATACACCTGTCTAGCATCCCGCCATTGGTGGAAAGTCTGTGTAGCTTGATTGTACTTCAGCCCTTTAGGAATGGCACAATTTATCACGACCTAAAAGACAATAATTCATTTTAAAGCCAGATAATAACTGGGGGAAATAGAAGCCAACACAGAACCTCATTGTAGGTATTTATTTAAACTTGTTCCTATTAAACTTTGTCAAGACTAGTTGGAACAGTTGCCTAGGGTTTATAGAAGTCAGTCTGATGGAATGTATCTTACGTAAAAGGGCTGCTTAAAAACAGTAAACCAACAAAAGAAAAGCAACACACCTTATTAAATATACTTTAACTTTTGTTGGAAAATTACAAATACAAAAATGGTACATTAGCTGTAAAGGTCCTTTTGACACCTCCTATCCTGAAAGAATATCTCTAGTACTACAAACTTGTTTTATAGGATTTTGTTTTTGATTAAAAACAGAGTCACAGAATCCATGCTGAGAGATGCACCCGCCTTCTTTCCTCAAGTTCACATTTAAGAGTCATCCACTATATGTACGACCATGGTTTGTTACTTTTCATTGCTTTATGAGATAGTCCTTTGTATAAAATACCAACTTGCCCATTCTTGCACTAACATTTTTACTGCCCCAAATTTGTGGCTATTACAAATAATGACACGAACATTCTATGAATCATTTCCTGATATACACAGTGTATGTTTTTACTGAAAAGGCCCCCACAAGTGGGACTAGTATAGGTCTTATGTATATTTAACTTTAGTGGAAAACTCCACATAGCTTTCTAAATTTGCCCTATCATTTGCTATTTTGTAGCAATATATAAAAATTTGCTGACTCCATATCCTTTGTAGCATTACCACTGATATGTTGGTCTTTATTTTATAGCAATCCGTGTGGGTTTGAATGTGTGTGTATTTGTATTTTAGTGCGTATTACATTACTCTGATCACTAATGAGGTTCAATACATTTTTAAGTTCTGTAAAAATAAACATTATGTTGTGTTTGCATGACTGGGTTCAGAACAGGGCCAGCATGTCATGACACACGTGTGAAGATAAAATGACAACTCTGTAGCTTTGGCTCTCTTTCCATCCTAATGCAGGTTCTAGGGATAGAACTCTGGCTGCCAGGCTGCGTGGCAGGTGCCTTTACTCAGCCCCCTTTTTTGTGTGTGTCATTTGCTTCAAGATACATCTTTTGTGAATTCCTGCTTATATTCATTAACAAACCTATGGCCCATTTTTGTCCTAAGTGATCAATCTTTTCCTTCATATACGATCCCAAAGTAGATATTTATATAACAAATATCTTGCCCCATTTCCGTAACTCGCCTATTCACTATCAGTGATACTGTGAAAAGTTTACTTTCTTTTATTTCAAATTAGGAAGACTTTTCTCCTTTAATGTTTTTGTATTCTGTTTAAGACTGTTTCTCCATTTAGGTTATGAAAACACTACTTCACTCTGTCTTAGAGGGCCTTTAGTACTGTTACCGTTAGCAGCTGCATCTCCAGTCCAGCTGAATCAATTTAAGCCTATGGCGTGAGATGGGTTCAAGCTTCCTGTTTGTTTCCCTTCGTCACCAAATGATTCACTTCTATTAACTAAGCTACAGGCTTCCCTTTTGTCACAAACTGAGGTTTGTCTCACTGGTCAATGTATCTAGTATTTACCCAACCACAGCGTCTGGAGACTGGAAAGGTCTCAGCTTTCAGACTTCGTCCTTCTAAACTGTTCCTCATTGTCTTAGCTATGTTTGGTCCTTTGTGTAAAGCCACCATTACACTTTAACTGTCAATTTCCAAATTTAAGATTGTACTAACGCTAACGGGACAACTTCATCACTGATGTCACAGAGCTATCTGGTACTTCCTAAGCTCTCTGTGTATTGGTATCTTGGGCACCTATTATTACATTTCGCAGCTTTTTGATAAAATAGTTATTTGTTGTGGTTTAAAAATGTCCCCAACAGGCTCATATCTGAACACTTGGTGTTTGGCAAAGGTGTAGAACTTTTAGAAGGCTGAGCATTTCTAGAGGAGTATGTCACTGGAGACAAGCCTTGAAGATCTACAGCCTGCCTTCGCTTCCTGCTCACTCTGCTTCCCAGCTGGAGATGCAGTGGGACTGCTAGATTGCTGCTCCTCCCTCAGGTGGCTCTAGTCAGCATATTTTATTACAGCATCAGCTAAGTGACTATCCCACTATTGGAAACAGTATCGACTAAACGCTTTATTTCCTAAGTCAGACAGAAACCATTTCTAGTAATGACAACACATCTAGAGTACCTATTAAACTTATTTTGATTCTAACCTATTACTAACCCAAGATTTATTAATTATAACATCTTGCTGATCCTCATGACTTATGTTCATGTTTTCTCCCTTCAAATACATAATCCTTGTACATTTTATTTCCTTTTTCCTTCCTATATCTACTGGAAAACAACAATATTAAAAAGATGTGGCCAAAGGCTGAGTGTGGTGGCACACGCCTTTAATCCCAGCACTCGGGAGGCAGAGGCAGGCGGATTGCTGTGAGTTCGAGGTCAGCCTGGTCTACAAAGTGAGTCCAGGACAGCCAAGGCTACACAGAGAGAACCTGTGTCGAAAAACTAAAAAGATGTGGCCAAGACCAAGCATCTTTTGTCTTCTGCCTGATGCTATCTTCTGACAAGTGTGGATATTAAGCTTGTAAATAAAGATGCGCCTAGAACTGTTTAAGCAGGGACATAAAAGAAACAGTTTGTGCAGAAGATAGGGAAAAGAGTCATAGCTGATTTCAGACAAGGCTAACACTGTGGCAGGCACAAGAGATTAAGTATTCATGTACTGTTCTCTTTGCTGTGGTTAGGCTAAAAGTGAACAGGGTTGTTTTAGATGAACATACCACCTATGTGGACTCATGGTATGCTTTCCATGGTCAGTCACTCCCTAAGTGGTTACCACTGAGTGAGAAAATATATATACTTCTTTTTTGTTTGTTTTTATTTTCGTTTTTTTTGAGACAGGGGGCGGGGGAATTTCTGTATTATGCAGCCCTGGCTGTCCTGGAATTTGCTCTGTAGAGCAGATTGAACTCACAGAGATCCACCTGCCTCCCAAGTGCTGGGATTAAAGATGTGCACCACCATGCCAGGTTATATTTATTTTTAAAAATTGACTATAACAGGGCGTGGCGGCACACGCCTTTAATCCCAGCACTCAGAGAGGCAGAGGCAGGCAGATCTCTGTGAGTTTGAGGCCAGCCTGGTCTATAAAGTAAGTCCAGGACAGCCAAGGCTACACAAAAAAACCCTGTCTCGAAGAAAACAAAAAATAAAAATCAGGAGCCTGGTGTGGTGGTGCAGGCCTGTAATCCCAGCACTCGAGGAGGCACAGGCAAACGAATCTCTTTGAGTTCAAGGCCTAGTCAACAGGGTTCCAGGACAGGAAGTGCTACACAGAGAAACCCTATCTCAAAAAATAAAAAACAAAAAACAAAAACAACAAACAAACAAACAAACAAACAAAAAAAGTAAAATAAAACAAAATAAAAATCAGTTACAATGTTGTCCTTTCTCAAAGGTTAGATGATTGAAAGAATTTGATTCCTGTTTTGTTTTTGAAGATAGGATCTCACTATATAGCTCTAGTTGGCCTGAAACTGGTTAGTTAAACGAGATTGGCCTGGAACTCAAGAGATGTGCTTGCTTCTGCCTTCCAAGTGCTAGTATTAAGCATGCTATTCCTGGGAGATTTCTTAAAATTTTATTTATTTTTGGTTTTTCGAGGCAGGGTTTCTCTGTGTAATAGCCCTGGCTGTCTTGGACTCTTTTTGTAGACCAGGCTGGCCTTGAATGCACAAAGATCCACCTACCTCTGTTTTTAATTCCAGCACTCTGGAGGCAGAGAAAGGCAGATTTCTGTGAGGCCAGCCTAGTCTACAAAGAGAGTTCTAAGACAGCCAGGGCTACCCACAGAGAAATCCTGTCTTGAAAAAAACAAAAAGAAAAGAGGTTCAAGAGGGGGCTGGAGACTGTGAAGACTACTGGCTGCTCTTCTAGGCAACTGGGATTCAGTTCCTCGCGTCCACACAGTAGCTTACCACCATCCAGCACCAGAGAGTCTGATGCCATTTGATTCAGACATGCACGCAGGCAAAATTCATACACACAAGGGGGGAGGGGGGAAGAAATGTTCAACAAGGTTTTGTCACACAGTTTTCATTTTGTTCTCCATAGCAGCACCATGGGCAGTATGTGACATGTCTCTAATTTAAAGGAGCACTCTGCAGGAGGACTGATGAAGAGAAAGCAGATGCATTGCTCAGTTCCTGACAGGCAGTGATTGAGTGGGGTTTCTGTTAGAGAAACAGGAGAGGAGACTCGTGCTCCGTAACACAGTGAGGAAACCGGAGCACAGTAGAAAAGCAGAGGCTAGGGAGGAGGAAGAGGACACACAACAAAGGCAAGAGGTAAACTCATTCCTGTAGACTAACCCAGAAGTATGAAACCTTCTCACCAGAGAAGCACTAATTTTTGTTGTTTGGTTTTTTTTTTTTTTTTTTTTTTGAGATAGGGTTTCTCTGTGTAGCCTTGGCTGTCCTGAACTCACTCTGTAGACCAGGCTGGCCTTGAACTCAGAGATGCGCCTGCCTCTGCCTCCCGAGTGCTGGGATTAAAGGTGTGTGCCACCACCGCCCAGCAAAGCACTGCATTTTTAATCAGGTGCCCTAAGAGTTCCACTGCTCTGTAATCTATGTTAGTCAGTAAGTTATGTAAGGAAACTGCAGTTTCTATATCCCAGGGAAACTCCTAAGTCTCTTCAGACGAAAAGAGGATTTTCTCTGTCTCTTACGAGATGTAGCCTGAGTCCCAATTTTTGTATAAGTACCAGTTTCAATGCCCATTCCCTATACACATGCATGACTATTATAAATCCCTCGCTATCACGAGTCGACAAACCAATTTAAAATCCAGAGTTTCTGCAGCATCTGTTTACATTACACTTACTGGAAAATTATAGATCTGACTTTCTTTTAGCAACAACTCACAGGGCACCAGACAGAATCTAGCTATATTTTCCCTGCACTTTGTAGCAGAATGGGTTTAAACATTAGTTAAATTACAACTTTGGAAAACACTTTTCCAAAGGTACTTAGTAAGTCTCCAAACTGTAAAAGTTCCGGCTACTAGTATACAGTACCTGTATGGCCTGATTACCTCTCCCTCTGCCTACAGCTCCTAATCTGGATTTGACAGGGACTAAGTAAGGCATCAAGTTATCAGACAACCCACTTACTTTCTTGAAATGTGCAATAGGGATTACTAAAGCTTGGCTGTCACCTTAGATATGAACTAGAAAAGCCCACTTATTCCAGCAACACTAATGGCTACCACTTTTTTATTATCACTTATGAATTTGACAATTCCTTCTGAAACCATTTATACTTTCAAGTAATTTCTCTGTCCTCATTAACTATACCTTTGAGGTAGGTAAGTAGATAGACAGACAAATGAATCCTATGAGCATACAATGTGCTCCTTACATTGTACTTCCTATGTGTCTATTCTAAATTTAGATTATAGAAACTGGCTGGTTGGATGGCCAGATACGACAATCTAATGAAGATGAAAAAACTCCTGCTCAGTGAGGCTTGGCGGACATTATTTTGAACTCCAGATCCTACAAAGCACCAAGAAAAAACAGACTCCCAAGCACTGTCCCTCTGACCTCCACATGTTTGCTACCATATGTGCAAGTCTGCACACATATACATGCATGCATTCACAAACAACTATAAAGGATTTTAGCAGACCCTTACCTGATGGTCTTGAATCTTTCTGCCCACCACTCTGAATGTGTTGTTGCCTGTATGGTGATAGATATGTACTCTGCTGAACCCAGTTGAGCCACCGGCTGGCACCCACTTCTTATTGGCATCATCGTAAACCATCACAGCAGCTCTTGCCTGGCAGATACTCTGTTCACTGTAGAAAATAAAAATCAAACGAGATATTTAAAATATGCTAGGTATGCCCAAGAGCCATGAGCTAGGGTTAGCCAATGTAGTGCCAGTTAACAATCAACAGGGTAAGATAAAAGCAAAGCATAATAAAGGGAGGGTGTGGGATCCATAAAAATATAAGACCGTAAGTATTTTATTCTAAATGCATCCAGTTTATTATCAAGTTGAATATATCTATTAATATAACTATAAATTAATCACCACTTGTTTAAGTATATGATGGTGATGACCTATCTGAGATTATTTTCTCCTTGCTGACAAAATTACTTTTATAATCAGGATCACTTTAAGGTCTCTAACAAATTTAGACAAAGATGAAGGCCAGGCGTGGTGGCGCACACCTTTTATCCCAGCACTCAGGGAGGCAGAGGCAGGTAGATCGCTGAGTTCGAGGCTAGTCGGGTCTACAAAGCAAGTCCAGGACAGGCAAGGCTACACAGAGAAACCTTGTCTTGAACCACCCCCCATCCCGAAAAGGAAAAACAAAACAAAAACAAAACCCAAGGAGATGAAATGAATAATCAGTGGCTGACAACATGACTAACTCCTTTTATTCCCTCTTGTCAAGTTAATATCCCACACATGAACATCTTTCCCCCATTTCCTTTAAAGTGTAAGAATAAGGGGCTTCAGAGAAAGCTCAGGGTTAAGAAAGCTTACTGCCCTGCAGAGACCCCAACTGAGGCCTAGCATCCAGGCTGGACAGCCCACAACCACCTGTAACTTCAGCTCTAAGAGACTGGATGCCTCTGGCTTCCACAGGTATCCACACTTACATGCACACACCCACAAATACACATCACTAAAAATAAAAGTTTAAGACTAAAAGATTTCTAAGGATCCTACTACATTTAAAATCCTCTTCTCCACGGATAAATACTAAAAAAGTTGAATACCAGAGTTTTGGGCTGCCATCTGTCCCAATTACTTGCTACTAAGTAATACTGAGACATACAAATAAAACAGAGATGGGGTCAATTTCTTTCTGAACATTTTTCAAACAGACACACAGCTAACTACAAACCCAATTAAATGCAGCTTCTAGAGCAGTAGCTCTCAACCTGTGGGTCATGACCCTGTATCAGGTCTCCTGTATGTTTCCTAACAGCAGCAAAATTACAGTTATGAAGTAGCACTGAAATAATTTTATGGTGGTGGTGGGGTCACCGTACACGAGGGAGGCTAAGGCTAAGGCTCCTCTGGAGGGATATAAGCCTACTTTTGAGCAGTTAATACAGACGCTCCTAAATAGTTCATGTACTCCCCATCTCATTTGTCATAAAGGACATGTTCAGTCTACCAATTTTTGCCTCAAGAGATTTTGGACAATATACTATGTGGTTTTTCCAAAACACCCTCAGAAATAGTTACGCCAGCCTTGCTCATGCTTCTCTCGAGCACAGCTTTGCAGGAGGAGGTTGTGTGCGCCCTGATAACAAGATCATGGGAAACCTAAAGAAATCACTGCGCTGAATAATCAATTTGCTTCAGAGAGATCAGTTGTTTTAACGTTCCATTACGAGAATTACACAAAACCTAACCGGTAAGCAACAATGGTATAGTGAGTCCTTTGGTGCTGTCTCAAATTACTTTCATGCTGCCTAGAAATTTTCTGAGAATAGAAACAAGTCAATGACTAAAGCCAGAATTATTTTTTTAAAGCATTATTTAAAGGCATTTGTCAGTAGAGCAGTTGAAGACTTATTACTCACAACAGAAACACAAACTATATGACAACTTTAAGTATAAGAAAGGTGACTGAAATAAGCAAAGGCCAGTGCTTCCTACCACTTACAGCTGCAGAAACAAACTATGAGATGTAAAACAAAAACCTGAAAATTAATGCAAAACTATCTTCCAGTGTTCAAAACGAGTACTAGCAAGGAAAAGCGACACACACTATTACTCCTTACACTTAAGAAGCATCGTTGACAAATCTCTGTGGGTGCAAGGCCAGCCAGGGCTATGAAAGAAAACCTCATCTTTAAAAACGGCATTTCAGGAGGCCATGAGAGCCTTGTACACACCTGTGCTCCTAGAATCTCATGGGGGATTTAAGACTAAGCTGGGAAACTCACAGAGGCTCATCTGTCAACTCTGATGTGGTGCATAGACTAAGCCGGCGACAGTCAAGACGTTTAACTTCATGAACCTACAAATTTAAAAAGCAGACTGGATGAATCAATACAGAACAGGATGTCAATATTTTGGCCTATTAGCATTTTGGGTGGATAAAAAACTGTAAGGGAAAGACTATCACAACTTGTTAAAAATAAGGGTTTTTTGTTTTGTTTGTTGAGACAGGGTTTCTCTGTGTAGACCTGGCTGTTCTGGAACTCACTCTGTACATCAGGCTGGCCTCAAACTCACAGAAATCTGCTTGCTGGGTTTAAAGACATGTGCCACCATCACCTGGCTAAGGATTTTTTGGAAACAGAAAAATAGGTACAGCAGAGATGAATAGATGACTCAGTGGGTAAGAGCACTGGCTGCTCTTCCTGAGAATCCTGATTCAACTCTCAGTACACGCAAGGTGGCTCTTTAACTGTCTCAGGGAATCTGACGCCTTCTTCTGGCCTCTGCAAGTACTAGACACATATGTGGTGCACATAAATACAAAACACCCTATACATAGGCAAAACACCTATACACATTATAAAACAACTAAAATGATCAAACATAGTAACTTTAGTTTTCCAGACATTATCTATGTTTGTATTTTTCATCCTGTTTTGTTCTATTACAGTAACAAAGACCTGCTTTAAATAAGATGGCACTGTCAGGTATGGCAGTCCGTATCTGTAATCCCAACACTCAGGATGCTGAGTACAGGAAGATCCAAAGCTCAAAGACAGCTTGGTTAGAGAGAAAAACATAGCTAATTATGGCTGTTCTCAGCTGCACAGAAAAGTATTGCTGGTATATATCCAAGAACAGAGCAACGCGTCTTTATATGCACCATGGCAAGCCTCAAAATAAAAACTTGTCAAAATCTTCATATTTCTGAATCAGTGAAACAATTATGAAAAAAATAAATGAGTAATCTACCGAACTGCAGTTTTGTGAAGATTAAATACTAAATAGCCATAAACAAAACCCACATTCTTATGATGCAATGTAACCAGTGTATAGATTTAATTATACTTCATGTTCCTAATGTTAATTTTGGTATTTTTCAGTGGAATACAGCATTAAGACACTAAAACTAGCTGGCTCACTGCCCCCCCCCCCCAAAGTGTAAAGAAACACAATATTATTTAAGTAGTTTTGTAGCTTGGCTAGTAAATTCATTTCTGAATACAGTAAAATTTCCTGAACAAGTAGGTATGTATAATGGTAGAGAATGTTCACAAAAAACAGGTCCCAGTAAGTGCAATGTTCATTATATTTAAGGAAAAAACAATGTATTCTTGTACACACTATGTAGTGATGATATAGCAATCTTTAACAAACAGTATTTCCCTTTCAAAGACACCGTTTACAAATCACACATCAAAGGAAGCATAAATATACACCAGTGCCTCATGCACAGCAGGCACTCTTTAAATGCTGTTCAGTGAATAAATGCACCTAACAAAACCTGACTTGTCGGAAACCAGAATCAAATACTTTTCCTTATATTAAGTCTTCTTAAGGTCATCAAAATCATCATTAATTACTTCCTTTTTCCGTCCCCTAGCGAGAGTCTCTGGGGAGGGAGCACTTGAGCCATAGGAAAGAGATCAGAAAAATATTGGAGGGCTTTAAGTAGAACACAACTTACATTTGTGAAGCCATGACTCTCGCTACCACAAACTAAAGCGACTGTGGAAGGTGATGTGGAAGTTAAGGACAGAAGGAAGAATGCCAGACTAGAAAACAGGAGAGGAACACATAGGATGTTTGAAGTATAATACAAGGGACAAAAACTATGAACATAACCAGCAGGTTACTAATGTTTCCACTAAAATGAAAAAATTGTTTTGATCTGGGTTCCTATACTAGGTTCCAAACGACCAGCTCACACCAAAATGGGTTCGTGGTAAGTGCCACACAATCAAATGAAGCTTTAAGTAGATGGATCCTGAAACAGAGCAGTTAAGTTTCCCTGCCTGCCTACACACACAGACAGACACACACACAGACACACTCCACCGGGGCCATAGCAATCTCTAAGTCTCCTTGGCTCTAACCCTTACAAAAACTTAACTGACGGAGATGAACCCACATCTCCTGTTGTGGATTCTTCCCACCTTACAAAGCCCCTTTCGTCTACTGCTCAGGAGCTCACTCTTGAACCGAGTACATAGAAGCCAATTAGATATACGAGATGGTATTTTTGTTACTTTTTTATATCCTCCCCCACCAAAAGACACTGACCACTCAAGACTCCTGAAAGGAAATGCAGAAGAGGTGCTAACAGTCCCCTTTGTGGTCTCCTGCCTTCCTCATGAAGCACCAAGGAAGGACTGGACAAAATTCTCATTGGACTTTGCTCCTGATTCCTCAAGTCACTTTTCCTTCAAGCTCACAGGTTTCCAAACCCACGGTTAGTTTGCACCATGTAAGTGACCTTTGGGGCTTTCTCTAACTTTAAAAGTTCTGTCTACAGATGCAATAAGTGGTACCAAAACTGAGTCTGAACTCTGGCTTTTCAAATAAGGAAGAACTTAGGTTTTGAACCCTCCTCCCCATCCCCAGTTCTCTGAAATAGTAATCTCTGGCTATCTGACAAGGGAATATCAGGACCAGAGCCATAACTTAAGTGGTAGGTAGGCAGCATTGAGGAGCCATTTGATGACTCACCTACACAGAAAGGACTGGTAGGATCCCAACCCTGTACCTGACTGCCTCCTCTAACAGATTCAAGAGGTAACATAAAACAGAACCCCTGCCCCTCCAAGATAGGGTCTCTGGTTGTCCTGGAACTCACTATATAGACCGTACTGGCCTTGAACCCACAGTGAGCATGACAGCTTCTTCCTACCAATATGCTGTTTACATGCTAAAAGAGACTAAACTGCTCATAGAATGAGAAGCACCAAACATACAAAGGGCATATTAAGAGGTAGTCAAACAGTGGTTAGCACAGGGGGGTACTAACATGGAGGGACGCCTCAGAGGAAATCAATCCTATTATCACTTTGATCATGGACTTCCTCTCTCTAGAACTCTGAGGAAGTAAAATTTCTGTTCAAGCCAAATAGTAATAATAAAATAAAAAGTAAACTTTAAGGCCTAAAACATTTTTAAGGATACCAAAATTTATTTCCATTAACCAAATATAAATATTAGTAGACTCATAAGACTTCTCTCGTGACAAACATTTATGAAATATTAAATAACATTTCTCCTTTGCTATTCCATTAAAATATATTTGCGAGCCAGATGGTGGTGGCCCATGTCTTTAATCCCAGCACTTGGGAGGCAGAGGCAGGTGGACTTCTCTGAGTTCAAGGCCAGCCTAGCCAACAGAGTGAGTTTCAAGACAGCCAAAGCTACAATAAAACCCTGTCTTGAAAAAACAACAAGGGCCTGGAGAGATGGCTCAGCAGTTAAGAGCACTGACTGCTCTTCCAGTGGTCCTGAGTTCAATTCCCAGCAACCACATGGTGGCTCACAACCATCTATAATGTGATCTAATGCATACTGTATACATAATAAATAAATCTTAAAAAAAAAAGAAAAACCAAAACCAAACAAACTTGCTAAAGATGGGAGAAATTCTTACTAATAACAGGTTCTTCTACCATGGTTCAGTGAAGAAAATAGCAAAAACATTATGAATGAATGACTGGCAAACAAAACAGCAGATAAAAATAGTGGCAGCAAACAAGTATTTTCTTTTTCTTGCAAAGCAATAAAACCATCTGAGATGTAGACACTCCAAATATGTAGACAGGCAAGATGTATCATATCATTCATCACTTTCACAAAAGCAATATTATTAATTTTTAAGAGGTAAAATATCAATGTCTGTATACTAAGCTGTATACTAAGCTCTTTATCCAATACACAAACAAAATGCAAACGCAACCAGGTGCAACAATCCATTCACAATCAAGAGAAAATGGCAGTGCATTTAAAGTAAAATAGCGAGTTTTTGAGAATATTTTGGTAAATCCACCTTTCAGGATTAAAAAACAAAAAAATCCCATAACCATTACTCTTTTCTTATAATTGATAGGTAGAAAGAAGGAATTTACTAAATATAATCATGTTTTCAGGAATGTTGGAAGTCAAGCTTTAAAACAACTTTAGGCGGAGAATATAGCTTAGTTCAAGTGCTGACATGGTATGAACTAAAGAGTACAAGGCTAGCCTGGGCTAAATGAAACTCTGATTATAATAATAGCTTATAAAAGTATTTTGTCTATTTTTTTGAAACAGGGTCTCACCATGTAGCCCCCAGGTATTTCTCCAGACTCTGCCTCCCAACTGCCTGGATTAGTAGCCTATATCACCATAGCTACCTGAAATTGTTCTTTTCTTTCTTTTTTTTTTTTTTAAAAGATTTATTTATTTATTTATTATGTATACAATGCTCTGCCTGCATGTACACCTGCAGGCCAGAAGAGGGCATCAGATCACATTACAGATGGTTGTGAGCCACCATGTGGTTGCTGGGAATTGAACTCATGACCTCTGGAAGAACAGTCAAGTGCTCTTAACTTATGAACCATCTCTCCAGCCCCACCTTTTAATTAATCAATTTATTCACTTTACATCACAATCATAGGCCCTTCCCTCCTTTCCACTCAGTCTTACCCTCCTTCCCCTCCGCCTCAGAAGAGGAGCTGCCCCTTACCCACCCATCCCAGCACAAGTTGCATCAGAACTGAGTGCATCCTCTACCATGGTGGCCTGGCAAGGGGGACCCCACCAGAAGTGATCAAAAAACATGCAACAGAGTCCTTGTCAGAGACAGCCCTGCTCCCCTTACTAGGGGACCCACATAAAGACCAAGCTGCTCATCTGGTACATATGTGTAGGGGACCTAGGTCCAGCTCATACATGGTCCCTTGGTTGGTGTTTCGGTCTCTGCAAGGCCCCTTGAGCCCAGGTTAGTTGGCTCTATTGGTCTTCTTGTGGAGCTTCTGTTCCCTCTGGGTTCTTCATGGTGCTCAAGTAAGTACCCTACTAAGTTCCGTAAAACTCACTAAATGTGAGTCAATAAAGAGAACCGTCTACTCTCAACAACACGCCCAGAGAGAGAATGTAAAAGTAATGCATGCTCCTAGAGCCATGACCACGGAGAAACTGGGGTGGAATTTCTAAGGGCTCATGGAGAGAAGATGAAAACATATTGGAAGGAGGAAGAAAGTACTAACATTAACTAGTAAGACTGAAAATTAACAGGATTCACAAGGGCTCCATGTGTGCAATGTGTCTGGGAACAAACTGAGGAAGACCTGACCTGCTCCCAAAGAACAAGCCCCTCAAAGGCTGAAGATGAAAAAGAAAGAAGCACTTAAAAAAATTGCTGTGGCAAAACACACAGCAACCAGAAAGACTTTTCTTATTCATGGTTTGCCACGTCCATTACCGTGGGAAAGCAGAGAGCACACACTGTCGGAAGCAACGGGAGCTGCTGGCATGCCTGCTTCACATCTTTGTGGATCAGGGAGCAAGGAAAATGAAAATACTCATTTAGCGTTCCTGGGTTTTTTTTTTTGTTTTGTTTTGTTTTTTTTTTTTGAGACAGGGTCTCTCTGTGTAGCCTTGGCTGTCCTGAACTCACTTTGCAGACCAGGCTGGCCTCAAACTCACAGCGATCCACCCGCCTCTGCCTCCCAAGTGCTGGGATTAAAGGCGTGCGCCACCACGCCAGGCTTAGCTTTCCTGTTTTGTTTTGTTTTTTTTCCATTCATTCAGTCTGAGACTCTCAAAAGGGGCTGGACCACGAGGACTCTTTACTTTTGGTTTAATACAGCCGTGGATCCACATGTCGATGGCATTAGTCTACAGTGTTTATGAGAACCCCGAGGTGGAGCAGAGTTGGAGGAAATAGTCACTGCAGGTTGCCTTTAAAGAGGGCATGTGTATTTTCATGGCCTGGCCTGTCTCAGCCTCCTGTTGGTCACAAAGTAAGTAATTTTTCACACAACATGCTTCCACAATGATGCCTTGCCCCACCGTGCTCTGGCCCAGAACCAGTGGAGCTAGGTGATCTTAGAATTACACCTCTAAAATATAAACTTAGATTAAAACTCTAAAAGATAAAATATTTTAGGTTGGTTGTGCCAGGTATTTTGTCAGTGATCAAAGTCTGATGAGTACATACGTGACCTTTAAAATCCACTAGGCAATTAGATGGAGATGGCTACCTATCTTTTTAAAAGAGATTTTCACCAATTCATCATAGAAATATAGTGGCTAGAAAATTAAGAAATATTTCAACTACAGAAGAACAACCTGAATAAATGAAAACAAAACAAAACAAAAATTAGTATGAACACAAAATAAAACAAAGTATATGACTCATTACTTCTACTACACCAACTAAAGACCTACATATTACTGGACATTTGTATTAAGTGGTATAAAGAAGAGGAGGATGTCAGATCCCCTGTGACCGGAATTGTGAACTACCTGACATGGATGCCGACCATCGAACTCAGATCTTCTACAAGAGCAGCAAGTGCTCTTAACCACTGAGCCATCTTTCCAGGCCTCACAGCTAGCTTCCCCCGCCTTTCTTTCTTTCTTTTTTTCTTTAAATACAGCCCAAATCTACTTGCCTAGGAATGATACCATCCACAGAGGACTGGCTGGACCCTCCTAAAATCTATCTAACAATCAAGATGCTTTCCCACAGATACTGCCACAGGCTGTGTTGATCGAGGTAATTCTTCAGCTGGGTTCTCATACAGCTCTAGGTTGGATCCAACACAATAAAAAGTAACCGGCACATAGAGCAATATAAGTTATATTGGCATTTTAAAGCAAAAACGGTAACATCTTATAGGGGTTCAAAGTATTCAGATGAAGTATATGTAAGGCAGCTACAAAAATAGACAGGAATAAACCCATGTATTGCAAAGACTTGCAAGGTTAATATTTTATGTGAAGTGCTAGAGCATCAACTTCAAGCAAATGGTAAAAAAAAAAAAAAAAATTCATATCTGTAACTACTGTAACGATTGCTGGGGGAGGGTGCAAAGCGATATAGCTTTACAAAGCCAACAGACCACATAGAATTCTAAACCTTCTAAAATATAGAATTCTAAACCTTCTAAAATGTATGCATGAAGAGTAAGATGTTACAGAACTAAGCGCACACCTACCCTCTGAGCTTTCGATTCCAATGCTAAGCAGTATTACCCAAACTTGGCGAGAGGCCAGGTATATAACAGGAAAATGGATATGCTGGCACATTTATATGTTCCTTTATTATTGAGCAAGAAAAGCAAAGTAACTGGCAACTGCAAAGATAAGCAGTAAAAATATGCTGTGAAGGAAGCCTTATACAAGAGCATATATTTTAATACCATCCATTAAGTTCTTGCAGAGAAAAAAGCTAAATCTTTAGTGGAAATTATTCAAAACAGCCTTAAAAAAAAAAAAGGCAGGATCTCACTATGCATCACTAGCTGACCTGAAACTTGCTATGTAGACCAGGCAGGCCTTGAACGCCAGAGATTTACCTTCTTCCGTCCCCCTAGTCCTGGTATTAAAGGTGTGCACCACCACACTTTGAAGAACAGCAACTTTCAGTGGAAGGGGAAATTAAAGCAAAGAATAACAAGGGGGAAGGGTTTGGTACATTTTGCCATCACCCCAAAACACACTTTTGCCTCAAAAGAAATGTGACTTATATGTGTGTATCTTTCAGTGTGTATGTGTGGGTCCACATGCTTGCATGTGCCACAAAAGTTAAAATATGCAGGCATTGAGACTTAGTAAATGACATATGATATACATAGGAAACCATATAGGTGACTATTTTTTTTAAGTGCACACAGAGAAAAAAACGAATGGACAGACAGATATGTAATAAAGCAAATATAAAATATTTCATTCTCTAGAATGGCTATTCTAAATGTATGGAGTCTTATTAAGGTCTGGTAAATTTTGATGTGTGATATCTGTTTTGTTTGCAAGATTATTTAATAATAAAATTTATGAAAAATAAAGTGGTACTTGTTACCATCTTCCCCAAACAGCAAGATTAAATATTTACTGGATACTCTACAATGTGGGTATTTCGCTGCACAATCCCTCAACTATGCTATGTGTTGAGAATGTTCATGATAAAATGTTGGGAAGAAATCTGCGAGGTGTTGCTACTGTGCAGCTTTCTCTCTAAGAACACCTAAGACCTCATAGGTACAACGATGGTTAGCTCTGAATGTCAGCCTGGCACAACAACCTACAGTCATGTGGGAAGAGTCTCAACTTTTGGAAGTGCTAGATCAGGTTGCATGTGGGGGGGGGAGGTGGGGAGCGTCTTCATTGCTAATTGATGTGTAAGGACCTGCTCTCAGTGTGGACCCTTTCATAGGCAGGCCCTGGGCTGTGTTAGAATAAAGAAAGTGAGATGAGTACTGAGCCGGCAGCCTGGGGCCACCTGTTTATGGGGACAGTGGATGAGACATGATGGGCTGTTTGAATTCCTGCCTTGACTTCCCCTAAATATGGACCGAAACTGGAACCATAAGCCAAACAAACCCTCTCCTTCCCTATCTTGCCTTTGCTTAGGACATTTGTCAAAACAGACATAAAACTGGAATAGTTACAATAAAAAAATGACAAAGTAATTGTATACCTTCATTTTCATAAAACAAACGACCAAGGACAGGCGTGTCTCATATTTTTAAAAGATTTATTTATTTATTTATTTATTATGTATATAGGTCTTCTTACAGATGACTGTGAGCCAACATGTGGTTGCTGGGAATTGAACTCATGACCTTTGGAAGAGCAGTCAGTGCTCTTGACCTCTGAGCCATCTCTCCAGCCCATGTCTCATTTCTTATATTTAGTCAAATAAGAATTTTAAGCTGAGGGACAGTAAGATGACTCAGTGGGTAAAGGTGCTTGCTCTGTAAGTCTGGAGAATGGAGCCTGACCCCTTAAACCTATATTAAAGGAAAGCTCAAACTCCAGAAAGGTGTCCACTAGCCACCACAAGTACAGTGATATATAGGCCTGCATGTTAACAAACACACAAAGGTTAACTGATGGAGAAACAATAAAGATGGAAGTGATCAGTATTTGGTTGGCAGTGTGCTCACTAATGGTTCCCATTAAAGCCCAAAGACACACACCATCAAGGTTTTAGCACAGCCACAGTCAAGGTTTCAACGAACACCTGCAGCCATCAGTACCAACTCTAGTTTTCTCCTGTGCTCAAAAGCTACAGACAGCTACTTGCTGTGTATTTATACACAAATAATTATGAGGCATAAAGCATTTTCCTACCCATTTTCTTCCTTTACCCTAATTGCTCCTTTCTCCCAATTTCCCTTCCCAAATGAACATGCCCACATTTCTTCCCCAGATAGAAACCTAAGTTTTCTACACTGCTCCCGCCAGTTGGAAGCACCCACAGATCTCCAGTACTGTATCCTGTCTCCATGTGGTCCACTGCCACCATTTTAGTGTCTTCCCTGGATTACTATCGAAGTTCACAAACAGCCTTCTACCCTCCAGCATCTTTCTGGAGGCCTACAGGCCACACTTCCCAAATAAGGATAAGTGTCTTTTTTTGTTTTTCAGGCAGTTTTATTGTTGTTATTTTTGTGTGTCTGCTGTGTTTATGTATATGCTGGTATCTGCAGAGGCTAGAAGGGCATCAGATCCCCTGGAAGCAGAGCTACACGTGGTTCTGAGCTGTGTTCAACATGGGTTCTGGGACATGGACTTGGGTCTTCTGGGAGAGCAGGGAGCACTCTTAACCCCTAACCCCAGATTAAGCATTACATAGAACATACGATGCCTTTCTATTTCTGCAGAGAAGAATCTAGTATTAACATTTTATTTTAGGCCATTTTTATAAAAGACATGGTCTCACTATGTAGTTCTGACTAGCCTGGAACTCACCATGTCACCCTGTCTAGCCTCATACAGAAACCTGCCTGCCTCTGCATCCTGAGTGCTGGGATTAAAGGATTTGCTTCCAACACACCCAGCTTTAGAGTTAAGAAGTTTTACAGAATAGATTTATATTCCTGATGATCTCCTTTTTCAGGTAAACTGTTAGTCAATCTCAGACTTAATTACTGCTAGACAGACAGACAGACAGACAGACAGACACACACACACACACACACACACACACACACACACACACACACACA
>OU015747.1:133069366-133086656 GCA_907169655.1 Acomys percivali
CAAGCAAGCAAGCAAGCAAGCAAGCAAGCAAGCAAGCAAGCAAGCAAGCAAGCAAACAAAACCTATTCCCTTTAATCCTAGCAGAGGCAGGTGGATGTCTTTGAGCTCAAGGCCAGCTTGATTTACAGTGAGTTCCAGGACAGCCAGGGCTAACAAAGAAACCCTGTCTCAAAAAAACCAAAGAAGAAAAGAAGACAAAGACATCCACCCCCCACCACCCCTGCTCTTTTGCTAAAGGATGACACAGCAAGAAGGCCTTCAGTGGACACATGTGTGCCGCTTGACCCTTGTCTTCTCCGCCTGCAGAACTACAAGAAACAAATCTGCTCTTCATAAATTACCCAACATCAAATATTCTAGTAGAGTAGCACAAAATAACGAACAAAAATAATAAGCAATTTTATAATTAAATGCCAGTGGTAACAACTTATTTATCGGACCCTTTGCCATAGGCATAGAATATAAAGTATTTTACTAAGAGCATCATCAATGGAGCTTTAAAGCTACGTATCTAAGGGCTGGAGAGACGGCTCAATAGTTAAGAGCACTCACTCCTCTTCCAGGAGACCTGGGTTTAGTTCCCAGCACCCACACGGTGCCTCACAACTGCCTAGAACTTCATTTACAGGGGATCCAATGCCTTTTTTCTGCATCCAAGCATGCACATGGTACACAAATATATGTACAAGCAAGACACACAAAATAAAAATAAATATTAAATAAACTATATATTTAATAGGCATATAGAATTGACACAACTGAGACGGAGGAAACCCAGGAGCAAAGAAAATTGACCGTGTAACAGTGTCAGAGATTTACTTGCTATTTGGGAACAACTCAATCTATGCACGATTAGGCATGCCACAGAGAATCAAACTGAGTGTTTCAACTGCGTGATAAAGTTTTATCAAATGAAGTGTGGAAATTGAGTTGATTTATTAAAACGTATCTTGACACGAGTAGCTGGTCACACTTATTCTGATTCTCAACAAAAGAAGGGGAACACACTCGGAACTTTCCAACAAAGAATCTAAAGCCATTCTCCTAATTGCACTTGGACATTACAGTTTGATGCCTGAAACAAAGCAGGCCCCACCTAGGACATGCTGGAGTATGATGTCTGTGCCCTTTAAGAATTTTATTCTTATGTTGGCTTCTTCTCATTTGTAGCAGCTATCAGCTGGCACAGCATCCAAGCCATAATCCAAATGCTCGAAGCAATTCACATGCATCTCTAAGCAACAGCTGTGTAAGCTTTATAGTATGTCTAAAAATATAGTTTAAAACATTAAATGGGTTTCATCTAACATTCAGAAATATGACTGAACAAAATACAGTCAACTCAATTCATGTTAGCAGAATCATTTAGCAGAAGGCAACATTCAAAATGAGTAATCCAATTCATAAAAAATAAAAATGCTTACAGGCTGTACTTTTATTTCAGAAGTGTCCTCTTTTCCTGACGATATGAAATACCTGTAACTGTAAGGTTTTGGGGGGTTTTGTTTTGTTTTTAAAGTCCTTGGTGCTGAGGACTGAACCCAAGGACCCTTGCAAGCATGGTAAGCTCCCATCTTACTACTGAGCTTCACACCAGCTTAATTATGCTTATTTTTTCTTTCTACTGGAGAAGTTATCTTTTTATGTAAAAGTTTAGAATGTAGAGTTCCTGACTATCTTAATTTCATGCCCTCACACAACTTCTGTTATTGAAGGATTCCTCTGAAGCTCATTTGTCTTTCCTTGGCTGACCTCATTAGCCACACAGAGCTGAAAAGGCTGATATCCTTTAATACTCTGTCCTTTAGATCTTACTGCTACTGAGATAGACAGCTGTGCCAAACACAATGTACAGCTCATTAAAACCTAATGTTCAGATACCCCGCCTACCCATCCACCCGCCCAAGAGATGGCTAACAGCTCACCAGGCACACTCACACGAGTGACTCTTCCATCAGCAGGACCTGGCACTTGCTCAGCAATGAGGCTCAGGTTGAGCTTGGCCTTCTTTGGTCGCTAAAGCAAAATGGTCCTGAAACACACAAAGCTCCTTGCAGGACTGGGAAGGCCACACACAGCTGTTAAGGCAGCAGCAACACTTACAAGGCGTGTATGTAAATGTATCACTAGCTTCAAAACATGCATGTCCCTTTGCTTAACTATATTCAAACAACACTCAAATTATGTAATGAAAACCAAAAAATTATGAATATTATATAAAACTTCTAGACTAAGGTAACTATATTGTGAGTACGTAGGAGAGGGTTCATGTTTCACTCAGCAATGTTCTATGGGCCTAATTTTCAGTGTTGTAATGCCCTGAGACAGACAGAAAATCAACGCATTTACTTTTTAAAGCAGCTAGACACATAGTTCAGTTGGTATAGTGTTTGCCAAGCATTCCCAGTGGCAGTCTTCAATCCCCTGAGCATGGAGGATACTGCATACACCTGTAACTAGATGCACAGGAGAGGAAGACAGAAACATTGTTAAGTTCAAGGTCATCCTCAGCTACACAGAGAATTTGAGACCAGCCTGAGTACAAGAGAGCTTGACCACCAAAAAGGACTCACTGATGAATGTATTATGATTCTATGTGAATACATCAAATTCTTTGTAATAATCTCACAGCATTCCTAAAGATGTAAAATGTTTCAAAAACAACCAATTAAGAGACTCTAACAAAGAATACACACCAATAACAATGAGAACAGAATCTACTCAGCACAAATAATCACTTAAAAAAAGCCTCTCTGTGTGTGTGTGTGTGTGTGTGTGTGTGTCAGCTCTAGCCAGAGATAGTGGCTCATGCCAGAAATTCCAACACTTGGGACCCTAAAGCAGGACTACTGTAAGTTCAAAGCTTTCAGAGAGACAGAGAGAGAGCACACACTTTTAATCTCAGAACTCAAAGGAGAATCTCTGTGAGTTCCAACCTAGCCAGTTATACATAGTGAGACTCTGTCTCAAAGAAGAAAACAGAAACGGAAAGGACAGACATATAAGGCACAAGCCTGGGGAGGCAGAGGCAGGCAGATCCCTGTTAGTTCAAGGACAATCTACACAGGGAATTCCAGGACCTTCAAAGCTAAAGTAGAGACCCTGTCTCAATAAAGACCAAGAATCACGAAATAGAAAGGTTAAAAGGTTAAAATTTAAAAACAAACAAACAAAACCAAAGGAAAGTCAAAGAAACAAAAAGGAAGGAAATAAGAGACAAGAGAAGAAATCTAGACCAAAGAAACAAGTGAGAAGGCTAATTAAAAAGGAAAAAAAAAGCTGCTTTTTGGATAACAGTAATAACATAGATAAAATTTCATTAAGACTTTGAAGACCAAAAAGAAGGGAAGTAACTTAGTGTATTAACTAAACACTAATGATTTTGTTTTTCAATCAAGATTTATTTTATCCATAAGTGTTCTGCCTGCATATATGTGTATGCACCATGTGTATGCAATATCTGCAGAAGTCAGAAGAGGATGCCAGATCCCCTTGAACTGGAGTTATAGATGGTAGATGCTCGGAATTGAACCAGGGTCCTCTGGAAGCCATCTCTCCAACAACCAGTTATTTTATAATCTAGAAGTAATGCCAAAATTGAGTAAAATTTAAAAAAAGAAATGAAAATAGAACAAAATTCTAAAATAGTGATGTTCCGTTCCAGAAGGGGGACCAAAAACAAAACCCAAACCTAACTCCACAGTAAAACCTTTCTTTCTTTTTTCTTTTTCTTTTCTTTCTTTCTTTCTTTTTTTTTTTTTTTTTTTTGAGACAAGGTTTCTATGCGTAGCCTTGGCTGGCCTAGACTCATTTTGTAGATCAGGTTGGCCTCGAACTTACAGCGATCCACTTGCTTCTACCTCCCAAGTAGAAAATGAATTAAAAAGGAAGGAGGAAAAAGAAAACAGAAAGGTGGAGAGGTAACTGAGAGCTATATCCTGATCTGTTAAGTAAAGCGAGAGCCTGGGTCTGGGTATGAGTTTTTGACATACCAGTGACATACTTCCTCCAAGGCCACACCTACTCCAAGAAAGCCACAATTCCCAATGCTTCTAGCCTTTTCAAATAGTGCCACTCCCGGGTAACTAAGCATTCAAATATATGACCTATAGAGGGCATTCTTATTCAAATCACCACAGTATTATTCAAGGTATTAAGTCCATTCTTTTTGCTGTGTGCTTCCCCCTGTTGTTGTTGTTTAAAGACCAGGTCTTACTATAAAGCCCAGGCAGACCTCGAACTTACAGCAATACTCTTGCCTAAACCTCCATAGATGCTGGGATTACAGGAACATGGCACCACACTGCATTTTTTGTTTTGTTTGTTTTTCTGTAACTAGAAATGCCAGTGGCTTTCTCAGTAACAATGATCAAAGATTAAACTGTAAAATGAAGACAATACAAAAAGACGTAATTAAGTAGGTGGGAAAATGTATGCTAGACACTATGAAAGAGGCATGTGAGTGACTTAGAGTAACAAAAAGTTTAAACTGTACAAATGTTGATCTAAAACAATGGAACATATTATAAAATAAAAAACTGAAAAAAAGTATCCTTTTATTCAGCTATATGTCACCCCCCCCCAAATATTTTCAAGTAGTACACAGCCAAGATTTAAAAATAGATCTAATTTAGGTTAAGCTCCAAGAGAAAAGATTACAAGATGGCTAAAAGCATACTTCGGTCAACAATTAGACGTTAAATAATGTTGTGAAGGTCTAAACAGTTTACACACAATAGGAATTATGTCAGGCAGTAAAGCTGATTCTCACAGGGCTTGAGAGAAAAACCTACACAACTAGAAAACAGGAGGACTCGAGTTACTTGTTAATCTCTGAAATACATTATCTCAAGGGAGTATGGTGGGGAGCTTATAAATACAACCTAGTACTTAAAACATATTCCAAAGGTAAGTTTAAAACAGATGTAAGTGTTGAGCTGGTTCACAGTCACTTAATAGTACTGTATCACAAGGGCCACAAACTATGCCAACGGAGCAGGAAAGGTCTTATAATCTAATTTTAAACGGACTGAACTCCAACTATCTTGCTTTTAAATTCTATTGCAAAATAGGTAATTATTTTAGTGCTCAGCTAAGAAATGCCTTTGCAAGTATCCTTGAGAACTCTCAACAGTGGTGGTTACCTATACAAACATGCACATTATCTATCTAGTCAGTTTTCCACCAAGGATGGGGAAGAAGGGGTTCACAAGAGATGCTACAGGGAGTCATGGCTGCTAGTGAAAATGAACAGTTTTCTACAGGTGTCAGCCCTGTGGCAGCAAAAATAAAGGGAGAAGGAGGAGGAGGAGAGACTAACACAACGAAGTACAAAGCTGTCACTAATCTCTACTGAAAACCAAAGCTGATTTACAGAGAGAGGCCCTTCTTAAATGTGGCGTATTATACCCTGTGCTATTTTTAAAGTTACAAAATCAAACGCAAGTAAATAGATGTATTCAAGAAATCGTTAAGACTAATCACAATTAGCTAGGAATAAATACCTTCTCTTGAAATAAAATAATTACTATTTAAAATATGCTCTATTACATGATGACAGAGTTTCCTGTGAAAAGGTCATGAATGACAAGAAATAGAATCAAGAGCTCTACTTCCACCATTAATTACTCACCACAGACAGCTAGTCGAATGATTACTTAGCACTGAGATAGTAGCTTCTCAACCACTGTTTCGTTTAATTCTAGCAACAACCAGATGAATTAAGTATTGTTATCCTCATTTGCAGATGAAGAAACAGAAGCCTATAGGTTAAAGTGCTTGTCTGTACTTTAAAGTACTAAACCACAGAAGGATTCAGATCTCTCTGTGAGAGCACCTAATCTTTTAAAAATGGCTCCAACTTCAACAACCCACCAAAAACCTCATTCTCATTAGTTTAACAAGTAGGAAAATAACAACTGGACTTTCAATTGCTGAACAAAGCACACAAAAAAAAAAAAAAAAAAAAAAAAAAAAAAGTCAATGCCCTGGCTTCAACACCACCTCTCAAAACAAAACTGGATAATTCACAAAAGATTTAGGGAGAGGTAGTAAAATTATGAAAAACACTGAAGCTCACTGGTAAGCAAGGAATGCAAGTTAAGACAAGTTATCCTTTCCTACTGTGGGAGGAGAACAGCAATGTGAGAGTGGGGAAAGGCAACCTCTTGCTGATACAAGTGAAACAAGCTTTCTGCAGAGCTGTTCCTACACAACCATCAGGAGTCTTGGAAATGCAGGCATTCCTTGACTCAGCAGATTACAACTCTGTAGGTTTCACTTCAAGTGCATTATGTAGAATTTAGGATGCTAAACAGAACTCCTCACAATGATAGGAAACTCCAACAAGGGACTGGCTAAGCACATTTTTAGGTTAAATCTTATGTAACTGCCAGATAGTCAAACACGGGGGTGAGGGGGGTGGGGGTGGGATGGACGACATAACTTAAAATGAGATTTATCTATATGGTAGTGGTATTGAGAATAGAAAGATACATAACACACTTTAGAAAGACCAATAAGAAAGGAATATTTGATTCAATTAACTGACTTCTTTTTACAAAATATGGTGTACTACACACAACTAGTTTACACAACTGGAAGCCAAATCTGAACCGTGGAATTAAGGAAATGTGAAAGCCACACATCTGAGTGCCTCCTTATCGCACTATCTTAGAGATAAGAAAAAACAGCTCACCCTACTCTTACAACGCACTCAAAACAACACTTCTGGGCAGAGGAGCACTTACTTATTCGCATGACCCAATGTTCAATGGCCAGCACCCTGGGCGAGAACTCCACTTCTGACATAACATTCCCCAGCAGACACCAACCGGGTGTCCTACAGGCACCTCAGATGACAATTTGCAATTCTGAAGAATTTCAGATGCTCAGCTTGTAAAGTCTATTATGCCAATATTACAAATTATAAAGGCCCCTGAAACATGAAACACTCTAGAGCCCAATCATTTTGGGTCCAGGACATTTAATCTGTATGTTACTGTTTATTACACCTACATATGAAATAGAGGAGAGGGACGTGGAGTGTAGCTCAGTGGCAGAGCACTTACTTACTATGCTCAAGAAAGACCCTGTGTTCAAATTCTAGCACCAAAAAGGGGGGCGGGGGCGGGGCAGACTATTGAAGACACAAGCTAGTTAAGATGTTTGAGAAGCAAAACAGACTACCAACCAGAATTTCAAAGTAAACCTGATTATCTTGGGAGGGGATAGCTCCCAACTTCAACATAAGCAATGCAAATTTATGGTTAGTAAGTTTCTACAGTCAGACATTGGAAAACTGAGCCCACCTACACAGTAAAGTTTGAAGATTCCCAATTTGTGCCAAACAGACAACTGAGTCCAGCTACAGTCCGGCACCCTACAATTCTAAAGTCTATCGGTTCACTGATTGCTGCAGTATCACCTTTAAAAAGTGAGTTTGTACTCAAAAATGACACTCAAATGACCAAACCAACACAGGCAACTTTTTGTTATATGTTCTTTAGCCCAAATCTTCCAGGGACATTAAATCACTCTTTGGAGCTCACAATGTATCATCTAGATACCACAAAAGTCCAAAAAGGCCAAACCTAAAAGGGTTTGGGTTTATTATATGACCCTGGCTCAGGATCTTAATAAGTTATCTGACACACAGTACTCGGTATACAGCCACCCACATGAAAAGTTCAGCTATATAGAACATTCAAATAGATCTTCACTCACACAACCCAAAGGCTTTTAGCCACAATGCTAAGTTTACAATAAGCTGCAGCTAGTTTAGTCTCTTCTCTAACTAAACTCAAGAGTAATTAGTATCATCACAACTGGTCATATGTATGATCACCGTATGGAATCCCAACTGAGTATGCTTAAGAATCATCCAGCTAAGTAAAGCTTTAAAAAGTCTCTAAAAGGCAAAAGGTTTTAAAGGTTATTGGAATGGACAGTCCTATACATAATGTTGATTGGGTATTATTTTACGCTTTCATGAAGACGATCAGAAGGACTGTATCTCTACCATTACTAACAAAGGTAGTATGTAATTAATTTTATATTCAAACATGCTCTTACCAGTAACTGCTCAATTACAAGGAAAACTTAAGAAAAAGTGCAAGTAACATTTTTCAACTTGCTCACAGGAGCTGCCAACCACTCTTTAAAGAGAACTTCCTTGCAGAAAAAGATAATCAGTTAAAAACATTTCCAGCCAGAGCTAAGTAAATGTAACCAGAGTGAACTGCAAAGCATTTATCCTTGAAGCAAAAAACCCCAAAAGCAAAAAAAACGTAATTTCAGCAGCCAGGAGGCAGATTTCAACTACAGACCACCCTGCACCTAATTCCCAAACAGACTGTTCAGCAGCTGTTGCCCTCGCCAAGGTCCTCTCCCTGGAGTAAAATGACAGCGCCACAAAAGCAATCAGCCTTACCAGCAACCAACTTTTCCAATAATTGGAGATAAAAAAGAAGTGAACCATGGACCTATGTCCCTAAAATTAATAAAATAATATCCCACCAGCACCTCTTTGTATGAATGACTACCCCTCCCTCCAAAGGCCATCCAGATGAAAAATTGGCTACAGGGATTTCTTTTAATCACCTATTTGCCAATTTGGGATTTCTTTCTTCTCATCCCTCCTTTCAAGAGAATACAGTCCAGAAATTGAGAATAATCCCTCCTCTTTTCCTCCATCACTTCTACTCCATCATTCACTTGTAAGTAGTTCACTGATCTCAGTCCAGTACACAGGACTTCTCTCCATTCATCCTACAAGTATGTATTAAGTACCTGCTAAACACTAAGGATTATTCTCCCGTTCTCCTTCGAGATACTGAGGAACCCTCAGTAGCTTCTCTCTAAAAACTCCACTTGTGAAATATTCACGTTCAACTTAAAACAACGAAATGAAAGGTGTTACTTCTGTGCCCTTAATTTTCTCTTCCTTCTTAGTAAACGCCCTTAAAAACTAAAGTCCCCTAAGGCCCCTGCTAGACTCCATTCACTACCTGGCAAGTACTGGAAGAACATGAGTCTAAAAGAGACTGGTGGGATCGCTGGAACAGAGGAGAAGCTGTATCGTTTAGGCCCTCAGACTCACCCTCAGATGGCCAACCCACATCACGTCATCTCTCCCAACAGTCTATCTCAGTGTCAGAGTTAGTAATAAAAAGACACTGTTGAGTTCTGTATGCCCACACAAGCTACCGTGTACAAAGCTCGATATTTCTATTCTTCTTCTGATAAATGTTAGGAGACCAGCTTGTAAGACAATGCCCTCTCCTAACCCTTCCCCCCAACTTATTCTGTAGGTTTTATGTGGTGGTTGTACACGGAAGAATGACAGATAAAACCTACCAGAATCTTAAGACTAAGAATCTTTGTTCCCAAAGCAGCTAAGTGAACAAACAGGTACAAGGTGAAAAGAGAAAGAGAACATTCCATCACAAGCATTCCTGTTTGAAATTCTGGATAGTCCCAGACAAAAGGTTCAGCAAGTTAAGAGGTCTTTGATGCCAAGGCGGATCAAGCTGAATTCAATTTCTGAATCCTACAAATAGAAGTAGAAGGAAACACCCAACTCAACAAGTTGTCCTATGGCCTCCACATCAACACCATGGTAATGCCCCCCGACCCATTCATACACACTGAATAGATGCAAAAAAGAAAAATTAAGGATTTGTCAAGTCAAGTCAGTTTTGTATTACTCCTGTTTTGCCAAATAAATTACAACCATCAAAAATGTTCAGAGCAGGGCATATGCCTTTAATCCTAGCACTTGGGGGTTAGAGGCAGGTGGACTTCTGTAAGTTTAAGGCTAGCCTGACCTACTAGTGAGTTCCATGTCTACATAGTGAGACCCTGTCTCAAAAAGTGGGGAGAAGGGAGATGTTGGAAAGAGGGTTCAGTCATTAAGAGCACTTACTGCTCTTCTAGAGGATCTGGATTCAATTCTAGCACTTCATGGCAGCTCACAACTATGTGTAACTACTCCAGTTCCAAGGGAATCAACGGCCTCTGGACACCAGGCAACCATGTGGCACACAGACACAAGCGCAGGCAAAACACTCAAACACATAACAAAGAGGGAAAGGACTGTGTAAGTTTAAAAGAAAATGAAAAAAAAAAGGTTCTCAGAGATAATTAAGCATACTAGATTGAACCACTTAAAAATCAAAACTGTCAATATCTGAGTTTTTTTTTAACCTCCCCAAATGAGTAATTTTGCATAGCTAAACCTAATAGTGGCACAACGTACTTCAAAGGAACGCTGATTCAAATAGCATTGCAGTACTGGCTTAAGAACGTAGCCCTCATTATGACAGCTTCCACAGAAAGCTGGGCGCAAATCTCCCACCAAACAATTGACTGTGAAAGCCAGGCTGCTTAAGAAGTCCCACTGTCATGATCCGGGCTCTGAATAATTTTTCTCCTCTTTTTGTTTTTCAAGACAGGGTTTCTCTTGTGTAGCCTTGGCTGTCCTGGACTCGCTTTGTGGACCACGTTGGCCTCGAACTCACATTGATCCTCTGCCTCCCAAGTGCTGGGATTAAAGGCGGGTGCACCACTGTGCCTGGCCTGAATAAATTTTCAACCTGACTGCGACTGGTTTCTCCCCTTTAACCATTCAATGAGAACCAGGCCTCTAACACAAGCTTATTACTTTTCCATGTCGCTTGGGAGACTCAGTTCATTGCTGTTTTTCTCACAGAAAAACTGCTACTTATAGCAACAGCCTTATCTTATTTTCTGAAGGTCTGTCCATGTCAAATAAACAAACCACAAGCTCCTTAATAGTAGAGATAACCCTTTCCAATCTTTGAAAACCTACAATAAAATGAGTGCTCAATTTAGGATAGGGTGGTTGAAAGACCTGCCTTACACAACAAAAGGAGCAACTGATTTCCTCAACAGCTGAACCTCACAAGAGATGAAGACCCAAGACTAAGGTCTAAGGAATACTCCAAAATGCTGACACTTCCAGTAGCTGGCACTGGGTTGATTGCTCCCAGGCCAGTCTGACTCAGTCTCCATGTAGTAGGAAAACTAGACAAATGCCTACCTAACCTAGAGTTAAATGGGCCCTCCCTTCACCTGACAGTTGACAGTGAAGTACTGTACTTAGTACTGTAAATTCCTTTATCCCTTCCTTGTACATAATCCACTTAAAAAAAAAAAAAGATTTATTCATTAAGTATACAGTATTTTGCCTGCATATACGTCTGCATGCCAGAAAAGGGCACCAGATCTCATCATAGATGGTTGTGAGCCACCAGGTGGTTGCTGGGAATTGAACTCAGGACCTTTGGAAGAACAGGCAGTGCTCTTAACTTCCAAGTCATCTCTCCAGCTCCACATATCCATTCTTGACAAGCCTGTGAAACGGAAGCATGTAAGAACTGAGCAAGAAGCTGGTTTTTTTTTTTTCCCCCCAAATGTGAATGGGCGTTCTGCCTCCATGTGAGTCTATACGCTACATGTGTGCTGGGTGCCTGGGGTGAGTTGTGATCTGTGGGTGCTCAGAATTGAACCTGGAAGAGCAACCAGTGCTTTTAACCTATAAGCCATCTCTCTAGGCCCCAAGAAGCTGATTTTAAAAATGGAATTCCAGTCCAAGAGTGAAAAGATATCGTAGGTCGGGAACAAATATCTAATTTTAAAAACCAAGACATAATCACTTACTACATGACAAATACAAAGCAAGAAGTTGATTTTAATTTTCTTAAATTCTTCTTTTCTCACATACCTAAAACAGTATTCATTATACAGAATTTCAAATAAATAAGGTAAGCAGAAACCTTGAAAGGAAGGTGATATTCTTTTATAAATGTTCTGTTAAAAAAAGAAAGTCTTAAGGTACAGGCACGGCACTGCATATCTATAATCTGGAGGCCAATGTGGGCTACGTTTAACTTCAGGCCAGCCTAGAATACATAGTACAGTCCTGTCTTCTAAAACACAGCAAGCACAGCCCTAAACACATACACATATCCAGTCTTTTCTTCTTCCAAAGAAAAGGAATGTTGCAGTTGGCATTTCTCACAAGCACTATGGACCTAGGCAGTCTAACAAATCACTAAAACAGCAATCTTTTGTTTGTTTGTTGTTGTTTTGAGACAGGGTTTCTCTGTGTAGCCTTGGCTGTCCTGTACCCACTTTGTAGACCAGGCTGGCCTCCAACTCACAGCGATCCGCCTGCCTCTGCCTCCCGAGTGCTGGGATTATAGGCATGCGCCACTGCCCGGCTATGAAATAAGTCATGTGAAACCAATCCTGATTTGTCCCCCATCACTCAACTAACCAAAATGCTTGTGGTTCAACAGTAGAAAGTCACTTCATTCATCTAATGGATGTCCTAAGAGAGCAAGGACTGCATCATAACAAAACTTGAACAGTTTAAAGACCAGAGACTGGTAAGCCATGCCTTCCCTCTCACTAACCTGACCACAGCCACAGTTAGAATCTAAGTATAATTTAGGATAAAAGCTCAGCAGAACCCAAAGTTAATTAATTATTCTTCAATGCAAAGGTCAACATCAAAACACTTCCTGCTGCTGCTGCTGCTACTGCAGTGAAGCCGTGGACACTGTAGTTGCCGGCTGGCATAAAAAACCAGCACACACTTTTAGAAAGCATTTTGGCAATATGATTCAAGAGCTTTTAAAATTGTTTCTATTTCTTCAGGGCTCTAATACTATTTCTGGAATTCTATCTTAAGGATCTAGTCTACAATTAGGAAAAAAAACCCTTTGGGTTCACGAAAGCATTATTCATTATACAAAATCACTCTAAACTATGTAAATAGCCACTTAAGACAGAAATAGGTAATTTACAATGAAATATTCATCTAATAAAATTCTGACTTTCCTAAAAGCATTTTTTAAAAAAATGAAAAACACACCAGGTGAACAAAGCAATCTGCATGCATAATCACCTGTACAGAAATAACAACTTAAGAGTTGTCTTTAAGTGGATCTCTGTGAGCTGGAGGCCAGCCAGGTCTGTACAGGAAGTTCTAGGATAGCCAAGGCTACACAGAGAAACCCTGTCTAGAAAAACCAAAGAGTTGTCTTTAAAACATGGTGCAACTGCAAAGAGATGAAGAGCAAAAGACATATAAATCCAGAAGATCAAGATTCTGGGTTTTGCTGAGGTACACGCCTTTACTGGGAGGCTGAGACAGGCCATCTCTGAATTTGAGACCAACCTGGTTTACATGGTGAGTTATAGGACACCCAGAGCTATATAGTGAGACCTGTCTACAGAGACAGACTGGGGGGGGGGGGGGAGAGAGAGAATATGAATATGTCAGAGTCAAATAAGGTCAAATAAAAAATAAGTAAAAATGAAAGGATTCCGGGTTTTCAGGTAGAAAGTCTAACAGGAGTCTGAAAGCAGGGTGGGAATCGAAAAGGGAAAGGTAAATTCCTTGAAGTATAAAAACAGAGGCAGGTCTGGTGCCTCATCCTGTAATCCCAGCAGTCAGGAGGCTGCTGCATAAGGGCTGCAAATTCAAGGACAGATTGTGCTGCACAAATGGACCTTGTTTCCAGGGGGGGGAAAGGGAGGAGCAAAGTGGAAATAGAAATACACATATTACAAAGCAGACAAGAGCAGAATCTAGAAGAGGCTACTTTTCAACTTTTAAGGTTTGCCTTAGTAGTGCTCTTTTCCTTTTACCTATGCCCAATGCTCTATTTTCTAGACTACAAACCACCCATGAGTAATAAGAGGAGGCATTTAGAAAATACTAGTCTAAGTAGATGACCCGATGAAAACTGACTGTAAGCTTTGGGCAGTACTGTATTAGAATTCACAACACCTTCCAAGGCTGAGACAGGAGGGCTGTGAGGTCAAAGACAGTCTTGGTCCAAGGTATGAGATCCTGGCTTAAACAAAACAAAACAAAACATCAAAAACGTAGAACTACTTAGAAAAAAATTTCAGTGATTTACAACCAAACTAAACAGCCAAGTACAGTAAATATTAGCTTTACTTTAAAAAGCTACAGGAAGCAATGAGAAAGAAACCATTGCTCTTACCATCAAACAGAACATGAAGTAATTCCAAAAGAAGGCAGCACAGCACAGTGGCTGAGAGCACAATCAAGAGCAAGTACTGCTGGGGTTGGAATCCTGGCTCCACTAATCGCTAATTTTTTATTACTCTGTGCTCAGTCTTTTAACCTGGAACAGAAGTGTGTACAGTGGAGGATACATGTAACATTATATTATACTGTACGTTCTGTACTGTACTATACTGTACTGTAAAGATTAGTGTTGCATGAAGTTAACTTATCTGAGCATTTAGAAGACAACCTGAGCAGTGCCAGTTCTGGAAACCATAAAGGTGATCAACGGCAGCACCAAGTACGCACATCTATTTAATGCCAGTGAATTACACATATTAGAAGTGGTGTAAATGGTAATGTCATCACGTGTACCTTCTATCACAATATGAAACACTACTATCCATCACACACTGTCATTACATTTTAATTTCTCTTGCTAGAAAGTAAATCATTATATTCTATATGAGATATAAGTTCAAGATTTCCATCTTAAAAACCATTTACAATTAAAAGAGTTTAAAGATTCTTTAACAATTTCTTACTTTTCAAATAAATTTAAAAACACGATGTACTATGAACAAGTTCAAAATATCTAACTTGAATTCTCAAACAAAAATACACTCTGGAAGTTGATGCTATCTTTTCAGCAACAAAACCAAAATATACTGTTCTAACCTGAAACAACTTGGAAGCAGCAGATCTCTGAACCCTTCCAACACAGGCATTTTAGTGTCTTCTACATGCAGAAAAACTCCACAAACCTTAAATATAACCAATCACGAATAGCAACAAAAATCTTTAAATGTCCATTTTAAAATAAAAACTTACAAAATAGCCCCAAACCACTTAGAAAATGAGCATGTGGAAAAGGGACAGAGAATACCAATTTACTATACTCAATGCTGACTGTCAATGTTTGTCGCATAGCAACAGGATTCTGCAGTCTGAAAACAGTACAAGATTCCCTTTCTTGATTTGCCAAGCCATAATTAACTCCATCAAGGTTAAGAAAGTATGCAAAAGAATCTATTTGCATATACTACCAACATAAGTCTAATTATATAACTTACACCTCTAAAACCACAAAACGGTAAACCCAAACCTAGATTACTTAGAACGTCAACACATTGTTATACCTTTACTGTTTCTCTGTTCTCACTGCTTCTCTTATTTAGCGGAAAAAGCTCCCTAAGCTCATTCTGAGACAATACTTCACTTGAAAACATCATCTGTAAGGCAGCTTTGGTTTTATTTTGTGATTTTGTGTGCATGGGTGCTTTTGCCTGTGTGTAATCTGCGCACCAAGTGTGGTACAGTGCCCACTGAGGCCAAGAGAGAGAGAGGGCAGGGTGCTGGCGGTCTTGCTCTCCTCCGTGGGAGCAAGCAGTGCTCCTAACTGCTAAGCCACCTCTCCAGGCCCAGTTACCTCTCTAGGTAAGAGGTAATAGTGCACACGCGTGTGCACACACACCTTTTGTTTCATAACTTAGTAATAACATTCATCTGACTTTAAAATTTTTTAATTTACTGAAAGAACTATAATCATTTTAAATTCTCCCTTCAAATCTGAACTATTTCAATGGACTGCGAGTGTAGGTAAACTGATATCACTCCACAAAGCTTTTTCAAATAAAACTCTACTTCATGTAAGGGACAAAAAATAAAAACTGCAGTTATTCTTGCCATATTTTCTTTAAATACATTCACTGTTTTGTGCTCTCTCTATTTACTTTGAAAATGTTAAATGCCCCAATGTGACAAATTTAACACAAACACACACACAAAGTTTAAAAATATTTTCCAACACTTTCAAAGATGAGAAACTCTTTAAATTCACAATAGTTATTCAACTTATAACAATGTGTTGACTGAGGAAATTACTGAGGAGCACTTTTAAGTTTACTGGCTTTTAATGAATCGACTTATCACAAAAACATCCATATGTACTTGATGTATATTACAGATGAAAGTTGTTATATAGAATATAGAGATAGCTTAAACACTGGTTCAAAGAGTCCCTAAAGTAATCCTTTATCTTAGCCCCCACAAGCCCAAGTTATTAATGTAGCAGAAAAGTTCTTCAACTCTCAAATTGTGTGTGTGTGTGTGTGTGTGGTGTGTTTTTCCGGACTAGCTTTGTAGACTTGAACTCACAACAATCCGCCCACCTCTGCCTCCCGGAGTGCTGGAATTAAAGGTGCCCAGCTCTTCAAATCATTTTAAAAAGACTTCAAGAAAAAAATAAGCTTGAAAACAGGACAAAGCTGGGTTTCAAACGAGGTTCTACTACGAACACCAACACAAGGGCAGTCTATATATTAGCTTAAGGAACTAGGAGAAGTGATTTATAGGAAATACATGGCAATTCAGAGTTTTTGTAGACATTTATTTATTTATGTTTTGATTGAGGCCGGGTTTCTCTGTGTACCCCTGGCTGTCCTGGAACTCACTCTGCATACCAGGAGAGCATCAAACTCAAGAGATCCCCCTGCCTCTGCCTCCAGAGTGCTGTGATTAAAGGTGTGCACCACTATCACTGCCTGACATTAGTTTTTCTTTACCACCAATCACTTTAAAGCTTTATAAAATCCTGTCCAATCTGCCATGTTTCTTACCACTTCCTACAGAAGCTCCACCTAGCATTCAGACAACACTGGGCAAAAATTTAAGGATGAAAAATGAAATCTGAGAAGTAAACAGCACTGAAAGGTAAAATTCAGTAAGAGGTCATGTTTAACAGAAAGGTCTCTGATTTGAATCTCAGCTGCCATTTACCAATTGTGTATGACTTCTGTCAAGCCAGCCAACCATCCTAAGCCTGTTTCTCCACAGTAAAAGAACAGTAGGAATACTTGTGAGATTGGCTTTCAATGCTAATCAGTAACAATTACTTATGTTTACTTTACCTAAGTAAGGATGTCATATAATTGTTTAGCCCACTTGGTTTATACCAACATGGGCAAATATCCAAAAGTAGAGAAGCCCAGGCCCTATCTCAAAATGCTTCATTTTAATATGAGTTAAGTTAAAATATTTGCACTAAACAATAAAACATTCTTTGGAAGAGTTTTGCTGTTTACATTACACTAATATTAAAATTCAAAAGTATATTTGTGTTTGCGTCTATTTTCAGGTCTCATTTAGCCCAGATGTCTAGTATCAAGATTCAGTAGTGTGTGTGTGTGTGTGTGTGTGTGTGTGTGTGTGTGTGTGTGTGTG
>OU015747.1:133086666-133112724 GCA_907169655.1 Acomys percivali
GTGTGTGTGTGTGTGTGTGTGTGTGTGTGTGTGTGTGTGTGTGTGTGTGTGTGTGTAGAGGGGGGGAGGAAAGGGGGAAGGGACAGGGAGAGAGAAAGAGAAACTGTGAAAAAGCACTAAAATCTTTCAGAAGACCTGGGAATTATTTCTCAGCATCACTTGTTAAAAAGAGACTCTTTCCCTGCTGAATGATGTCATCACCATTCTTTCCTTTCTTGAGCTTTTTTGGGGGAGAGGTGGTGGGTTAAGGTAGGAAGGTCTCACTCTGTAGCTCAAGCTGGCTTCAAACTAGTAGCAAACCTCCTGCCTCATCCTCCCCAGCGCTGGAATTACAGGTCTATGTCAAACACACCCAGGAAGGAGGCTTTTCATTCTTGTTGAAAACAGACTGACCTATGTATCTGAGTTTATTTTTGGATGCTCTTCAGTTCATTCATCTATAGGGCTATCTTTATTCCAGTACTGGCAGGGTTTTATCACTGTGGCATTTCAGTAAAAAAAACAAAAACAAACAAAAAAAAAAACCCACTATATTTAGTATGTATGTACATACGTATGTATGTACATACGTACGTATGTTTGTATACAGGGTGTATGCATGGACATCAGAACTTGCAGGAGTCAATTCTCTTCTACCACGTAGGTCTTGGAAATTGAACTCAGGTTCGTCTTGTTAGTAAATGTCTTGACCAACTGAGTGACTTTACCAGCCCGTTTTAGTAGTTTTGAAACTGGGCTTATAGATCTTCTAATTTTGTTTTTTAAGGTTATTTTGGGTCCCTTAAAATTCCACTGAAAATATTGGATAGGCTTTTTTTTTTCTTTTCAAAGAATGTCATTAGGATTTTGATAGGGACTCGTATTCAAATGTACCACTTGGGATATCAATGCCCTCTAAATAGTAACTGTTTTCATTTATTTAGATCTCTTATTTCTTCCAGAAAAATTCTCAGTTTTCAGGACACATATTTCAACTCCTTGATTAAATTTACTCTTTGGTATTTTATTTAAGCAAATGAAACTGCTTTTCGTAATTTCTTTTTTGGATAGTTCATTGCTCTTGCACAGAAACAAAACTGTGCTGTGTGTGATCTCAGACCCTACAACTCTGCATTTATTAGCACTAGTAGCCTTATCCTGATTCTTGCACGTATTTTTTTTAGACACATACACCAGTTTCCTTCTATATCTGTCATTGAGACAGCTTGTCTACCCAAAGTGAGAGATGAATGAGATCAAAGTTGTTATACATTCCCAAAAGGGAAACTCAGGCTAGGGCTAGATGAATTATCTCATCTTACTTAGTAACAGGGTCACTGCAGAAGGGACACCATGCTGGACCCTTAACCCAATCTGGTTGGAATTATTATAAAAGGAAAAGGTATCACTGGGCATGGATGATGGCACACACTTGCAACATTAGTGCTTGGGAAGCTGAGGCAGGAGGCCTGGGCTGCGTATGTATAGTAAGGCCCTGCCTCAAACAAATGGGGTGCGTGTGTCATGCTAACAGAGAGGCTCATAGGACAGACAAGTCATATGATCAGAGAAGCAGAGAGTAAAGTTCTTCATTTACAAGTGAAGGAATGCGAGCAAAGACCAGAAGCTAGAGAATTAAAAGAACACAGGAACCCCATCTGTCTATCATACTAGGTCTAGACACTAAGATTCAAAATTAACTTTTTCCTTTTCCTAACACCCTCTGGTGCTAGGGTTGAACCCAGGTTTTGCATGTGCTAAACATATTCTGTTACTGAGCAACACCCCAGCACTCAACACCAGCTCTTGTGTTCTCAGCCTACTGTTCCGCCTTACACATTTTAGACTTACAATCATACATACATACGTACGTATGTACATACATACGAATGAGGATTCTAAATATAGCAATCTTCTAAGCTTATTATGGTTAAGTCTCAAAAATATGGCAGTTAATTATTAATCCTAATTTATGGAAAAAAGAAATTGAGGTTTGGGATAATCACAGTCTCAAAGACAATGTTGTTACTTTTAAAAATGTGGATTTGTTTTGTGAGCACCCACCAGCACTAGGGCACTCATGTAAAAACTTGAAGTTCTCTTCTTTCACCACGTGTGTTCTGGGGGTTGAACACAGGTCATCAGGTTTGGCAGCAACCACCTTTACCTACAGAGGCATCTTACTATCCTTCACAGATGCGGTCCTGTTAAACCTGACTACCTGCACCCCAAGATGAAAAACCTTGGAAAACTTCCATATTTAGAAGAATATATAAAGTTAAGAGATGGCATTCAAAAGCAATTCCCTTAAAGGAGAACAAAAAGCACTTTATTGAGGTAATACAAAGCAACAGTGGCATGAGAGCTACTGCACAGCAGGTTGACAAGCCAATAATTCCATAGATTTCAAAACAGTCCACTTCAAGTATACTACCACAAAAATACATCACGCAAGGCAAAAGTTAACTAAATATCTCACTACACTCTACAAATGTACTATAACTATGATTTGACAATCAAAAATAGCAAGGGCGTGCTAGGCAGGGTACTGGGTTCAATCCTCGGCTCCAAAACCCAAAAATTTTAAGATGAAAACCAAGTATCATTGGCAATCCATTATAACTAAGGGGTATAAAAACTACAGGGAATTTAAATATCATTCATGACTGGCACTATTTAGAAGGAAATCAACCACAAATACATAAGACATCCTCACAGAATCAAGTGTTTTTCTTTACAGCTCTTGGAAATAAGTGGACACCTCATCCCTCCCTAAGCTCAGGGTTAGGGAATGGGTGATTTCCAAGCACGTCTTTATTAGTAAGTCACTTTAGGATTTATCTTATCAGGCTACTCTACTAACTTTGGAATCACGGATTCATCAATCATGTAAGACTTAGGCCATGATAGAGAAAATTTGGTCTTTTAGTTCTAAGAGCAGCAGAAGGCCTGACAACTGTGTAGGATGACAGACTAGATAGGCATGATAGAGCAATACAAGAAATGACTCCAGAACAATGTATTTGTGAAGAGAGGACAGAGCAGACACAGGGTCTTAATATACCTCCCAAGGTCTGAAGAGACTCCACCATTTCATCTCCACCAAGTCAATGTCTCCATCACAACAGGCATTTCTATTACAAACCACACAAAGCAAATCATTCTACAGAGTAAAAGTGCGGACCTTACAAGGACACAATCCTTGATGGTCACTGAAAATAATAAAAACTATTTCTAATTAATGCAAAGCCACTGACAAAATGAAACTAAGGATAGTGCCTGGCAAGAGACCCAAAGGAATATAAAGCACATTCTATATCCCAACATGGTTGGCAGCTTCATAGGTATGTGGGCATACTCACTAAACCATATATTCACCCATCAGTTCAGCAGTTAACTATTTTATACCTTAAAGCAGTGGTTCTCAACCTTCCCTGTGTTGCAGTGACCCCCAAACACAAGATTCACTGCTACTTCATAACTCTAATTTTGCTAGTTATGAATCATAACCTAAGTATGTGATATGTAGGATATCTGATATGTGATCCCCCCCCAAAGGGGTCACGACCCACAGATTTAGTACCGCTGCCTTAAAGGGTTTAACTAGGAATAAATTAAAACACAGCTCTACTTCCTCCAAGACTTACCCCGTCTAAATGTGAGGCATAGAGATCCCATAACCTACATGCTTCCAAGGTAAAAACAAGGTGGACCCCACAGATGACAAGAGGCCTGGGTCCTCAGGAGTCAATGAGCACTCTCCGCTGTGTGCTCAATGAATGTACTCTACCTCTGGACTTCCAATGACATTAATTTTTTTCTTTTTCTTTTTAATGGCTTGTTTGGTTTTGTTGTTGTTTTCTTTTGAACATACAAGGCTTCAATATGTGCCTTGGGCTGGCATGGAACCTGCTATAAAGCCCAGGCCTTGAATTTTAGACCCTTCGGACTTAGACTCTCAAGTGTGTCACAAAACACTCTTATTGTAACACTTTAGTTACATGACATGCTCAGTTCATAACTGGAGACAACTAACAAAGATTAAATTACAAGAAGGTAGAAAGATCTGATTATTGTAAGATGACAGACTAGATAGGAAGGCAATATAATAAATGAATCTAAAAAACAAAGCAAAATAAAGTCCTTAGGAAAACTAAGTCTTAAGTATTTTAGCAAAAAATGGGTTTATTATATTAGAAAGGTTCACTATATCATGAAAATGAAGGATTGTTGATTCTTTGCAACTTTGTCAGAAAAAATATGTAAAAATATTAAAGCACCCAATACTTGATTCATTATTCTTGCAATCTAACAACATAATGTAGTTACAACCATATCAAGGTTTTCATAATTTTGTTTCATTTTTCAAGATTAAATCCAAATAAAACCTTTTCTCCCCATCTCTGCTATGCACTGTTATCTAGGAAATGTTCTAGGCTAATTCATTCTACATAGCCTTGCTTTTAGACCAATTATTTGGAGAAAATAAAGACCCCTCCTTGTATATGAAACAGCAAGACAAAATTATTTACCCAAACATCAAATTATAGATCAGTAAAAGTTAACAATTACAGAGAGCCCCAAGAGCTTACTAGTAAAAAACCCAAAGCTCCAGACAGAGAAAAAAATAACAGTTCCACTGTGTACTGGTTAAGTGGCCTTGAGAAAATTTAGCTGTCTCTGTCTCCATTTCCTCAGTGACAAAAGTGCAGCAAAGTCCTTAGCTTTTAGCTGCTAGAACAGTATCAACTGAATTTACAGTGAAGTCTTTAGGTGGCGAGTACTTCATAACATTTTGAAACTCTTTTTTAAAACTCTAAGAAAATGAGAATATAAACCCTAATACTGGAATTAATTAACAAAAGATTTTTTTCCCCAAACACAAGATGTATGCTTTAAAATACAAATACAAAACAAAATCATATAAAGTTAAACAAGACAGACGCTGGAGTGTGTTCCAGCAGTCCCAGCACTCTGGAGGCCAAAGGAGAACTGTGCCCACCTCAAGGCCAACCTGAGCTTCATCAGCCTGGGCTATTTATGAGACTATCTCCAAAAACCCAAAACTGTAAACAAGTAATCTGGGCCTGTAAAAAACACACTCCTGTAATCTCAGCACTGTGAAAGCTCAGACAGAAGGGTTACAGGTTTGAGGCCAGCCTGGCTACAAGGTTAAGTTCCATACCAGCCTTGTGCTTAACAGCAATAATCTGCTTCAAAAAATAACTTTTTAATATGCTATGTGACACTTAAAATAGAAAGTAAGATGACATATAAAGTCTAAATAGAGAAACAGAAAACATGGCATTATAAAGTGTCAATATACTCTCCCAACCACATTAATCCAGCAGTTTCATGTAATTCTAATGATAACCACAATAGATTTGAATGCTAAAAGGTGCTATTTCATTTTTACTAGGTTTTACACAATTATTTAAAGCTAACTTGCAAACAGAACAGAAAACCAAATCAAAACTTGGAGACTAAAGAATATCTTCCTTTTCTCCGATTGAGAAACACTGTGAATGAAGTTGGAATGGCTCAACAGTGAGACATGGCAGAACACCTGACGCATGCCCGAGCTGGTGCCACCACAGGCGAACGAGAACAAAAACGACAAGGAGTTAAAGATAGCCAGTAAATCCAAAAATTAAGTATTTGTGGAAACTCGTACACAAGGAATATGGTATTTCAAGTCTATAGGAAAGGATTAATCAATTAAAAGTTGTAAGTCATAGTTGATAGCTAGATATGAACCTCTCACCTACTCCAAAACTAATTTCAAATGCCTAAGCACAAATGAAACCATAAAAGTAACAGGAAAAAAAAAAAAAGACAACTCTGAATGTAATTTTAGGTTACAAAAAGCAGAACAAAGAAACTGTAAAGATGGACTACTGGTAAATTTAACAGCTAACTTAAAAACTTCTGAAACCAAGAAAATTAAAAGATACGCATCAAACTCAGAAGACATGTAGAGGATTCTACCTGACGGTGTCCAACAAGTTAGCACCTCCTATGATCTGGCATGATCTCCTCCCAAGGCTTAAGCACATGATTTCCTACAACCAACGAAATGTAAGCAAACAAGCTGCAAGGAGTGGCTGGGTGTGTGTACTGGAATTAAGGATGTTACTATCTCAGGGATGGAATGGGGGGGGGGGGAGGGGGGGGGGTGGGGGGGGGGAGGGGGGGTGAGAGAGAAAAGCAGGTAGGCAGGCAGACCTAATGAGATAAGCTATCCTAGTCAGCTTTAACTGTCAACCCCACACAGCCTAAGAAGGACGCCTCAACTGACACTAGATCAAACTGGACTGTGGAGGATTGCCTTGCTGTTAATTGAGGGAGGACAGCACAGCCCACTGTGGGTGGCACCATTCCTTGGGCAAGTGGTCTTAGGCTGTGTAAGAATGCGAGCTAATCAGAAGCCTGAACCAGTGAGAGACAGCAGGCACTTCTCCATGTTTTTGGTTTTTTGGTTTTTTTCCCTGCCCGAGTTCTTCAATGCTGAACTGTAATTTATAAACTGAAATAACCCTTTCCCTCCCATAAATTGTTTTTGGTTAAGGTGTCTAACACAGCAACGGGGATGAAACTAAAACACCAGCTAAGTCAATCTTAGTGAGACCAGACTTACTACTTAGCCAACCAACTCACTTATATTAAATTCTGAGGTGGTCTGTTGAAAGAGTAGCAGTTAACAGATACAATAGATACACACTATAAATGACTACTGTCCTTAAAATATAGGAATCACTGTAGGAAAACTGATTATGCTGAGCTGTCCAGAATACAAGGAAACTGGAACTTTAACTAAAGAACCAATCATATAGTGTGTACCAAAACCCGGCAATTCCTTTTAGTCTGGAATTGCTTCACTAAGTCTCTCAAATGTTCCCTGTACCCTTGCAGAGGCCTGCCTACACTGCGAACTGGGACTACAGAGTCAAACCACAAGAGACCTTAATGATTTTGATTGTAGAGTTTTATTCTAAAATGCCGGCTGAAGGCATTAGGATGGGGGCAACAGCATCTAGTCTCACGTTACGGTCCTTGTGACGGATGGAGATTGAGAATCAAGTGTGGAAACGGGAGGGGGGGGGGGCAACTGTTCAGCCGAGTCAGCAGATCTGCACAGGGTAAAGCTGCCAGCCATAAATAGAGGTGGGCACGAGAAGACGTCAGCTGGGTCGAGGGAAGATAGAGAACCTGGGCTTGTCTGTAATCCCAGAACCTCAGACACAGAGACACAAGGCTTTAAGAGTCCCAGGCCAGGCTGAGCTACATCAGACCCTACCTCAAAAGACAAGAGACAGAGAGACAAAGACAGAGAGAGACAGAGAGACAAAGACAGAGAGAGACAGAGAGACAGAGAGAGAGAGAGAGATGTAAATACTGTTTCCTGACCTTCTTTCTATAACTTTATCCAAAAATGTTATCATATATAAACACAAAGACATGCTTCTAGGTATGTTCACTGCGGTGTGTTTATTTCTGAAGACTGAATCTCATGTAACCAATGGTCTCAATCCATCTCCTAAGCACTGGAACTGGAGGCATGTGCTACCTCACACAACAGAGTTGGGAATTTAGCTCAGTGTTAGAGTGTTCGCCTAGCAAGCACAAAAATTCAAGAGCAAAATGCTAGGTTTGGTTCCGAGAACCAAAGGAGGTGGGTGTGGGCTCAGGAAAAAAATATTAGAGCCAGGTGTGGTGGCGCATGCCTTTAATCCCAGCACTAGGGAGGCAGAGGCAGGCGGATCGCTGTGAGTTCAAGGCCAGTCTGATCTACAAAGCGAGTCCAGGGCAGCCAAGGCTAACACAGAGAGACCGTCTCGAAAAACCAAAAAACCAAAACCAAAACAAACAAACAAACCAACAACAACAAAAGTATTAGAACAAATCTTAAAGGCATTTCTAAGTGGTTATGTAGATATGATCCATCCACCCAAGGCAATGGAATACTAGACAGTCACTTAAAAATTATAAAGATCTGTATTTAATGACAATGGTTATATGCAAAGAACTACTCGTGTGTGTGTGTGTGTGTGTGTGTGTGTGTGTGTGTGCGCGCGCGTGCACGCCCATATGCCACTGAGGACATGTAGAGATCAGAAGACAACTCTTATTGCTTAGCTCTCTCCTTCTACCATATGGGTTCCAAGAACTGAACTCAACTTGTAAACCTTGGCAGAAAGCACCTTTATTTGTTGAGCCCTCTCTCGCACCTATTCCTTTTTTTTTAAATTCTAAAACAGGGTTTCTCTGTGTAGCCCTGGCTATCCTGGAACTCACTCTGTAGACCAAGCTCGCCTCAGAGATCCGCCTGCCTCTGCCTCTGCCTCCCAACTGCTGGGATTAAAGGTGTGTGCTACCACCATCTGGCCATCTTCCCAGTTTTAAATAATCCAACCTTTACTTCTACACAAAAGCATTTACAACTGTGAATGTATTACAAAAAGCCTAGAAAGCTATACATGAAAGTACTAATATAGTTCAAGCTAGTGAGAGGGCTCAGTCGTTAAAGGGCTGGCTATACCCACTTAAAAGTCTACTAACAGCATTGCATCTAGTCTTGGGGTTGGGAAAGCAGCGAGAGCCAGTCAGCTGCCTAGCCAAACAGATGGATTTCTGGTTCTGTGAGAGGCCCTGGCTCAAAAAATAAATAAATAAATAAATAAATAGAAAGAAAGAAAAAATAAAAAGAAAAAAAAGAAAAGAAAACAGAGTAAGACACCAGGAGTTGACTTCTGACCTCCACATGTGAACACACACAGGTATACAGACACCAGCAACTACATCACACATAAACACAAACACATATTCCAGTTTAGCTTGGATCTGAATGCTTAATGTTTTTGTACCTCTAAAAATATGTGCAAAGGGCTAGAGAGATGGCTCAGCAATTAAGAGCAGAGGTTCTGAGTTCAATTCCCAGCAACCACATGGTAGCTCACAACATCTACACCTTCTAATGCCCTCTTCTGGCATGCAGGTGTACATGCAATTAGAGGACTCATACATAAAATAAATAAAATCTTAAAAAAAAAAATTATGTGCAGCTGGGCGGTGGTAGCACGAGCCTTTAATCCCAGCACGGGAGGCAAAGGCAGGTGGACTTCTGTGAATTCGAGGCCAGGCTGGTCTACAAAGTCCAGGACAGCCAAGGCTATCCAGAGAAACCTTGTCTTGAAAAACAAACAAACACAACAAAAAATGTGCAAAATCTGTATCATTTTTATAATGAAGGGGAACAAATTCAGAAAAACCATCATTTATTTGAACAATAGTAATTTCTTTACTTTCTAAAAGTAATACAATTATTAAACAATTATTATGAAGAAATATTTTAAATGAACGTTTAAGATGTATAAATCTTAAAGCATTAAAAGATTAAAAAGCTCAAGTTGGGTATGATGGTATACACCTTTAATTTTCTAGCTTTCAAGAGGCAGAGGCAGGCCGACCCGAGTTTGAGGACAGCCTGGTCTACAGAGCAAGTTCCAGAACAGCCAGGGATATATAGAGAAAGCCAGTCTTGAAAAACCAAAAAAAGAAAAAGAAAAAGAAAGAAAAAGTTAAATAGTTAAAATTTTGCTTAAAGCATAGCAAAAGGTGAAAATATGGGGGATGGGGGTAATGACATCTCAGGGTTGCAGAACAAAAACATCTAACCAATATAAAAAGTAATTATAAAACATTCACAGGAGCCCAGCTCTTCACTGAACTGTAAAATGAGCAATTTGGACTCCCTTGAGAATTGACCTAAGACTATTCTTTTTTTTTTTTTTTTAAACTTATGTTCTAGGGTTCTTTTTCTAAAGTTTCTTCCCTAACTAATAATATGACACAGATACCAAAAAGGACAGAAAGAGACCTTCTAAAGCACAGTAAACGGTAGTCATTTTGAATTCACATCATCATTACTATCAAGGGCAGGTTTTCCAGCAGGCCTTTACCATTGGAAAAGTACTCAGTTCGTCTGAAAATGTCATCACAGGCATCTTATTCCCGAAAGACCAAACTCTCACTGGTATCCGAGAGTACTGTAAACAGACTCAAGGAAAACACCCCTCAGACAAAACACTTCTCTAAAGAGCCTATAGATACACTTCAACACATTCTTACTTGTTGCTTTTAGAACTTAAATTTACTCTTGGGGTGGGGTGTGTGCCACAGACACAAACGGCGGCCAGAGCACGCAACCTGCACAGGTTGTTCTCTCTTCCACCAGGAGGGTCCCAGGACCAAACTCAGGCCATCAGGCTGGGTGACAAGGCACTTGTAGACCTGCAGCGTGTCTCACCTGCCTGCCATTTTTATTTATAACAAGGAAACTAACTACTGTTCATTTAGCAGTAATATTAGATTCTAAACTCGCCCAGGCATCTCAAAGGCATCGCTGTCAAGGTTTCAATGTAAGCATAGCTGGCACAGCTGGCTCCCCCAAAAGGACAACCCAGTGTTGTGTCTTCCGTCTCCCTCCTTTAAGAAAACATGAAGGTATCAATGTGAATTCATAGTAATAAAAGTGTCAGGGGTAAATGTGAGACACAGATGAGAGTCTCTTTTGGTACTGTCTATTCTAGTAAAACAAACAAATACAGATATCTAAGGCCTGCGGGTAGAGGTTGAGCTACAACTCAAACACTATAAAATTTACCTTTTATATATACACACACACAGTTTCATCACCAATTCAACATTGTTTTCATGTCCACAACATATGCCAGACTCCCCATTTCTCCCCCACTCCTGATAAGCACTGACACACTAATAGAATCACTTAGTATGTGTGGCCTTAGGGATCTAGTTTCTGTCTCTTAACATGTTGCCATCTACACAGTGGAATGCACCAATAATTCATTATTCTTGATGGCTAAGTATTACTTAATTTTAAGGGTATGCCACATTGATCATTCATTCAACTTAAGGGCAATCAGATACATTTCCACTCTTGATTTGAATAATGATGCTATGAATACCTGTGTACAAGCTTGTAGGCGGACATATTTTTGTTTCTTAGGTCTCCACTAGTGAAATTACTGGGTCATATGATAACTCTAAATTTAAATTTCTGAGGAACTTCTAAACTTTCCTAAAGCAGCTCAACATTTTACATGGAATTCTTAACATAAACTTTTAAGATAGACTTTCATAGAAATAGGGGATTTATTCTTTCTTATCAAGCCCACTTTGTGTGCCTAGTATTATGCCAGAGCCTTATTTAATTTTCCCAACAACTCTGCAAGGTAGAAATTATTACAACTTTACAGAAAAAATTCAAATCTAAATGAAACAAAATACTTTACAAACTACTTTTAAAAAAATCAATACGTACATTTCAAAACTAGAATTTGAATCCATAGTTGACTTCAAAATCTGTCTTCTTATACCAGGCTATTTTTATACCATATTATTCACTCAATACTTGTGTACATCACACACACACACACAGTTTCACACCAAAAGGACTCTGTAGGCTCATTGTATGTTAAGTTACAATTCTAATATGGAAGTATTAATTCCCACACACGTACTCTCCTTTACAGCTAGTTTTAAAAAGGCCTATCTAGGATTAGTAGAAACATTGCACAGATCACCTTTCCCCTCACCATCACGCAAGTACATTCTGCTATACAGACTGAACTGTGTCCTCCCACTTTACACTGTTGAAGTCCGAGCCCAGCACGTAGCCGCATTTGGAGATGGGGCTTTCAGGGGGTGAGTCCAGTTACGTGAGCTCTAAGCCACTGAAACTCATGACTCTGTAAGGAAGAAGAAATGTCTCTAGCCATTCCTAACACCACTCCCACCGCAACAAGTGACAACAAAGAAGAGCCTTCAGCAGACCCCACTGGCCCTGAACTTCCACTCTTCAGATTTGAGAAAATAATTCTTCTGTCATGAATAGCTGAACCATCAAACTGGAATCTCAAGCACTGAAAAAAGAGAAAAGTGAGCAGTAGTTCGGAAACAAGCTAAACCAAGAGAGATACATGAGTCTGTTGCTCAAATTTATTTGGGTTTCAGGTCAGACACTAAGACCCTGAATATTCTTATCTATTAATCTAGTATTTTACAATGTGGTCTAGGAAATACCGTCCAAAGAGCCCTGGAGATAGACAAACCTGAGTCGGAGGCCCGAGGTACTTCTGAGCTTTGGTAAGGAGTAAGACGCAAACTCTACGTCCATCTTGTACTAGTGATGCTGCTGTTTAAGTAACTATTGACACCTGTATCTGCAAACACTCTATTACATCCTACCAGAGCTGTACCCAGCACAGTTCTAGAATGTTACAGACACTCCAAAACTGTGACTGTTACTGTTAGTACCTAAGATTCTAAAAGAATACCAAAGTCAAACACACTGGGATACAGACAATATTAGCCAAATATTTCACTGGTAACATGAATTTGGAAATGTAGAACGCTGGGCTAGTTGTATGACAATGGGGGCTGTACTCACGTGTCACAAGGAAAACTCTTGGCTCTGTGTTTTCCCATAAAGCTAAGTTTTCAAGCTTATATTTAGAGGTATCTCCTGTGGCACCTCAACTCAGATCATCTTTTAACCTTTTCTTTCCCTCAAATCTACCCACTAATTTCAAAGAAAGGGGGACACATATGGGTTTATTTATTTATTTACTACCCGACAACTACATAAAACTGACGTGCCATTTTCCAAATACTTCTTTACTCTTACAATAAAGACTAGGTATTTTGAAAGTTACACAATCACCCCTGCTCTAAAGTTATAAGTAGGATAAACTATTAAAGCAACTAATATAATTTCTTAACTGTCCAAATAGCACCTGCCAAATTACTTTGCTTATTCCAAATGGATTAACAAAATACCCAAAACCCTGAACACTATATAAAGTGAAATAAAATTTACCACTTATCCACACTCATACTTGAGGTTTATTCACTTAATAACTATAAATTGACGTTCAAACGCTGAAGATATTTCGGCAGTGGTGGCCCAAGCCTTTAATCCCAGCATTCAGGAGGCAGAAGCAGAGGCAGAGGTATGTGGATCTCCTGAGTCTAAAGCCAGGCTGGTTTACAGAGTGAGTTTCCAGGACAGCCAGGTTAAGTTACACAAAGAAACCCTGTCTCAAGGCGGGGGGGGGGGGAGAAGGGACCCTGAATATGTAGCCCCTACTATAAGTATCTGTGGAAGAGTCATATATCCAACAGCTGCAAGTGTAAGCGGGAAGCCATGGGAGTGGAGACTACTATTAGCATCTCTCCTGGATGTATATCTTGATACCACAATCCTATGAAGCAACAGAACTATCTCTTTTATCAATATGCTCAATAAACAAGACAGTTCAGATAACCTGTCCCTTGGCTGTACCTCTCTCAAATGTGTATTAAATTTATCATTACTGTAAATCAAGGTAGCAAACCCATAAAAAGTTTCAAAGACTAAACATATACACAGGAAGAAAGCTAAAGAAAAAAAATTTTTTTCCTCACCTAACCAATAAGGCTGGGCATAAAAGAATTTGATACGTAGCACTTCTGGAACCACTATCTGGGCCCATGCCTCAAGCAAACACTACTAATATATGGCATTCTTCCTCATCAATCTCCAAAAATGTATCATTGCCCTTATCTGCATGTCAGCCACTACCTACTAGACTACATTAGCAAAATGTAACCTATTTGACATCCTTAAGTAAGGTTAACAGTGGGGCAAATTGTCCTAAAGTTTTTTACAACTAGGCTAAAATAAGTTTTTAATCCCAAAACAAGGGAGGCACACAAAGCGCCTTCTGTATTTGATCCTCACAACCCAGTAAAGAATCACCTAGCTATGTACTGGGACACAGATGCATTCAGTTGGCAGAATGCTTGTCTAGTATGTAGCAAGCCCTGGGAAGACCTCCCAATACACATCAAGCTGTGCCCACGATCTAGAATCAGAATTAAGGTCATCCTCATTTATACAATTGAGTCCCAGGCCAGCACAGAATACAGGAGACCCTGTCTCAAAAAGCAACAACTATACATACATATATATATATATATATATATATATATATATATATATATGTACATACTATATATATATATGTATAATTAATGACTTTTGTATATGATATCTAATATTGCATGTATCGATGAAATTATATGCTTAGCTCAAGGTAACTCAAGACAGTAAGTAGCTATGGTCAAATCCTCATAACCCCACTATGCCTTTTTTTTTTAAAACATGAGAAAGTCTAAGTATCTAGTGCTACAGTAGCCCCGACCATAAAATATGGCACAAAAACGCCATTCCAAAATTTTCTGAGGTTCTCCTAGAGATCAGACTATAGCGAACTATTTTAATAGGCTCTTCTGTTAAAAGAGTAAAAGATAAAATTTTGAGTAATCAACTGTTTTTTAAAAGATACAATTCCATACATACCCTTTAATCACAAAGAACAGAAAAGAGCCAAAAACTCAACAGGCTAAACAAATGCTGGTTTACTATATGGCTTTCCTCCCTACCCCCAACTCTTCCACTGTCCTTTATAAATACTAAACCTTTTTTTTTTTTTTTTACTGCCCACCTCTAATCAAAATGTAATAAATCTATATACAACATTTACATGTGGAACGTGTCTTATAGCTTTCAGGGATGTAAAATATTTAGTTCGCTTCTATTAAGAGTACACTGTTTGACAAAACAAACAAAAAACCATGCTGTTCCTAAAATTAAGCCATCTGAGATCTCTTACCACAAAACCCTCAATTCTGTAAGATACTTCTTTCTTCGGGGTTCTGACCAACTTATTAGAAATTCCTACCAAATAGTCCTATTTCTGGGTGGCCTTTGAAATACCAAATCTTTTATGTAACAAAACAAACAAACAACCAAACAAAAAACCCATTCCACTAAAAGGTTAACATTTAGTTCCTACCGCCTGGGAGATTACTTCATACCAAGCCACCATCCCCTCACAGCTATCTAAGTAACTGCTCCCGCCCAGGCTGCACACACCAGCTACCTACCAAACAAGCCGAAGCCCTTCAAGTGAAAAACTAGCTGGTCCTCTTCTCTGCTCTTATATTATTCAAAATCAGCCTACAAAGAATTACCATAGCCTGCTCAAACAAAACTTCTCAGACCCAAACTGCAGTGTGATTTCTCTATCTCTACAGTAAGAAAAATGGCAAGAAAGCAGCTTTAAAAACAAGAAGTACATTTTACTAGAAACTAGTCCAGACATAAATTTACCAGAGACAATGCATGGTACTTATGTTTTACCAAATACTTCAAACTTTAGTATATTCTGTTCATAATCTCTCCGATAGCTTTGATCGAATGTTAAATGCCCTGCTTTATTTTGTACTTTTACTGTTAAGAAAAGCATTGCAAATCTGAAAAAAAAAAAACTATTAACTTGTTCTGCAAGCCCTCTATAGCACTGTCACTAAAGTAGAAATCAACAGTATGCACTATTACCTGACAGAACAGTCATGTATCTTGTTAACAGTTCCTGAATTTTCAAGGCCACTAGTAGCTTGAGAACAAAGCACACAAAAAATATAAGTGAAGTTTCTCCGTCTGCATTTTACAAAGATTAATCTTTGTTTCTATGCCATAATTACTTTTTAAACATTTTAAATAGCTTGTGTGAAGTCACTAACGAAAAGAGGTCACTCAGCGTTAAGCAGAAGTCTAACACTAACATAAATAAAGACCTGTCACTTGGAATCGGAAAAATTCAGAGTAAGCTTAAGTGAACAGAACACACAAAATATACTCAAAAGTGGAACCCTGTGTTTAACCCTGATTTGGGTGTGTGTCGGGGGTGCGGAGAACAAAAACCAAAGTTTAAAACGCAACTTATTTAAAAAAAATAAGGGGTAAAAATTCCAATGACATTTTCAGGCCAAAAGAGAAGGAATTTGTAGATTATATCATCCAAATCTCGTTGCATTACATTATAAAGGTCTTGGCAACGGCTGGCCATTAATCTTTAACACAAAGGAGATTCAAATCCAAAGGAACTGAAAGACTATCTCGGAAGAAAGAAATAGTGTTTTACTTCGTCTGCAATTGTTTAACCTAGAAGGGAGGGCCTTTGAGGATGATAAGGCAAAACGGATCAGCCTCCAGTCTACGAAGTCCCGTTTCTCACTAAGTCTTGTACCAATCTAAAAGCAGGAGGCTCTGGACACAAAACAACCTTAGGAAAAGGCTTGGGGGAGGGGGCGGGCAGGAGGAGGGGGGGGATGTTCTCCAATGAATGACACACCACATCACTGGTTTATTCTCCCATACAACTGGAGAAACAAAAATGAAAAATATCGCACCATATGGTTCACCGTATCAATCAGAAAAGCATTTCACGACGGTACATCCAATTCTTTCCTTTGGGGCTGAAAAAAAAATAATTGTTGTATTGATTACAGAGAAGGGTTGGAGGAAAAAAAGCGGCGGCCTCTGCTGCAATGCAACACAGCCTGCTACAGAACGGGAGAGAAGGGCTTTCCGAACAGAACCCTCCCCCGCCCGGGCTTACAAACCTCAAACAACTTATCCCAGCCTAACACTGTCCCCCCGCCAGAGGAAACCTAGTGAATTCTCTCCCTTCCCCCACCATCGAGAAATTTCACCTTTTCTCCGCTCGCTCCTCGGCTTACCCCTTACCAGAGGCACTTTATTCCCCGCAGAGATTTCAACCCCTTCAAACTTTCCTCTCTCCCCACCCCCAACCCTTTTAAAAAAATTAAACACTAGAGCTTTGTACTCAAAGTACAGGGGATTTTCACATACGTACGGAAAATACCTGTTTCTCGGCAACAAGCACGCTAAGATTCTCGAGCCCCTCCCCATCTCCTGGGTTTCGCTAGCCGAGGCTGGGGGAGGGAGGGAGGGAGCAGGCAAATTAAATTGAGGAAGGGAAATCCTGGGTGAAAGAGGAGCATCTGAGGGTACACGAAAGGACCCCCCTCCACCCCAAATCAGAGAAGCCGGGCAGGGGAGTGGAGGAGAAAAACCCGAAGGGACAAAAGGGAGAGAGGAAGAGCGGGGAGAGCCGGCGCCGCGGGCCGGGGGCAGGCGGGTCCGCGCAGAGCGGTCGCGGCGCCGCGGCACAATGGCTGGCGGCCCGCGCGCCCCTCACCTCATGGTGCCGGCGGCGCCGAGGCTTCCCCGGCGCGGGAGACGCCGAGCAGAGGGTCTCTCCTCAGGCAGGGAGGCGGACGCCGCGGGGACGCGCGAGCAGAGGCGGCTCCGGCTCCGGCGGCCGGGCTACACCATCTCCGCGCGCAGAGGCGAGGCGCCGGCCCGCCGAGCGCGAGCGACCACGGGCTGAGGAGGGGGCGCGGGGGCCGAGGCGCCGAGCGGGTCCCCGGCGGCCGCCGCCTCCTCCCCGCCGAGCCTCGTCCGCCGCCTCAGACGCGAGCCGCGGGGACCGCGCGCCCGTCCGTCCGTCCGTCCGCTTGCCCGCCGCTCCACAGGCCGCTCCGAGCGCGTCGCCGCCGCCGCCGCCGCCGAGGCCGTGAGGAACCGGCAGCTGCTGCAGCCGCGGGAGGAGAGCCGGGCTCGCCGCGGGGCGCCGGGGGCGGGGCGGTGGAGGAGCACGCAGGCGCCGCCCTCCTCCCGCCGCCCCCGCCGCTCCCGCGTCGCCCGCTCCCCTCCCCCTCCCTCCCGGGGCGAGGGGCGGTGCGCACGAGGGGGCTGCGGGGCGGCGGCCCTTTGTTGCCGCCCACCGGGCTCCGCGCCCCCCGTGCGGTCGGAGGGGGCTAGGCGCCCGCTCTGCCCTTGACCTCGCTCTCCTTCCGCGGCCCTCCCGCTGCCCGGAGGCTGCGGTGAGGAGCGGACCGAGGAGAGGCGTGACTAGCCCGGCGCGATCGCGAAGGGGACCCGGGCGCGCGGGCAAGCATCCCGCGGTGCCCTCCCCCACCCCCCTGCGCGCCCCCGCTGCTGCGCGACTCCCTCCACCGGGTGAAGGCGGGGTGTAGGGGGAGTCCCGAACACGCAAAACGTGGTCATCGTCGTCCCCCGGGTTCCCGAGGACCCCCGAGCATGCCAGACCTGGGGACCGGGCGGACAAGCGCACAGTACGGGGATGAGTGCGCACACACACAGACACACACACACACACACACACACAGCTAACGCATCGGTATCGGTGGCCCGAGGCACGCGGAACCCTGTGCAGCCGCGAGAGACGCAGCCCGTGGAACCCTTTCTGTCGTCACCAGCTGAAAGGGAATCCCGGCCGGGGGCGGGGAGGGATGGGAGCTGAGGATAATTTTAAATGTTCTGTCTTTCACCTAGTCTGGAGCTCACCTCCTTGAAAAGGTAGATATAAAATACTAACGCAGGTAATGTTTTCTAGTCAGATGGTGCAGGGGGCGTCAGAGAAGCCCGCATTTGTAAGGGAGGGGGTACTATGGAAAAAAAAAAAAGAAATCCAATGATTTAAAATAATTTTAAATTGGACAGATATCCCGCTTGCGTGTGCAGCATACAAGATGACTAGACTAGGAGAGAAAGATTTTACTGCTACATGATGCCTATTACATCCAAAATGGAGGACCTACCAATACTGCAGGAATCCATTCAAAAGTTTCATGTTCCATATAAAATGAGCTACGGTTCTAAAGATTCTTGTGGAAGGAAGCTGGGCATGTGTGCACTTTGAAGTGAAAAGCAAACACATTATGGTCCTACTTGGTCAATGCCTGATTTGTCTGGAGAAGAACACTGTAATCTGTTTTAACTAGGAAAAACCTCCTGGTTTCAGAGCTCAACAAAGACAGTTTGCGTTTTGGAAGGAAGCTCTGCAAGAAGCAGTGACCTAGAGCTGTGGCACAGGACCAGGGTGGCCTCGGGTAGTAAAAAGCACGGTGCCTCTGCCCTAAACACGGTGTACTTGAAGAACACTAATTTCCACCCACATAGCTAATTACAGCTTGCCATCACAGAGCAGCATTTTATTCAAGGATCTCCAAGGACTGAAGAGAAAACAGCCTTGTCAGTCAAATGTCCTTGTTGCCATATTATAAGAGACAGAGAAAGATACATCTCAAGCAACCCCGTGCACCGTTAGTACAATAGCCATGATTAGAAAACTTCACGGCTATGGGGTACACTGTCTTTGGATAAATTGCTGTAGTTTAAAATGCCTGCACCGCAAGTATTCAACAAGTTTACATTTGCTATGGAAGCCTTTATTCTTCAAAAAAAAAAAATTAATGTATATTGAATCACCTTGGGGAAAGAAGACACATATTCAGCCACAAGTTCATTCATACCAATACAGTAAATGCAACAGAGTTTATGTTTTCGGATAAAAGTCTTAACAGAGCCAAAAGAGGTGGAGATACTGATGTAATGACTCAAACTATCTCTTGTCAGAGACAAGAAACATGGATAAAAATTCCTTGCAAATGACGCCATAACCTGCTTCTCATTTGTGCTAGCTAATCCATCCTGATCTAAATAAGTTATATATGACCATCATCTTTATCTTAGCAGCAAATGTCCCAATGGTATGAGTACCAAATTAAGGGATCCAAGAGGAAAATGCTATTCTTGTTTTCTGTGTTTATTAAAAATGTACCAGCCAAGAATGTTGGCTGCCTACACCCATTTCCATCCTTTTGAATGGCAGCCTGCCAGCTCACAAGTTGGTCACACCACTGCCTTTGGATTTAGATCTTGCATTGGCTGGCCTGACCTCCAAAGGTCATTTTGTGGAAAGGCAGTTTGTTAGCTCAGACAGAATATCGCTTCTTGTTAGTATTTGGTCTAACACTAACAGAGGGCAGAAAGAAAACTTGAGCTAGAAACAGACTAGCTTCTGGTCACAGAGGAAACGTCATGGAATGTGTTTTACTATAGAGAATAAAAGAATTTTAGGGATGGAAGGAATCTTAAGGCGTTTGCTCATTTTTAGGAGAGGTTACGTGACATGTACGGTGTCATGCAGTGCCTTTGTAATAGACCTGAAGCTAAACGCTAGCTTAGTGCACTCAGCCACATTCCCACCTCAACTGTTCCCAACACCAAGTATATGGATCTCAGCTTGCTCCCAGAAGACTGAGGTACTTCATTGATTCTCCTCCCAAAGCATACTGACGTTCTGAGGTATAAGAGTTCACTAAGAAAAGAAGTACGGGGGGGGGGGGGGCTGGAGAGATGGCTCAGTGGTCAAGAGCACAGACTGCTCTTCCAAAGGACCCAGGTTCAATTCCCAGCACCCACATGGCAGCTCACAACTGTCTGTAACTCCAAGATCTGACACCCTCTCATAGACATCCATTCAGGCAAAACACCAATGCACATAAAATAAAAAAAAAGAAAGAAAGAAAGAAAAGAAGTACAGATTGTCTTCTCAGAAACCTAAACTGTGCTTTAAAAGCAATGTTGGCTAGCCTGAGTCATTGAAGTCTTGGGGGAAAAAAAAACCCGATTGGAACTCTATTCTAAAAGGGCTGCCCGTCCCAAATGCAGTGCCTGACCCAACACGTAGGGACCTGGGTATTTGAAAGGTGAATGAAAGAATAAATGAGCGAAGAAACACAAGACTCTATTCAAAAGAAGTACATAATCTGTTTGTGTACATGTGTGTGCTAGGGGTTTAACCCTGCCGGCACATGTTGGCTTAGTGCACTCAACCTTTAGCTACAGTCCCACCTCAAACCTTCTTCCTGCCACCAAATATATGGGTCTCAGCTTGCCCTCACAGAGACCTTTGACCCCAGTTTGCTGTGGCAAATTGACCCACACAGCTATAAGCAGAGTGCATTCAGATGGAAATGAAAGAAAACAGGCTTCTATTGCTCATAGGCTGGCCACAGGAGACAATCTGCCTCTGAGGCCTTCCCCAGAACAGACGTTAAACTCATCTGATAGCATCAGTAGGCTTGTCCTCCATTTATGGACATGAGGAGGATGAGTGACTAATGCTACTCCACGCTCAGAAATGACTGTGAGGAGCTGATGGCCTTCCCCTTCCCCATCCCCTGAGGGAAAGTTCTCCCTGGAGGTACTTGGGATGGATGAATACGGAAGAGTAATTTGGAGTGAACTTTACCATATATCTATAACTGCATGTAGCACACTGTTTTGTTTTCGGCAATTCACAGTGAAATGTTTGTTGTTCCCCCCCACACCCCCAAAAATGGTTGGAAATAATGTAGAACATGACATTCCTGTAGGAGTCAGGATATTTTAATGACTCCTCTTCCAGCCCTAACTGCCCGCATACAATCCCAATTCAAACATACTCTCAGGAGACCTTAGGAGAAGCTACTGGCCTCTCCGCCATTTGCATTTCTCTCTGTCATCCACCTCCACTTCTCATCTCTCTCCCTTCTAAACTGGGAATTATTTCATTAACTTTACTTCTTCTTTCCAGAGTCCCTTTCTTTCTTTAGCTCGGCAGTATTTAGACTTGGCAGATGAATCCCATACCCAGAATGGAGCTGTGTTACTTTAACTGGTAGAGGTCATGTTCTAGTTAGTGCAACTCATCATTTCTACCAAAGTCAGCCATGGATGTATTATTGAATGTGCCTTCATTTCTAGACAATAATCAAGCCACCATGCTTTAGAAAATGTTTATAAATAAGTATGGTCATAATATAATTCTTAATTTTTATCCCTTATTTTTCTAAAATCTGGCAGGTAGCCTGGAAGGAGGTGGGGGGGGGGGGACAAAGTGACTGTATTCTTTCTTACAATGAATTAGCTTCTGTTTACTGTAATCAAACTTGGTAGACTACCAGGAGGTTTCCATGGATATTATGGCCAGGTGACAACTGACCTTGATGTATTTCCTCAAAAGGTGATCAAAAGAAACAACAATGAAGATTATTGTCTGGCTCATCACAGCAGAGAAGAAAGATGGTACCACTAGGATATATCCTGAACAAATCTCCCCCAAATTGATGCACACTGCGTCACACTTCCACTTTGGTAGCTTTTCATCTGTCTTTCAGGTAGGGCTCACAGTTCATTAAAAATCCCAATTTTTCATTTCTGAAAAAAAAAATTTTGTTTGCTACAATAATAACCTGACCCAAGTTCTAGTTACCTTCAGATTGGTGTGGTGTAGGCCTGCTGTATCCTTACTGGGAGACAGAGGAGAGAGAGTCAGGAGTTGAGCATCATCTCCAGTAACACAGAGATGCCCAGGATGAGGCCGGCCTGGCCTCTTACCTTTGACTAATGGTTAGTACCACCTGAAGATGAAGTGAAGAGTGAACAACACTGCTCCATCTACGGAGAGCTAGAGCCCTTTCCTGTCTGAAAACTGGAGTTGTAAATTAACTCAGCAGCAAACAAACAAACAAAGGGGGAAAAAAAGAAAGAAAGCCATTGCAGGCTGAGCATGCACAGGGCCCTGGGTTTAATTGCCTAGCACTGAAGGAAAAAAAAAAAAAAAAAGGCCCCAAAGGGAAGAATTTTGGTCTCATTTCTATCCTTTGTACAAATACTACTTTAATGGGATTGGACAGTGACACGCTTCATATGTGAGAAGACTTTGTAAATGAGAAAGACCAGTTCTGACCAGTTCCGACCAGTTCCACAGCCCACTGTAGAAGATCTCTTCTATTTCATTTTGCTTCCTCTGATTAAAACCAAAAAGAAGTTCAAGAGTGCCCGCAATCCCATCACTTGGGAAATAGAGGCAGGAAAAGGAGAAGTCCAAAGCCATCTTCAGCTACAGGAGCAAGATTAAGGTACCCTGGCCTAGATGAGACCCCATCGCAAAACAGAGAAGGGAGGAGAAAGGGAGTCAGAGAGATGGATACGAAGGAAAGAAAGGAGCTAGGGTGTAGCCTGCCATGCTCAAGGTCCTGGGTTCGGGTCTCCCCCAGTAGGAAAGAAGAAAGCCACAAAGAGCTTGAAGGTCGCTTAGGAAATGTAACTAGGCCAGTTGGAAATGAAACAAGATTCAACCATGCACCTCTTGCTATAAGAAACTAGAGTAGCACAGTCAGTCCCAAGTTAAAATCCGTTCCCAGGACCCAGGTCCCATGTCCCCTCCTAGGCAATCACCTGATCACTGGGACCTACCTAATGCTTTTTGGTGACAAGGACTCAATGAGTTCAATGAATCTCCAACTTAATGCTGAGCCCATATCTGTGCATGGGTTTACACCTGTGACGGCACAGCCCCTCTGAGGTCAGCCGTGCCAGCTCCTCCTGAAACAGGATCAGTGCTGGGAATGGACTTAGGGTTCTCTGCCAGCGTGAACTCACTCTCAACCACCCAGACACCACCTCTCTCTCTGTCCTCCATTTTAAGATGTCTTTTGAGAAGTGTCTACATTCTCCGTATTAACATCCTGGTTCATATCACATAAAGTAGGGAGGGACTACGCAACCCCATGGCGACCCTGAGCTGTCTTTAGCTTTGGCTGTTTGCAGAACGAACATGCAAGTCTTAGTCTAGAATGACAGCCACCAAGCTCTTTGCAAAGAACCTGTATTCCTTCATTTGCATTCTTGTGAAAGACTTGGGATTTTGACACTCATTTAAACTTTATCATAGATGAATATAGGTATGATGATAGTTCAGAAAAAGGCCCTAAATAGAGCCTAGCTCCCCAATCATGTCTTACTCAGGTGCCGTTTTATCTCGCTCTCAAACACCTCATAATTTGTTTTCTGCAAATGGCTTCTGGTTTGTGTGCTTTTTATAATGTTGCCTTCACTGAGCATCTCATTGTACTTGATTTTATTCAGTGTCTCTCACTTGCAAGCAGTACTTCCCTTTCAAAAGTTCCCAGTCTGGTCTTTTCCTTCCAGCTTTTTACTTTGTTTTCTCTCCTCTTCCTAATGAGATAGTGATTCTTAACTTGCTTTATTTGAGTTATTTATATCTTCAGGCCTCTGTCTGATAGCAAGCCTGACTTGGCATTCTTCTGGTGCAGCACAATGACCAAATTAAGTTAAGAAGCAATTCCTAAGAATGCTGGCCTGCGATTCTTCATGCTCTTCTGGTGTCCCAAGCACTAGACAGGCTGTTTAATTTTGAAAGCTGATGTCACTAGCTAAGTTCATAGTTTATGTCACGTATGACTCAATAGTGCTTTCCAGAATAACTGCTCTAGACAGGAAGAGAGTGAGCCAAGAATAAAGAATGAAAGCCAGCTAGGTGGGGATTGTAAATGTATAAACGTTATTGAGATGGAGCGGTTTGTGCCCTGCTTGCTTGCCGTCGCTCCATCAAACAGGCAGTTCTCTAATGATGGGTCACCTCCTGAGAAGGTCAGGAACAGTACCCAAAGGTACTAACGATGCCTAAACTCTTTCCTGCTAACATTTCCCTCACCAAAAGAAGCTTTTCCCTCACCAAAAGCTTCTATGGAAGCTGCAGGGAGGGTTTTTGTTTTGCTTGGTTTTTGTTGTTGTTAAGATTCTGGAAGCAAGCTGGATGTGGTGGCGCATGCCTTTATTCCCAGGACGTGGGAGGTGGAGGCAGGCGGATCGCTGTGAGTTCGAGGCCAGCCTGGTCTACAAAGTGAGTCCAGAACAGCCAAGGCTACAGAGAGAAACCTTGTCTTAAAAAAAAATTATTTATATATATATACACACACATATATATATATATATATATATATATATATATATATATATATATATAATGTCCTTCAGGCTACTCAGTTCTGGGGCTCAAACAGTGTCACTACCGTCTCAGCTTTGTTTACTGATGCCTTTCTGTTTTGACTTCTTCTTTCCACTGTATATTGCTCCAACTTGACACTGTCCCAGCCCCATAACCCCAAAGCAAGACAGGCTAGCTAGCTAGCAAGGGGTCTGATTTGCCCAGCTTGGGTAAGTAGTGGTTGGTCGTCCTGGGCCAGAGTGAAGAAGCTCTTTAGCTGATCAGAACCAAGTCATGTCCTGGCTCTGAGATCAGGAAGACAACTTCATTATTGGAGGGCACCAGGGTGAAAGCACAGACTGGTGGCAACCAAATCCAAACCTGCACAAAGCCTCTAGTAAGAGAGGGTGGGTGGAGCCTCTGGCTAGAGAGCATGGATATAGCTAAACAAGGACAAAGCCTCCGAGGAATGAGTGAGTAAAGGAATGGCTTTTCTTCAGTAATGGACTTTACAAAGAGCAGAAACCTTGGAGAGTAATGTTTCTACAGGCCCAAATATAGCTGTAGGTGCTTCCACAGCTGCCTGGCACTGGTGGAAGCTGAGCTTGTGCCAGCAGCCTGCTCTCGGCAGGATAGAAGTCTGGGGCAATGAAGGCCACAGCCCCAATGGCATGTGGCTCACCTTCCTTCTTACTCCTCTCTCTTTCCTAACCGGTCACGATGATGTCCCTCCCACTATCCATCCCTTCAGCCACACTTGCACTGCTGCTAAACTTTTCCCATATGATGTGTTTGGGCCAACGGTACACTAGCAAATGTCACCACAGCGATTTTTGTAGAGGGCTCTGGCCTTTCTTACTGCTCCTTGGAAAACTGTGAAGAAGCCCTAGCCGCTTTGCTGATTAACTCGAGGCTGTATGGAGGGGAATGGGTTATTCAAGCTGAGCGCCTGACTGAGAGCCTGCCAACCAGTAGACTATGCAGAAAGCCATTCTATACTAACTAAGCCCAGGTGAGCTGACCTAGACCAAAGTAGCTGCCCAATTAACCCACAGAACAATGAGAAGTAATAGTTTTTGTTTGTTTTTGCTGGGTATGGAACCCAGACCTCACTCATGCTAAGGCATCCTGCCACTGAGTTACACCCTGGTCCTATGATTGCAATTTTAAGGTCTCTAAATGTACGGGATAACTTGTTAGGTTACAAAAAGTAACAGATGCACCAGTGATTTCTCCACGTGCTTCCCATACATACATGTTTGAGTAGAGCAGTGGCTACCGCACCAGGGGGAAAATGTGTTGAAGGAAGCTCTCCTTCCAGCCACAAGATTTTTATCCAGGATCTCACCTCAGCTGGTGCTTTGCCGGCTTCTCAGAGCCTAAGTCTTGGCATGGCACAGCTCCTCAAACTGCTTGCTTGGTATACTGTAGGGTTCTCTCCAGGAGACAGAGGGAAAACACACACACACACACACACACACACACACACACACACACACACACA
>OU015747.1:133112734-133123520 GCA_907169655.1 Acomys percivali
CACACACACACACACACACACACACACACACACACACACACACACACGTAAGGGAGGAGCACAGAATGACAGGAGAACAGGCTCCTAAGGCACCAAGTTATGTCACATAAGATGGCAGGTCTTGAAGCTTAGCTTTTTGTTCTTGTGCACTCATTTTCCTTTTGTTGTCCAAAGGTATTTTAGTAAAGTTTTGTTTGAATGTTTCAAACTGTTCTGCTAGAAAGCCAGAGTTCACGTTGCTAAGGGGACATCATTCCAATCAGACTGTTGGTTGGACTGGTGCCAAACTGTCAGGAAGATGCTCTCCCGTATCTACCTAATGAGTTCTAGAAGAATTAGCACGTGGGAGCAGCCGCTGCTCAGCCCTACTTGGCCGCATTCTCCATGAGGCTGTTTCTTGTGTGTCATGGCTAAGGAGGCAAGCGTGAGCAGGCACGGAGCCACGCTCTTTTCCATTTGAAAGACACTGATGTCATCCCTCACAAGAGCTCAAGGAATCCAGCTCACTCAGATTTAGGAAGAAGGAAGGAAGCAAATATTCCTGGAGATCTCAGAGCAACAGTTCAGAGCTTGGCCTCCACGTGTACTAGGCTGCAGTCCAATGGAGTGACTGCACTGAGGAGAGATTACATGAGATCCGAGAAGGCTGGGTGAAGGGAACTGAGAGCCCAAGATCTCAACAGAAACAAACATCTAGGTGGGAAAGAAGGAAGAATCAAGGCTGATGGGAGGGGAAAGCGCTCTATGAAGAGTCCCAGGAGTCAGGTACATGGTCTGTCTGTAGGAACTGGCTTCTCCCTGGAAGAGCCTTTGATGGACTCCACTGCTCTAGAAATGTTGACTGTATTGTGATTTTGGCAGATAATAAGAAACCTATATGAATCACTCATTTCAAGAACAAAGTTTCAGGGGAGAAGGCCAGCTTGAAATAAGGGGATTCTTTCTCTTGTGATGAGAGATCTCAGGGGGCATAGGGTGACTAGTATCACGTGGTTGGGGCTTTATTTTTGCTTTAAAATTAATTAACTTACTAAATTTTTTTGTATAAGCTTTTTTCTCTCAGATTAGCAAAGCTATTACCACAGCTGCCAGCAACTCCTGGCTCAACCCTTTCCTTGGCCACCAGAGAAGGGCTAGGTTTTTCCCCCAGTGAGTGTGGGACAGGAAACCTACAAAAAAGCCCTGAGTGACTTGCCTGGGTCATGGCCATGACTGATCCTAACACTGGCCGGTCTTGGGTCATGTACCGAGCTTGAGAACCCTTTTAGAATCATATTTATGGAAGGCTGACAGCAAATCCTGATTTGGGGGGGTGAGGGTGGGGGTGGGGTGTTCCTTCACAAGCCTTTAATTTCAACACTCAGGAAGCAGAGGTGGGTCACTGAGTTTGAAACCAGCCTGGTCTCCATAGGGAATTCAGCCAGAGTTACACGGTAAGAACCTGTCTTAAAAATAAATAAAATTTTAAAAAGGAGGGACCATTTCCTGAAGTAGAAATAGAGCAGTTTTAAGCACTTGTGGTTTTACTACCAAGCTCTGCTGCTTCCCAGGGTATCACTCATGTAAGAAGTCAGGAAATAAGGGAAGAGAAAAGTTTAAATAATGACACGAGAATGAGTCCTGGCTAACAGCATGCTCTTCAAAAAAGGATTTAGTTATTTTTTAATTTATGTGTATTTTTGTATTTCGGGATGTATGTGTACCAAATGCATACAGATACTCTCAGAGGTCAGAGGAGGGTGTCGGGTCCCCTGGAACTGGAGTTACGGGAGTTGTGAGCTGCCACATGTAGGAGCTGGGAACCTGGGAGCCTTAGGGAAGCAGCCAGGGTTCTTAGTGCTCAGGCCCGGCTGTGGTCCCCTCACATTTCATCACTGTCTGTGTTTTACTCCCCTTCAGATATGTAGCAATGGTGGGAAAAGGACGGCAACAGACAGACAAAGAAAAATACAAACCAGCAGCATTTAAAGATAACTGTCACTTAAAAAAAAAAAAAAAAAAGTCAAGCAGAAAGGCAGTTGTGGTGGCCCACACCTTTGATCCCAGCACTCAGAGGCAGAGGTAGACAGATCGCTAAGCTCAAGAGTTAGGCCAGCCAGGCCAGCCAGGGCCACACAGAGAGGAGAAACCCTGCCTCAAAAACAAACCAACCAAACAAAAAAGACTGGTAGAGCAGAAATGCATTTAAAATGTAGAAAAATATTCTCAAACTTTCCAGAGGAGTCAATGTCATTGCAAAATCAGCAGTTTCTAATAAGAACGGAGTTTCTCTTTTTCCTCCCAAGCATAAGCAGAAACTCCTCCATTGGGCCGCAGCCTCCGGCTTAGCCTTCCTTCAAGTTGCCTGAGCAGTCTTTCACCTTGCTCTGTAGACAAGGTAGGCCTGAATTTCTTTTCTGCCTCAGCCCAGGCTCAGCTGGGATTTCAGGCCTGTGATGTAAGGTCCTCTGACTGCTGGAGGTTCCTATCTACAGGGGATGAACTGCTTTTGCTGGGATGCGGACTGTAGCTCTGTACTGTACTGGCCATTGAATTTTACTGTCTAAGTCTTTCCCCTTGATTAGCTGGGTATAGTGAGAATCTTCCCTATATTTGTTTTTGTCTCTGTCTATTTGAATTGCCTTAAGATATTGATTTATAGTTAAATAGAACCAAAGGAAGAAATCTGTAAAATGACATCAATTACTATGCTTGTTTGTTTGTTTGTTTGTTTTTGTTATTGTCACTTATTCCACTATAAGTTCAATTACTTTTTTTTAATTGATAAATTACATTTATTTATTTGTGTGTGCTATGGCACATGTGTGGAGGAGCACAACTCATGGGAGTCAGTTTTTTCCTTGTACCATATAGGTCACAGGGATTGAACACAGGTTGTCAGGCTTGGCTTACAAGCACCTCTACCTTCTTGCTGGCCCTAGTTATTCTTTTTTTTTTCTTTAATATTTTATGCCTTTTAATATATAGTAACAAATAGCCCATTAGAAAGTTGTCCCAAATTATATCAACATTTGTATAGCAAGAGAGTGATTTTCTCAAATGCCCACATACATTGCCCTCTCTAACCACATTCCACTTCAGCCAATGAAAGAAAAACTAGTGTTTGCACTTGCATTTATTATCTGACAGCAATAGCTTCGAAGATATATACTGATCATTTTTATTTTTCTTAAGTAAATGGACCATTGTGCTATTTAGCTTGTTTGGGAGTGGGGCATTGTTTTCATTTCTTTTGAAGTTCATTTTGTTGTTGTCCTGGGGAAAGAATCCATGCCTGTGCCTACTGGGCAAGTACTGCTATCTCTGAGATCCAACTCTCTTTTTTGCTTGTTTGTTTCTTTTTTCTTTCTTTCTTTTTTTTCTGAGCTGTAGCCTTTATTTTTTTCCTTTTTAAAATTATATTTCTTTTTTAACATATACATTTATATTATTACACATAAATAAAATAAACTATATACAACAGAAAGAACCACAAAACCAGAAATTATATAAATGTTACATTCATGGTGATTTGGCTATTTGTATTTAGCAACCTTGAAGAAAACATCTTTCCTATCTTGGTGAGTCTAAAATTCTGAATGAAAATCAGTATCTATCACGTCATCTGTATTAGCCTAAAACATCTATCTAGACCTTAAAACATCTTAACCCCTAAACAACTAAGCTTAATTGTAAGACCAAATTATCTGGTCTTCAACCCTATCAGAGACTTGAGAAGGAATAAAACTTAATTACCTAAGTGAACCAGAAGTGCAGGTTAGAAGCTTCCAAAACGAAAAACTGACAGAGACAATTCACTGCCTGAAGAGTCACCCAAAACTCTCTATACTGTAGGAGCATCATCTTCAGCCTTCTGGCCCAATATATCTGACCACATATTTGAGAGGCAGAACTATTGAGGATTTGCTTACCCTGTCTCGGCAGAGTTTGGCTGTCGACTCTGCCTGCATCCAAATTTGCCCATTTTTAGGCAGAATTCTGTCTGTGGCAGAAACAAGGACATTTTGCCCAGTGGCTTGTTTGTCACATTTGAAGCCATCTCCCTAAGGAACTTCTTTGATGCTCATCATCTTCTTTGAGGTACGCTGGGTGTTGCCAGGAGTTAACTTGTCTTGTTGTCAAAGAATCTTTAGAATAATGAAAGTATGTTTAAATGTCATATTCTGTAGGTCTCTGAGGCTTTGAAGACCTTATCTATTTTACTTTATGTATCTATACAATCATATCCATCTGTTAGACCTAGGATATATATTCTTGTGATAAAAATAAACTAGTAATTGACATGACCATGATTTGATCAACTAATAACTAGCTTGTATTACTTAATTATCCTAAACCCTGGTTACTTTTTAATGAACTGTGTTATACCATAACTTATGTAAAATAAAATACACCCATCAAGAATGCATTATTTTAATGAGTTTTGGCACATTTGTAAGTACATAGTGTGACTACCATCACCATCAAGCCATAGGAAAATTCCACCAACCCCAAAAATTACTGTGTGAGCCTTTCTGTTAGCCTTTCTCTTATTGGTTAGCTTTCCCTCACACAATCGGTGGAACTAGTCTTTTTCTAGCGTCTTGAACAGATGTAGGCATACTAGACGAACTGTTGGGTCAACCTGACTTCATTTTGTCCTTTGATGCAGGATTCTACTCTGTGGCCAAGTTGGCCTAAAACTCAACACATAAACCAGGTTAGCCTTGAACTTGTGGCAGTCGGTCCTGCTTCTTCTTCCTCCTGAGTGCTGGGATTACAGGCTTGAGTCACAGTGCTTGGTGGATCAATCTCTTTCCCTCTGTGGCTCTTCCATGTTCTACATACCCATAGATAGTTTCTCTTTATTGCAGACTAGTATTACAGTGTATGGGCATATCACAATCTAAATGAATCTGTTTATTCATTTGTGGATGAACGCAGATCAGTGGCGTTGGGTGTGATTTGCTTCCAGTTTGGGAGCCATTATGCATGCCATTGATATGGACATTCATTCACTTGTCTTTGTGTGGACCTGGCTCAGCCCATTTTCTATTGCTAAAAACACAATACTACAGGCTGTATATATTTTATAGAAAGATTTATTTTGAATCAAAATGCTGTATATCCAAGATGGAACATTCACATCTGGTGAGGGCTTTCTTGTTGATGGAGTTCAGGGGCAGAGCAGGCATTACCTGGCAAGGGGTGGAGGTGAGAGCTCCTTTTCTCACATCTTATAAATACTCAACCATGGGCCTCCTCTCCCGGCCTTGTATGACCCTAATTACTCCCAAAGTCCCTACTTCTAAGTACCACAAACAGATTGACTTTCTACTCTCTTCATATCTCATTGTGAGGATTCAGTTTCAACATGAGATCCAGAGGGGGCAACTAGCATCCAAACAAACGGAAGGGCACATTTCCTTTTTCTTGGGTAAACAGTATTAGAATGGCCGCATCACTCAGTAAGTATACATTTGGCTTTTTAAAAAATTGCTCAACTATTTCCCAAAATTGTTCCATTTTACATTCTCCACATCCTTGCCAACACTGGGAATGTTTAGGCTTTTAACTGGCACCATGATCGTGGATGTGTAACGAGCTCCCTTATGGTTCTATTTTCCACCTCTTTGGTGATTGGCCAACAATCATCGTGTTTCGCCATGTTGTCCTCCTTCCTTATTGCTGTTCTTCCACTTTCAGGTTCCCATCATCCCCCATCTAGAATGTAAATTTTCATCTCATCTCGTCATAAACCAAGAGATGTGCTAGCACTACTTAAAAACCTTCCATAGAGCCCTGTTTTCCCAGAAAAAAAAATTGCACAGTATGAAAATTAAAAATAATTATGCCAATTTAAGCAAGAAAGACTCTCTATTAATGTTTTTTGTTGTTGTTATTGTTGTTGTTGAGACAGGGTTTCTCTGGGTAGCCCTGACTGTCCTGGAGCTTACTCTGTAGACCAGGCTGGCCTCGAACTCACAGAGATCCACTTGCCTCTGCCTTCCGAGTGCTGGGATTAAAGGCGTGTGCCACCACCAACACTGGGTCCTTACAAGACATATTTCCTTCCATTTTACACCCAGCCTTTCCTGCTTGACTCCTGCATCCTCACACTTGCATGTTTTACCATCACATATGTTCCTCAGTCCCATCATACATGCTCATGGGTTATGGCTAGCCTGTAATGTCTGTTCTACCTGTGTTGCTTTCACATTCTCTAATGCCCAACCCTGGGAAGCCTTCCCAATCTCACTGTGTGCAAATGACAGCTGTTGTTTCTCTCTGCTAGTGTTTAGTTCACACTGCTAGTGTGTCCTCACCACCGTCTGCAGTAGCACACTGGCTGTGGATTTTACCACTTCTTCTGGGGTGAACTTTTCCTAAGAACAGTGATGATGTCTCACTTACTCACATTAACTCCTACTTGGTGACACTGGCTGATTGAGCGTGGGGGCTGATGATTAAATAAGTAAATGAACAATAATCTGACATAAGCAAGTTGCTTACCCTTGCTTGAGCTCTCTGTCTGTGTCTGTCAGTTGAGAGGGTACATGTAGCTGACTTATAATATCTTTCTAGTTCTAATGTTCTTAAGATTCTGTATTTGGAAAACCAGCAAAGCAGTACCAGTGAAGAGATTCCAATTTGGGTGAGGGATCACATGGGACTAATTAGATTGTGCTGGCTTATCACTGACACATGGAGGGGCAGCATGTCATACAGAGTAAAGTGACAAGATTAAAGTCATGGAATCCCCAATTAACTTTACTAGTAGATGTGATGATGAAGCACTACACTATGTGATCCAGTCTATAAAGTGCCAGTAACAGGACATTTTCCCAGATTCCTGGTCACCCTTGCTGTATATGCTATATGCTATGCTTTTTCTTTTATGGTTTGGATCAAGAAAAACAGGAAGAAAAAATAACATTAAATTTAGTAGTATAGTCACACTTGCAGCAACCTAGTAAGTATTACTTAAATTGTAACCTGTTTTGGTTACCTATTTTCTCTTACTCAGACATATCAAGGTAAAATATAGTAGGAAGACATTTTTCCATACAGGATGTGACAAATATTTTCAGTAGTATAAATGATTTTAAGTCCAAGGATTTCTCTTCTGAATGACTTTCCCTCATGAAGTTAGAAATCAAGGCGGTCTATGACTGATCGCTTCTTAACTTTTTCCAGTGTTTTTAAAACTGGCAACAATCGGAGCCAAACCCATGATTTGGATTTCAAATTTAGTAACTGGCTAATCATTTTTAAGACCTCAAAGACAGAAAACTGCAGCAGTGGCAACATCCTCCTCAGGCATTTCAGAAGGACCACAAGCACACTGCTCGTGTTCGTGAACTGCTCTACAAAAGGCACACAGGAAAGCGTGATCCCCAAAGGTCTGACAAATCCACAACAGTGCCAGCTACCTACAGCTCACCGTCAATCAATTCTGCAGCACTGGCTGCTTATGGAATCATACAATGACAACCTTCCAGGACTCTTTATACTTTTTTTTTTTTTTTTTTGGTCCAAACTATGAGTTTTTCCTTTCTTTTTACAGTTTGGATGCAACATTAAAATGACTTTCTAGCTGGGTGGTGGTGGCACATGCCTTTAATCCCAGCACTCGGGAGGCAGAGGCAGAGGCAGGAAGATCACTGTGAGCTCGAGGCCAGCCTGGTCTACAAAGCGAGTCCAGGATAGTCAAGGCTACACAGAGACACTCTGTCTCGAAAAACAAAAGCAAAACAAAACAAAAATGACTTTCTGTGTTTCTCTTTCCTGTGTAAATATTGCCCAATACTCCTGATATTTAGGGGAAACCCCACATGTCCAGTAGAGAGGCCCTGAGTTTGATCCCCAGAACTGATAGGTGGAAGGAGAGAGCCTATGCCTGAAAGTGATTCTCTGATGTCATCTACACACACATCCATATATGCACACACACACACATCCATATATGCACATATACACATCCATATATGCACACACACATGTGCATGTGCACAGGCACAGGCACACACACACTTACACACTGAATACATCAAATATTACAAAACAAAACTCCAGTGATGTCTTCTTTATTTTTTGAGACAACATCTCACTATGTAGCTCCGGCTATTCTGGAACTCACTATGCAGAGCAAGCTGGCTTTGAATCCCCAGAGATTTGCCTGCCTCCGCCTCCCTAGTCACTGCCTTAAAGGTGTGCGCTGCTGCGCATCCACCTTCCCACATAAAAACAGGACTTTGATCATCATTACTGCGCAGAGTGACACATAAATCTAACTTACTACTGCATACTGGAAACACCTTGACAAGCCAATGTGTGGCAGCTCTTGGTACAACCTTGGATCTTGAGAATATTATATGAAATATGGTGTGAGTCTGCTTCTGTGAAGTCCTTTAAGCCACTGACACACAGAAGCTGCAAGGAGCTGAGGGAGGGAGAAATGGATCAGAGACAACTGTTTGGAGGATACAGCATTTCAGCTCTGCCAGATGGGAAAGGTTGTGACACGGTGGGAGGTGCTAACTGTTTGGTCCTGAGAATGCATCCGGGGCCACTGAACTCCACACTTAGCACTTCCTTGCAGAGGCGGGGGTGGGGTGGGGGGTAGCAGGGGTGGGGTGGCAGGGGTGGGAAGGTGGTGGTGGGGGCACTGAGGTGGCTCAGAGGGTAAAGCTGCTTGCCAGCAGCCTGATTGTGGGAATTCAACCTCCAGGAGGTTGGTGGAAGGAGAGAACTGACTGACTCCCAAAACTTGTCCTCTTCCCCACGTACACATGGGGTATGAGACTCCTGTGCGTGGGCACATATGAATGTGCCCACGCATGCATGCCCTCACATGCACACTTTAGAGTTGCATGGTAATATGTATTTTGTGCATGTTTTAGAATAAAAAAAAATACATTAAAAAGACATTTAAGCCATTCCTGAAAATCAAAGGTAGGCATAGCCCCAACTACTCCAGAAGCTGAGGCAGGAGGATCACTTGAGCCCATGAGTTGGAGGCCAGCCTGGGCAGGCTTTTACTCAGAAAAATAACAATAACCAGCACTTGGGAGGCAGAGGCAGGTGGATCTCTGTGAGTTCGAGGCCAGCCTGGTCTACAAAGCAAATCTAGGACAGCCAAGGCTACATAGAGAAATCCTGTCTCAAAAAACCAAAAATAAATAAATAAATAAGTAACAATAAATGTACAAAAACTTGGTCACTTAATTCACACAAGCCCTCCCTGGGCTATTTTCTAGTCCTGTTTATGACAAGTCTTATTTGTAGTCTTATTCTGGGAAGGGGGCCATTCTTGTTCCCAGCTCTTCACAGACTGAAACTGGCACATGGGGAGAGAACCAGGCAGGGACAGCCGTGGGTGCACCAGCCTGGCCAGTAAACGGGTGAGGGTGGCAAGGGCGATGGAGCAGCAGAGGAGCCTCCGGACACCCTAGAGCTGCCCAGCTAGACTGGCAATGAGCACTGCCACCATGGGACCCTGAGCCTGGCAGAGATGAAGGAGTACACTTGGAAAGGCTGCTAAGTGGCAAATGTGTAGAAATCAGAGCGTGAGTTCTTAGAGGAAGAACTTGGTGTTATCTAAGCAAGTCTCCAGTATGCTCCAGTTGTATACAGGAGGGAGTGAAGACAGGTAGAAAAAGGGAGGGTGGGAGGGACAGAAAGAAAACAGAGATGGGGAGGGAGGGAGGGAGAGGAAAGGAGGGAGGGAGGGGGAGGATAAAGGGAGATGGGAGAAAAAGAGAAAAAGAAACAAAAAGAGACAAATGGAGAGGAACACACACACACACACACACACACACACACACACACACACACACTCGAAGGCTGGGGTGAGGTGGTGGTTCGGGTGTGTGTGTAGAGAGCGCCCAGCTTGGCTAGCTACAGTAGGCTCAGTCATATCAGCCTGAAGGTAACTGCTCGCCCAGGGCAGCCTGCACCCAGCTTCCTCCTGAGGGGCCCTTATGGAACCCTGCTCACCTTTGCCTTTGTGAGTCTTAAATGTTAAATATGCTTTTCTTTGGGAACCCATTAGCCCATTAGCAATCAGACAAAGGCACACCTCTGTTTCAAGACTGGAGCTCAGGGTGGTAGACACTCCGTGGGGGACAGCCTGGCTTAAATCCTATTCTTCCGAGTCACTGCTCAGGCCACATTCCAGGGTTGGAAGTAGGATAATATTACTTGTCTCATATGAGACGGTCTGCTGGCAAAGGCATTGTCAAAGCTTTCAAGTTACTAATATCACATGCAATCTATGCCCCTGCCTCTGACCCAAAGACAGGCTATAGGGCTGATGAGACAGCTCAGACAGTAAAGGCACCTGCCATCAAGTCTCATGATCTGAGTTCGATTCCCATGACCCACAGGGTAGGAAAACAAGTTCCCCTATGTCTTTCACATGTGTACTCCCAACAAAAATTTTTTTTTCTTAAAGCATGAACATTAAATTCCAAAGACGTGGCTTTCAATTCCAGTGTGGCCACTTCTCAGACATGCAGCCTTAGATATGTCACATGATACTTCTGAACTGTTCCTCCTGCACATGTGAAATGCTTGCTAGTACCTGTGTTAACCTTCCCATAGGGTAAGATGAAAACCCAACGAATGGATACGGCTTTTATACTTGAACTAAATTCAAGTAAAGATGTTCATGTTGAGCTGACTAGTACCCTGAGATTATCACTATTTTTACTTCTGGAAGGAAGAAGAATGTTTTAATTTCTTCTTCTTCTTCTTCTTCTTCTTCTTCTTCTTCTTCTTCTTCTTCTTCTTCTTCTTCTTCTTC
>OU015747.1:133123530-133141214 GCA_907169655.1 Acomys percivali
TCTTCTTCTTCTTCTTCTTCTTCTTCTTCTTCTTCTTCTTCTTCTTCCTTTCTTTTTTCTTTTTCTTTTTCCCCCAGAAAGAGTCTCTCTGTGTAGCCTTGGCTGTCCTGGACTAGCTTTGTAGACCAGGCTGGCCTCAAATTCACAGAGATCCACCTGCCATTAGGAGGCTGAGCCAGGTCACCAGGGTAGATCAAAAATACTCATATAAGCTTCATAGGAATCAGAGAGAGTTTGTGTAGAAATGTTGGTATCATCTAGAGTCTCCCACAGGACTCTGTACCAGAATCTCTTTAAACCAAGAATTCTAAAACTGAATGAGAGTCATGTAACATTGACAACTCCGGTCACATGACACTATCATCTCTGATGAATGGCTACTGATAGGGTTTTCTTAAATCCCTCACTGCTGTCTACTTGGCCTTTCAGCAGAGTAGGGCCTACAGCAGTCAGGGTCCACTCTGCCTCACTCTCCTGCCTGACTGCTTGACCTACCTCCAGCCTTCCACCACTCCTCCTCCGCTGTGTCGCAGTGTCTCTAGTGATGATCCAGAGATAGGAGACATCAGAAAAGGAAAAGATTTGAAGAGTGATATGACCAAAGTGCCCATTGACAGACTTTTCTTCTGAAAATTAAGTTAAATGTGATGTATAGGGGCTGGAGAGATGGCTCAGTGGTTAAGAAAATTTGATGCTTCTGTAGAGGTCCAGAATTTGGTTTGCAACATCCACACGGTGTTTCACAACCACCTATAACTGGGGATCCAACAGTCCAGGGGGTCCAAGGCTTTCCCCTGACACCATTCAGCTCCTGCATGTACATGATACACATGCATACACTCAGGTATGTGCACACACATAAAATAAGTTTTGGAAAAAATGTGATGTGTACACACAATACCATGAGCCAGCTCTTAAAAAACAAGGAAATGGCTGGGGATGTAGCTCAGTGGTGGAACACACCACATGGACCTGGATTTTGTCAGGCTGGAGAGATGGCTCAGTGGTTAAGAGCACTGTCTGCTCTTCCAGAGGTCCTGAGTTCAATTCCCAGCACCCACAATGGCGGCTCACACCCATCTATAACATGATCTGATGCCCTCTTGAGACCCAAAGAACAAGAGGAGGAGAAGCTACTCCGAAACACACAGTACAACATAGATGAACTTTGGTAGTTTGCTCAGTGAAAGAAGCCAGACACAAAAAGACAAATACAGTGTGCTGTCTGCGTATGGTATCTGTAGAGTCAGACTCAGAGAGATGGGATGTATAAGTGCTTGTTGGGGGCTGAAGCTGAGGAGGATGGGGAGTTATGGTTTCGTGGGTGCCAAGGTACAGTTTGTGCAACACGATTGAAAGTGTTAGAGGTGGGGCCAGGGCGTGGCTTATGACAGAGTGCTTGCTTAGCATGCATGCCGTCTTACTTTCCACCCCCCAGAACAGCAAAACCCAAGCCAACCACATCTAAGCACTAGCTAGAGATGGCCGGTGGTTACAGTCGCAGGGCAAGGTGAATATACTTAAAGTCACTGAAGTGTTATATGCTCAACAATGGCTACCATAGCGCACTGGCTGGTTTTATGGCACTTGGACACAAGCCAGAGTGATAAGAGAGGAAGGAATCTTGATTAAGAAAATGCCTCCACAAGATTGGCGGGGTGGGGGTGGGGGGAGGCCCTCTACAAGACTGGGGGGCAGGGAGGCCCAAAGCCTGTAGGGCATTTTCTTAATTATGGGTTGATGGGGGGAGGGCACTAGTAACCCTAAACAAATTCTATGTTACCTATATTTTATCTTTATTTTAAAGTACTCAGAACTAAACCCAAGATCTCATGGAAAGCTAGTGCTCTACCACTGATCTATGTTCTCAGCCCACTATATATATATATATTTTTTCCACTATATGTTTTTAAATTGACATCTAGTAGGAGATAGTTTAGGAGCGCCACGTTACGCATAATTTTTTTCCGCAGAAGTACATTCCTTCTCAGAGTACTAGGAACCAAAAAACAAGTGCTATTATTCCCCTAAAATGCCTTGTTTTGTTTCATCTTACCCAGTAAGTTACATCTTTATTTCTCACAAATCAACAGGGATTTTGTGTGGATGTAAAAGGTTGAGGCATAAAAGTACCTTTGCAGTTGTAAGCTCAAGACTAGCGAATGCCCTTAAGCAATTCATGAGACCGCTAGCTGCTTTCCCCACATCTTGGTTTCCCACATAGCAAGTGTCTTTGAACCCTTTCAGAAAATTGCAGAGGTAGTGCTGGGCCATGCTCTGTACCTGTCTACAAATCCACCTCTATCAGTGGCAGATGACAACAGTGGGACCACCAAAAGCCAGCACTTTGTTATGGCTGTGTGTGCACGCAAGAAAGGAAAACAATATTTGACTTAATTATAATGTTTGGTCAGACATTCCTAACTCACACTTGAAAGAGACATTGCTTTGGGTCCTAGGATAATCTTACTAAAAAGACATTCATTACATCTTTAATCCCAGCACTCAGGAGGCAGAGGCAGGTGGATCGCTGTGAGTTGGAGGCCAGCCTGGTCTACAAAGCAAGTCCAGGACAGCCAAGGCTACACAGAGAAACCCTGTCTCGAAAAACAAAAAAAAGAAAGAAAGAAAAAAAAAAAAAAGACCATTTACTTTTGTCTGGTTGGCTTAGGGCTGGCCCAGCAGGCCTCAAGCTTACTACATAGTTGCAATCCTCCTGCCTCAGCCTCTTAAGTGCTGGGCCTAAAGACATGTATCATTCTTCCCAGAAATGTTTTCAAACTAACTCATGAAAGCAAGAAATTAGTCCTTTGGGAGGAAAGAAGGCTAGAAACAGGTTTTAGATTCACTGGCCCTGAGTCACTTAGGCCTTAGCAGTCAGTCTCAAATAGTCTTTTATCTGAATTCTAAACTGGTGGTTCCACACTTGGGATTTTTGTCTTTAATTTTAAAATTAGATTTATTCATTGTAATTCATTTGTGAGTGTTTTGCTCATGTATGTTTATGCGCCATGTGTATGCATGGTGCCCACAGAGGTCAGAAGAGGATATTGGAACCAGAGGAAGTATAATTACAAATGATTGTTACTGGGGTCCAGCCCCTGGTGAACTCAGGGCCTGAAGAAGGGTGGATGAAAGAGCGATGAAGGAGGAATTAGTCAGGCGTGGGCATCGGGAGGACTTTACATCCTGACCGCCTGGCAGCTGGAGTGCTTCTTTATTTGTACAGAACTCAGAAGTGGGCAGGGGTAGATGCATGTTGCTCCAAAACCTAGACCATATCATTTTGTGCACTGATACATGTGTAAGCGTCCACATGGTCATAAGTTTAGTCATCATTGATAAACCGTGACAGAACAGAATTATCTTGCATAATCATTTTCCATCATCAACCCCATAGCTCAACTTTTAATATTTTGCCAAAGCATCACAGCCCATTCTCAGGCTGGTGGCTCTTGCAGTTTCAAGGGCACGAGACAGAAAGAAAAGTTCCAAGCCAGCTTGGGCAGACTGTCAGGTCTCGAGTAGGGTATCGTCAACTCTTAATAGTCAGAGTGCTAATTGTCGTTAGGCCCAAGAAAAATCTCTAGGCCAAAGCTGGTGCAGTTATTATTCAGTTTCTGCCATGATACAATGTTTCTATTTTATATATTTGTAGAATTTATTTATATGTTTTATCTTGGTATTTTTTTGTTCCTTGGTCATGTGACTCCATAGTGGTCCTGTATGAGTTCACTTTTTTCTAAGAGAGGGCAGTCTTAACATTTTATTCTTTTGTCATTTATCCAAACCATCCTTTGTCTGCCAGTATAAGGAAGAGGCTTTTAATTTGATCTGCTGCCAACTTCTCCAGCATAAGGAATATTGTTTACCTTTTCAAGTTTATGTTGTTCTGATTGCCTTGTCCCTGATTAAGTGCAGGGGCAGATGTGCCGAGAGCATCTTTGAGTCAGAGCCTGATAAGGAGGTCTCTGGCATGTTTACTTGAGTTGAAACCTCCAGGGCAGGAGGAAGACCTTCAAGTAGGGCCAGATAAGGACATCTCCCTGGCAGTGGGAGGGCTAGTATGGTCAGGACACTCCTGGGGAAGCTTAAAACAAGTGCTCCTGGGAGAGGGCGAAAATGATTCGTAAGAAAGTTTCAATCAATCCAATATCCTCAAATTGCAAAAATAATAGAGGACCCCAAGGCATGCGACACATGGAGATCAAGGCCAAAAAATGGGAGACTGCACCATAGCAGTCACATCACTCGGCTCAACTTTGCTGGAGCACTGTCAAACAGCTGTGCTGGCTTTATGAGTTTCTCTGTTGCTATTAGATATGGGTGTGCCAGGTTGTGAATCACCATATAAGAGCTGAGAACTGAACCTTGGTCCCCTGAAAGAGCAACGAGCACTCTTAACCACTGAGCTAACTCTCCAGGGCCTTTTCTCCCTCTATCCCTCATTTTTAATGTAAAGAAATCATCCTTTTAGATGATAATTGCAGAGATGTCACTCAGTCAGCTCCACAGAAGGAGAAAAGCTGAGTGAGCAAGTGACTCCATGGACCTCTGGGGAGCATTCTAGATCCAAATTGTAACAGAGAGATATCACCCACGAGTTCAGTCGCTTACCCTGTACATGAGAACACAAACCATCTCCCTTTGGTCCCAAGGACCAAAATCACACACTGTCCACATGGACCTGCCTGTCTTACCATATCCTATCTATCAGAATAGCTTTTCCTTGTCAGGGTACTTTTCCCAAGGCAGATAGATAACTTTATTATTCATTGAAGAAACTGCCAACTCTTTCCACAGAAAGTGGGAATATTTTGTGCCCCTGAACTCTCTGAAGCTCTGCCTCAAAATCTTCACCTCACTCCATCCACGTAGACCAAACCCACAGACTACAAATCCTCATTTAGCACCATGCAAGCTCCCACAGAGGAAGAGCTGCCTCAAACCAGACGTCACATCCTCAGTAAGTTCTGATCTTTCCTCTGCCGTCCACGCTAAGACCCCAGCATTGTCTGCTGAGATGTAGATTCAGGTGCCCATGGAGGCATCAGATCCCCCTGGAGCTGGAGTTACAGAGAAAACGTAATAAATACTTCAGCAGTTACGGTGACTTACAATTATAAGACACTTTGTCGTGTGTCATTCCACGGGGCTCATTTGCCACCCTGAGTGATAAGTAGGGCAAATATTAGCATCATGAGTATTACACATGAGAACATAGCCTGAAGAGAGGGAAGTGATTCATTTAGTCCGAACTGTCATCTAAAAAGGGAAAAGAGCTGGGAATGATGGAGACACATACTCAGAGATGCAATATATTCTTGGCATGTGAGGTACTACCACCAACCCCAAAAAGCAAAAGCAGAGACAAAAGCCAGAGCCAGGCATGGTGACACATGCTTTAAAACTTGAGCTAAGGATAGTGAGTTTGGGGCCAGCCTGGGCTATATAACAATAGTTTATCTAAAAGGGTGAGGAGTGTGTGGCTACTTTAAACCAAAGAATTCACTTTTGAGCCTAGCATAATAATACACCCTGTGTTCCCAGTTTCTTGTGGGGACAGTCACTTGAGCACAGGGATTTGAACATAGCCTGTGCAACATAGTAAGACAGCATCTCTTAGAAATTAAATAAAAATGAAGAGTGCATCTAGTAGGCTCAACCTTTTGATATGGTGACTTAATACTGTCATTTCTAAACTTTACATTTAAGGATGGTATAAATGCAGGGCATGGTGGTGCATGCTTTTAACCCAGCACTCGGGAGGCAGAGACAGGCAGATCTCTGAGTTTGAGGCCAGCCTGGTCTACAAAGTGAGTCCAGGATAACCAGGTCTATACAGAGAAATCCTGTCTTGAAAAACAAAAACGAACAAAAAAGGTACAATTGATTCAAACACACAAAATCCTCATAATGTTTTTGGTTTTTTGGGGGGTGGGTGGGTGGGTTTTATTTTGTTTGGTTTGCCAAAACCTCATAATGTTCTAACTAAGTTCATGGCTTTTGAGTTGGGCCATGTTCAAAAGTGTCTTGGGATACATGTGGCCCACAAGCCACAGGTTGGACACAACTGGATGCTTATTCCAGATCCTCTTGTTTCAAATGTTGACTAAAAACCCAGAGATCATAATTATAATAGTTAAATGAAAGCTGAAACATTTTCCTAAAGCTTACAGAACAAGAAGGCAAGAATTTGTGAGGACTGTAACAGATTGCCACAAATGAAGGCGGCACTTAGAACAAAGGAGACCCTTTGTCTCCCAATCTGGAGCTGAGTTGGCCCCTGAGGGTTCCAAGCAAGCACCACCTCAGGCCTGCCTCCTACTAGTTTATTTGGTGGGGGTGGGGATGGGGCATCTTCTGATAACCCATAGGCTTCTCTGGCTCCTGAAACTGGTGTCTATCTTCCTCTATACATGGTACTTACTCTCCTTGTGCGTATCCGTGCCCTTGTCTCACTTTCCCCTTTTTGTGTCTCTGCTGGACTAGGGGCCCACTCTAGTCCGGCATGACCTCCTAATACTTTAAATAGTATATCTATGGTAGCCCAATCTCAAAATAAGGAATCCTGAGACCCTGGGGTTAGCTCTTCTGATCTAAAGCTGGTGGTAGAAAATACAACTTATAGTACGAAGATACGAAAGTTGGATCCATCTATATAAACCAACAGTTCATAGCTCATATTTTATTCCACTGTGTCCTTGGGACCAGGGAGGGTTTTTAAGACAGTAAAGCATACTTTAGAGTAGCCATACTTAATATCTCAGGGCACATGCAGCCCCTAAAGTGTGTGGCCAGTTTCACTTTGTTCTCAGTAATAGGTAAGCATGAACACTTCATGAATTATTATTGTTAAATTTTATTTTTCAGCTGGGCAGCGGTGGCACACGCCTTTCACCCCAGCACTAGGGAGGCAGAAGGAGACAGATCTCTGTAAGTTCAAGGTTAGCCTGGTCTACAGAGAGTTCCAGGACACCTAGGGCTACACAGAGAGACCCTGTCTCGAGGAAAACAAATTATTATTTAAACTCTGTGTGTGTGTGTGTGTGTGTGTGTGTGTGTGTGTGTGTGTGTGTGCGCGCCATGTACGTGCAGGTGCACATGGATGCCAAAGGTGTCAGATCCCCTGGAGCTGGATTTGCAGGCAGTCGTTAGCCTACGCAGTTGTGGTGTTTGGAACCAAACAGGCTCTCTTCAAGAGCAGTACATGCTCTTAAGCATTGAGCCATCTCTCCAGCAGCTGCTTCCTACCTTAAAGAGGCTCGCTGCCCAGAAGCCATTGCTTGTGTTTAAGCTAAGAGAAGACATCCACTTCAACTGCATTTTGAGAATGAGAGCAGTAAATGAATCGTGTCTACTAAAGAACTTGGTCGGTCTGTAGCTTGTTACTCTCTCGCTGGCAAAAATTGGTTTGTGCAACAATGTAGTTTGAAGAAGGCAATGGATTTGAGTCAACAAAGCCACACAGGCACATGATCGGTTGTTAACTCAGAGTGGATCTATTCTGGAAACCTTTTCTGCTATAGCAGTCAAAGGTGCCAGAAGAAAACAGTTTACCTTCCAACAAGGGTCCCAACTGACTCACTTCCCAGCTAAGACAATGACCACTGATGCTCAGTCACCGCTTTAAAGCAATCAGTGGTGACAGCCTAAGGGCTCATATTCTATTTCTCCCTCATCATTCCTTCCTGTTGTTGGTTGTGATGTACATCTCTGCTTTGTAGTGGGGAGAGACTTGCTTACTACAAACACATATGAGGGATTTTTTAAAAAGTCCTTCTTGCTTGCCTCCTTCCCTTCTCTTCTCTCCTTTCCTTTCTTTCCTCTGTCCTTCCTTCCTTTCTTTCTTTCCTTTTTTTTTTTTTTTATATAGTCTTATGTAACTCAGACTGGCCTCAAATTCACAGCATCCTCTTATCTCAGCCCCCCGAGGTGCTGGCTTCCAGGCATAAACCATCACGTTCGGATTCTTCAGTTCCTTTTTTGTTTCTGTGACAGTCTCACTAGGTAGCCCTGGCTGGCCTTGCAGGCTCAGTCTACACAGGCCTTGCAGAACTCACAGGGACCCACCTGCCTCTGCCTCCTAGGTGCTGGGATTAACGGCGTGCAGCACTACACCTATTTAGTTTGTAGCCTAGCTTGGCCTTGAATTTTCCTATGTAGCCCTGGGTAGCATTAAGCACTCATGTTCTTTCCTTGTCTCCCAGGTGCTGGGATTATAGGCATGCAGCACCGCCCACAGCAGCATGTGTTTTTGAGATAGTATACAGAGCATTTTTATAGCTACATTGATTTTAGTTTAATATAATATTATATATATTAGCACCTTCAATCTCAGCACTTGGGAGGCAGAGGAGGTGAATCTTCATGAGTTCGAGACCAGCCTGGTCTGTCTACAAAGAGAGTCCAGGACAGCCAGGGCTACACAGAATAACCGTGTGGTTGAACCTCCCCCTAAAGTGTTGCATATATGTACCATTTCTATAAATCATGAGCTATTCTAGTCAAACAATTGTGATGCCTTCCCTACAAACTAAGAAGCAGCTCATAATGAGTACCTCTCCTTCTCCTTCACTATGCTTAATTTGTGACTTTTGGGCTTTAAAAGTTTTACCACGGACATAAGTGTGTGTGTGTGTGTGTGTGTGTGTGTGTGTGTGTGTGTGTGTTTGGGAGCTTTATAAAGTCAACAGACTGTAGGTTACTTTCTGTGCCAACTCATTTCCTGTATCCTCAGGTTACTGAGTCGGTCCCATCTTCTCGATGTTGATACAGTTCATTCCTCTAGTTGTACAACAGTCTCACGGCAGAGCCAGGTGACTTCTTTATCCATCTTACTGGAAATAAAAAATCAAGATGCACGCAGTCTTTTGCTTTAAATGGAATTTTGTTCTGTTTTATTTGTTGTTTGAGACAGGATCTGGTTCTGTAACCCCGACAGGCTGGCCTGAGATTTACCATGTAGTTCAGGTTGTCTTCATACTTACAATGACCTTCCTCATCCTTTTGGGGCTACAGGGTATTTGCTCTTATAAATAAAAAGACTCTATAGGCTTCTAGGTACATATAGTAAGGGCACATTCAAGGGTATTATAATATATTTTGCATACACATAATAAATGTATTTTATAATCATGATAAAAATTTTGTATCACAATCTGTACACACACAGTGTGTACATCTCAGAAATTGACAACTTGTGGAACAAAACTTATCTTTATCACAAATAATGCCCTTTGATATTAACATTTTATTGAATTTTTGTAAAAGATGTTGTCTATGGCCAGAGGCACAATGGTCATACCTGTAATCCTAGCACTTAGGAGGCTAAGGCAGGAGGATTGTCTCAAATTCAAGGCCAACACAGATTACAAAGCAAGTTCCAGGGAAACCAGGGCTGGTAGTAAGAACCTATCTCAAAAACAAACAAACAAACAAACAAACAAACAAACAAACTATTGTCTATGGGCTTGGTATGGTGGTGTCCCCTTGAATTCTAGCTACTTGGAAGGTTGATGCAGGAGAAATATTTGAGCCAAGGAATCCAAAGTCAAGGTCAACATCAAACAGAGAAAGTCTCTCTCTCTCTCTCTGTCTCTCTCTCTCTCAAAAGCGCTAGTTATTGATTGATATTTTTTTACAACCCACATAATAGACACATATTAAAAAAACATTTAAAATCTATACCCACAATAGCAAGATGGCTCGGGTAAAGGTAAAGGTGCTTGTTGACAAGCCTGATGACATGAGTTCAATCCTCGGAACCTACAGGGTTAAAGGAAAGAACAAACTCCTGAAAGTTGTCCTCTGACCTGCTCGTGCTCACACCATGGCATGTAGCACATGCCTACACACAAAATAAATAAATGTAATATTTACCCATCCATCTATCTTCAGGAATGAAATAGCTAAGTCTTAAGTACACAAACCTTCTGTTTTACAACTAAGTGGAGTGCTTTCTGAAATGGTGATACCAGTTTACACTCTCCCTAGCAACATAGAAAAAAAAAATCCTAGACTTTTTAGAGCCATATGTAGCACTGTGGGAGCTCTTAATCTTCTTCTCTGAGGATAACTGGCTCAGGTATTGTTTCAGTTATTTGCCTCCTTGCCCAGGCTTCATTGTAGCCCAGGCTGGCCGTAGCTAAGGGTGTCCTTGAACTCTTTTTTTTTTTTTTTTTTTTTTGAGACAGGGTTTCTCTGTGTAGCCTTGACTGTCCTGGACTCACTCACATTGATCCACCTGCCTCTGCCTCCTGAGTGCTGGGATTAAAGGCGTGCGCCACCATGCCCGGCTTTCTCCTTGAACTCTTGATCTTTCTGCCTTAACCTCCCAAGTGCTAGGCTTACCAGCTGGGGCCACTGTGCCCTTGTATTTGGCCATTTGTTTTGGAACAGGGCACCTGTTAGCGTCACATTTAACCTAGGGTTCTGTGAGGAGATTATTTCTTTAAGGAGACCTCATCTGGTCTTAAAGGTACAGGAGAAAAACTATGGCCTTGGTTTGTTTGTTTTTTTTTTTTTTCCCTGTATTATATGGTTTCAGTTTTAATAGGGAAGCCTTCTGTTTCCCTTGGTCAGGAGTAAATTATCTCAGCTCTCTCCTCCTTCCCTTCCTCTTTCTCTGAAACCCAAGCTGAACACTGTGTTCATCTGCTCTCTAGCACTGGGGTCCTGGGCTCCGAGGCTTCTGGTGCTGTCCAGAAATTAACCTTGAGCCACACTTTGTAGTCTTCTCACATACCTCATTCTTCCTCCACATTTTACACCAAAAAGGAAGGAAAACCACTGGCCACTGGGTGCTAGTAATAACAGTGCTTTGCCAAGAGACGTGACTTTTGCCCAGCTCAGTGCAGTGTGGTCCCATAGCTCTCTCTGGGCCGGGGGCGGGGTGGTGGTGGTGGTGGTGGTGGTGGTGGTGGTGGTGCTGTGCTTCCAGGGCTTTGTGCAGCAATACATCCTAGAAAACAACATCATGAACATGATATGTTCCCCCATAGCAACCATGTTATAATCAAGGTTTGTGTGATTTGTTTTTTGGAGTCATCTCATATCCCAGGCTGGCCCAGAACACACTTATGTACCCCAGGCTGGGCTCAAAAAGAGATAATCCTTTTGCCTCCTGAGGGCCAGGATAACGGAAGTAAGCCACCATGCTCAGCAGGTTATTCTGTTAACTAAACCCATCATAATATACAGACACCGCAGTGTCAGAACAAACAAAAATCAGGTGACCCACGAGTGTCTGTAATAAGTTATGGCTCAAACACATTGGGAATGTGAATCCTGTACTGGCTGTACAGTCTGGAGCAAGGTTCGCTGTTGGCCCAGTTAAGCTTTGGTGGCATTGGTGGTGGTAGCCGCTAGGGCCCTGCTTCCTATAGATTAGTAGTGAGCAAAGAGAGAGGAGTTTCACTGTCCATCAAGCCATGGTGTCAGCCTCTGAGATTCCATGGCAATGAGAGACTGGAGGATGAGTAGGTGGTCCAGGGCTCTGGGCCCTCTCTGGCTCAGCCAGTGCTCCTTTTGTTTTCTTTTGTTATAAGCAGAATCCCGTGTAAATACATTTCCCCCTACATGTGCCTACCACTGGGATAGCTCACTGTGTGACAGAGGTCCTTGAAACAGGCAGGGCGGCAGCCGGGTGGGGGGGGGGGGCGGGAGGCAGGTTGCTGGTGGTTTACTTCTTCCCTGGTGGGCATACAGCTCCTGACAACTTGACTCGCCTTATTTTTCTCTCCTTTTCCCATTGTGGATGCCGCCTCAGAGGCCCATGATTCCCCCTGGGCAAGCTGGTGTCGCTCTCATTGTCTAGTTCCTTAGGGTGGCAGACTGGGGGCTGCCCTCCTCAGATCAGTCTCTTCCATGGCAGTGGGCTTTAGCCGGCATGTGACTGCCCAGCAGGGGACTTCACTTCCAGTGCCTGTCATAGTTCCATGTGGCTGTGTAAACGCGAGCACAAGTGAGGCGTGCCATTTTCCACACCATTTGTTCAAAAAGAAATTGCTCTCGCAGGATTCTTCTCTCGTGCTTCCATCTGCCTACAAGCTGAGAATTTACATGGTTGGCTCTGGACCTCTTCATACAGACAAGGATAACTCAAGGATGGGGGAGAAACGAGTTGGAAAAGGTCTAGGGGGTCCTGTGAGGCTATGTGAGGTGGGCCAGTGGGACGAGTTGGACTTCCAGAGTGTGACATGGGTCTCCAGTCAATCGCCACCTCCATGGCCAGCAACCCAATACTCTAACAAAAGCAGTAAGCCCAAGAATTTTAGACCTGCAAAGTCTCGGTCTCACTAGGGCTAGTTCTGAGATTTGTATCTTTTTGGGGGACAGAGAAGAAAATTTCTCTGTCTGGGGCCTTGATAACATTAGATAGTGAGGTCTTGGGTTGGGGGCATGTTTTCCACAGAAGTCAGACACAGACGGCAGCTGTGAGAGCTCTTCCCCCGCTGCAGACACTTGCGGCCCAAGTGTGGAGCAAGAAGGACAGCAGCAGCAGAAATGGCCCGTGGCAGGCTTGGTTTTCTCTTTCTTTGCCTAAAATGATTTTTTTAAAAAAAAATTTTATGTGCATTTGGTGTTGTTCCCTGTGTGTATGCCTGTGTAAGGTTACTGGATCCCGTGGATGGAGCTGGAGTTACACAAGCCGTATGGGTGCTGGGAATTGAACCAGGGTCCTGTTGAACCATCTCTCCATTCCCATAGTCTTGGCTTTCTTAAAACAACCAGCTCACGTCCCCCGACAACCTTCAGAAGTCTCTTCTTTGAAGAATGTAAACGGCACGATCGGTCCTCAGTTTACCGGAAAGAAAACAGCCCAAGTGATCCTACTGAAAGTAAAGAGTGGTGGAGTAGCAAAGTGGGGGCCTAGATTCCGGGGCTCCTACCGATTCCGAGCTGCGGTTTTCACAATTGTCCTGGCTTTCTCCCAGGTATTCCCTGTTGCTCTCCCTTCAGGGAGCTGATGTTTCTAGAACCCTGCTCTGAGATACAAGCTTTACCACTGAGGCATGATGAAACTTTTGGTCGTATTTGACAATATAGTGAAAGCCAACCGTGAACAAGTGGACATGGCTATTTCTGCTGACCTTGGCTCCTTATCCACTCTTGAGCCAGACACCTGCTTTACTCTCCTGCTTTCTTCTCAGAGCATCCCTTCCTGGTTCTCCAGCTCCCTTCTCTTCTGGTAGCACACAGCTTTCCATCTGATCCCAATCCATGGTATTTTATTTTGTTGTTGTTGTTTTTTCCTTTTTTGCCCTGTCTTGGCATAGCATGGAAACAGTTGGTGGGAACCCATTGAATGTCAGTCCATAAAATGGCAAGACATACAGGGCAAACAGCTTGCAGCTGTGATCTTGTGAAGTCCAGAGACACAACAAGCCAGCCTAAGGCTTGGTGTCTTAGTTAGGGTTTCTATTGCTGCAAGTAAACACCATAGCCAAAAAAGCAACTTGCGGAAAGGGTTTATGCAGCATACACTTCCGCATCACTGTTCATCACTGAAGGAAATCAGGACAGGAATTCAGGCAGGGCAGGAACCTGGAGGCAGGAGCTGATGCAGACGCCATGGATGGGTGCTGCTTACTGGCTTGCTCCCCATAGCTTGTTCAGCCTGCTTTCTTATAGGACCCAGGATCATCAGCCCAAGGATGGCACCACCCCAAATAGGCTGGGCCCACCTCCATCAATCACTAATTAAGAAAATGCCCTACAGCTGGATCTTATGGAAGCAACTTTCTCAGTTAAGGTTCACTCCTTTCAGATAACTCTAGCTTGTGTCAGGTTAACAAAAGACTACCTAGCACACTCGGTATCTAAAAAGACTTACTATCGCTACTGTACACCTTTGGTGCCATGTTCTTCTAACACATGACTTCGAGGAAGAAACAGAGCTGTTAGAAGGTCTGTCTGTGCCATTCATACCTGCCTTCTATCAACACCCTTCTGGTTCAAAAGAAAACAAGCAGGTTGTAGTTGGTTTTCTTTCTGGTGCTTTTATCATCAAGCAGGGACTCAGCATTCCTTCATTGCCAACCATATTTCTTTCCCTTCTCTGCTCTTTATAATCTAAACAAAGATTGGTGCAAAAACAAAAACAAAAACAAAAACAAAAACAAAAACAAAACCTCATTTTCCTGAGTCTCCTATCATGTCACTTAAGCTGCTGGAGTCAACATTCCCAGGTATGGAGATGCACACTTGCAAAACGAAACCTTATTTTCCAGGAAGCTTCTAGAAGGCCTGGACTTTGCTGAGAGAAATGCATTTAGATTACTGCTATTCTTCCATAGTTTCCTTTTTCTTTTTTTTTTTTTTTTTTTTTAGGCCAGGCCTCAAGTAGCCCAGACTGGCCTCAAACTTGCTATGTAGCTGAGGATGATCTTGAAGTCTTGATCCTCCCACCTCCACTTCTCAAGGGCTTCATGCATGCTAGGCAAATACTATACTGACTGAGCTACATTCCCAGCCTCCATTCCATATGCTTTTGTTTGGTTTTGCTTTTTTTTTTTTTTTTTTTTTTTTTTGTGACAGCTCTTAGTTTGAAGCCTAGGCTGGCCTTGAATTCATGGTCATCTTAACACTTACCTCCCAAGTCATGTTATCTTTTAATTTGAGCTCTTCCTCCTGCAGACAAGGGTTGATGTTAATACCAAGGAGGTATTAGTAACACCTTGTGTTGGGGTGAGGGTGAGAAGTTGAACCCAAGGCCTCATGCATTCTACAAAAGCATCAATAAGCTATACCGGTAGCCTTTGATGTATTTTTGTTTTCATTTTATAAGTGTGTGTGTTGGTCAGAATTCCATCACTGCAACAAAATACCTGACACAAAGCTGTTTAAAAAGAGGAAAGGTTTGTTTGGGCTCACAGTTTTCAACGTTTGAGTTCATGGTCCATTGGCTCATTGCTTTTGGCCCTGTAGCAAGGCAGTACAGGATAGTCAGGGCAAATGGCAGAGGAAACCTTCAGTTTTTGGTGTCAGGGAATGGAATCACAGAGAAGAAGGGGCCAGGGGCTGAGCATCATCTCCTATCCTCTTGGAGGACACACGGACACACACTACTATAACCTGACTTCTCCTAGCTCCTCCTCTTAAAGGTTCTACCATTTTCCAATGGGCTTTGGGAGCTTTACAAGCCGGAGCAGCAGCACATTTTGTTTTATTCTGTGCACATAAGTGTTTTGCCTGCATGTTTGTATGGTACCATGTGGATACTGGTGTCTGCAGAGGTCAGAAAAAGACATTGGATCCTTTGAAGCTGGAGTTATAGATGGTTGAAGTCACCCTGTGGGCGCTGAGAGCCAAACCTGGGTCTCCTGCAAGAACAACTGCTCCTACCTAACATCCCTGAGCTTCCTCCCCAGCCTTGAAGAGACACTCTCCCCGCTCCCCCCCCCAAGAATATCTAGGCCCCATAAAATGCGGCAGCTACACAGAGCAACTAGGGGAGCTTCCAGTCAAGTTAGAAATTAAAAACAAGACAAAACAAAAACAAGCCAACAGGAATGTACTCCTTTTTTTCTTTTGTCTTTCACCCTGGTTGGTTAGTTGGCTCATTTGTTTATTTTGGGGGGTATGTGCCAAAAAGTGCTCAGCAAGCAGAGGGTTAAACTTGTTGGTGCAATAAATTCAGTGGGTCGGCTCAGGACAGAACATAATAGAAAAACAGAGCTCTCCCTAAAGCTTTGGAGCTCCAGCAGATTTGTGGATTTGGGTTAACCAAGGCTAGAATTCCAGGACTCAAGTTACCCATGTATAGCAGGCCAGGGGGATTTCTGTTGGCTAGATGGGACATCTTCAGTGTCAGCATTTGTTTTCATTTGTGCTCAAAATTTTAGCTCAACATATGAATGGCTTTCTTTCTCTCCTTATGCAGATAAAGAGCCTGAAGACTGAAGAAGAGGAGAGGAAATCTGTCTGTCCATTTAGGTCTATATGTGGCCACATGCCACACAGAATGCAGTGTCCGCCCCCAGGCTGCTCTGCTACCTGGATCTAAAAGTCATTGGACCCCTCAGTGCCTTTACCACAAGGTACCATGACCCTAGCTGGCCCTGTGAAATGTTCCAATGCCCCAGTGAGCTGGAACCCCCGCCACCTCCCACCCCCCCACTCCCCATCCCCCACCCCCCGTGAGGCCAAGCATTGGTGTCTTCTGCAGCTCCCCTGCACAGCATAGCCAATTATTTTGTCAGGTCTCAACTGTGTGAGCAAAGTGAGCAAGGCACTGCAGGAGGAGGAGGAGAGGCCAGGGCCAGGGGAGGATGTGCCTTTAGCCAGCCCTCAGTGCTAATGTGAATGGACCAGTGTGTGTCCTTCAGAGTACACGGGCGGCCAGTTGCTAGTTAGGGACTATGAAAGGCTACCTGGTAGAGAAGGAGGTAGAATAGTTCAAATTGGGGTCTCTGTTGGCTATAGGAAGGCTTATTGGGCCAGGAATGAAGACGAACAAGATAAGCTGGCAACTACCATCGTGTCTTCTATATCTGAGCATTTTCACGTCGGACTGAGTCTCCTGGGTGAAGATCAGAAATCTGGGCCAACAAAAGGGCCCAGCAAATAAAGGTGAGCACCGCCAAGCCTGACAGCCTGAGTTCAACTCCCGGGACCCACATGAAAGAGGATGAGAATCAACGCACACAGTTAGTCCTCTGACCTTTGCCTGGGGGCTGGGACATGCATTCCCTCTACCCCTCCTCCACTAAATAAGTAGTTGTAATCTTAAAAAGAAGACTAATATCAGAAATCCCAGCTATTGCCTCGATGAACATGTTATAAAAAGTGGAACAAGTCATTAATCCATTTACTGTTCAGTATTTCCTTGCATACAGACTGGGGAGAAGAACATTCCAACAAAAGCGACAGGTAATACTCAGCCTGCGTTGCCATTCCCCAACATACGGGCTTGCTTCACCACATCCACTGGCTGTGGTAGCAGGGATTCCAGGAAGCACAGAGGAACTGAACCCAGGCCAGGATCAAGGCAGCGGGGCCTCCAACTGGCTGCCTTTTTCTTGGACCAACCACTGTCAGTAGCTGAGTGGAGCATCGTGTTAGGGACCTTCTCCCAACATCAAGGTTAAGTGTATGACCTTTTTACGTAGAAAGTGATGACCCTGGCATCTCTGTGGAACACAGGCTTCATTTGTTCACACCCAGACTTCACTTTAGATGGGGAGGAAGAAGAGAATGAATGGCTCAGTGGTTGAGCACTTACAAGGGCCTGGGCTCCATCCTCAGCACAGGCAAAACAAACCAAACAAAAACCATGCACAGTATTATTTTCCACCAAATTTTTCATTAACATGTGCTCTAGCATGAGTACTTGAGTGTTTATCTTTAATAATTAATATCAGTTGGCTGGGGGTATAGCTCAGTTGTATATTGGCTGCCTAGCATTCAAGAAGCCCTGGATTTGATCTCCAGCACCATGATCTAACTATAGAGAGCGCTATAGTCTGAAGATTCTAAGGGAAGAAGGGGCATGAGGGTTAGAAGTTCAAGGTCACCCTTGGCTACATAGTGAATGCCAGACCAGACAGGACTACAAGAGACCCTGTGTCAAAATAATAATAGTAATAGTAATAATAATAATAATAATAATAGTAGTAGTAGTAGTAGTAGTAGTAATAATAATAATAATAATAATAATAATAATAATAATAATAATAATA
>OU015747.1:133148452-133169544 GCA_907169655.1 Acomys percivali
TGTGTGTGTGTGTGTGTGTGTGTGTGTGTGTGTGTGTGTGTGTGTGTTGCCTTCTGTGTACCTCCAGGGCTTACAAATGATTCTTAAGATAGGAAGACGGAATATGGAGTCTGCCTTTCGTGTGGACAATGAATGTTTTCCCTGAAGCTGGACATGGCAGTGTGCAGTAGAATCCAGCTGCTTTGGCAAGTGAGGCTGGAAAGTCACGGGTGGGTGCTTGGGAGTTTGGACCAGTCTGGGGGAAATGCCATGGAAAAAGGACAGGGGTAGGGGAAGGAAAGGAAAGGAAAAAGATTCTCTCAAAACCTCCCAAGATGCTTACTATATCTTCTCACTGGCCAGAACTATGTCACGTGATTGTTTCGAAAGGCTTGACACTCTTAGGGCTAGGAGCTAGGTGGAGAGGCGCCTTTGAATCCATGAAGCACTGGGTCTCATCCCCGGCACCACAAAACCCAGCAGGATAATGACAATGAAGAAAAGCAAGTTTTAGTTGGAATATTACTGGCTTGACCCAGATCGAAGCCTCGTTAAGTGGTTCTGCTGGTGGCGTTCCACAGCAGCTGGTCCTTGGCTAGAATGCACGTGACGGTGGGGACCAGGAAAGGAAATAGAGGGAGAAACATACTGGCCTCCTTGGGGACATGACTGTTGCCAACATGGGGTCCTAGACACACAGGAAGCAATCACAAGCCTGGCTACAAGAGAATGGTCCCCAAGCATTTTGTTTTTCTGTGAGCATTTTGTAATGAGTTAATTCTCCATTAAAGTCATTCTAAAAAGTGCTTGTTTAGATTAATGGGAAAGTGAAAGGAAATGGCCAGTTCACTCATTCCCTTAAAACGATTCAGGAACTTTCCACAGCGTTCATCTTCCTCTGTTGTCTGATGGCATAGCGGATGTGCACAGATGAAGAAATGCTGAGTTACACAGGTGCATCTGACTCACAGTCCTGGAGGCTGCGAAGCCAGAGACCAAGGTGGTGGCATTTGCTGAGGACCTTCGCACTGACTCAGCAGGGCAGAGGGGCAGTTGTGCAGGCATGAGGGGAGAAAAGAGGAAAAAGAGAAGAACAGGGGTGACCCAAAGTTAACAATAAACTCACTCTGGGAGAATGACATTAATCATCTCTTTAAAACATTTTTTTTTTTTAATTCTGGGGAGGCACACATACTATCACATGCCTGTGGCAGTCAGAGGACACCTTGTAGAAGGCATTTCTCTTCTTCCATCATGTGAATCTCAGAGACCAATCTCAGACAGTCCGGCTTGGAGGCAAGCAGCCGCTGGGTCATCTCAACAATCTGTTAATAACTACTTGAAGATCCTGTATCTTTTTCAAATATTGTGTGTATGGATACATGTCTGTATGTGGGTGTGTACACATGCGTATGATGCCCTAGGAGATAAAAAGAGGGTATCAGATCCCCTGAAACAGAGTTTTATAGGTGGTTGGGAGCCATCAGACGTGAGTGCTGGGAGCCAAACTCACGTCCTCTGCAAGGACAGCTAGTGCTCCTAAGCACCGAGCCACCTCTCCAGCCCCAGGCCTCTATTATCTTAATGCTGTTATAGTGGAAATCATGTTTCATTATGAGTTTGGGAAGACACAGTCAAATCATAGCAGTTTGTAAGATAACACACAAAGTCCTTGACATGCCTTTAGATTGTCACAGGGCACTGTCCCTTTTATCTTAGGAGTCGGCTTCTGCCTGCCTGCCTCTGGGCCCTGCATATGACCTATTTCCTCTGAAACCTCATTCTCTGTTCTGCCTCTTGTACTCCCTGTTCATTTTTCAGCCCTAAGATAAAAAATGTCCCTAACGCTTTCTCTGACCTCTCAAGCTAGTTTAAACCCCAATCATTTTTTTACCCTTCCCTTTGCGTTTATCTAAAAAAAATTAATTTTTAACATACTGTTCAAGTCTGCTTAGTCCGCTAGAAAGTTTGTGAAGGCACAAATGCTGTTTACTTTCTGAACTGTAGACTCAAGCAGGCACCTGCTGTATAGTAACCACTTAACACACACTTACTGAACAAGTGAAAATTTACAGGCGTGCAGGTTTTTTGTTTTTGTTTTTTTGCTGATACATGTGTTAGTGCCTCTCAAAACACAGTCCTTAAGCTCTGCTGGTCCGCAACAATCCACTTTTAATCCTGCAACAAGACGAGGACAGGAGCTGAGAGTGTTTGAAAGTTCTATAGCAATCACTAAAGTGTTGGTATGCAACAATTTGGAAGACTTTACCACTGAAATAAAGTTAGTCCTTCGTCATAGTGTGGGACGTGTTCATGGATTATACACTGCAAGCCATCATTGTGCTAACAGGCACTTCCCGTCTTCCCCTTCCTTGGCACCATCTTCTGCCTTGTTAAGCACAGTCTGGCTCCAGTAAGCACCAGGTAAATATCTGTTATACTTACTACTCACGACATGCTTGGGAGAACAAGTTTGCACAAAGTAAGGCAGGAAAGGGAGGAGGAGAAGGAGAAGGAGGAAGATGAAGAAGAGGAAGAGGAGAAGGAGAAGGAGGAGGGTGAAGAAGAGGAGGAGGAGGGGGAGGAGGAGGGGGAGGAGGAGGGGAAGGAGGAGGGGAGGAGGAGGAGGGGGAGGAGGGTGAAGAAGAGGAGGAGGAGGGGGAGGAGGAGGGGAGGAGGAGGGGAGGAGGAGGAGGAGGGGGAGGAGGAGGAGGAGCAGGAAATAATAGACTTGTGAGATGGCTTCATGGTTTAAGGGGCTTGCCACCAAGTCTGATAACCTGAGTTCTATCCCCCAGGACATACATGGTGGAAGGAGAGAACTGACTCTCACAAATTGTCCTCTGACCTCCAGAGTCAGGCTGTGGCACTCTGGTGCCCCCACCCATTACGTACACACACAGACAAACAGACACACAGACAGGCAGGCAGGCATGCACACACGCGCGCACACACACACACACATGCACACACACACACTAAAAATAAAATGTAGTATTCATAAATGGAGCCAGAAACGCACATCAGTAGTAGAGTATATGTTTCTCTGTACTTAATCTCCAACATCTGAAATAATAACAAAGATAAATACAAGATGGTTGTGATAACAGGAACACCCTGGACAGGAAGGCAACAGAGATGGACATCAAGTCTTCTCTGGGAGCACACAGCCCATGGAGGAAGGAAAGCCATATGCCTGAGGCAGGCTGAGGCCCAGCTCTGGTCTCTTGGCAAGAAAAATATTTGCACAGCAGAGCTGGTATGTTTGTGCCTGGTTCTTCTTTGGGAAAAACATGTAAGTGAGCAATGACAGAGAAAGGGATATTTTTTAATTTTTATTTTTTAATTTTTGTTTTTTAAAACTATATTCTTGTAGCTGGGTGTGGTGGTGCATGCCTTTAATCCCAGCACTTGGGAGGCAGAGGCAGGTAGATCTCTGAGTATGAGCCAATCTGGTCTACAAAATGAGTTCTAGAAGGACCAGGGCTACACAGAGAAACCCTGTCTCAAAACAAAACAAAACAAAACAAAACAAAACAAAAGTAAATACAAAAACAAACAAAACTTTATATTCCTTTTCTGACTCTGATTAAATGCTTAGCCTTTTGTATACAGTGCAAATACAACTTTATCTTAGAACTGTACCTACTGCCACCCCACTCATTTACACCTTAGTATGAAGAAAGCATTAGGAGATGGTTTGGGTGGTCAACCCCTTTTCTCTGTCTCGGTCTGGCTTGACAAGTACTTCCTGATTCCATCTCTAACCCTGCAACCCCTGCTCATCACAGAGCAATTCAACCTAAACTCAAGGATTCCCTGGAGACTGAGGGCACAGCAGTAAAACACCTACATGGGATTTGCCATGCCCTCGGCTTGATCTCCAGTACTGAAAAGTAAGACAACTGAGAAAAGAATCTAAGATTTCTCTGACTGCTCAGCCTTGCTGTTCCCCCATTCTCTGATAGGAAGTCCAGGCTGTGCCATAGAATTTAGAATTCATACTTTGCCTTCACCATCCAGCATTATTTGGTGCATGTTTTTCTTAGCAATGCCTCTGACTCGAGGGGCAAATTCCTGGTGACTACTTTCCCCAGCACAGGACAGCACACAAGACAGGTCTGTAATAAACCCTGTCAGTGCTGGGGACCATGACTCTGGAGCATGGTAGAGTTCAGGGGCTGAGGGTGCTTAGGACCCAGGACTGGGCTGGGTCACTAATGACCTTAAAGGGAGCATTTTCAATAACATGGGATAGAGTAAGGACAAGGAGAGAAAATCAGGTGAGTAAAAACAATAAATAATGAAGTTAAAGTGTATTGGAAAAATCTTTGTTAAGAATTTGCCCATCAAAAACAGGCAGGTACAGAAGGCAATACAGAGTGGGTGAGCTGGGCTGAGAGATGGCTCAGTGGTTAAGAGCATTTGCTGCCCTTCCAGAGGCCCTGAGTTCAGTTCCCAGCATCCATATGACGGCTCACAGCTGTCTATAACTCCAGTTTTTTGTTTGTTTGTTTGTTTTTGGTTTTGGTTTTTTGAGACAGGGTTTCTCTGTGTAGCCTTGGCTGTCTTGGACTCACTTTGTAGACCAGGCTGGCCTCGAACTCACAGCAATCTGCCTGCCTCTGCCTCCCGAGTGCTGAGATTGAAGGCATGCGCCACCTCCGCCTGGCTTATAACTCCAGTTTTAAAGGAGCTGATATCTTCTGCTGGACTCTGAAGGCACCAGGTACATGTGTAATGTACATGCATCCATCTAGCCGAAACATACATGTAAAATAAAAATAAATAGATAAAAGAGGTGGTGTGAAGATGAGTTCAAGATAGAAAAGTGTAGGGGATGTGTCTCAATAGTGGGGCACATGCACAGCCTGGGTACAGTCCTGTGTTTAATGCTTAGAGCCAAAAACACACTAAAAAGTGAGGAAGGGCTGACGGTATGATTCATGATAGAGTCTCGCTTAGTGTACCCAAGACTTGGGACCCACCCACTGCAAACAAAGAGAAAACTGAGCAGAAGAGTATAGAAACAATCTGAGCTTGTGCACCTGTACCAAGGAGCGAGGCCATAGTGAGGAAGCGTTGTCGGTGAAGAGGAGGGACAGTTGGTGAGTTAGTCTCCTAAGCACAGGGTCAGGGAGCTCAATGGTGGGACTAACTGTGGCTAGAAGGTGTGATCCCTCCAGTCCATTTGATGTTACTGCAACAGAATATACCCAGACTGGGCAATGGTATAGGAAAGAAATTTATTCCTCAGAGTTTTGGCTGCTGAGAAGTGCAATATTGAGGTGTTGGCACCTGTCAGGGATCTTCTGGACTGCATCATTCCTTGGACAAAAAAAAAAAAAGGGAAGAGAAAAGGATAGAGAGAGAAAAAAAAAAGAAAAAGGAAGAGATTGAGGGAGGGAGGACTGGAGGGAGGACTGGAGGGAGGGAGAGAAGGCAGAAAGAAACAGGAGGAGAAGGAACGGGAGAGGGGGGAAAAGAGGAGGAGACCGAGGAGACCGCAGAAGGAAGAGGCGAAGGGAGAGGAAGGACAGGGTGCAGTGAAAACCGTCCTACAGTAACTGGTGGGTCCACTCATAAGGCCTTACGAATAAACAGGCTAAAAGTTCCCCCCTACCCCAGCACTGCCTCGTTACACTATTGTAAAACTTTAACCGATGCCCAAAGCATGAACTTGGGGTGGGGGAGCGTTCAAACAAGTCCTTTTCTGACAGATAAAGGAAGGCAATGTGAGCAAGAACTGATTCAAAGATACTGGGAGGTAGAAAGCAGGCTTGATCCCAGTCTCCCTCCTCCCCTCACTGTCAAGGCTTTGCTAACAGTGGAAGAACTTTGCAGGGTAGATGTTGAGAGGCCAGAATGATGCGGAGCAGAGCCTGTGTGCCAGGATCAGTCCAGCTCTGACAGATCCAGCCTCAAGGATACAGTGAGCAGGAGCCCGAGTCCCCGTCCTGAGCACGCAGACTAGAGGACCAGCCAGCACCCACAGTGTTACAATAGCGATAGCGGTGGGTGTGGGGCGTGCTGCTGTGGGAAGTGAGTGGGGCATTATTCCCGCAATGTGGCTGGAGTGAGGGAAGTGGTGTAGGTGAGAAAAGGCTGAGGCTAAAAGGAGGGGCAGACTCAGATCACAGGGGTTGATGCTCCCTGCAGGCCCCACTGGTGGGCTCAGGTGTCTGGTGGGCTCAGGTGTAGCCTGCAGGGAGAAACGGCATCGGGCATCTGGGAGGCCTATGAGGAGAGAGTAGAGACCTTGTGGGTGGGAGACAGGGAGCCCAGCTAGCTGGCAGCAGGGCGGGCTCAGAGACTAGCCAGATGAGGCAAGGGTATAGGAAGTTTCCTCTTGGGCAACTCAGGAGAACATGAGTGAGTCATTGAAAGAAGAAGAAGAAGAACCGGTTTCTGGAGGAAGGTGAGGAGCTTATTCTTGAGCATGTGGACTGAGAGGCCCTGGGGATGTAAATGGAGAAGAGCAGGAACAGTATTCCTGGGTCAGGAGCCCAGCGGAACCGCCAGAGTGAGGCTCTGAGAGAGGGCTCTTCAGCATTGGGTGCTAACGGAGATAGCGAGTGTTTGGGGGAATCAGGTGAACTGGCAAGAATAAGACAAAGAGAAGCAGGTGGAAGCTAGACCAGGCTAGACCAGGAAACAGAACAGTCCCATAGGAATGGCAGGAGACCCCAAAATGAAGAAGATTCAGGAGGAAATCACACAGGCATCTAAGTAGGAGGCTGGAAAGGTGGGAGACAAAAACAAAAGAGCACAGACTCTAGAGGAGAAAATCAATGACTTTGGAAGGAAGCTTCCAGATGACTGTTGGATTAAGCCTGGGGAGGCTGGACTTGCTATGGCCAGCTGTGGAGTGGTGGGTGGGAGGGAGAGAGAGATGGAGCATGCCTAGGGACTGGGGATGTAGCTCAGTCTATAGAGTGTTTGCCCTGTTCAGTCCCCAGCACCTAAGTAAAGCCAGCACTTAGGAGGTAGACACAGTAAGACAAGAAGTTCATGGCCATCTTCAGTGATGGTGAGCCTAAAGTCATCCTGGGATATATTAGATCTTATCTAAAATAAAAAAAATAAAATAAAATAGAGAGGCCGGGGTGGTGGCACAAACCGGTCATTGCAGTACTTGGGAAGTGGAGGCAGAAAGATCATGAACACAAAGCCAGCTTATGCTGTATAGGGTATTTGAGGCCAGCCTGGACCTCAAAAATTTAATAAATACGGGAGCAGGTGAGCTGGCCCTGCCCTGAGGACACGGGAGCTGGAGAACAGGCCCTGTCCTGGGGACACGGGAGCAGGTGAGCTGACCCTGCCCTGAGGACACGGGAGCAGGAGAGCCGGCCCTGCCATGATTTCACAAGAGCGGGAGAGTAGGCCCTACCCTGAGTACAAGGGAGCGGGAGAGCAGGCCCTGCCCTGATGACTCAGGAGAGAGCGGGCCCTGATCCAGGCCTCTGAGTGGGCCTCACCCCAACATCTACCCCATGTACGACCTGCTGGAATACACGAAGGGGCTGGACCTGCAGATTCAAAGATTAAGAATCTCCTTGACACATAGCAACAACAGGATATCCAACAGCAGTCCCAGTGAGGATCCTGTAATGATAGTGTAGGCCTCCAACCAGACCCATGACTCCTAGCAATGAACATTTGAAAGTAAACATATGTGGACAAAAGGCTATACTGTGTGATACACTGCAGCTTCTGTGACAAGATTTTTTTTGTCTGTTTGTTTTAATTTTTTTGGGGGGGGAGGGGAGGGATTTTGGTGCATGACGTGTCACTCATAGACATTCAATAAAAGTAAAAAAAAAAAAAAAAAGGGAGGCAGAGGCAGGCGGATCTCTGTGTTTGTTTGAGGCCAGCCTGGTCTACAAAGTGAATCCAGGACAACCAAGGCTACACAGAGAAACCCTGTCTCGAAAAACCAAAAACCATAACCAAATAAATAAGTAAATAAATACTAAGAGTGTGCCCAAGAGGCTGTGGCAAGAAGTAATGCCTTGAGTCTCTTAAACTGGCTTAGACTACAGAGGGAGTTACAGACCTGTCTGAAAAAAAAGATAGTCGGAAAGAAAGAACGACAAGTGCGTGTGGCGGCAGAGGCGGCGGAGGCGGTGATGGTGGTGGTGGTGGTGGGGCACAAAGATGTTTTTAATTGTGTTGCTCTTTAAAACAAAGAAAAGGAAGTGCACTGAATCTGTTAGGCAAGGAGGGGCAGAAGCTGTAAAGTGAAGGAGAGACGCACAGATGTAGGGAGGGCGACAGGAGAATGAGCAAGCCAGAGGAACCACCTTGGAGCAAGCGACCACAGGAGACAACTGGAGAGCGTTCTTGTGCATTCATGGTGCCAAACCCCTTACTGAGGGCTGGGATGGGGGGTGGGGCATGGAACTCAGTGCCTGGTGCATGCTAGGCAAGTGTGCCCACCAGAGAGGCATGCCTTTGGTTCTATCTTGTTTAATGCCCACCCATAAAGTAGGTACTGTTGATGTGCACATTTTTTTTTTGAAACAAGGTCTCTCTGTGTAGCCTTGGCTGTCCTGGACTCACTTTGTAGACCAGGCTGGCCTTGAACTCACAGCGATCCGCCTGCCTCTGCCTCCCGAGTGCTGGGATTAAAGGTGTGTGCCACCACACCAGGCTTATGATATACACATTTTAAAATAGGGAATAATCCTCCCCCCTCTCTCTCCCTCTCTCCCTCTCCTCTCCCTCTCTCTCTCTCTCTCTCTCTCTCTCTCTCTCTCACACACACACACACACACACACACACACACACACACACTCTAGAGAACTCAACACAAGCAAGCAAGGTTTCCCATTAAACTTGGAGCTTTCCCTTTTGGCTAGCCTGGCCTTCCAAGAAGCCCCCAGATCCCTTCTCTGCCTCCACAGTTCTGGGATCCAGGGCTACCATGCCTGGCTTCTTACTCTGGTGCTGGGGACGTGAACTTAGATCCTCCATGGTCTTCAGCCAGCTCCTTACTGACTGAGCCATCTTCCCAGCCTTAACTGCTGTCTCCATAATTACCACAGCTGGTAAAGAAAGGGTCTGGGAGCTGATGAGAGACTGAACTGAGATTCGGTTCTGAGGTGACCAGAAGGGAGAAGGGCAGATGCCGGTGAATCTGAAGGTTTGGTGGCAGTGTGATCTGAGACCTCTGACTGTGTGAGGTAGGAGCGAGGGGTGGCAGGAGGCAAGGCCAGCGGAAAGACTTGGGGGTCATTCTCAGGAGGGTGAGTGGAATGCTAGGGGAACACCTGACAGGACCAGGCAACCAGTGCTTGCAGCAGCTGCCATGGCCCAGGACGCTGGAGGCCCTGTGGGGCTGGAACCAGTTCTCACTGGTGCTTACCTTTCGCACCTTAGCTTGGCCTGCATGGGCGAAGGTCTTCCGCATTGCTCAGGAGTTTCAGAAGGGAGGGGAAATCGCAGGTTCTCTGCCAATGGCAACAAATCACCCAAACACCAGTCCTGCTGGGTCCTGGGGAAGCATGGCGCTGTGCTTATGAGATGACCCTTCTTGCAGGTTCTATCCCCCCCCCCCCGCCCCCCGCAGGCTTTTGTAGCAACTTGGTAATTTGCATTCTCATTCTTTGACATACCAAGTCTCTGTGGTAAAAGTTTTAGTTGTGAAAAGTTTCCTTTGGTCTATCAGTCATTTGTTCATTTCAGAAATGCCCACTGAGAGTGAACGCAGAACACGCCCACTCATTGTCCTTGCTGTCTAAGATGAGGGCGACAGTTTTAGTGTTGACTCCCGTGAGGTCATCTGTAACTGGCGTTTGCTACTTTGTGGGTTCCTTTCTCTCTTCCACTCTTTTATTTCTACCTTTTCAACCCCCTACCACTAGCTAAGAGAGAAAAGTAGTGGAGAGGACAGGGGTATCATTATTATTAGACTACTTCCTGCTGATTAGGGGCATCAGGTTCCTTGGGGCAAGTTTGATCTTTGCCAGCAGGATCTCTAATTTCTTCTTCTTGTTTCTTTCTTGTGCGTGACTACTTAACAAACCGCAACCAACAGCATCCAGCCACCAACCAGCGGCCCACCCATCGGGTCTCTAGTATTTCTATATCCTCTGAAAGGTTCCCAGAACCCCAAACATCACACACACTCTTGGAACCTATCTGCAGCTGGCAAAACCACGCCCCTGCTAGAGCACGAAGCAAATCACAGTCACCTGCCGTGAGGCAGCCACACATCTCCACGCCTGGGGTTAAAACAAAGACATAGTCCCATAACGTTTCTGTGTTTTTTAAAAGAAACCAAAATCATGCAATTCTCACGAGTCGTGGGCGTCAGGTGTGTTAGTGAGTGCTGTGTCCCTGGAGAAAAGGACCCCACACAATGAACGCTCAGTAAATGGGTGTTGGAGGCAGATGTGCATCTACTGCAGAAGGGATTTGCTTTGCCCTTGTAATGCCCAAGTTGTGAAACCCCCCCCCCCCGCCCCAAAGACCACCAGGAATCAGCTGGATGCAAATTACACAGGGTCTCATTTATTAGTCAAGCTCAGAGCCTGGGAGGGAAGATGGTGGCCCCCAGTGGTAGGGGAACAGGCTTTTTAAAGGAAACTGCAGGGGGAGGGCAGGTTCCAAGCCATTTCCAAGCCTTGCTGTCACATGATAGGTTAGAGGGGCACAGGAAAGTTGCCTTTTAAGCTGATTGGCTGGGGGACCAGGGCTAAGCGAGGGGACCAGGGCCAGACTACAGGGGGGAATTTTTTGTTTGTTCTGGTCACTATGACCTAAAGCTTTGATTGATTGGCCCCGGGTGCAAGCTCCTAGGGACGGTTACTAGCTGTATGTTTGTGGCTCTCCCTGGAAACTCTGGGGGAGGGGTGTCAAGTTCTCAGGCCCTGAACACAAAATGGCATTGGTTTGGTATCTACACCCTCTCCATGGCTCAGAGAGGAGCTTACTGTGTGCTTTCATGGTTACAGGGTTTTTTTAAAACTTCAAAAATAAAATACTTTTGCTAGCTAAGACTTCTTTCCCACCCCTAATTTCCTCTTCATCACTTTCTTTATGCCAAGGGACACAGAAACAGCCTTGGGAGCTTTGGGGATCCAGCTGATGCGGGGGACACACACACGTGGTATGGAGACAGTTAAGTATGTGGAGAAGTTATTGTTGGCTATTCCTGCATGTGAAGGACTTCCAGGGCTATTCTTGTCATGCACCCTGAAGACTCACTGGGCAGGTTGCAAAGGTGCTAGGTCAGATACAGTGTCACAAACAGGCCATCCTAGGCACTGGCCCGCTAATGGGTAGTATTGAAACAAAGGCTCAGGCGCTGTAGGATTGGGGTGAGTGGTAGTCGCTTGCCCTCAGCCTGAGGATTGGCTGAACCCAGAGCTTAGGAGCAGTTGGCCCGTACTTTACTTCTCTCTGAGGCTTACATACAACAGAGCCTCAAAATTTGTTCCTGTTCCAGAAAAATGTGTGGAAACCTTCCAGGAAATGATGCGTCTTCCTAAGAGATGCTTTTGTGAGAACAGTTTGATCAGCCTTTCCAAAGGGCGGACCCATCTTCAGAATGCATGCATCTATCAAATTTGAATTCCTTTTAAAGACCAGCCAAACAAGCCAGGTGCAGTGTGGGGGTGCACCTGAAATCCCAGCTGCTGGTGACACTAAGGCAGGAGGATGGAGGATCGTGATCCCAAGAGGTCAAGACTTCTTGAAAAAATGAGCACTGATAGTAATATTAGTAGAAAATCTAAAATCAAAGTAAGGAGCTGGAGAGATGGCTCAGCAGTTAAAGGCTAGGCTCACAACCAAAAATATAAAATTAAAACCCAAGTAAATGCTAAGCCAAAATTTCGTACCAAATGCTGTACAGACAGTACCATGCCACCCTGCTAATCGGTGAATTAGTGTTGATGGCGTTCATTATTCAGTCATTACACATGCAGGGTGCTCAGTATGACACAGACATTGGGTGTAACAGGAACTTTCACTCACCTGTCTCAGCTGTTGTCTGGGAGGCTCACTGCCTCCCTCTGCTAACCTAGACCTAGTCCTGGAAGCTTCTAGCCTCCGTACAATCTCACCTAGGCCTGGAATGTTTTCGCCCTCTGAGACTTACTGCTGAATAAGCTCACCCTTTCTAGTTCCTTCTGAGCTCTGGGCTGGCTGGTTCAACTCAGCTGTTCTGGTTTAAACTCCTCTCCCAGCTGACTGATTCGATCTGGCTTCTCTCTTGGCCCCTGAATTGCTCTTCCTGGCTTCAAACTAACTCCAGCAGCCTGCTCTAATCTCCTGGCTCCTTCTCATTCTCTGGGTCATTAGGTCTTCATCTGAGGCTAGCTTGTTCTCTCTCTCTGCAACCTGTCTCTCTATTACTGTCCTGGTAAAACTGTCTCTTCTCTCTCTCTCTCTCTCTCTCTCTCTCTCTCTCTCTCTCTCTCTCTCTCTCTCTCTCTCCCTCCCTCCCTCCCTCCCTCCCTCCCTCCCTCTCTCTCTCTCTCTCTCTCTCTCTCTCTCTCTCTCTCCCTCTCTGCATTGCCCCTTGAGTAGCTTCTCTTTCCTCTCTCTTCTCGTGAGAGTTGAGCATATCCTATTCTGTCAAATCTTTCTCTAATTTGTCACTCTTTTCTGCTACCCAATTAGACAGTACTTCCAAATATGGCTGCTTCTCTCTACAAGCTAACTTTACCTTCATTGTTTGGGATTAAAGATGTGTACCACCATACCTGAAATCTAAGCATTTCTTTACCTGAAACTTGTTCTATACCAGGCTGGCCTTGAACTCAGATCTGTTTGCCTCTGTCTCCTGGATTAAAGGCATGTTTGTATTCCAACCGGATCACAGAGGCCTAGAAGGGAGAGTCTTTGGATGTGATCTCTTGTCAGAGCAACCATTTTCTGAATTAACATTCTTCTACAGTTGGGGTCAAAACACTACTCACAATGCAGAGCACGGTTCTTTGAAGAGCTTTCTGCACCTCGGCTTGTGTTGATGGGGAGGGGCGTAAATAGGAGGTGACAGTACCTGAGTAGAGCAATGGCAGGGTGCACTTGGGTGGGGTGCCCTCCTCGGTGAGGTAAGAGGTGAGTCTGGGAATGCTTCTTGGAAAAGTTGAGTCAACCTCTTGGCCTGGAGGCTGCAGCCCTGGGTAGGAGGCTGAACTGAAACAAAGGTTCTCAAATCTGGCTCCTCATCAGAGTCCCAAGACTGCCAGGCTTATCCTGACCCCACTGACTCAGAGTTACGACAGGGCACAGCCTGTCTATTTTACTACCACTTAAGCCATCAGAGCATCCAAGGAGCTAATTATTTATTGATTTGATCACTGATATTTTTTTAGCCCCTGTCCTATGCCAGGACCATTTCTGGATGCTAAGAGTGCATTCATTAGGGGAAAAAAAATGGAAATTACTGTCCCCTTGATTTTACATTTAAAAAAAAAGAGTTTTATTTTTCTTTTATGTGTAGGAACATTTGCTTATATGTATGCATGTTTGTCACACACATGCAGTACTCATGGAAGCCAGAAAAGGGGGGTCAGATTCCCTGGGACTGGAATTAGAGATGGAAGGTTAGAAACCATTCTGTGGGCACTGGGAATTGACCTGGGTCCTCTGCAGGAGCAGCAAAGTGCTCTTAAGTGTTGAGCCATCTCTCCAGCACCTGGTTTTACATTTTAACAGGGAACTATGCCACTTTGCAGTAAACAATGGTGCACAGGCCAATTATATCCTGTTAGAAGATGTTAAGTGCTGTGAACAGAAGCATCATGCACTACTACCCTGAGCAGGAAGTAGGGGAACTGGGTCCATTTATCTGCTTGTTGGGACCTCAGTGGACAGCTCTGACTCTGTGGGGCTGCTTCTTCAGGATTAAAGACTATTTCTTCAGCTTAGGAGTGGAGCTGGGGAGATGGCTCAGAGGTTAAGAGCACTGTCTGCTCTTTCAGAGGTCCTGAGTTCAATTCCCAGCAACCACATGGTGGCTCATAACCATCTATAATGAGATGTGGTGCCCTCCTCTGGTGTACAGGCATACATGCAGGCAGAACACTGTATATGTAATAAATAAAAAACTCTTAAAAAAAAAAAAAGAGTGAACACTCCTGGGCTGGAGAGATGGCTCAGTGGGTAAGTACATTGGCTACTCTTCCAGAGGACCTGGGTTCAATTCCTAGCACCCATATGGCAGCTCACAACTGTCTGGAACCCTCATACAGGCATACATCTAAAAATTTTAATAATTAATTAATTTTTAAAAAATAACAAGCAAACAAAAAGAGTGGCCAGCCCTGAGCTGTGGGTTGGTCCTTTGAGGGAACTGGCGCGTATCAGTGGTTCACAGCCTTCTTAATACTGTGATCCTTTAATACACATAGTTCCTCATGTTGTGGTGACCCCAACCATAAGACTGCTTTTATTGCTACTTCATAACTTTAACTTCGCTACTGTTATGAATTGTAAAGTAAATATCTATGCTTTCCCAAGGTCTTGGCCAACCCCTGTGAAAGGGGTCACAACCCACATGTCTTAGATGAAGAAAGTCATCTCACATAAGACCGCTTCAGCTCCTGGGAGAACCCAAATTCATCCATGAGTCACTATGGGGGCTCAAAGGCTCAGTGTTACCCACGACTTGAGACAGCTCTGAGTAGTCACCCCCACTCAGTGATTTCCACTGGAGTGGCTGAGGCCTCACCAAAATGGCGCTATGGCCTAACCAACTTCTACACACTTCTGCCTCCTCCCTTCCCTGACCAGGAACACTAAGCCAGAGAGTGCTTCTCAGATGACTAAATTGGTATCTGCTTCTCTGGGAACAAAATGAAAGACACTGGGTACCAGCAGGCCTACCAGAAAGCCCATGCTAAGATGGGGCTAGAATTTCAGTCAGCTACTGCCCAAACAGCAGGGAGGACCACCAAGGACAGGAGGCAAAGCTCTGACAGCACCTAGCACCAGGTAGCAGTGAGATTTTTAAACTCTGTTGGGTGGTGAACTGGAAACCCTGAGTTCTGGTGGGAGGGAATGTACTAGAAGATGTGATCTATCAAGCATTTGGGAATTGTGAGGGAAACAACACAAGTTGTAACTGGGCAACTTTTGCTAGGGATGTTAACTTTTTGAAAAGTAATGAAGTATTGAAAAGGAATAATCAGCAATTAAGAACTTGGTGTTCAACCAAAAGACCTCCTTAGGAGCACATGAAGAGATTCTTATTTCTTGCACCTGGAAGAAAGGGCAGCTGAGGCTAGGTCTAGACTTAGGGACTTAACCATTGGGGGCGACAGAGGCAGCACTTTAAAGTAGGCATGTCTGTCTTTTCCTCAAGGCGCCAGGAAGGGTGGCAGAAATTCAAAGCATGCTTTACTGGTGCACGCCAATCCCTGTGAGTTCGAGGCCAGCCTGGTCTACAAAGTGAGTCCAGGACAGCCAAGGCTACACAGAGAGACCCCGTCTAGAGAAACAAAAACAAACATGAAAATAGTCCACAACCTTTTGAAACAAGAAGAGGGTTGTGCTGGGAGAAACCCATCAAAGAGAGGCTCCCTCTACTACAAGAACATCCACCTAGGCTACCCGATGCCCACAGTGGCCATCAAGGGCACCTACAGAGACAAGCAATGCTCTTCACTGCTGATGACTCCATCTGAGGGCAGATCCTGGCTGGTGTGGTGACCAAGGTAAAGATGAAGGGGTCCGTTGTTATCCGTGGCACCACCTCTGGTACATACATAACAAGAGTTGCTTTGAGAAGTACCAGAAGAGACTGTCTATGTACTTGTCCCCCGCCCCCTTTTCAGGAATGTGCAGATCAGTGACATGACCACCACAGACTAGTGTGGGCCCCTGAAAGACAGTGGGCTTCAGTGTGCTCAGGGTCCCCAAGGTCACTGGTACCAAGAAACAGTTTCAAAAGTTTTGAAACGATGCTGGCTGTCTCCACAGGACACCGGCCAACTCCCTAGAACACAATACAGTTATTTTCTAACTTATAGGAAATAAAAAAAAAAAAAAAAGAAAAGAAACATCTATGCCAAGGCCAGGGACCTGGTGGAGAAGGAAGGGGCCCCTGTTGGAGATTGAAGGTTATAGGGGCTAGTTTATCTTTAGAAAACACGTGCGAGACGGGAGTCTGGTATGAGTCAGCTTAAATGCAGCTGACACTGGACATGGAGGAGTGGACAATGACTCGGCACAAAATGGCTGACGCTGGATGCCTGGGGAAACCCCAAAAGAAACAGTGATATAGTATGTTATTGAATTATTTATGGCAGAATGACACTTTTGTGTGATTCTGTATAAATGACCTTGAGGTTGGAGGCCCTGAGCCCTTTGCCCCTCTCATTGCTGGTCTGCCTGTATGTGTTTGTCCGTAGGCCTGTGTGCTGGCCTTTGTGCGTGCCTGTGCCTGCCTACGTACAGCCTGCATATGTCAGCATGCCTACCCGTGACTGCCTGCCTAGCAGTTTATTTGGTGAACCCATGCATGTTATCTGGCTGTGCTCCTCACAGTCTCCTCAACCTCCTATCCTCCCAGGACCCTCTTCCTTCCCTGGCATCCGACCTCGGCCCTCACGGCATCTGATACACCGGATGTGAGTATCTCAGTGGATTTTCCTAAGGAGCCTGTATCCCTAGATTACTTTGAGCCTGTGGATGCTATCTACCTCTCTCTAGTAAGGACCTGTACTCTTCTTAAAGATGACTCCACTGCATGACGATGTGCACTTTCACAGAACAGGATTCACCTGCCTTCATAACCATAAGACCAATAACTAGGGCAAAGTAAGAACATACCCCAGCCAGAGCAAGCCTGGGCCTGACAAGGGAGGAAAGTGCTTCTACTGAGGAGCAGCGGGGCCCATCACTACATACCAGGGACTGCTGGCAGAGCATACATGGATCAACAGGGCCCGGGGCAGAACGGGAAAGGGAATAAAGGGTTGGTTGTCCATCTTTGACTCATCTCAGGCAGGCAGCACAACTTGCTCAGAAGGTTCTTAGGAGCCCAAATAAATGTATGGTCCACAGCTAAGGAAGAAATGCCCCAGTTCCCATAGTAGATGATGGAAGAAGAGACCACAAGGCTCAGAGAAGTGGGTCTGTTAGAATCAGCACAGCACACACGGCAGAAAAGCCTGCCAGATGCTGCTGCTCATGGAGGACCCAGAGGGTACCACAGGCCATAAGGGATGCTGAAGAGGGTGGGAGGGAGGAGATACCAACATTATCCAGAGTCTATAGCCAGAGCTGTGAGCAGAGATGCAGCCACTGGACACAGTTCACAGATAACAATAAGGACAGATGCAACACGAAATCCTCAGAAGCCAGGTGGATGCAATTATCATAATGAGCGGCGAGTGGCAGCCAAGGGACCCCGACCCTCAGAGAGTTGTGTGTAGTTAGCAAAACACGGACAGAATAATTGGGCAAAGAGGTTCTGCTCAGTCAGTATGGGAAGTGAACTCCAGGACTGATGACCAGGAAGCCAAGGACAGGCATCCCGATGAAGAGTCAAGCTCTGCCAGGTTTCCTAATGTAGAGGAGTTTTCAGACCCAGAGCCTATGGGTAAGGTCTGGTCCCCATCAGGAAGTGCCCAGTGTTATCACGGTGACAGTAAGGAATAATTCCCAAGTCTTCCCTAAAGGAAGCTATGGTCATTTATTTGTAATTAGACAATAAAAATAAAGAATATTCTTCCCAGGACTCTTGGATGTGGGGATCTTTGCTGAAACCTGAAGACTAAAACACCATCATGAGATCCCTTTCAAAGTCAGTGCATACGGTGCTGGTTAGTACATGTAGCTTGGCCAAGATCTGGCCACAGTTACTCACTTTCCTAATATTAAATATCTAATTTAAATGGATATGGGCCAGTGAGATGGCTCAGTGGGTAAAGGCATTTGCCACCAAGATGGACAACCTGAGTTCCATTCCAGGACCCATGTAGTGGAAAGTAAAAGGGAAGAACCAGCTCCCACAGGTTATCTTCTGACCTCCACACATTTGCTGTGGCACGTGCACATCAACACACACACACACACACACACACACACACACACACACATACACACACACTTCCCCACCACCACACACACAAACACATACACATAGGGATACATACACATAGACACATACACAGACACATACACTCACACACAGACACACTTATGCCACACACCACACACCCATACCCCCCACTTTCACACACACACTCATACGTACACACACACACACACACACACACACTTCCCCACCACCACACACACAAACACATACACACAGGCATACATACACATAGACACACACACAGACACATACACTCACACACAGACACACATACCATACACACACAGACACACTTATGCCACATACCACATACCCATACCCCCCCACTCTCACACACACACTCATACGTACACACACACTCATACATACACACACACTCATACGTACACACACACACACACACTTTCCCACCACCACACACACAAACACATACACACAGGGATATGTACACATAGACACACACACAGACACATACACTCACATACAGACACACATACCATACACACACAGACACACTTATGCCACACACCACACACTCATACCCCCCCACTCTCACACACACACTCATATGTACACACACACACACACACACACACACACACAGAAACACACACACTGGCTGTGCCTTGGTTTCTTAGCTATGATGGTGTGAAGGACAAGTGGACGAGTCTGCAGCACTCCTTCCCGCAGGTGCCGAGGTAGCAAATCAAAAGCTGTAGTGCCCTCCTGGGAAGGACAGCGATTCATAACACGTAATTATAAAAGTAATGAGAGAGACCTAAGGGATGCAGGTTGGTGGTCCTCACCCCTTCTCCATTCAGTCATCAATCTGAGCCCTGGGAAAGTCAGTCCGAGAGGATGACAACAGAGTACCATGGCCAAACAACAGCTACCTTGCCTGGTGTGCTATCCTTGCTGTCCACAGATACGAGCATGTGGCCTCCTCAGCCAGTGGGTGCCTGCTCTTCCGTCAGTACAGCTGATTCACTGGGAACACAGCAGCATACATTTACAGCCGTGGCCAGGGTTCAAGGTAATGTTCTTGCTATTAGTATAACGTAGGCCCAGACTTGGACTGGCTGGGTACTGATGACATCATGCTCGCCCTACCATCTCAACAAGAAGGGACTAGGGATTCTGGGGCTTTTGGAATGCATGTGTTCAAGAGAGTGGGAAAATCTCTATGAAGAATTAGAGGTTAGGGGTGGACGGATGGCTCTTACAGAGCACCCAAGTTCAGTTCCTGGCACCCATGTCAGGTGTCTCTTAGCTGCAGTTACCTGGGCCCATGTTCACATCCACATAATTAAAATATAATGCATCTTTGGGGCTGGAGCATCTGCTGCTCTGGAAGAGGACCTGGGTTTGGTTCCCAACACCCACATAGTAGCTCACAACCATCTGTAACTCCAGTTCCTGGGGATCTGACCCCTCTTCCGGCCTCCTAAGGCACTGAACGCAACAAGCATACATGCAAGCAAAAACATCAATACAAATCAAATAAAAATAAATATCTAAAAAGAGTCAGAGATCTACCACTGCTACCATTTTTAGGGGTTCGATTGTCTAGGTCATGAGGTGACACCCCTCTAATATAAAAAGATGCATTATTGGATCTTGCAGTTACTGTCCCAAAGAAGGAACCCCAACACAGTGCGCCTCTTAGATTTCTAAAGACAGCATATTCTTAACTTGGGGCCATCACTTTGTACAAGGTAACTTGAAATCCTGCCAGTACTAAATGTGACCAAGGACAGTAAAGGGTTCTGTCACATATGCAGGCTGCAGGGCAGACATCTCTAATGTCCGAGCCATATGATCTGCTGATCTGTATGTACTGTAGTAGAGATATCAGTGTTCGGGAAAGATATCATGTGGAATTTATGACAGTTTCCTAAGAGAACAGACACAACGTAGAGCCCTAGAGTTCTGAAGCAAGGCACGGCAGCTGTGGAACTAAATATCTGCCTAGAGTCTTGACATGATACTGGGTCCTAATAGAGACAGAGCATGTAAGCATTGGGCAACTAGTCCACCAGGCAGGACTGCTCACCATCAGCTGGTCCTAGCAGGGCTGTGGCGGGATGAGGTCACATGGCTCCACAGCAAGTCCATTGTAAGATGAAAGTAGTACATCCAGGACCAACCACAGGCCCGAACGAAGGACGCAGAGATCTGCATGATGCACTGTGTCACCCACCATCATCACTGCCCTGGGCCTCTTTCCTAAGCTTATGTGAATGGTTCCTTGGACCTGAGTTTGGGTAGCTTCATAAGTGAGTGCAAACCGAAAACAGATTGTTGCTGTACTCTACCATCATTCAAGGGTGACACAGAAAGACGACAGTGAACCACAGATCTCTTTGATGTACATGCAGACCTTCAGGCAGAGAGAATCTGTCATCCAACTTGTGTTTGGGGTGGGGTGGCTTTGGCTCAGAACAAATAAGGCATATAATACAAAGGTTATGATGGTCTTTAATGTCCACAAGATAGCACCAACAACCAGGTTGCAAAGATGCTACAGCTAGAGTAAGCTAGACCACCTCTGTCACTGGCTGCTCCACTGCTGGCTAACGGAGCCTAGAAGCAGTGGCTGTGGTAGCAGTGATGGAGCTCTGCATGGGCTGGCAGCATGGGCTGTGGCAGCAGGGATGGAGCTCTGTATGGGCTGGCAGCATGGGCTGTGGCAGCAGTGATGGAGCTCTGCATGGGCTGGCAGCATGGGGTCCCACTCACTGATGCTGACCTTGCTATCTCTTGCAACAGAGGCTAATACTGAGTGCTGCATCTAGCACCACGCCTTGAGAAGACCAAGCTGGTACACTGCTAATTTACACAGAAAGTGACAGTCACTCTGGTGTGACTTTACCTTTATTCCATACAGGTCTCCAAACTATCCAGTCATTAGAGTGCTATATCCTCTGGTTAGCAGAGGATCCCTTGACACACTGCTGCTCTGCTTTGATGCTTTGTTTTTTTAACCTTTTCTTTCTTTTTTTCCTCTTTCTTTCTTTCTTTCTTTCTTTCTTTCTTTCTTTCTTTCTTTCT
>OU015747.1:133169554-133189985 GCA_907169655.1 Acomys percivali
TCTTTCTTTCTTTCTTTCTTTCTTTCTTTCTTTCTTTCTTTCTTTCTTTTTCTTTTTACACAGGGTCTCTTTATTTATTCCTGGCTGTCCTGGAACTCTTTATGAAGACCAGGCTGGCCTAGAACTCACAGAGATTCTCCTGCCTCTGTTGGGATTAAAGACATGTGCCACCATGCCCGGCCATCTAATCTGTGTTATGTTGCTGTAATAAAATCAATAGGCAAGGGGGCTAGAGAGATGGCTCAGTGATTACACGCACTGGCTGCTCTTCTAGAGGACCTGGGTTCAATTCCCAGCACCCACACGGCAGCTCACAACTGTCTGTAACTCTGGTTCCAGGAGATCTGATACTCTCACAGAGACATACATACAGGAAAATAAACAAATAAAAACAAAAACCAAAAAAAAAAACCTGATGCACATAAAATAAATGAATCTTTTAAAAAAAGAAAAACAGACTGACCAAAAATAACTCATCAGGGAGGAAATGGTTTATGGGGTGTACATACACCCCAACCACAGCCCATCAGGGCAGGAGCAGAGGTGGCAATCATGGAAGGAAGCTGCTGTTGGCTTGTTTTTCATGTATGCTCAGCGTGCTCTTTGTTTGTTTTCCTTGTTTGTTTCTTTTGTTTGGTTGGTTTTTATTTTCCAAGACAGGGTTTCTCTGTGTAGCCTTGGCTGTCCTGGACTCGCGTTGTAGACCAGGCTGGCCTCGAACTCACAGCGATCCGCCTGCCTCTGCCTCTGCCTCCCGAGTGCTGAGGTTAAAGGCATGCGCCACCACGCCCAGCTTCTTTTGTTGATTTTTGAGGCAGGGTCTCACTATGGAGCTCTGGCTGGCCTGGAACGCACTATGTGACCAGGCTTACCTGGAAGTCATGGAGAGTGTCTGGCTAGTGCCTTGCTTCTCCCTTCCCCGTGCTGGGATGAAAGGCATGATCCATCCCATCTGGCTCAGCTTGCTTTTTAAAACGTAACCCAGGCCACCTGCCCAGGATTGGCACTGTGTATAGTAGGTTGGGCCCCTCCCCATCAATCATTAGTCAAGAAAATTATCTAACTGGCCTACAGTTTGCATTGGATCTGATTGGAGGCGTTTTTCTCAATTAAGGTCCCCTCATTCTAGATGGCTCTACTTGGTGTGACGTTCACAAACAAGGCAAACAAAAGCCCAACTAACCAGCACAGCTGCATCAGACCAAACGAATCCACAATATAGCAAAGGCGGCACAGATGTAGGCTCAGGCCATGACATCATCCTGTCCACGGAAAAGGATGGTAGTGTTTTTTTTTTTTTCAGTCTAGGAACCAAGAGGTAGCCACAAGAATGACTTTAGTAGCACTTTTATCATCCACTTGGGGAATTTGTGTTTCCTGCCTGCAGCTCTGGCTCTGCAAGGTTAAAAGTCCTGTCTATAAAAGGAAAAATACTTCCACCAGGAATCACGGGGAAAGTCTCATTGAGCAATAAGGCACCGATACTACCGGGGCACTTCAGGGTTTCACAAGTGAGTGAGTGAGGACCTTGACAGCATGGCAGATGTTTTCCTACTGTGACAAATACCTTAGAACTCACTGTAAAAGCAGGAAGGATTTATTTTGGTTCACAGTTTCGGAGGTTCAGGTCTATGGCCACTATGTCTGAGTCACTGTTCTCTTGCTGTGACGAGGGCTTGCTTACAGTGTCGGAGGTTTAGTTCATTATCATCAGGGTGGGGAGTGTGACAGCGTGCAGGCACGTGCTGGAGCAGTAGCTGAGAGCTACATCCTCTTCCAGAGAGAGACTCTGGGTTTGGCATGGGCTTTTGAGGCCTTCAAAACCCACCCCCAATGACACACTTCCTCTAACCAGGCCACACCTCTTAATCCTCCTAATCCTTTCAGACAAGCTAAGCATTCAAATACATGAGCCTATGGGGGTCCACTCTTACTCAAAGCACCATTTGGCCTCATGTTCCTTGGTCTGTGCTGAGGCAGACCATCATGGTGGAGATGGATAAGTGGAGGACAGAGTGGAGCAGAGCTGCCCACCTCACAGTGGCCGGGAACAAGGCACATCTTTCTAAGGCTTGTCCACATGACCCACACCATCCAAACAGACCCTAACCCTCCAGAGTTCCACCACCTCCCAACAGTCTCTCTTTGCATGGCTCAGCTCCTTCATACAGTCAGAACATCCCCAAAGTCCCACTTGTATCGGGGAGCAAGCTTTCAACACATCATCCTTTGGGGACACTTTAGCACCTAACACTAACTGCAGAATTAACTGACTGATTAGCAAGAGAAGAGAGTACAGCTGTCACACTGGGGACATTGAAGAGCATGTTTGACAATCAAGGTGTTCTACTCCGGTGACTCTTGATACTCCTCACTCAAGTTCCACGGCTAATGAGCAAGTGCAGCAGCTGTGGCCTGAGAACGGGGTAGTGACCAAGGGACGGACCCTTGGAAGTGAAGGTCCATCAGGGGCCACGAGGAAAGTTGCTTTGCGAGAGGGGAATCTAGACTTGATAATAGCGGGAGGGAAGAGAATGTTAATTGTAGCCCTGAAACCAGAGGCGATGTCAGGGGCTGTAGTTCCCCCTCTTAGCCCTCTTGATAGACGGTTCTCTGGGGAAAGAAGCCACTGAAGGCTGAAGGAGCGCATCTAAGCAGCACAGCGGTAGGTTACAGTAGATCCTCTGATGACCCATAAGCTCCAAAGCTACTGGGGAGTCTGCCAGCCCAAGCAAAGTGGTACCATCACCCTTCCCTCAGGCCGCTCTCAGCTCCCCAGCTCCAACAACTGGTTGAATCAGAGACAGGTTAGTCAGACCTCCTTGACCCAACTCAGGGTGTCCCTGCTACCACGATTTTATACATGTGGCAACGGTTGACACCCTCACTGAGATGGCTTCATAGTCTAGTCCTGCTTTCTCAACCCCTAACAGACCTTGACTCTCAGAACATTCTGGGCAATTACCCTCCATCTGAGAGCGTCCTCTAGGAGCCCTGCCCACACAGCTGTGTTCCAGCAAAGACCTGAAAGAAGGAGAATAGAAAAGCATTCTTGGAAAAGGGCAGCTGTCCTTTACCCTAGGGCAGGAATGTCAACCAGCTCAAGGAAAAGCGGAGTGACTGCAGTGATGGAAAGGAGTGGGATAGAGCTGGAGAAACAGGTGAGAGTGATAACGAAGAACAAAACCGTGGGGAGCCTTGAGGGCCTCTGTTGGAGGTAGCAACAAAGATAAGACAACTAAACTGAGAATTCCACAGAACCAGATTGGACAGATGGCTCAGTGGGCAAAGTACCCGCTACACAAACATGGCGTGGGTGGCAGTGCATGTTTCTAATTCCAGCTCTCCTACAGTGAGAGGAGAAGCAGAGACAGGAGGATACCCAGAGGCCTATGTGTGCACTGCAGAGAGCAGGAGAGCCTGTCTCAGACACAGCAGAGGGTGAGGGCTGACAGCTGAGGTTCGCTTCTGATCTTCATGTGTGCACCTATGGCATGAGTACATCCACACAAATACATATGCACACACACACATAACACACCAACACATATACACAAATATCATAGACGTCATAGGCTCATTCTTGCTGCCATCTTGAAAAACACCCAATACTAAAATAAGTAAAAGTGGTGGTGGTTAAAACAAGGATGGTTGTTCAGGTACAGCCAATGGACAGCTCATGCTCCATGGTTGTGGGGAGAGCGGGGACTGCCTCTGACATGAACTCTGGTGGCCCCGACTTGATCACTTTCCCTCTGTAGGGAGGTCCGGTGGCCACCTGCGGGCACACAGAGGAAGGGGAAGCAGGCTATCTGGATGAAACCTGATAGGCTGTGGTCATATGGTGGGGGAGGAGGTTCCCTTCTGCCAGAGGTCTACACAGGGAGAATAGGGCGGAAGAGGGAGGCAGAGTGGGAACAGGAACATACAAGTGAGGGGATAACAATCAGGATGTAATCTGAATAAATTATAATAATTACAATTTTAAAGAGAATAGAGTAATAACTGCTCAGTTATTGTGTTGTGAAGCTTGTTTGAAAAAAAAAAAAACCCACACAAAACAAAAACAAAAAGCCAGGATGGCCATAAAGATGATCAGTTAGAAGTTCAATGGTCAGAGTGACATGAGACAGTGGCTCAAACCAGGGCGATGGGATGAAGATGGTGAAATATATCCTGATTCTGGGAATATTTACAGGGAACGCTAGCGGATTCCCTGATAGACTAAGGGTAGAGTGCGGTGGGATACAGGGAGTTGGGCGTTTTTGTTTTGACTCTAAGGTTTTTGTTCTCAGAACTTGAAGGATGGAATGGAGGAGAACAGCCCTGAAGACAGGACATATGCCAGCGGCGGACGTAACTGACTTCGCTGGGGTAGACATAGCTTTCTGGTTGCTGTGAACTGAACCCAGGGTCTTGAGCACACTAAACATGTGCTCTACCACTGGTCGAAATCGAAATCTCTAGCTCCTGGGTGTTAACTTCTTAGATTATCTATTAAGACTTCCAATTATGAGCCAGAGAGATGTCTCACCAGTCGAAAACACACACTGTTATTACTTAGGGCCTGGGTTCAGTTCCCAGCACCCACATCAGGTGGTCACCTGCATCTGCACTCATGTGCACACACACACACACACACACACACACACACACACACACAGAGAGAGAGAGAGAGAGAGAGAGAGAGAGAGAGAGAGAGAGAGACTTAAAAATAATGATAAATCTTTTAAAAAGACTTTCAAATAAAGATGTCAAATAGCCAGTCAGATATAGCAGTGTGTGGATTTCAGGGTCTGGGGGGAAGTCTGGACAGATAGATACATTCCAAGCACTGGAATTATAAATGTTATTGCTTTTTGAGAGTAGATGAGACAGACTATGAAGCATAGAGGGAGAAGACCGAACTTGAGTTCCGTGGGTATCCTCAGGAAGGCAGGCAAACCTAGCAAAGGAGGGGCCAGGGTGACGCATGAAGACAGGAGAGCACAGGGCCCTAGAAGGCAAGAGAATAAGGTGTGTCAAAGAGGACAAAGAACGCTGGGCGTGGCGGTGCACGCCTATAATCCCAGCACTGAGGAAGCCGAGGCAGGGAGATCTCTGTGAGATCCAGGGTCAGCCAGGGCTGGGCGGAGACCTTATCTCAAAAACAAAACCAAACCAAACCAAACAAAACAAACAAAAACCCACAGAGGGAAAAGGCTCTGATTCTACTAAATTATGCTCAAAGGCTGTGGATGCTGAGGGCTAAAGATTGCTCATCTACCAAGGTCAGAGTTAGACAGCATCAGTCTCACTGGTGTGTGAGAACAAGAGCCTAGCTGGGGAGTCTCAGAGTGAGTACTGATCACTCTTTCGAGATGTTCTACTCTGAGGAGAGGTAGAGGATTGTGGAAGAGCAGAGAGCAGAGGAGCCGGGCGGCGAGGAAGTGGTCAGCCGGGTGCAGTTCACTGAGGTCCGCTAGCTGGAAAGCTGACTGAGCACAGACTGCGCCCTGATTAGCTTCCCTGTCTCTTGCCTGCTGCCCCTCAGCTGCACGGGTGAGAACAGAATGTTACTCTGCAAATGTAGTTAGCAACCTGATCTGGCCTTGCTCTGGCGTCTGTTACCCAGCAACCTCTTTGTCTTCCGCTGCTCTTGGTCACTTTCAGAACCCGTGGCCCTCACATGACCCCTGTCCTCAGGAAGGCTACTTATCTCTTGCAGCAACGCTTCTGGGTTAGAAGGTAAACTGCATAGATCAGGGTAGAATCCCAAAAATCACAGTAATTTCAGGGTAAGAAATGAAGCCGTAGGCATTTTTTTTTTTTTCCCCTGAGAGACTGAAGAAGAGCTAAGGTTTTCAGACCTAAGGCTGCAGGAAAAGCTGGCAACGCGTAATAAGAGAACCTGCTATAAGACTCCCTATATGATTATCTGTTTCAAAGAATCCCCAGAGGGTGCCTGCAGATTTGAAAAATGTAATTTATGAGCCATTTCCAGCTTAGCTACTGTTGCAGGGCTTCCCTGTTCTTTAGTCTAGCCCTGGCTGAGAGAATGGCTAACCCGCCTGCCCATTATATAGGGCTGCGGAAGAAATAACAGTGGAAGAGGAAGAGGAAGAAGAGGAGGAGGAGGAGGAAGAAGAGGAAGAGGAGGAGGAAGAAGACTTGAATTATAGACTTCCACTGTCATCTCAGATAACCAAACACATTTTGCTTAGTTTTTAGATCTTTTCAAAATTAAACATAATACATTTACATAATCTAATTTTAAAATGAATGAGCATCAAGTGGCCTTGTAGCTTTCAACCAGTGTTCATCTATACTGTTATTGGTTGTTGTTGTTGTTTTTCTGGTTTTTTGAGACAGAGTCTCACTATGTAAATCTGGCTGGCCTTGAGCTTACTATGTAGACCAGGCTAGCCTCACACTCACAAAGATCCACACGCCTTTGCCTCTCAAAACATTTGTATTAAATTCTAGTTTATGGGTCATTTTAATTCACTCAGTTAGTTCTTTACTTTGCATTTTTAGTTAGTTTCTTAGTTTTTCACTATCATGATGTGAAGTGCACAGCTGTATAATTGGGAGTTACACGGGAGAGGGAATAGGCATTCTTAGGGTTTCTGGGATGAATTATGCAAATGTTATACAAAAAAAATTCTTGAAGATCTAGTCTGTTTTGGTTTCCACTCAGCCAATGATCCCAATTTTAGGAGAAGATGAGTAAAGAGAGAGTTTTCTTCCAAAGAATGTTAATTTCCAAAGCAAAGATACTACTTGAGAAAAAGAAGCTGAAAGCAATAGAGGCACGGGGGGAAGTGGTGTGCTGGGAACTCAAGCACTGGGGAAGGTTGAGGCAGGAGAGTGTGAGTTCCGGGCCAGCTGGGTTACATAGCAGAGAGAGAGAGGAGAGAAAATACTGAGTAGTGGTGGGAAATGAGTTGAACATTTAGTCGATTATTTTCACACCGCTGGGGACGGACCCAGGATTTCATGTAAGTTAGGCAAGTGTGCTACCGCTCAGCTACACCCAGCCCTTAACATTTAGAAAAGTGAAGCAGTACGCCTGTGTGTAAAGAGGGCTGACCAGAGCTTCTGGATGCTTCTACTTTGCTTGCTTTTGGTTAATGACAGTAAAAGCCCAGATCTCTGGTTTAACTACCTACATCTGTACTCTGTTCTCTATTGGGAAAATGGCAGTGCCTGAGGAGCTGAGGGGGAGTCAGATCAGAGAGGGACATCAGCCTGCCACCGACACGCACCTGGTGTTCTAAGACCAAAAACATGAACACTGGGCAAAGGGACTACGGGATCATCAGCAACCCTTCATTCCACACCTGGTCTCTTAGCCAAGCTTCCCCAAACTAAGCTTATTACTTTCCGTGGCCCTTGTTCCCATAATTCCTATCGTCAGCTAATGTCATCATCACATCACATGACAGCATGAACCGTCATCTGATACCCGTGACTTCTCTTTTCACTTTAATATCCAAACAGCTGGCTATCTGCAATCATTTCAGTCTTACTCTTTCTCTCTTCTCCCACTTGTATGGATGAAGCTTTGGTTGGAGCCTCAGTGGTCTCTTCCCTGAGAGAAGGCAGAGAGTTGCCTTCTAAACAGAAGTCTGAAAAATGCCGGGCAGTTCCGTAGATACTTCTATCCCTCAGGAGGCTGCCGGAGACACGTGTTGGTCAGCTCTGTCCCTGTGATAAAACTGAAATTACGAACATGAAAAAGACTAGTTTAAGGCTGCAGAGGCAGGCAGATCTCTGAGTCTGAGGCAAGCTCAACTCATAGGGAGATCCTTTCTCAAAAAAATTAAATTAAAAAAATGGATGTTAGCCTGTAGCTATATCTTTGGCTAGTCTATCTGGGTTCCTATATCTACCACCCTTCTGCACCGCAATCCCTTCCAACCCGCCAACACTAGATAGGTGAGAAAGAAAGATAGAGGGGAAAGGGGGCGTATATTCCTTTAGACTACTTCCTGCTCATTAGGGGCACTGATTTCCTTGGGGCAAATTTGATATTTGCCGGCAGGATATCCCCAACCATCAACCATCGCAACCCAGCAATGCAGCAATAGCAAAAACAGCAGCAGGTGGAGCAGCAGCAGCCACAGGACTTCTCCAGGCTCTCACATTTATGCCCTCCCAAGAGTCCCCAAAATTCTAAATGTAAACTATCTGCAGCTGGCAAAAAATCACGCCCCTGCTAGAGCACAAGTCAAATTATAGTCAGCTTATGGGGACAATCTGTAGCAGCTCTATACCCCACACCTGGTATTAAAACAAAAAACATATTCACATAACATAACTGTTTTGTTGCTGTTGTTGGGTTTTGTTAGTTTGTTTGTGGGTTTGTGTTTTTTGTTTTTGTTTTTGTTTTAGACAGGGTTTCTCTGTAAAATTTTGGCTGTCCTGGAACTTACTTTGTAGAACAGGCTGGCCTTGAACTCACAGAAATCTGACTGCCTCTGCCTACCAAGTGCTGGGATTAAACGTGTGCCCCACCTTGCCTGGCTCATAACTGAGTTTTTAAAGAAACTAAAATTCTTACTACACCTGGTGATGCACACCTTTAATCCCAGCACTCAGGAGACAGAGGTCCATTGATGTCTGTGAATTTGAGGTTAGCCTGGTCTACAGAGAGAGTTCCAGGACAGCCAGGGCTACAGAGAAACCTTGTCTTGGAGAGAGAGGGAGGGGGGCTGTTTAACGTAGTCCACAATTGCAGAGGCTGCAGACCATGGCTGAACCGACTCATTGCTTTTTGTAACTTCTTGTGGGGTGCCGGATTTTGATGGATGAGCGCATAATGAAGAAAAACCATTCACTTCATGGCAGGAAGAGTAAGAAAGAAAAAAGAAAGGGCCAGAATCCCCATAGTTCCCTTCAAAGGCACCATTTGCCAATGATTTAAAGACCTCCTACCAGGCCCATCTTAAAGAGTTACCATCTCCCTATGTTCACAGAACATCCAAGATCAAACTCCAGTGAAGAGTGAGCTCCACCCACAGCCCAGCGTCAGCCTCACTTTTGCATTCTGTTCTTCCCACTGTCCCCCCCCCATGCTTCAGCGTCTTGGGGCTCCCCCAAAATTGCCTGTGTCTCTTTCCATTGCTTCTGTCTCCGCCCTTCTCAGCCTGGTGAAGGCCTCAACCATAGAGCCAGTGCAGGACGAGCACGCGGTGGTGCACACCTATTACACACCTATAAAGCCAGCTGCTTGGCAGGGTGAAGCAGAGGGAACATGAGTTTGGAGGCAGCTTGGACTGCACAGTGTGACTGGGTCTCAGCTAAGCTCATAAAGTGCAGTGCGCATACTAACTCTCTGTTGGCTTGCAGGCAGAAGCCACCTCCTCGCATCTGGGTTCCTGGGGCATTTGTCATGAACAGAGTCTCACCCGCCTTTGGACTCCTAGAGCATTTAGTAAATAATGGAATAAGTGAAAAGAGAACCCTTGACCAATGTCTTCTGTATTGTCCCAAGCAAAGATTCGCATACCTAGTATAGACATTACCATATGGGCCAGGCTGCCCTCTGCCCCACCCCCGTTCAGTCCATCATCTGTTGATATTCCACTGGAAATTACTTGGGAGTGTGTGTGTGGGGGCGGGCGGGAATGGTATCATTTCTAGTTAACGTGCAAATATTCCTGATCCCTGGGAAGGATGAAGTCTTCAAAATATTAGCTTCATTCTGAGCACTTCTCAAAATTCTGTGCTAGAAGGGACCTCAGGTTTCCAAGGAAAAGTCTCTGAGACACCTCCCCCTGCCCCCACTCCCCCATCCTCCTCCACCCCCTCACACATTGGGAGAAGCTGCGCTGGGCTGAGTGTTAGCAAGGGAGTTGAGAGGAAGGGGGCTCAGAGCAACAGAGGAAGCAGGAGTGAGAGCCAGTTCTTGGTGGCAGCCATGGGGGAGGGAGGTACCAGGCAGTCTGTGAGAGTACAGGCTAAGGAGGGGGTGGGGGTTGGTCGCAACATCAAAGACAACTTCCTCCTACTTCACAGTTTAGTCAAATGCCTTCCCTGGGTAGAGTACTGATCTCCAAGTCTCTCCGTGTGCAGTGCCAGAAAATTCTCCAGTAATTTTCCAACTTTAATTCACCTTTAACTTAAACATAAATACATGCCTGGTGGCATTTTTAAGAGGGGTGGGTGTTTGATGAGATGAAATGACTGACATTAGGGTGTCACAGCTCCAGACAGGTTTCCCAGAGCGGAGTTAGTCTCCCACTGAGTAGGAGGCTGATGAACTGTGAGATGGCTTCCAACTCGCTCTGCCCTACTATGCTGATTTGCAAACACACAGCCTTCCCACAGCGCTGAAAAGCTCCCCGCTCTGGGGTGAATGAACCCTGCGAAGCTACTGCTTGGCTTTCACCCAGCAGCTTGAAAAGGCCCTGAAAGGAAATGTTAACAGTCATTTGATGCAACAGGACTCAGGAGGCAGAGCCCAGGGATGGGACCAGCCAGGGCACTTGTGATGGGCATCCAGGGCACAGCACAAAAGCCTCCATGGGAACTCTCCGGACAATGATGGCTTGGAGCGCCGGCTTCACGTTTCACTTTAAAAGAGGCCACCATCTAAACAGGTTGAGATGCTCTTTTTGGTCTGTCTTTAGCCAAAGGGTCACTTGTCCACAGATGAGCAGAGCGAGAAAACTGGCCTCAGGAGCCCCTTGTTTCTTCCTGGGCCTGACTCCAGGAAGCTTGTGGCGGAAGAAACAAGATGGTTCTTTTATGCCCCAATTTCATGTGATTTTTAACTCTGAACTCTGTTGGGTCCTTGTGTGTGTTTATTACCTTCGATTAATATTTCAAAGAATGCCCTCCCTTTGTCACCGAGACAAGAGCTGGGAAAGATTATGAGGGCGCGATTTTTCTTTCAGGGTCAGACAGACAGAGAGCCAGGACGCAGACTCATCCAGAGAGGCCCAGCTGAGACCCGGATGACTTCTGCAACATTTCTTCATGCTTGACTTCTTAGTGCTGGGGATGTGCAGCTCGGTGATAGAGCACTAGGCCTGCACGTCTGAGATCCTGGGTCCCATCGCCAGGAGCCAAACCAAACAACACATTGCTCCTCCCTCCAGCGGTTCCTCCTCCTTCTCCTCCTCCTCTTCCTCCTCCTCCCTGTTCCTGCTTCTCTCTCTCTCCTCTTCCTCCTCCTGCCCGCCTCCTCCAAGACAGAGGTTTTCTGTGGAGCTCTGGCTGTCCTGGAACTCACCCTGTACACCAGGCTGACCTCAACTCAGAGATCCACCTGCCTCTGCTTCCCGAGTGCTGGGATTAAGGGTGTGTGCCACCACTGGCTGGCTTGGTGTTTCTTCTTTTAAAGAGCTGTAGAACAGGAAAGGGGAGGCTAATAAGCAATGGAGCTCTCATTCAAGTGAACTCTATAGCTGACCTTGGTACATAAAACAAGAGAGAATCGTGCTGCTTTGAGTGACCTCGGCTGGGAGCATGACCTCTTTCTCCTGGCCTCTGGGAAGCCATCCATCCTGGGTTCGAGAAATATGCCATCATCCCAATCATAATTTCCCAATCTCCAAGGGGAATTTTGTCATCTGGTGCTTTCGATGACTGTTTTAAAATGTTACAAAAGATTTGGCAGGGTCCCAACGACACAGTCAAGCACATTTGGGTTTGGTGGCCACGGGGTGTGATAGTAGGGTGTCTAAGTGGCCAGCTCTAGTCTATGGGTTCCTAACTTCTCATTCAGCTTGCTGTCCATGTTATAGAAAGCCCCCTGCCTCCCCCACCTTCCCCCCCCCACCCCCCTGCCACTGGGTGGGGGACCAACAAATGCCAGAGATCAGAAAGAACATGACGCATGGATCGCTGAGGTCAGGTGACACGCCGGCTTCACTTTCTGAGCTGACTAAGGGAGCCTCCCACCAAGCTGTTTGCTTGCTGAGGCCTGTCTTGAAAGCTGACAGTGGATGCTTGTGTCTACACAGACTTTCTGCCCGGCAGCTAAAGTACATGTAACAGATGTCTGCATGCAAATCCCAAAGGCTCCAGATCAGCTTCCATCTCTGAACACCCCAGCAGAGCCAGGCCCCACGGGTGGTCTTCATGCTGGGTCAGTTGAGTTAGTCCAGACAACTTTGGCTTATCTTAAAAGGAGAGAGGAGAGCCCTTGCCTCGGGACACAGAGCGGGCCATACATAATAAAGAGAACTGAACTGTGCCCTTGGGAATCTGATAAAGCTTCTTCCTGGGACAAGGAGGGTACCAGGCCGGGCCTGAGGGCTGGGGTTATTTTGGGTGTCTGTTTCAGCAACTGAGAAGCTACAACCCTGCCTCCTTCTTCGTTTCTCTTTGCAATCAGGCCTGCTGGGTGCATCATGTTCTCGGTGCGGTGTAAGAGCCAGTGGCCAAACACTGTTCTCTAAAAACGGATCCATCGTGGAGGGCCACATGTCAAGGATGCTTCTCTGGGTAGCAGGACAGACTGCCGCGCTGCTGTGATCAAAGGCCTTGGTCCCCAGCTCAGGGGCAGCATGGCCCTGGCTTCAGCACTAAGCTATAATTATCTGGATGCTGGCCAGGCCTCCTCCGCGAAGGGCCTGGGCCCAGCATCGTCTTGAAAAACTCAACACATTCCACAACTGTCCCACAAGGAAGCAAGCGCAGGGGAGACTAGTGGAGATTCTGAGCTGCTTTGACTATGGAGCTGAGCTGTCTGGACCTAAGTCCAAGCTCCCGTAAAAAATGGGCCAGTGGTCATACCCACTACTCCTGAGGTCACTGCCAAGAGCTAGTGTGTGGAAAGTGTCAGAGCAGTTGTGCCACGTGTGGAGGATGTCGGGAGAAACAGTGATTTGCCTGGACCAGGGCTTTGTTTCCAGTTTATGTATCAACCACCTCCTCAAATCCATGGGGTCACAGTCAGCCACAGTTTCTTTCAGGTGCCGGGTACGGAGGATGCACAAGGCTAATTCTCTATTCCCGCCACCCCTCCCCCCAAGCCCAGCGTCCAGGGCTCTGCACTGTGACATAGATCCTGGAAAAGTCCTCACCCCCTACTTGAGAATGGCTGGCAGCAGGATGTCTTGTGATTCGGTTGGACAGTTGCAGTCCATCTCTGGTCCTGAGCTGGGAGGGAACAGAGTCATGCAGCCTAGCTAGATGGCCTGCATTTGCCTGGCGACTGTCCATGGCTTATCTGAGTAGTGAGCACAAGGCAGGAGAGGCCCCAGCAGGCCCTCGGGGAGCAGACTAGTGAAGCAATCCACAAGACACTTGAGGGCCATGATTTCTAAGTTTTGCTTTTTGGCCATAGGCTCTTCACCCAGCTATTTCTTCTCATTTCTGCCTTTGTAAGATGGAGACACAACCGTCTTCAGAAGAGACACTAATGAAAACGATTGCCAAGTGCCTCTTTAAATAGAACACACGGACAGTAAGCATAAATGCTTTAGGTAATGAAATTCAGTCTTTCTTCCTGCTTTGCAGCCTGAGCCACAGAATCAATAATGTTTTCCAAGTGCAGCGTTCCCGGGACAAAATGTGAATCAGCTCTTTGAGCTAGGCCTGCAGCCTTCCGATGGGGAGTGGCCTGGGTCCTCTGGGGCCCGGCTGTCTCTGCCGAGGGCTGGCACTGAGTGCCCATCCCTTCCTGGGATACCGTCCAAGATGCCAGAGTTGCAGATTTCTCTAATGTCAGAAGAGGTTTTTGTTCGGGGGGTCCAGTGCCCACAATAGGCTCTGCTATCTATCTTCATTTTGCTCTCTCAGAGGGGGACCTAACTGTCCTTTAGTGAGGACCTATTGTGCCCAGGCTCCTCGGTAAGCGGCTCCCACAGTAGCTGGTCTAATCCTCCAAGCCCCTCGCTCTAGGAGGACACTATGATTGCCCGTCCCTATTTCACCTAAGAAAATAGACCCGGGAGAGTTGAAAAAGTCAGAAAGGTAACAGAAAACACAAGGCGGGGCTCCTTGCTGCTCTCCCACCTCTCCTTATCACAGTTGGCCTACATTCATAGACTTCCAACTGAACAGAAAACCAACCCGCAGTGTGAGAAGGCCCTCACCAGGGAGCCCAAGGCACTGGGGGTTCCCACAACCGCAGGAAAGATGCTGCAGTGTGTCTATGGGGGGGGGGTGAGGGGTAGGGGGAGGAGAGGGTGTCTTAGAGACTGGTGCATAAGCCTGCAGGTCACCAGAGGGGGACTGAGCAGAGGTGCCCTGCATCCAGGCTGCCAGTGCCACCGCAGAGCCCTCAAGGCACTACAAGACACTCAACAAGAAGGTCAGCACCCATTCTAGTAAAAGTCACCCAGCCTCATGACAGATGCCCACTGGCTAACTGTCTGCAGTTTGTCAAGGCTGAAGTCTGTGCGATCCCATCTTGTGAATACAAATGAGCCATGGAGGAAGGGAGACGCCGGTCCTGCCCATAACTTCTTGTCACTCTCCATGGAGGAGAAGACTGCTTTAGTCACTAGGCCCCATGCATCCAGGGCATCTGAGATGTAGAGCAAAGGGGCAGCTGCCTGTACAGATCTGTTGGTTCTTAACTTAACAAAAGGAAGCATGGGTATGCTTCCTGACAGTTTGGCTTAGGGACTCGGACACAGATTTCAGGTTACCGAGTGACATCTGTTCTGCGCCCCCATTTAACTGTAAATCTCTAAGCTCACCAGAAGCACTATGCCCAGCTAAGGACTTCGTTTCCACGCCGCTGTCATGGCTACTGAGATAGAAAGGACTGTGATGTGTGGAATTTTCAAGACCCTTACGTAGACAGGGCTGACTCAGATGTGTGGATCACCCTTTTATTGCCTGTGTGTCCCTCTCCCTCACCCTGCTGCTTGGAATGCAGCCCTGAGGACTGCTGTTCCTCAGCCCCTCCTGGATCCTGAGGTAATGGTGTTGGGGGGTGGGGTGGGGAGGAATCCGGAGCTCGGGATGGTGCTGCAGGAAGGACAAAAGCAACTTCCCTGCTGACTTCTTGGAGCTTCATTGTTGTCTAGAATTCTTAGGCATGAGACGACAAATCCTTGCTTTCCCTTATATAAAGCTCATGTTAAGCCGGCACGGTGGCACATGCCTGTAATCCCAGCACATGGGGAAGCAGAAGCAAGTGGATCTCTGTGAGTTCGAGGCCAGTCTGGTCTACAAAGGGAGTCTAGTACGGCCAAGGCTACACAGAGAAACCCTGTCTAGAAAAAAAAAGTTCACTTTATTTTATTTTGTTTTTGGTGTTTTGAGACAAGGTCTCTCTATGTAGCCCTGGCTGCCCTGGAACTCACTACATAAACCAAGCTGGCCTTGAACTAGCAGAGATCCATTTGCCTCTGACTCCCATGCTGGGATTAAAGGTGTGCAACACCATGCCCAACCTTGTATAAAGTTTAACTTACTCCTAAATGGGTCCTATTCAATAGAGGGACCTGGAATTTCTAGCTAGTCAAGATCACCTGAGCCCTGTTTGCTCTTTCTCCTGAGCGCACATTCCTGAGAGCTTTGTCGCCTAATGAAGGAAGTCACAGGATCTTCTGGAGACAGTACTGAATCAGAGCTTGAATTCACTTTGCTGAACCAGTGGGTGCTGAGCTGCTGTTGGGAGCCAAGGACAGTGGCGGATACTGAGCAAACGAGAAAGATGTGTGCTATAAGGAAGGGCCTAACACAAGACTCTGCAGGAGCCTGTAGGGCAGCGAGTTGGGGCCAGCTGAGACTGTAGCCAAGAAAGCCACAGGACCTTTCTGCAGCTAATATGAGATCCCTTACAGTGTGGACCAAGATGTCTGCAGAATGAGACCCTGTGGCTAATTCCTGCTGGGTTTGCTGTGATGGATGCCCTCACTTCAGGAGCTGGTTCATCTGTTTCCTTCTTTGCTTCTTACCACCGCCGCTGCCCCACCCTCACATCTAAAGCAAGAGACAAAACACGGGCGGACTGGGAAATCTGCTCCTGTACAAAGAATAGGACTGGAGACCGGTCTGTTCTATCCAGGTAGATTCACACACTCAATGTGTGGTCCTGGGTCCTGCCTGACCTTGGCAGAGAGAGGTGCTGGGCAGGGGAGCGTCCTTGGTGACTGTCTCCAGGGAACCTGCTTGACTTTGTCCCTCCCTGATTGGGTCACATCCAGGCACCTGGAGGCTGCTGCGTCTGCTCCTTCTAAGACTCTGGTTTTGTTTATTTTGGAGACTGGGTAGGAAAAAGAAAACAACTCAAACCAGCTTAGCACACATGGCGCCTCCGGGAATAGGTAAGGCTTTTCTTTTTTTGTACACTGGCAAGGAAGACCTGTGTCTGAGAAAAGACAATCAAAATCAGGGACATGAAGGTCTCAGGAACCTCAGCATGGCCTTGAACTCTCAACCTTCCAGTCTCAGCTTCCCAAGTAAGCTGGAAGAAGAGGCAGTCCTACAGCACCAGGCATGGCTAAATTACAAACACTGTGTAAAGGCCAAGCCTTCACTTTGGGGGAGGAGGGGGTTTTTGGTTGGTTGTTGTTGGTGGTGGTTCCCTACCCCCCAACCCCCCACCCCTATCCCCCCACCTACCCCCCCATCCCCCAGTTTGGGAGCTCTTGGTCTCAATTTCAGCTCTTTTGGCAAAGACATGAAAACTACAGGCAGAGAAGAGACAGAGCTGTGAGGTCAAGGCTGCAGCCAGAGCCAGGGTAATCAGTTCTAGTGACAGTACAGTCGCTCTGCTTGCCACATCCTGTAGCCCGGGAAGCTTGGGTGTTTGCCTTCCTGTGTTCTGTGCTCCACACACCGACTGCCCAGGTCAGCCACGTGTGGTCTGTTCACGAGCTGGAACTTGAGTTCCTTACGGGTGAGGAGTCTGACCTGTTTTCCTCCACAGGCTCAGGAACTAGAAGAGTTTGTGGCATGTCAGTCAAATACCTGGTATATCAAATAATGACCCTTTCTGGGAGGAAGGTTCTAGCACACAGAAGATGACAAGAGACAGCTTAGGAAAATGCCCTTGAGCCTATCAACAGGCTTAGTTAGACTCTAGGCCCCAGGCTTGTAGCAAATGGAGCATTAGGCAACTCCTGGTCTTGGAGCCCAGAGGACTCCATCATCCTTTCAAGACTATGCCTACCACAAACTGGAAGCCATGGCCTGCTATTGCCTTAGCTCAGACAGACCTAGTGTTCCCGGCCCTCTGCTCCTACAGTCCTGCCAATCTCTCTAGCCTCTTGGACTCTCTCATCACTCATTGGCAAACAGATCACAGGGCTACTGAGGAATTAAATGGCATAGTCATGTGTGATATAACAATGAAATGGTCAGCAAACAGTGTCCCTTTGAGACTCTATGTCCTACTGGTGTGGTCACTATCTCAGTTGGTGTAAGACCACTTTGTGAGGTTTGCATGACAGTCTCACCTAAGGACATCTTTCTTAGAACTCATCATTAAGCAAGCTATGATTACAATTTGTAAAATACTTCATTCTGTGTAGTCATTGTTGTATTTGTGGGCACCCACACCCCAAAATTGTATTGTTTGTGGAGAGCTGGGAGTATTCAGGTATTGTGACTATGTAATTTATAGCAAGTCTCTAGTCTACCAGGAGACAGAACTGACTAGCATAATTAACATCCAAAAATCCCAGTCCCCACCTGGGTCTTTTTGCATCCAAAGTGCCAAAGTCTTTCCATATGAAGGTAAAGGTTGGGCCCAGCAGCAGGAAGCCAGGGACACTGCGTAGGCCAGCAGGGGGGTGGGGGTGGGGGGGTGTGGCAAGGGGACTACGGAGCCTTCTCTATGCCTTGGTTAGACGGTACATTGAAACGAATAGATGCCCTGGTCTCTGCTCTGCTCCTGCCTCAGCTCTGCTTTCTCAAGCACAGCTTTAGTGTCAGCTCAGGGTCATTCCGGTCCCTCTCGATTAGCTTTCCTGCCTGCAGCCCCGCCTACTCTGCTGCAGCCCCGCCCACTCTGTGCTGCCCCGCCCACCCCCTGCTGCCCACTCTCCCAGGCTTACCGTGCCCGATCCCACACTGACCCCAGGGAAGACTGTGTGCCAGCCTCCTGCCCTCACAGCTTCCCTCGCTTCCTCCTTCCCTCCCACCTCCCATGGCTGGCCTCAGAGAAGCAGCATCTGTATAGCTCTCCTCTGATGTCCTATTGTCCACCCCCAGCATTTAGGAACAGAGTAACAACGGACAACAAATGCAGAAAACAGGAGACATTTTTGAAAAGGGGAAGAAAAAAAAAAAAAAAGAGGGAGAGAGAGCAGATAATTTCCAAAGGACATTAAGCTCTATTCAGGGATACAATCTCCAATCAACAAAACAAAAGGCGAGGAGGGCTGGCCCCACAGGGACTGGCTGAAAGGCGGCCTGGTGGTGAGAGTGTTCTGGAGCTGCCTTCTCACACACCCCGTGGGAGGCTCTCCTCAGCAACCACTCCCTCAACTCCTTCCTGGCAACCAGCCCAGCCCTCGGGGGGTCCAGACTGTACCCCACTCCAAGCCACAGACTGTGAGCCTCTTTCTCTGTTCCTCCCCTGTGATGTGACTTGCTGAGGTTCCCTCACCAGGAATCACAGGGGGACTGCTCTGTGGTGCACTTAACTAACAGAATTCTTTGGCAGACAAAATGCTGTCTGAGTCAGCGCGAGAAATAATTAACCCTCCTGAGCTTTCTAGAGGAGGAAGGGGCTGAATGCTGGAGGTGCAAGAAGAAAAGAAGCTGCCAGGTTGCCTGGCTGACCCAGGCAATGTGGGGGACATCCATGTGGCTCATGCCTGCTCTCTGAGGCTTCAGACTGTATTGTTGAAAGATGAAGAGAAGCTCCTTAGTGCGAGTGTGTGTGTGCATGTATGCTTGTGTGTGTGTACGCATGTGTTTGTGTGTATGTGTGTGTGTGTGTGTGTGTGCACTGAGAGTACAGGAGTACATGTGTGTTTTCGTGCATGTAGAGGTCAGAGGTGGGTATCTATTTAGTGTCTTCCTCGATCACTCTCCACATTATATTTTTAATTTAAAATGTTTATTTTTACCATTTTTAATTATGTGTTTCGCTTGTGTGTGCCTATGTGGGTACCCACAAAGGTTAAAAGCATCAGACCCCGTGACTCTGGAGTTACATGCAGTTCTGAACCACTCAACATGGGTGTTAGGACCCAAACCACTGTCTTCTGCAAGAGCAGTATTTGCTTTCAGCCACTGAGCAGCTTTTCCAACCCCTCCACCTTACTTTTTGAGACAAGGGCTCTTTTCTGAACCTAGAACTTGCTTACTCTGCCAGACTGGGGATCTGCCTGCCTCCAACTCCCCAGCACGGGGACTACAGGTGTGTACAGCCACACCTTGCTTTTTAACGTGGGTCCTTAGACTTTCCAGGCAATCATTTACCCACTAAGCCAGCTCACCCCACAGCTTTTGATACTTTTCTTGGATATTTGTTTCTGCCTAGGGCCTTTCATAGCAGGCAGATAAGCCAAGCAGGAAAGACAAGCACAGGTGCTTGCTGGGGATGACTGCATCTGCCTTAGCGGGTACTGAAGAGATAAAATAAATAAAACATGAAAACTAGTTCTCAAGGAATCCACCACCCTGGTCACATCACATGTCTAGTGTGAAAGGGCCAAAGTGTTTCCTTCAGCCTCAGTGGATTGCTTTCCACATTTGTATCGCTGAGGTGATAATGTGGCCCATGGTTGGTGATGCATCTTCCTTCTAAGAAGCCTTCAGTTCCCTGCCAAGGTCTCTGGGAGCCCTGGGCAGATTCCCTTCTTTCACTTCCTTCTATTCCAAGGCCAGAATTTCTCATCCTGTTACACAACCAGTAAAGTCATGACACAGCCTTCGGCCTGGCCTGCCAGGCAATTAGCCTGCAGGTTGTACAGGCTCAAGTGGTGGTGCAGCCAACGGTCTGAAATCTCTAGTTATGTACTGGCATAGCTGGGTGTGGTAGTGCACACCCTTAATGGCAACACTGGGAGGCAGAAGCAGGTGCATCTTTCTGAGGCCAGCTTGGTATACATAGTGAGTTCTAGGTAAAGAATTACTCAGTAAGACCCTGTTTGAGAAGGAGGAGGAGGAAGAGGAAGAGAAAAAAGAGAGGAGGAGGAAGAAAGAGAAGGAGGAAGAGGAAGAGGAGAAAAAGAAGAAGAAAAGGAGGAGGAGGAGGAGGAGGAGGAGGAGGAGGAGGAGGAGGAGAAATCTCCACTGGCACCTGCAGCTTCAAGCATAGAACAATAATTTTATTGGTTTGTTTTTGTTTCTGTCGATGGTGATCTAACCCAGGGCCTTGCAGCTTACTTGGTACCTTTTCTAATACTGAGATGTACCTGTAAATCCCTCAGTAAGGTTTTAATTGTACAGAGCATTCTAGGGTGAGGAAGACCAAAGAACATAAGTGGACAGTGGGCCTGATACTGAGTTTTGGGCTGGTGGCGGTGGCAGTTTATATGAGATCTCTCTCTCTCTCTCTCTCTCTCTCTCTCTCTCTCTC
>OU015747.1:133189995-133219424 GCA_907169655.1 Acomys percivali
TGTGTGTGTGTGTGTGTGTGTGTGTGTGTGTGTGTTTGTGTGTGTGTGCAGCAGAGTAGAGGCCAGAGGTTAATATACACTTCTGTTCTTTCTTTCTTTCTTTTTTTCTTTCTTTCTTTCTTTCTTTCTTTCTTTCTGTTTTTCGAGACAGGGTTTCTCTGTGTAGTCATGTCACTTTGTAGACCAGGCTGGCCTTGAACTCACAGAGATCCGCCTGCCTCTGCCTCCTGAATGCTGGGATTACAGGCATGTGCCACCACACTGGGGGTTCCACTTCTGTTCTTTAGTCACTTCTCCACTTTGTTTATTTGTTTAGGTAAAAGGTCTCTCACTGAACTTGGAGCTGGTAACTGAGCCCCAGGAACCCACCCACCTCTACTCCGCCTCCTGCTGACAGTATAGATGTGTGTGATACCATGCCCAGTTTTTAACATGGGTGCTAGAGACCCAAACTCGGGTCTTTAGGTTTTATAGAAAATATTTTACTTGCTGGACCATCTTTCCAGAACCCCTGCTATTTTTTAAACAAATAAACAAAAATATCCTATTGAGAGTTGTAAGAAATCATTCTTAATGCATAAGCCTTATTTAAATAGGCCATAGCTAGATTTGACCCAGAGTCATAGCCTATACCAGGTGAATCTACACAAGATCCAAATCTAAGTAAAGTCATCTCGAACAGGCTCCCAGTGCCTCCAGCTGGGCTACATTAGGCTACATTAACTCCTCAGCCTGTCAGTAAAACTGGGAAGCCTTTACAGAGAGTCCTTGTGACCTGTAAATGAGGCAAGGCACGGAAGGCTGTGCAATGCAGGCCCACAGGAAATCCACAACACACGCCAGGCCATTTATGTGCCAGGACAAAAGGAACTCTGGGAAAACAGCAGCAAGATTTAGGCTGTTGTATGTCTAAGATGCTGAAATGCCCAAACATGTTCAGTTAGCTGGGAAAGCCTCGAGAAGTCCGCATCTCATGGTGCCAATTGTATGTGAGGGCTACCAAGTGTGAGCCAGAGGGCCACCCCGGTGGCCACTCGGCTACTTGAGCCCTGTCAGCTTGGCTGACTGCTTCCCCTTCCTTTCCCAGGGGCTTCCATGTTACAGAAGAGGTTGTGTACACTCCTTCAGATAGGAGAATGTCTAGGTGACCAGATGGTGGGGAATAGAATGTGGGGGGGGGGGGGGGGGTGGTGAGTAAGGGACAAAGGAACCCATGGAGAGCCTGTCCTCCGGTGGACAAGGTTCAAGATATGCCAAAGCCTGTGTATGCATGTGCCCTGTGTAACTTAGCTCCTATTCGCTTTAGGGGTGTGGCAATTGGCAATGTGGCTGTGTTGGGCTTACACCGACCAAAAACACAAGGCTGACTGCTCACCCAGAAGAGGAAGGAGGTAGGATGTGTTTGTCCTGTTCTGCCTCTTCAGCCACACAGGGTCACCGTGTCCCCACTTAAAGGGCACAGGTGCAAGCAGTAGGACAGTGGGTGGAGCTACATTTGGATCTAGAGAAAGGCAAGCACAGATCGGATTTCACGACTGCGCCTAACTACCCTACTTCTTCCAATTTTTTTTCTCAATATCTACCTAAACTGGAGCCTCCCAGAGGGCTCTGGGGGGAAGAGACAGCCAGCAGGGCTCTGCAGGGACCACCCGAGCTCACACCCAACTCCTCCTACCACCTGCCTGCGCAGGGCAAGGAAGCTGTAGTCTGTGGGTGTGGCCTGGATGGTTCTGACACCAGAAACAGACACCTGCAAGAACCCTATCAGAGCTTCACCAAGAGAGAAAAAAAGGCCAACATTACACACACACACACACACACACACACACACACACACACACACACACACACACACACACACACACACATACACACCCGGCCCAGGCAGAATTTCCCTAAGCCAGAGCTTAGAGAGAATTTGTGGCCTGCACAGGGATTCTACCCTGCCTGCAGGGAGCCGGCTTGACTCTTCCTCTAGCTGAACAGGGGGTCAATCCTGCTCCATTCTGTGGCATCCCGTCTGGGCTGTCCCTTTCAAAGCCTTCGTGGGTCATGTCTTAGTCAGGGTTTCCGTTTGCTGTGAAGAGACACCATGACCATGGCAACTCTTATAAAAGAAAATATTTAATCAGGGCTGGCTTACAGTGTCAGAGGTTAGTTCACTATCATCATGGCGGGAAGCATAGCAGCGTGCAGGCAGACAGGGTGCTGGAGAAGGAGCTGGGTGCTACATCTTGATCCACAGGCAGTAAAAGAAGACTGTGTCACTAGGCATGGCTTGAGCATATATGGGACCTCAAGACCCAGCCCCAGGCTTGGAGAGATGGCTCAATGGTTAAGAACACTGTTTGCCCTTGCAAAGGACCCGGGTCGATTACTAGCACCCACATGACAGCTCCCAACTATCTGTAACTCCAGTTCCAAGGGATCTGACACCCTCACGCCAATGCAAAACCCAACCCCACAGTGACACACTTCCGCCAACAAGGCCACACCTCCTAATAGTGCCCCTCTCTATGGGCTAAGCATTCAAAGGCATGAGTCTATGGGGGGCATGCCTAACCAAACCACCACAGGTTACTTGGGGAAGAGTGGGCTGCAAGTGTGGCTCGGCGGGAAAGCAATTGTTTTTGTCAATAATGAGAGGCCCTGGGCACAGCAAAGCAAAACCAGAACAAAACAAAGCCAAGAGCCCTGGGAGTGGGCTCAGGATTGGCGTAGGGAGGGCTTTGCAAAAATGGCAACAATGGGGCATCAAGCTCACAAGTCAGAGGAGGTCCTCTGCCTCCCTGGGTGCCAGACAGTGAGCAGGGCAAGGGGCCGACGGACATCTTTGAAACAGGAAGGCATTTTTGTTGCCAAATCAGAAACATCCCTTTCACATTTAGCCAAAGGCTCCTCCTCCCTCCCTGAGCTACAGACCGGCAGCCATCCTGTTAGCATCTGAGATGTTAGCATCTCAGTCCCGATCAGATCCCTCCGTATGCATCTGGCTCAGACAACCTGGCTCCCGATAAAGTGGCTATGTTCTTAAAGGAAGATGTAGTTTAGTGACTGTGCTCCAAAGCCAGCTACCTCTCGCTCCAGTGCCAGCCCTGAACAATGCCAACACACCATTAACATGATTTTGCATTTTAAACAATGCAGCGAGCTTTCAAAGAGTACTGATTGATGCGTAGTATTTAACAGCTAGGCAATCAGTTGCAAATTACTAATAATTGCTGTCATTTCCAGTGAGCTTTCCCCCCCTCTCCATTGTTTATCTTTTTTGAAGCTAACAAATATTTGTTGACCTTCTTTTTACATGCGTTGACTCAGATAAAAAGATATATCATGTAAGTATTTACATTTAAGAGCTCTGTAGTGAAGCCTGGTGGTGCATGGGAGGCAGAGGCAGGAGGATCGCTGTGAGTTCTAGGCCAGCCTGGTCTACAAGGCGAGTCCAGCACAGCCAAGGCTACACAGAGAGACCTGTCTTGAAAAACAAAAACAAAACAAAACAAAACAAAAAAGATCTTTATAAAGTGGGGCCAGTGAGGTGGTTCAGTAGGTAAGGGTACTTGCCACCAAACCTGAGATACATCCCTGAGACCCACATACTAGAAGGAGAAAATTGACTCATGAATATTGTCATCTGGCCTACACGTGTGTTACGATATGCAGGTGTATGCATGCACATTCATGTGCTAAATTAAAATAAATAGTAAAGAGTCTGGAGAGATGGCTGCTGCTCTTGCAGACCCAGAGTCAGTTCCCAGCATTCAAATGGCAGTTCACAATCATCTGTAATTCCACTTCCAGGGGATCTGACTCCCTCTTCTGCCATCCTTAGGTACCAGAGACACACATGCTGCACATACACATACGTATCCAATACATACTTTCTATTTTCCTTTTGATTTTCCAAAACAAGGTTTCTCTATGTAGCCTGAGCTGTCCTGGAACTCACTCTGTAGACCAGGCTGGCCTCAGATTCAGAAATCCACCTGTCTCTGCCTCCCAAGCGCTGGATTAAAGACACGCACCCCCCATACCTGGTTCATACACATAAATTTTAATACATGTGTGTAACAATTTTTAAGAAGCTATTTGTATTCTGGCTGGTGTAGTGATATGGTATACACCCAAAGGAGGGGGGGGGGGAACCCAACTGTCCAAGCAGTGACATGCTGACAAATGCCAATTCTGCAAGGATTAGAGTCATTCAGGATATGAAGAAGTTTGTCTAAGGCTGCCTGAGACTGCACACTGCTTCCATTGTCTGTAAGGTGACTTCCAGTGTTTCAGCAGCGGCCCATGTGAAACTACATCCACAAAACACTGATGTTGGTACTCAGGGTGAGACACAGGGGTGAAGCACTTGCTTAGCACATTCAAGACCCAAGATCACACCATCCTCAGCTCTGTGGGGACGGGCAATGCTTGACATATGGATATCAGTTGTCTGTAAAACAGTCTATAGCCACGACTGAGGAGATATGCAGGGTTTTTCAGGGTAGACCTCACCGGGGCTTCTAGAGCAGAGATACATTGTGAATCACAGCACCAGACGGTGTCTGAAGTTGGGTCCAGATTTTTTTTTGGGGGGGTCCAGATTTTATAGTCCCGCCCCCACATCCTTTCCCCACAACCAGTGTGAATTAGCATCTCTCTACACAGAAGGATCCCAGAGCGTCTCCATGTTCTGACTGTTTAGGAGGCAAAAACCCAGGTGTGCTCAGCTTCATTTTCCCTGCAAAGTTTCCCCTCGGTCTCCCCAAACCCCTTTGTGTCTCCACGTTCTGTCACCCAGTGTGCCTCACGGCTCTGTCTTTTCATACCATTTCATGTCTCATCCTACCCAGCGCAGTGCAGAACACAAAGTGAGTGCTCACTTGGGACAAATTGCCTGGATGTTTAACATATTTCAACAGCCTGGATTGGAGCAAATTCACTGGGCATCCCTGGCACAGTTATTTAACCTCTCTGGACCTCTTTTGCCAACTGTATCTCCCAATGTTGCTATGATCATTAAACTCCTGTGCCTGGCACATCGTAAACATAGAATGGATGTTTAGCTGTATTTACCACCAGTCCCAAGTGTGCTCTAAACCTGGCCACCAAGCAAAGGACAGTGCATGCCTATGGGCAGAGTGCCAGGCTTCAAGGACACCCTGTAACAGGCGCCCAGATGCAGGAATATTGTTTATTGTTTATCTCTTGTAAGATCTCAAAGCCTCTAAATTATTAGCAACAAATCTTCACAGGAATCCTTTGGCACATGGTGGAATCCACTATTGTCAGTGTAGGGAGGCTCTGAGGCCCTGATCAAGGTTACTTACTGGGTCAACCACAGGCTAGGAATAGAAATTGGCTCCTGCCGCACCCCCCCACCCCACCCTTTGTCTCAGCAGCTTCCTCCCTGTGTGGTTCTGGCAAAGGCAAAGCACTCAGGAGTGACAGCAACTGGAGGGAAGGTCAGAGAACAGCATCTGGGGCTTGCACAGCCTCGACTGCCTTTCAAATTCCTTCTCCCACAAGAAGGTTTCTGCAGGGGCTGGGGATGTGGCTCAGTGATAGAGAGGTTGATACTGAGGCAGCACCACACTCCAGGCTTCCATCCGAACACCACCAACAGATAAACAACAAAGGGGCCTGTCTGTCTCTCCAGCAGCATACTGTCTGTCCCCTCTGACTAGGATCCTTTGCTCCCTTGACCTCTTTCATCCAGGCATGGCAAGGAAACAGAATTCTAGTGTATTTGGGATGCCAAGGAAAGACCGCTGCCACTGGGCATGGTGGTGCGTGCCTTTAATCCCAGCACTCAGAAGGCAGAGGCAGGAGGATCCTTGAGGAGGGCCTGGTCTACAAAATGATTTCAGGACAGCCAAGGCTACACAGAGAAACACTGTCTCGAAAAACAAACAAACAAAAAGAAAAGAAAAGAAAGGCTCCGCCACACAAGTCACCCTGGAGCTCAGTGGTGTCCCTTTCACCCCTGCTGCCTCCTTCTCACTAGGGTCACAGCAGCTCCATGGCTAGGCCTTAAACGGAACCCACAATTCCCCCTGCTGCTTCCAGAACCGGAAAGCATCCTCTGTAGCCAGGCCCCTGCCCAAGCATCCAGGGACTGAATTGGCAACAGCTCTATTTACAGCTGCAAAAGCAGTCAAGTACAGAAAGAAAACAACGATGAAAACCAGACCTGAAAAGTACCTAACAAAGCCACTGGAAAGCATCCTGGTGTGCACATGTGTGTTTCCAGACCTCTCTCTGCCCTGACTCTCAGGTTCCTCCAGGCTCCCCACGTTTACAATTAGGACAGTGAATTATTCATGGCACAGCATACTGCTTCCAGAGTGCCCCATGAGCTCGCACATTGTTACCGCCCAAGGGGGTTCGCTGCCAAGTCATTTGGACAATGGTTAGGGGAGCCGTAAGCAAGCAGACAGTGACCTAAGCTGGGGCTACCAGCTTCGCCGGTGAGTACTGGAAGGAGAAGACAGAAGTCCAGGAAGAGTCTAACTTGCCTGAATCCCCGAAGGCAGGGATGCGGAACAACAGGAAGTACATGAGAGCACAAATGGACACATACAGGCTCAGCAATGGAGCCTATGATGGGTTTCACTTAGTTTAAGAAACCATCGAAGGCTAGGCATACAGCTGGCCTTACATGTATGTGGCCTAAGTTCATGCTCTGCAGCCTTACAAAAAGTGGGGGCAGGAAGAAGGAAGCCTTTAATACCGGATATGCTTTTTGGGATTTTTGGTTTTTTTGTTTTTGTTTGTTTTTCAAGACAGGGTTTCCCTGTGTAGCCTTGGCTGTCCTGGACTCGATTTGTAGACCAGGCTGGCCTCGAACTCATAGTGATCCACCTGCCTCTGCCTCCCGTGTGCTGGGATTACAGGTGTGCGCCACCACCACACCTGGCACCTTTTTGGGACTTTTGAGACAAGATCATACATACCTTGACTGTGAGAGATGGACAGACAGCACCTCAGGACTGAACAAATGCCGAAGACAGGAAAAAAGTGCCTGGCTGGCTCTCCAGTGACAGTAGATAGATGACCACAGAGGTGGGAAAGGTGTCAGTAGGAGACCTGCAGGTGTGTGCACAACAGTTAAGGATCTGGGGTTGGTTTATGCTGGCAGTGAGCCGTCTTAATGTGTTTGAGTTTGGAAATAATTGATGTAAAGTAGTATTGGGGGGGGGGGAATAAAGGCATTTCAGGGTGGGGGAGCCCTGAGTCTCCAAAGATGCATCGGCAGTTCTGAATGGGGGGATTTCAGTGGGAAGAGGCAAAGTGGAAAGGATGAATGGCTGATAAAAATAGAGGTTATTGAGTTCTGTGCACAGAAACAGGAATTGTAAGAAGGGGCCACTTCGAGACCATGGTGGTACAGGTAATTGACTTAGTAGAAGAGATGATCAGTAAGTGATGCGGAGGGGGGAAAGGCTAGATAACACGACTTGGAATGGGACAGGGGGGAGTAAAAGTAGGGTCAAGGGGTTCTGATGCCATGGTGGGGGAAGGTATAAGATTTTAACATTGGAAGAACTTTAGGGATCCAAATAATTACAAATTTAATTGCATTTATCACTGGTGTTTAGCATGTAGGAGCACATGGGGCGTGTGCATTGAAGAGCACAGCAGAGGCAGAGGACACCTGTGGCTTGATTTTCTTCTTGTACACTCTTGAGTTCAGGTTATGGAGTCTGGCAGTAGGTGCCTTTACCTACTGAGCCATCTTCCAGGCCTGAATTTATTTTTGAGACAGGATCACGCCAAGTAGTCCAGGCTGGATTGGAACTAGAGAGCTCCTATTTCAGACTCCCAAGTTTGGGCATTGTTCTGCTCCTGGACAGCTGACAATGTGTAGGTCACATGGAGGTCAAAGACACGGAGCCACAGGACACAGCACCTGTCAAAGACACGGAGCCACAGGACGCAGCACCTGTCAAAGACATGGAGCCACAGGACGCAGCACCTGTCTAAGACACGGAGCCACAGGACGCAGCACCTGTCTAAGACACGGAGCCACAGGACGCAGCACCTGTGGGTTGAATATTTCCCTAGTCCATGTGCCTGAACTTAAAGTGTCCAGACAAACAGCATGGACACTGCTATTTTGCCTTCTAATCTTTACTGTTTTGAAGTACATAACTGATTTTTAAAAACCAGTTTTTAGGTGCCCTCCATAAATTGTTCTAAATGGCTCCCATACAGCTCTGTGGCAGAGCCCTTGCCTAGCATGAGTGAGGTCCCAGGCTCCACCCCTGGGTAGAGCTGCTGTTCTGTATTGTCAGCTTTCCACTCTGTAGCTTGCTACTCAGTATTTATGTTTGGGGGATGCTGGGGATGAAACCAGAGTCTTGCATACGCTAGACAAAGGCTTTACCACTGAGCTATACCCCTTACTCTGATTGCTTAGTAAATTATGAAAATGGGAAAAATAAGTTATGGGAATGCTAGATCATCAACAACTGTCAAGAGAACATAGCCAGGCATCATGGTACATGTTTGTAATCCCAGCACTCAGGAGGCTGAGGATGTAGGATTATAAATTTGAGGCCAGCATGAGCTATATAATGATGCCCCATGATACACAGCAATGACAAAAAATTAAGAGCACAGAATGCTCTAGTAACATTTTCTGTTAGTCTTAACATGACTTAGTTATATTTCTTTCACCTATTTTTCCCTTCTGTGTTTCTGCTGACTTGTTTTGTGTTTTTGTTTTGTTTTGTTTTGAGACAAGGTTTCTCTATGTAGCCTTGGCTGTCCTGGACTGACTTTGTAGACCAGGCTGGCCTCGAACTCATAGAGATCTGCCTGCCTCTGCCTCCCGAGTGCTGGGATTAAAGGTGTGTGCCACCATCGCCAGGCTCTGCTGACTTGTTTTAAAGACAGTCCCACACTGTGTGTAACTCTAAGTACTATTAATTCAGCTGTGGATAATATGAACTCCACATTGTGACACCTTTGATCAAAAGTGAAATTTTGGGGGCTGGAGAGATGGCTCAGTGGTTAAGAGCACTGTCTGTTCTTCCAGAGGTCCTGAGTTCAATTCCCAGCAACCACATGGTGGCTCGCAACCATCTTTAATGTGATCTGATGCCCTCTTCTGGAGTGCAGGTGTACATGCAGGCAGAGCACTGTATACATAATAATAAATAAATACTTAAAAGGAAAAAAAAAACCCTGAAAATTTGTTTTCATGTCACCAATAGATGATACTGAACAGGAGGAGGTTTGAATAGTTTTTCTGCTGGAAACCACAAATGTCCCATTGCCTGGCCTGGGATTATACTACTGTGCCTTCTTATATAAGGTCGCCCAAGCACGATCTCATGCTTGTTCAAGGAGCAGACCCTTCTTCAGGAATCAGTCAGCCCTTTTGTGTGTCTGGGAGGGACATGAGGCCTACTTTACTCTCTCTTAGGAAGCCTGTGACCGCTGTTCCAGTCACCCTCTGACACCTCCACTGGGGAACAGCCATCACTCTAGAGGAGTGTGTCTGTAGCTGGTAGCCTCAGCAACTACACTAGCTCCTCTCTGGGATTGCTGGGAGTTCACACACGAAGCTCCTCTCATCCCTCAGAAGATGGAGCAGGGAAACCAGGTCAGGGCTGATTAGATCCAAGATGGCTTGGGGAGTAGGCTGAGGTTTTAATCTCTCTGTCTTGTTCTTAAAATGAAGAAATGTCCCCCCTTCTCCCGTGTGTGTGTGTGTGTGTGTGTGTGTGTGTGTGTGTGTGTGTGTGTTCTGTGACCCCCTTTAAGAGAGTTAGTTTTTGGGTGTCTCTTGATATTGCTTAACATAGCAAAAGACCCCAAATCACTGCGATTAATGGGAAGACTGGAGCAGCCCTGGATAAGACACCAGTGAGGTAATGTCTGGTTTTTATTAAGTATCCCAAAATCCCAAATAGATTACTCACTCTTGCTAGATAAGGGGTAAAGACCCTGTCATGTTTTAAACACAAACCCTGCTGCAAACAGGGTCCCTGTGGGTCCCTATATAGGGAAGCCATCCTGGTGTCTAGACTTGTGGCTTGGTTAGGTAAGTGCTGGCTGGAGAAGAAGACCAGCTAATTCTGTGATCTTCACAAACTCCTTTTCACCAGGAAGCCAGAACAGGATGTGAGTCTGGGATGTTTGCATGACACAAGGTCCCAAGAAGACCCATGGAAAGGTCCTTTTTCTCTGTCTCCAGGAGAACCAGTTGAAACAGCCAGACCGCCAAGCCCACAGGGCTCTGCTTGGCATCACTTGTCCACTGGGCTTTCTCTTCTGTGCTTGGAGCAATTTCTCCCATTAAAGGCATCTTACAAGTTGCAAAGAGTTTGATGTCACAAACAGCTTGGTAAAACAAGCTGAGAATATCGAGGCTTGCATTGGCTCAGGCTCCAGGCTGGGACTCTAGCTGCATGCAGATTGGAAGCGCAGGGATGTTCTACAGCCACTGAGAGGGTTGGAGGACCATCTACAACTTCCAATCCAGGATACCAAAGCCTCAGAGGAGCTGGGAAAACAACCAAAGAAGCAGCAGAGCCTTCTGTAGAGAGTCATCGAGCATAAGGGCAGCAAGAGCTTCACTGCCTCAAGACAGCAGGCATCCCGTACCCTCCGGGCTCTGCGGTAGGGCTCCGGAAGCTCTATTTCACAACTTCCTGGCAGTGGCCGGCAGTCCGCTGATCAGTACTGATCAGTCCCTGGATCAGGGCCCGGTGCCTCCTGCTTGCCCTTCGGATGCTCCTCCTTCGCTCTTCTGTTGCTAGCTGGTCTTAATCTTGGTTGCAAGCTTTGCAGCCCAAGCGCCTCACTCCTTGCCAAGAAGTCTTCAGGACACGTGAGGGCAGCTTGTGAGGATGAGCAAACATCGAGGTGCCTCACCCCTCCTTAGCCAGCTCGGTTATAAGCTCTGGCTGCGTCTGGGTTAGCCTTGCAGAGCACCCAAGGCACGGGAGGGATAAAGGAGTCCGCTGCACAGCTGGGACATGGTTCCTTCTCAGAAATTCCTATGTTCTTCATGTGTGATGGTATTATCCATCCCCCCCCCAGCACAGTCCACTGTATATTTTCTGCCTTTGGTTTTTCCTTCTAAAAAGGTCTCTAGCTAGGCTTTAATAGAGGAAAAAACAGGGTCACAGACACAATCGCAAGGAGCTGCCTTTGTAGTCTTAGTGGCTATTATTAGTCAGTCCAAAGTGCTTGGCCCTCTCATCTCTCAGTCATCAGTATGATGCCCGCAAGAGATGGGGAAGAAGTCGGGATGCAATCATGGTTACCTGGAATGCTATGGTTTTACAGTGTCTTCTAAAAATCTTCAAATACATTTAGTGTTATTTCCTTCAATTCTCACAGTAAAACTGTGTCTGGTACAAAGATGTAAACACTAGTTTCTTTTTCCTTTCTCCCAATGAGGTTAGAGTGGGGGAAATAGTACTGTCTCCACAGAGGAGCAAGGCGGGGTCCATGAGTACACAACATCCAAGCAAATACACTGCAGCCGAGCCAAGACTCAAACACAGCTTTCCTGGCTGTATTCGGGATCCCAGAGTCCCGGGCATGTGTATGTGGACTCCTTTCTCTTTGGCCCTTTACCCAGTTAGTCCTGCCATGCCCCGGCTTTGCAAACGTCTCGAGTGTGCCCACACTTATTTATGGGCTTGGCTCTAGGCATTTTGAATCCATCAACTAATGTGACCATCAAACCCCGAGGTGGGCATCAGTGTTACTCCCATTCTCGGTGAGGAGACTGGTGTGAGTGGTGCTTAGGAGCCTGGGCCAAGGAAGTGTCACCTCTAAGCAGCTGAGGAAGTGAGCTCTGCCCAAGTGGCTCCTGGGCCTGGCCCTTAACTCCCTGCACTCTCTACTTTTTCACTCCCTTGTGAATGGCTGCTCCTCAGACTTCAGGAAGTCCCTTGAAGGCAAGAACTTTTGTTTTTGTTTGTTTTATCCTTATTCCTCAGCCCTAAGTGTGGTGTCTGGTACAGGTTATCTGATGGGTAACTACATACTAAAGAAACGCACAGGTAGCTAAGTTAGGAAGGAAGCTAGAGGTAAGTTTAAAACCCCTGAGCTGAAGTCAGGCTGGAGCTCAGTGGTAGAGCACTTGCTTGGCAAGGGGGCCATAGCTTCAAGGTCCAGCACTGAATAGGAAAAGCAAAGTACAATGAACAACAACAACAAAATCGTAGCGCTGGAGATGTAGCCATGGTAGGTGTAGCCCTGGTAGGTCGAAGAATACTTGCCGAGGACTAGCACGCCCCAAGTGTTAGGTTCTGGTCCCAGCCCCATATAACTGGGAGTGGTGGCACAAATATTCCATAAGTCAGGAGGTAGAAGCAGGGAAGTCAGATGTTCAAGGCTGGCTTAGGGTACATGGGACCCTTTCTAACAAACAAAGACGATTTCAGAGATAAATTGATGAAATCTTTCTTCTGATGCTCCATAAGACAGTAAACAACAATGAAAACAGATCCCAGCTCCGTCCATTGGCTGTTCTGACTGCCTCTCCCACAAAGTTGGGCCTAGGGCTTGAGGACCTGGGCAGGGCAGGAGCCCTACCTGAGCTCTGTCTTCAGAATCTGCCGCTATGATTCCGGGTCAGGGGTTAGAACAGTAAGTGCCCCACGGAAACTGGAAATGAAACCCATAGCTTCTGTGCTAAGTTGGAATCAATGTTGAGGGCTTCCCAGATCCCCCGAAGGACCAGCTGCTCGGTCTGGGACAAACCCAAAGCACGTGCCCACAAAGGGTTGCAAACTGCAAATTGAGAGCTAATATGAGCCATCTGGTCTGCTGAAATGGCCAACAGGAGGAACAGGGGCCTGGAGCCTTCCCAGAAGTGTGCTTGCTTATCTCGGGAAAGTGATGACTCAGCTCAGCCAGAACAAAGCCTCTAAGGAAATCCTTCGGAATGGGCCTCACTGAACCCTCCTGAGTAGCCAGAACTGGGTGACTCTATCTGAAGGTGACCCAGATAAGAGGTTGTAAAACTCAAGGTCTCTGAGCGGAACCATGGGTTGGCTAAGTCTACCTTGCTTTGGAGACGGAAGCATATGGGTTTCAGGACTCATTCCAGCAGGCCAGTGAGATTGCTCAGTGGGTAAGGGCAGCTGCTGCCAAGGCTAATGACCTGAGTTTGATCCCTGGGGCCCACAGAGTGGAAGGAGAAAACCAACACCAACAAGTTGTTCTCTGTCATGTGTGGGATGACACCTAGGTTCATGTACACGCACATAAATAAATTGTGAAAAGTGTTCTAAATGAATCATTCGGCAACCATCTAAGGAACAGTGAGAGGTGTCAGAGTGGCTAGAGTGCAACAGCTTCCCCTAGGACTGGGACTCCTAGACTTAGTCACCAGTGCATGGCCGTTGGTGGTGGTGGTGGGGGAAGCAACCAATTACCGGGTCTAATTATCTTCCTTCAGCCGCTTTCCTGGCAGCTGTTGCCAAGTTTCTTGCCAAAGCTCTGCTTCACCAATACCTGGATCCAAAGAGCCTCACAGAGCAGAGCCTTCCCAGAGCAGCTAGGAAGCAGGGCCCCGGGGGTCTGTCTGTTCTGGGAGCTTCAAAGCAGCTTTCCATTGAGCCCCGCTAGTCCCGGCAACTGGATGGAGGAGAGGTGGTGGTGCCAGCCACTTGGAATGGCACCAGAAGATGACACAAGGGTAATCAACACACTTTCCCTGGCCCCCGTCACCACACCCCAGGAAGTTAGATGGCACCTGAAAGGCCTGTTCCTGCTTGTAGTGAGAGTTCCTACGTCAAGGCTTGCTGAGAGCTGAGGCTGTGTGGGCCTCACAGCTGAGCCCAGCTGGAGATGGGCCAGAGACTAGCAGGGGCAAGCCAGTGTTCTCAGAGCACCTTGGGGTGACCCCTACCTCCTTGCCTTTCAAAGAAGTCCTCACACCTCTGCCCACAGCTTAACCTGAGACCTGCTTAACGTCTTCTGCTGGGACAGGAGAGCTCACTCTTGGATGGTGCCTGGAGCTGCTGAGATGTCACCCCCCCCCACTGGTACAAAAATGACTCAGCTCTAAAAACCCAGTTGCCTCAGGGGCCTGAACCTGCTGAGCAGGGTTGTAGGGGGAAACTAAGGGGCCACTCTTCAGGGGCCATCTTGTAGCTCCCTGGGAAGTATGCTGGGAAGTTAGGAACACCGAGCAGAAACTGGCTGACTCTAGGCCGGCCGGCCTGAGACCAGGTGGTTATTATGTAGGTGGTTCAGAGAGGTCATAGGACATTCCCTGAGCCACATACTTATCCCATCCCAACTTCATGTGGAAGGAGGCCCTCTAGCAGTCCCGGTTTCAACTGAGACAGAGGAGCCGGGTGTGGTGGCGCACACCTTTAATCACAGCACTGGGGAGGCAGAGGCAGGCAGATCGCTGTGAGTTCGAGGCCAGCCTGGTCTACAAAGCGAGTCCAGGACAGCCAAGGCTACACAGAGAGACGCTGTCTCGAAAAACAAAACAAAACAAAATCAACTGAGATAGAGAAGGAAGGTTGTGCCATGTTTCACAAGCCTTAACCGTACATACAGACAACTCCAGAGATCTAACTGCATGTATATTCAAGTCAACATCTCAGGAACTGCAGAATTTCTCTCAATCAGTGGCCAAGAGGAATGTTTGCCTTAACCCTGTATGTGAGGTCGTTCCCCCATGCACTGTCACCTTGGGCACTAGTGAACACTTACAGAACTGTCTGTTTGCCTGGCCCTGTCTGAGGTACTGAGCCACAAGGCCACTTCCAGCCCTCTCAGCTTCTGCACGCAGCAGATATTTAAAAAGTGTAGTGAGGCGTCCAACACTAAGGGGATGGACATACCATCTGTGCTTAGCCCTGGTCAAACATGCGTGACACAGGACACCGAGTCTTAGGACTGAAGTTTGCACATCCTGTCGTTTTTCTCTCCCATAGGGGCTTGGAAGGCTGAGTGCTGTGAGGCAGGGAGACGTGTCAAGGACAGCAATTGGGTGGAGAGGTTGACAAGGACAGAAGAGAGCTAGGGAGCTGGGCACGGGAGCTCCCAGGGCTGAGTGAGGAAGATGACACAGCAGAGGACCCTACCCACCATCATCCCTCCCCTTTCATCTTCTTCATCTGCTCCTCCACAGTCGCAGAGCATCCAGTGCTGAGAAGTTTCAACCCTTCTCTCTCTATACTTTCTGCTTTGGAAGTGCTGCATGCTGCAGCCCAGATGCCATGCTGCTAAGGATGCTGCCAGGCCAGTGCTGTCCCATGCTTCACAGCGGACAGGTGGGAGGGCCTTCCTCAGCTCAGTTTCAGCTCTCACTGCCCACTCATCACCCTCTTTGCCAACAGGCCAGTAAGGTCATCATGGTGTTCCCAGGATTCCTCGCTTGCTGTGGCTGTTGCTCACACCTCCTCATATCAGAAAGCCTGACCATTTCATATTGCAGAAACTGCCTTTCCCTGCAAAGCCCAGCTCCTTGGCACAGCTGTACAAAACGACTCAGAAGAACCAAACACTTACGATGGCCTTACTCTGTGCCCCGCCCCTTTCCCTGAAAACCCAAGGAAGCTCTTACACCAGGAGGATGCTGGGAAGGGTCAACTGACCTTTCGGACTGAAGGACCAATGGCTTGACAGCTGTGAGGCTGTCAGGATTCCACAGTGCCTGTTCGCTAGGCCACCCAGAGGGTTTCCACAGCTAAGCAGAGCCCGCTGCTGAGTGAAGATGTCATCTGATTCATTAATTAAAGCAAACACTGTTCATCCAATGCTCTGGGGCATGGTTTAAAAAAAGGAACCCAGAACATTTAACATTTGATAAAAATAGCATTTGCCAGCATAGATGTAACAGAAGTTTTTCCCCAGCCCCTTTGTTCCAGGAGCACCCCTGCCCTGTCCCCCATTCCCACCTTCCCTACCATGCTTCTTTGTTGACGAGGGAATTCCTGCCAGAGTTTGCTAATTGGGTTAATGGAGTGACTGTGTAATTGTTCTCTCTCCCACAGCCCAGCCCACCCCACTGGCTGCTTTCCGACTACCTGCCTCTCACCACTTCCAGGATGGCTAATTTGCAACAACAACTCCCTTTGTCATCCACATCTGGGACTTTGGGGTTTTAAGTGAAGCTCCCTAAGGCAGAGGGAGAAAATGCTGCTATTTTAGTTTGTGTGGCCTACAATGGGACCATTCTGCGGGCTTTCTGGGCAGTGCGGGGCTACCCAAGGAAAGGGGAAATCGGAGCTGAGCAGTGATGGGACCTAGGCCAGATACAAGAGGGAGGGACTGAGGGGAGGTCATCCGCAGGGTCAAATCCCGACCTTTTCTTCCAGCTGCTGGGACTTGAATTTCATTTTAATCAGCTGCAGATGAAACCTATGGGCTGAGCTTCAGAAATCTCAGCCTTTGACCTCTAGTCTAGGACCAGCAGCTTGTACCAAAGGAGACAGCCCTGAGGGCGGCCTTGCTGGTCTTCGAGGTTTAGTCAGAACCGCTTTGTACTCAGCACCCTTGGGAAAGCACCAACCCTTTATACTCCCCCAAACAAGACAAAACAAAATACTCCAAGGCTTTTTCTCCTGTTGTTTTTTGGGGTGTGTTGGCTCTGTTTGAAATCTGTTTCACTTAAAGGGATTGTTACTTGTTCAAATTGTAAAAACATCAGCACTCTTGAGGTGGGGCACAAGATGGACAGCTGGAGGCAGCCTCCAAGACCTCTGAGGTGCACCTAGGGTGTCTTGGAGATGGGCAGAGTCTGCTTCCTAGCCCCTGGGCTTGGGTGCCCTGAGGCTCTTATGCTGAACCCCCCCCCCCCCCGTTGCCCTTCCCTTCCCTTCCTTTCTCTTCTGCCCAGTCTCAGTACAATCTTGAAGCAGCCCCGGATTCTGAGTGACGGTTTTGGCTGTCAGCACAGTTCAGAAGGAGAAAGACTGTCTATTCATGTACAAGACCCTGGGTTCTATCGTCAGCACAGGAAAATAAAAATCAGTAAAAAACAAAAACAAAAACATGTCGGGTTTGTAATCCTAGCACTCAGCAGGCAGAGACAGGAGAACTGCCACAAGTTCCAGACCAGCCAAGGACTACAAATCAAGACCTTTCAAAAAAACTAAGCACACAAATAGCCCACCACTACCACCACAACAAAAGACAACCAGTAAAGAAAGAAAATCCAGGGCCTATTGGATGTGGGTCATTGGAGATCAGCCTTGGGTGACTTCCCAAATCATAAACTTTTCCTGGCCTTTTGTACACACACTGAAAGTTTCTGCTGTTGTGGCTCATGACTGGTTCGGTCACACAAACACCTGGGTGGGCAGGGACTGTGAAAATCTCTGTGGAACCGTCAGTATTGCTCGTCCCTTTGTGCATGTACTACATTAATGTGAATTTTGGCCTCCAGGTAAATTTGACTGACCTCGCCCACCTGTGCTCTCTCATTAGCTTATAATCAACTGATGTGCCTCTTTGGAGTCTCCAAAGCTCATCTACTTGGATGGCAGGCCCAGGAATAGGTGCTCGAGGAGTAATTAACACTGGATTGGGAATTCCTGGCCAAGGCTTGCTGGCGAACACAAGTGTCAAGATTGTCTGGCTAAGGAGGTTGACCAGTGATGGGACAGGATGGCATGTGAATGCCATTGTATGCACAAAGGTTCCTGGGAGGCAGCTCAAGGCTGGTCTCCATGGATCCACGTTCAGTGGTGCCTGTATTTTGAGCACAAGGCAAACATCTTCCAGCTAAACTGGGTTCCTGCTGCTTGGAGCCTGGCCTCTTCAGGGCTGAAATCTGTGCTAGCACTTGGCTTGGATCTACTGCACTGCACTGCCCTCCTCTGGACACTGAGCCGAGGGTGCCTAAGCCCTTCTGCTGTGAGTTTCTCAGGTTTCCGTCTCTCCTTCCTTGGGACAACAAGGTTGTTCTGGACAAACAGGTTTTTCAGTTGGCTCCTCTGAGCAGGTGTGTTTTACCCGGCCTGCCTCACTTTGACTCCATGAAACCTGGGAAGGTACAAGAACAAAGTCTTCCTTGACTGCTGCTGGAGCACAGTGGGCTCTATAAATATTTAATTCGGGAAAATAAACTAGCCGCACACATTCTTGGCATGCCAGCTGCACTTGGGACTATTATAATGTCCATTAGAGGAAGAATTCATTTAAGGATCCACACCTGTTCTTAGTTGAAGACAGTTACAGCCCTGTTTGTAGAAGACAAACACAGAAAACAGGGAGGGACAAAGGTTCAAGCAGAAGAAAAGAGCTCAGAAACAGCCATTCCTCTCCAAAGACAACTTGAGATTTTTTTTCTTCTTTTTTTTTTTGCTGTACTTGAGTGGAACTCAAGATTTCATGTACAGTGGGCAAGTGCTCTGCCAATGACAACAGTCCTGGCCCCCTTGGCACTTTACAGAAAAGAGTCCCCTTCTCCCATCTCTTACCAGCTACATTTGTTTTTTTTTTTTCCTTTAAAAATTTATTTACTTATTTATTTTTTACATATACATTTATATTATTCGACATATATATAATAAACTACCTACAGCAAGAACAACCATGACACAACTAGGAATTATATGTAAATGTTACATTCTTAGTGTTTTGGCTATTTGTATTTGACAGTCTTGAAGAAAGCATCTTTCCTATCTTGGTGTGTCTAAAATTCTGAATGTAAATTTGTTACTGTCCCTGTTGCAGAGATGAAATAGCACGACAAAAGCAACTCAAGGATGGAAAGGGTTAGGTTGTCACATCACACCCACAGTCAGAAAGCAGAAAATGGCGGGGAAGTCAATATCGCAGGAGACAGAGATGGCTGGTCACATCACACCCACAGTCAGAAAGCAGGAAATTGTGAGGGTTTGTGCAGCACTCATTTTGCTCTTGTTGGGTTTTTTGTTTGTTTTGAGTCAGTATCAATAGTCCTGGCTGTCCTGAACTCATTATGTAGACCAGACTGGCCTCAACTCACAAAGATCTGCCTGCCTCTGTATCTGGAGTGTTGGGATTAAAGGCACATACCATCACACCTGGTGCTGCCCATAGCGGTTGGGTCTTCCCACTTCAATTAAACCAATCACTGTGACCCCCCACAGGCACCCTCATGGCCTGTCTCCCAAGTGATTCTATACCTCATCACATTGACACCTGAGATTAACCATCGCACCTGCCACTGAAGCTCTCTGGTAAAAGATATGGAATTAAAGATAAGTAGCAGATGAAGCCAGTGTCTACCAGCTCTCAGGAATCAGGATGCTTTGGCCCTTGCTGTGTATAGGTATTCGTAAACTTGCCTTCTTGTCTCTGCTCCTGGCCTCTCTAGCCTTAAAACATTCTGCTCAGCACAATGATTGGCTTGTAAGAAGTATGCAACTCAAAGGTACTGTCAGATATAGTGTATGGATGACAATCTGCTAACCATAATAAGCCTTAAGGAAACAGATGTTACATTTATTCCTTAGACGTTATTATGATTTGGTGAGAAACTGTTTCAGTCTCTCAAACTCAACTCTGGGGTTAGCTCAGGACCTGGCATATTTGGATATATAAGCCTCAAGTTCAGAGAAGAGGTCTAGACTCAGTATTAACTCAGGCGTCCTTCAGCATGTATGTGGTAGTTAAAACCAATGACCCAGGCTGGAGAGATGGCTCAGAGGATAAGAACACTGGCTGTTCTTCCAAAGGTCCTGAGTTCAATTCCCAGCAACCACATGGTGGCTCACAGCCATCTATAATGTGATCTGGTGCCCTCCTCTGATGTGTAGGCACATGCAGATAGAATACTATATAAGGAATAAATAATAAATCTTAAAACAAAACACAACAAAACCAATCACTAATATGTTGGGATTCCAATGCCCAGGGGAGGCAGGGGAGGCTATCATGGGGGCAGGGCAGTTTTCCACAAGGGCAAAGCTAAACTCTGGAGCAGAAATGACCATCTTATAGAAACCTCCTCATTTAGGGTGATTTCAGGATGCAGGTAGGAATTATGACAATAGGAACTGTGAAGTTGAGGAGAAGGCCTGTGCCTTGCATAAGAGCCATCAACACTAGAGCAGACAGGGAAAGGGAGACCATAACTACAGGAAAGTGGTGACTTCGGTCTGGAAATCATCTAGAAGTCTAAGGTGGATGAATTGCCAGACTGTGTTGGGTCACATAGAATGTCACTGGAACAAGAGACGAGAACTTACAAAATTCTACCACAAAACTCAGAAAGGTAAGGGAGAGAGAATGGTCCTTGTCTACTGCTAGGGTTTAGAGGTGCTTGTGATGGTAAATGTTTATTGTCAACTGGACTCACACAGAAGCACACCCCTGGGTAGGACTAGGGGGTTGTTTTCAGGGTAGAGCCTCCTTGAATGTGGGTGGCTCCATCCCATAGGCTGTAGTTTTGGGTGAATGAGAAGAAGGAAGGCTGCTGAGCACTAGCATTCATCCGTCTTTGCTTCCTGGCTGTGGACATAATGAATAGCTGCCCACCCTGCCGTTGCCATGACTCCCTATCATGACGGAGTCTATCTTTAAATCCTGAGCCAAAATACATTTCTCCTTCCTTAAGTTGTTCTTCTCAGGCATTTTTTTTCACAGCAAGGGAGAATATTAATAGTATTTGGAAGTGGGATTCTCTTGGTCTCGATTGAAGAGATGGGGATCTCCCCAAGAGGCTCAAAGGAATAGGTCCTTGGAGCTTGCAGGAATGGCTCCATCTTTCAACTCTGAGCAGATGAACCCATGACCTGGTAGCTTGACCACAATTGGAGATAGAAGTAAGACCTGGTAAGGGTTAGGCCAAACAGCTTCAGGTGGTCTTGTATTCCATGGAAGGGCTTTTAAATAAACCAACCCCTCCCCTTAATTAACACAAGGACAAGGATAGCATCTGGAAAGCGCAAGGTCAAGTTTGAGGCTGCCAATACCCTGGTAGTCAGCGATGGCTTTGGTCGCCTGGACCCAGAATATAAAGTGCTGAAATGGATAATGAGCCTCAGAATTTAGTAAGGGAAGAGGTCAGCCTGGAGAAAAGATGCACCATAAAGGACTCTGAAAGAGTAGAGATGAGTGGGTAGTCTTGGGGGTAATTTGGGATCTTAAGGGTGAGATTAGGAGGAGAGTGGGCCAAGGCTATTGAGTTGTCAGTGTGAGCTCCTTCTATCTTTGCAGAATATTGAAGGTGCTGGGTGGCACGGGCATACTGGAAATGAAATCTGGGCCATTATCAGACTTTTGCGACTGGGAAAGCCCAAAGCAAGAAGTGCTATGTTCTGTAAGGATGATGGCCACCTCTCAGACTTTCTGGTGGGAAGCCTTTATCTACACAGAGAAGACAGTCAGTCGCTATCTGCAGCTCTTGCAATAGGTGCATGTAAGTCAAATCCATTTGCCAACCCTCCCCCTGTGCAGTTCCTCTATGCTGCGCGGAAGTAGAAGCAGGCTTAAGGACTCCCTTCTGGACTGGCTTCACAAGTCAGGCCGGCCTTAGAAAATGTATCACACTGTCTAAGGAACACTGTGTCTGTGACGACGGGCTCGGTTAGAATTTGGAGGGACTTAGCCTCAAATGTATGGCCTAATAAGAATTGTTAAGGACCTTTCATTAGGAGGATCCAGGGAGTAACAGCTTGTTTTCTGGGCTTTGTAACTATGCCTCTAGAGTGGTTGTGAAGTCCTGATCTTTGAGACATGGGAGGGAGGAGTTGGGACTTTAGACAGCTGTAGCTGGGCTTTTGGCTACTTTATTGGGTTCTTTTTCCTACCTCCATTCTCCACCTGAATCCCTTCCAACCACCCCGCCCCCGCCAACACTAGATAGGAGAGAAAAAAGGATAGAGGGGAAAGGGGGCGTAGATCTTTTTAGACTACTTCCTGATGATTAGGGGGCATCAAGTTCCTTGGGGCAAGTCTAGTCTATGGTCATTGTCAGGCTATCTCTAACCAGCCACCAGTAACCCAGCAGCCAGCAAAAGTAGCAGCAGGGACCACCAGTAACAGGGACCACCGACAGTAGGGAGAGCAGCAGCTGCCCCAGGCCTTCTTGGGGCTCTCATATTTATACCCTCTCAAGAGTCTCCAGAATTCCAAACATAAACTATCTTCAGCTGACACCCCTGCCAGAGCATGAGGCACATTATAGTGAGCTGCTGTGGACAATCTGAAGCAGCCGCATATCCCACACCTGGGATTAAAACAAAACATAGTCACAGAACATAACTGGTTTTTTTGTTGTTTGTTTGCTTGTCTTTTTTTTTTTTTTTTTAAAGAACCAGAATTCTCACTACAGGCAGCTGGGGTGGAGGCTTAGCTGCCTGTTTAGCCTGATGATCTGCCTTGTTGCATCCATGAGATGTCAGAGTGGTCTTTTCAGTGGGCCTATAATGTATAATGTCATCTGAATCAGAAGCCAGGAGGCTTCTAGAAAGGTCCAAACCTCAGGAGCATGTTGAACCAAGGTATTCCCTGCAGTGAAAAGGCCCCTTTCTCTCTAGATGGCCACATGGGTGTGGGTCACATAGAAACCACAGGCCGAGTCTGTGTAAATATGTCTCACTCTTGCCCCTAGCTGGAGGGCTCTGCTGAGGGCAGTTAATTCTGTTCCTGGGGCTGACGTGGGGAGCGACACAGAGTCTGAGCCCTCTGGGCAGTTCCCTGCTGCATACCCTGAAAGTCTGTGTCTTACTGTCATTAAACCACTCGTGTTCACGAACCAGGTTGCCTCAGCTTAGGAAAGCGGGGAAGCTTGTAGAGCTGGGTTAGTGTAGCGGGAAGGTTGGTTGTCTCTCACAGGAGTGGTACAGACAGACCTTGGGGTTAGCATAATGGGTGCTGTTCTCACTGCTGTCACAAAAAGCTTGTGAAGAGCCACCTAAGGAAGAAAAGCTTCCTTTGGCTCAGTTTGGGGTACAGGCAGCTGGCCACACTCCACCCACAGTCAGGAAGCTGAGAGCTGGGTGCTGTTGCTCAGCTTACTTTCTCCTTTTTGTACAGCCCAGGACCCCAGCCGGTGGACTAGAGCCACTCACACTTTAGAGGAAGCTTCCCAACTCAATGAGCCTAACCTAGAACCCCCTCACTGACATGCCCAGTGGCTCTGTGTCAAATTAGAAAGCTATGTCATAGGAAGCCTTGACAGGAGGGTCATAAAACTCAAAAGGTTTGTAGTAAGCTCTGAAGTCATTTTTTGTTGACTCTGCTTTGGAGAGACAAGTAACTGGGCGTTATGAGGATTCCACAGTTTGGACTAAACTCTCAATGCTGTGCCCTTTTACTCAGATACATGTGCTGGGACAAATCTAAGAGATTTAGGGCATGCGGGGGCGAGTATGAGCAAAATACACTATGTACATATATGAAAATATCCTATGAAACTCACTAGTATGTATACTACTAAAAATGTTTAAAACCTCCTTTTCCAAGAGGGTCATTCTGCTGGACTGTCATGCCTTTTGCTTCTTTAGGGTTCCCACAGCCCTTGTACTAGGATGTGGGCTCCTGGGCTGGAGAGATGGCTCAGCAGTTAAGAGCACTTAACTTCTTCCAGAGGTCCAGAGTTCAATTCCCAGGAACCACATGGTCGCTCACAACCATCTATAATGTGATTTGATGCTTTCTTCAGGCATGCAGGTGTAAATGCAGGCACAGCACTGTATACATAATAAATAAATAAATAAATAAATAAATAAATAAATAAATAAATAAATCTTTAAAAAAAGATGTGGGCTCCTACTTCAGCATCGAATCCCCATCTTATTCATGAATGACTTCAACCTTTGTGTAGATGACTTAATTAACAACCCAGCCTCCTGGGAACCTGAGGCATTAAACCCTAAAATTTGAGCAGGTCTTCAAATATCCCCTAGTCAGATTTCTTTCAAGTTTCATCCCTTTCTTTTTTCTAAAATTATTTCTTTTCATTTTAATGTGCATTGGTGTTTTGCCCACATGCATATCTGTGTGAGAGTGTCAGATCTTGGAATTACAGACAGTTGTGAACTGTCATGTGGGTGCTGGGTATTGAACCCAGGTCCTCTGTAAGAGCAGTCAGTATTCTTAACCACCGAGCTATGTCTCTACCTGCGTTACCTTTCTTTTTTCTAACCTAAGTGATTACTACCTATTTAGCTGATGCCATGATGGTCTCTTGCTAGAACCATCATTAATCTTATTTACTTATTTATTTAGAGACAGGGTCTTCATAAGTAGCCCAGTTTGACCTTGGACTCATCACGTAGCCAGGGCTGCCCCTAAACATAAAAATCTGTCTAGTCTTGGTTGCACAGTCCCAGTCACTGCAGAGATTGAGACAGAAGAACCATTCAAGCCTGGAGCTTGAGGCAAGTCTGGGCAACAGAGGAGACACTCTGTTTCAAAAAGAAAGAGGCGAGGGGATGGGAGGAGAGGGGAGAGAAGCGGTGGGGAGGGAAGGGGAGGAGAGACCATGCCTAACAAGTGCAATCTCCACCAATGTAATCCCAAGACAAGACCAGACAAAACAAACAAATGCCTAAAGCTGTTCAATAGACATGGAAAAGTAATTTATAGTAAAAGAAATCATATTTGTGGGGCCAGGATTGAAAGTAGAGGAAATGAATATAAGGAAGCATGAAAGAGATCTTTGGTAGTAAAATAATGTCCCATACACTGATTATGACATTAGGGATGTAGGTATATGCTCCCTGGGTGTGGTTTTTTTTTTTTAATTTTTGTTTTTTGTTTTTGTTCCACTGACTTTATTGTCCATCAATCACGGTCGGGAAAGGCTGCACAGGCATCACCCCTCCAGCCCTGCAGGCGGCGCTGTGACAGCTGCCACCCGTCTCCCCGCTCCGGACTACTCTAAGCGGAAGCCCCGCCCTCTGGCAGCATGCCTCCTGCCCATTGGACCGGCGCGGCCGAGGCTGACCAATGGTGGAGCGCTAGTGCGCCTCCACCTTTGTGCCGCCGTAGTCCTGCGCTCTGGGCGGTTGCAGGAGAGAGGTGGGCAGCGGGTGCCACCGCGCCGTTTCTTGCTCCGCGGCCTGGTTTCTCGCTGCCCGAAGCCGCGATGCCTCAGTTTCAGACCTGGGAGGAGTTCAGCCGCGCGGCCGAGAAGCTGTATCTCGCCGATCCCATGAAGGTGAGCCGCCGGCGGGACGGCCCCGGGGCCTGGGGTCTCCTCTACCTTTTGGGGCGGCTTTAGCACATCAGGAAGCGGAGTCGGCCCTCAAGTCTCGCTGCCTCCTCTGTCTCCTTCCGTCTGGCTCGGACAGTAGCCACAGGCAGGGCCATCTCCGCTGTGGCTGACTCTACACCGGGGCAACTTCCGCCATGGCTTTGGTTTACGTGTCGCTGAGGCTGAGGCTCCTCCCCTGCACCTTCCCTTTCCTGTCCGTCACTTATTTTAGTACTCCCTTCCCGCAAAGACTCAGGAGTACCTAATGTTTATAAACTGGTGGTAAATTAGGTCCCAATTGGGAAATACCTGCCCCACTCCTCAGGTTAATGGAGAGTTTTAGTCTTTCCCGTGAGTCAGTTATCTTTTTAAAACCTTGAGAATGCTTGCACTTATACCGTAGATAGAAGTGTTTGCAAACGGTTTTGTTCCCCAGAGCCAATCTACCCATTCCCAATTGACCTACTCAGAATAGGTTCTGTGAGAAACTCAAAGGTAAATTTCACCATTCCTTAAGGGTTGTTGAAGGTACGGTAGATGCATGTATTGTGAATATATCCTTTGGGAAAAAAGAAAACGAGCACTTAACATCTCAAGAACCTGGCCTCAGGGCTTAGTGTATGCCATCTCTAATGATTGAGATACAGCACGAATTGTTTTTAAAGATAGGTATTGGGTCTGGGGAGATGCTTAGTATGCAGAACTCACATAAAGAGAGAGAGAGAATGGCCAGTCATGGTGGCGCACGCCTTTAATCCCAGCAGTCAGGATGCAGAGGCAGGCAGATTTCTGTGAGTTCCAGGTCAGCCTGGTGTACAAAGCGAGCTCCAAGACAGCCAGGGCTGCACACAGAGAAACCCTCTCTCCAAACAAACAAACAAAAAACCCAAAAAGGTAGATTTAATAGATTCCTCAATGTAGTCTTCTGACCACACACATGATAATAAGTTTTTTAAAAATTACATTAGCTAGGCGTGGTGGCACAGGCCTGCCTTTAATCCCAGCACTCGGGAGGCAGAGGCAGGTAGGATCACTGTGAGTTCAAGGCCAGCCTGGTCTATAAAGTGAGTGCAGGGCAGCCAGGGCTACACACAGAAACTGCCTCTCAAAAAACCCAAACCAAACCAAAACATTGCTGCTGGCAACTTGGTACGTTTGTTTGTTTGTTTGTTTTTTACAAGGAGCACCATTTATAGTTTTGGTTGTAAACTTAGCCTTTAGCAGCTGAGCCATCTCTCCACCCCACAGGGAGCATCTTTTTAAAAATTCTTATGTGTATCAGTGTTTTTCCTGAGTGTATGTAGGTACACCTGTGCACGTACAGTGCCTGCTGAGGTCAGAAGAGGGCATTAATCCCCTGGAGCTGGACTTAGGGATGGTTGTGAGCTACCTACCATGTGGGTTCTCGGACCAAAAATTATCCAACTACAACACTATTACCGCAAGGGGCTGGAAGGGAACGGTGGTGCACACCTATAATCCCAGCATTCAGGGTGCTGAAGAAAGGAGAATGGAGGATTTGAGGTCAGCTTAGGCTACACAGTGAGACCCTGTCTTAAGGAGAGGAGGGGGAGGAGTAAATGCAGTAGGGGAACACGGGGAACTGAAGGTCGTCGGCAGTAGGCTGCGCGCTGGACTACAGGCTGCTGGTGGTGGTGCCACTTATCCTAGTTCCCTTCTGTTGCTGTGACTGAACACCCTGACAAGAAGCAAAGAGGGAGGAAAGGGTTTCTTTGGCTGCCCATTCCACGTCTGTCCATTATTGAGGGAAGTCAGGACAGGGACTTGACATCGATACAGCTGTGGTCACAAGCAGAGAGACAGCGCAATACGTGCTCGGGCCACACTTAGTTCACAGCCGGCTGTCTCCACTCACACGGTCCAGGGCTCAGCCCATAGTCGGTTGTCCTCCCACCTCGGTTAACAGACATCCCGGCCCTCATGCCGTAGGCCGCCCTGAGCTAGATAACCCAGGCTCCCTTCTAAGCTGACGTTTAAAATTAATTATCCTTTTACTATTAAAGTTGGCAATAGTTCATCGGTTTCATTTACAAAATGATAATAAGTGGCAAAATAAATGAGGTTTTTTTGAAATCGTGTAGTTTGTGACAATCGTGGCTTATGGTACCTCCATCTGTTCACTTCCCTTTTCTCCTGCTTTGCCGTTTGTTTCCTCAGTTGAGCAGTGTGCTGCAAGGTGGTGTAAGATTTTGTCCCGAAGGGCCTGATACTGGCAACAGTATGCTTGTCTTTTAATTTAGTGAAAGGATGTAAAGAGTACACCAACACACGTGGACACCAACACAAGTGGAATGGCCATTTTCAGGATGTGGTGGTTGCAGGAAACATGGAAACGAAAACAGAAGTGACAGGATTGTGGTGATCAGAATAGTCTAGAATGTACAGGGCAGGGACCATCTCACCGTTCTACTTTTCTTTATAGCTTCTGTTAGTCAGTGTCTTGTCTGTCTGTCCGACTTGTCGTCCTGACTAGAGAGGGCTGTACAGTGTGATAGCATTCTCAAGTCCCTGAATGACTTGCTGTGAAAGACCGAGCTTAGGTACAAGCCTTGGCCCTGAGCCCCAGTCCTCTCTGATCCCGTAGGGCTAAAGAAGACAGCTTGTTGGGTCTCTGAGATCTGTTCTCCAGGGTTCTGCCTTCTCCCCCCAGCACATTTAGTCTGGAACGCATACCTATCTTTTTACCCTTTACCACTCTAACCTACACGGCTTGAACTGAAATGCAGGTGGATTTTGTTGTTGTTGTTGTTGTTTTGTTTTTGCTGGTGGATTGAAAACGAGCCTGTTAGTTGGGTCTGTCTTCCTTTTAGTCTCTACTTCACATTTGTGTCACATCTTTCTGAAAACAAACACTGAAGTGTCCTCTGCTTAAAACTGGTTCTCCCTATATAACCGAGTAGAGTCCCAGCTCCCAGCCGCACCGTCTTGGCTTAACCATTGAGGCTTTAGACTTGGTGAAGCCACAGTCTAGATCCGAAGAATACACTGGCTTTTTCTTCAGAACGCTCCTTTATGCTTTCTCAAGCCTTCTCTACAGGAAAACAAAACATGTATCTTCAAAGCCACCTCCTAAGAAAAGTGGCTCTTGACCTTTTTCCAGTATAAATTATTTTTCTCCCTTTAGCATTTTCTAGGGCTTTTTAAATTTTTTTAATTTTTAAAATTTTTTTAGCAGACTTATGTGGTAGCCACAGCTGGGGCCTGGATCTTCTGGTCTGGGTTTTCACAAGATGGTCAGTAAAACCTGATGAGGAGACTTGGTGAGCACAGGCTCTCTCCTGAAGTTGGGGGGTCAGGTAGCAATAGGTCTTGGAGGTGTGGCCTTGTCAAAGTTGCCCAGGGCGGCAGTGCAGCCCCTGGCTGATGTGTAGCAGTCATCAACACCGGCCATCATCTGTAGCTTCTTGGGCATAGGTGCAGAGACAATATCAGTGCCTCTGGGGACGGGGATGAGACGCACCAAAACAGAGCCACAGGGACAATGGAAAACTTGGCCAAGATGATGGCTTCTTAGATGGCAGTGGCTACCTCCTACAGCACGTAAAACCGAGACCAATGTGACCATTGTAGTCCCCAATAGCGACAAAAGCCTTGAACCTGGTCCGCTGGCCAGCCCATGTCTGCTTCTGCTCTGGCATGATCTTGAGAGCCTCATCCTTTAGGGATGCTAGGGATGCGCCCAGGAAAAAAAACTTGATAATCTGGGATTTCTTCTTCTTCTTCTTCTTCCTCTTCCTCTTCCTCCTCCTCCTCCTCTTTTTCTTCTTCTTCTTCTTTTTTTTTTTTTTTGGTTTTTTGAGACAGAGTTTCTCTTTATGTATCCCTGGCTGTCCTGGTCTCACTTTGTAGACCAGGCTGGCCTAGAACTCAAAGGGAAACACCTGCCTCTGTCTCCCAAGTGCTGGGATTAAAGGCATGCGCCACCACGCCCAGCCAATCTCAGATTTCTTACTGGGCAGGGAGAACAGGCAGATCTCCTCCAGGGACAGAGAACAGGTAGATCTCCAGGGACATCTCGTCTTCTTGACTTGGTGATGGGGACCCACCCTTTGTCTTTGGCTTTACCCTCGTGACTTTCATGGTCTCAAACGCAACCTCAGCCCCTAACACTGCTGCCAAATCCTCCATGAAAGCCCTGGCCTCTGAGCCCTGGGCCCCTAGGTCCTCTGTGCCTTCTGGCTACACCAGTGTCATCTGCCATTTGGTGTTTTCCTGATAAGAAGCCAATTTATTTATTTATTACACACACACACACACACACACACACACACACACACACACACACACA
>OU015747.1:133219434-133230225 GCA_907169655.1 Acomys percivali
ACACACACACACACACACACACACACACACACACACACACACACACACACACACACACGCGCGCGCGGTACTCTGCTTCCATGTACACTTGCAGGCCAGAAGAGGGCACCAGATCTCATTGTAGATGGTTTTGAGCCACCATGTAGTTGCTGGGAATTGAACGCAGGACTTTTGGAAGAGCAGACAGTGCTCTTAACCTCTGAGCCATCTCTCTAGCACCCTTTGTAGGACTTTTAGTTCATTCTGTTTTGTATCTGGTTATTTTGGTTGGCTGAATTCAAAGTTCTTAACTAAATAGAATCCTTGACTTGGTCTCTGTGACTCAGTTGAAAATGGATGCTGATCTTATAGCACCATTAGCCCTGTAACTTTCCTGTGAAAACAATATTTTTTTAGCTAACAGTTGTCTTGCTTAGTTTATCTTTTAAGTTTTGATTTCTCTTTGTTTCTGCAAACTAAATTTTTAAAATGTATAACAGTAGTTAAGTGAATGGGTCAGGAGTTGTAAACAGATGTAACTTTTTTTTTCTTTTGGTTTTTTGAAGCAGAGTTTCTCTGTGTAACAGCTCTGGCTGTCCTGGAACTTGCTCTGTTGTCCTGGCTGGCCTCGAACTCACGGAGATCCACCTGCCTCTGCCTCCCAAATGCTGGGATTAAAGATGTGTTCCACCACCGCCCTGCCTGTAGCAACTATTTTATAGTCTCAATTTTGGGTGAATTTCCCCTCTGCCCTCACAGAGACAAATCTCTTCAAGGGCCAGTAGCAGTTATAACCTCAGCAGTACAGAGTGCCTCAGGAAGAGCTACAGATTGCCACAGTGAAATCACTTTAAGATTGTGGGCTTTTGGAATTGTAGGGGAAGAGGAAAAGACTGGTGAGTCTAGGTATTTTGTGGGGGTTTCTTTGGGAGTTGTGTTTGTTTGTTTTCTGAGATGGGGTTTCTCTGTGTAGCCCTGGCTGTCCTAGAACTCACTTTATAGAACAGGCCTTGAACTGAGAGGGGGTCTGATTGCTTCTGCCTCCTGGGTGCTGGGATTAAAGGTATGTGCCACCACTGCCCTGCTGGTGTTTTGTTCTTTAAAGTTTCCTAAACAGGAGTTATTGATAACTCAGGAGTTTACTGACTTATCAGTATAAGAAAGAAAGTGCTCATAGAAGTTGGAAGTTTGGGCTGTTGTTGTAGAGGGTTTGCTGAAAGCCAGATGACACCACGGCGACTTAACTGTAGAATAGCAAGTAACAAAGTGTCCTGTGCTCATGTTCTGAGCGATTCTGGCTTTGAGACTTCTTCCAAGTGGACTTCCTTTAAGATAACAGAGATAAGGATGAGTGTGTGGTGTGTGCTGAGTGGTCTGAACCCGCCTTCCCGGAGGAGCAGGCACAGGTGGGAAGGTGCAGTAGATTGCCCACAGCATGGTTTCCACAGGGATGGACATGGACTTCAGCAATTTTTGCTACTTACCACCACCTGCTTCCTTCACTCTTTTACTGACAAGAATGTGTCATACACACACACCTATTTAAAGTATAAATAGAACAGAGAGACTTGAGCTAATGGCTGGCTTTCCCTCCTTGCCTCACTTCAGGGTTGAGCGCACAGTGGAAGTGTTTTCAGGTGTCTGGGGCACTCACTCTGAAGAGCCTCTGTTGCACCTCACTTGACTAAGTTGTTTATGAACAGTGCCATCTTTTTGTTGTTGTTGTTGTTCTTAAATAAGTATTTTTTTTGTTGCAGGTACGTGTGGTGCTCAAATACAGGCATGTTGATGGGAATTTGTGTGTCAAAGTAACAGATGACTTAGTTGTAAGTATGCATTTTTATTTGTTGCATTGGGGGGTGTGAGTTGACCAGTGGTTTGAAATTATTGATGTAGAATTTGTGCAGATGACTTACTAGGGTGCTTACTATGCATGCATTCCACAGTGAAGAACGCCATTTGAGAGCTGTTGTTGTAGATGAGCGAATCACTAACCTGCCTCCTGAAGGCAGTGTGCCAGCTCTGGCCTGACACTTGCCTCCTCAGTCCTGGCCAGAGAGCAGAGCCTACGCTTGAGCAGGTTCCGCTTCTCATGGCGAGAGGTAAATGATAGGTAGCTTTTGTTTTCTGTTTGTTGGTTTGTTTCTGAGACATGGTTTCTCTATGTAGTCCTGGCTGTGCTGAACTCACTATGTAGATCATGCTGGCCTTGAACTCACAGAGTGCTAGTATCAAAGGCATATGCCACCATGCCTGGCTCTGTAAAAGATTGATTTGAAAAACAAGGGGCTGGAGAGATGGCTCTGAGGTTAGGAGCACTGGCTGCTCTTCCAGAGGGTCCTGAGTTCAGTTCCCAGCCACCACATGGTGGCTCACAGCCATCTATAATGTGATCTGATGCCCTCTTCTGGCACGCAGGTGTACATGCAGGCAGAGTACTGTATGCATAATAAATAAATAAATAAATAAATAAATAAATAAATAAATAAATCTTAAAAAAAAAAAAGAAAGAAAGAAAGAGAAAAACCAAGCCAGGACCTGTTTTTGTCTCGCTCCCCTCCTTCCTCCCCTTTGTTGGCTGGTCTCTTCGTGCAGCCCTCCTCGAGTATTGCTCCTGGTGTGAGCTCCACCATGCTGGTGAGATCTGAAGCCCAGTGAGCTCATCAAGTTCATGCTCCATTTGGTCTCCGCCACTTGCAGTGTGAAGACCATTTTCTGATAGGAAGTTTTAGCCCTTGTAGTTTCACTGTATGTTGGCTTTGCTTTTCTGTGTTCCTGTCTTTGCTAATTATTAGATGTTTCTCCATAAATACTGTTTTTTACCAGTATTCTGGCCTTGGTCTTTGTACCACTTCTGAAAAAGTCCATTTGATTCCTGTTGTCTGGTACTTCCTGTATTTGTGCCTGCTTTCAGATTTGTATCTTTGGCCCCTGTCTCTCTGCTGAGGCTCTGACTAACTCTGAAGTCAGGTAATGATACGTCATGCACTGGTCAGAGTTAGCCTTTCCAGAGTGGAGCGTATCAGCTCTTCTGGCCTCTCCTCTTCCACCCACCTGGCCAGAAACCTGGGGAGGTATTTCCCCCTTTTTTTCTCTTGTTATGCCTACTGTTGGTTATTTGGGGAAGGTGGCATTTTGATCCCTTACCATACACACGCTTGGCACTTAGACTTGGGGCTTGAACCTCTTCGGCCCCTCCCTGTCGCGCTGCCTCTCCATCCTCACTGGTTCTACAGCTTAGGAGCGTGCTGCTTGTTTGGTTATAAGAGTTGTCTTCCAATGGTACCCTTGCTTTTAGTTCACACCGTGCACTGCCAGTGACCTTACGCATGACACACACACACACACACACACACACTCTCTCCCTCTGTCTCTCTCTCTCTTACACTTCCCTGCCATTCAAGGGTCTTGCCCACAGTACATATGTTCTACTTCTGAGCACATTCCTAGCCCTGCCAGAATTATTTCATTTTTTGTTTTTGTTTTTTGAGACAGGGTTTCTCTGTGTAGCCTTGGCTGTCTTTGCCTCGAACTCACAGTGATCCACCTGCCTCTGCCTTCCCAGTGTTGGGATTAAAGGCGTGCACCACCACGCCCAGCTGCCAGAATGATTTTTAAACATGCAAACTTTCTATAGTCCCTTTAAAAACAATCCTTCTATGCCGGGCGTGGTGGCGCACGCCTTTAATCCCAGCACTCGGGAGGCAGAGGCAGGTGGATCGCTGTGAGTTCGAGGCCAGCCTAGTCTGCAAAGTGAGTCCAGGACAGCCAAGGCTACACAGAGAAACCCTGTCTCGAAAAAACAAAACAAAACAGAAAACCCAGTCCTTCTCCATGTTACCCCCTGTCTCTGCTAACAGTTTCCTGCGTTAGTTAAGGGGCTGCCCTCCCAAGTGGGACATGTGCATTGTGTAACTACGCTGAGCTCACCCTGCTGTGTAGCTGAGAATGAACGGAACTTTTGAAACATTAATTTAGGTGTTTGGGTGTTTTGCTGCATGCATGCCTGTGAGCCGCATGCATGCCTGGTGCCTCATCAGTCCAGACAAGGGTGTCAGTTCCCCTGGAACTGGAGCTGCAGGTGGTAGTAGCCAGCAGGATTTAACTTGCCATATTTGAGAGTTTTCTAGAAGAGTTTCTTTACATTTCATCTGCAGCAGTGGCATTTACAATAGGGAAAGCACAGCCTGGCATGGTGGTCCATGCCTGTAATTCCAGCACTCAGGGAGGCAGAGGCAGGCAGATCGCTGTGAGTTCAAGGCCAGCCTGGTCTACAAAGTGAGTCTAGGATAGCCAAGGCTACACAGAGAAACCCTGTCTAAAAACAAAACAGAACAGAACAAAACAGAAAGATAGGAAAAGCAATAATTGCTGGATGCTCAATATGACACCAGAGAATAGACCAGAATAAAGGTGGCCAAGACCCCTGCCGTTGGCCACTTACTTGCTTCCTTCATTATTAGTATCTTGTTTTGCTTAGTTTATGCATCTTTACATCTCTGACAGTGTTTGATGTACAGAACAGACCAAGCTCAAGATGTAAAGAAGATTGAGAAATTCCACAGTCAACTAATGCGACTTATGGTGGCCAAGGAATCCCGCAGTGTCGCCATGGAAACAGAGTGACTGGTTTGAAATGAAGACTGTTTGTTATGTTCTTGGGAAGTAAATAGCTTTTGAAACTGAGAAAGTGTTGGGAAGAAAATATTTATGTAACTGAGCCGTCAAAAGCTGAGCGACCAGCCTGTGTTCTAAGGTTTGCTTTAGAGTAGGAATGTCAGTGTTTTCAGTTAGAAAACCTTTATTTTTGGAAATGGAATAAGAAGTACCTTAGAAACTTTTTGCAGATCATTTGCTGTCAGGCAAATATGTAATTATTTTTCTGGTAAATTCATATCAGTAATTTGTGGAGGAATTAACAAGAAAAGTTAGTTCCTTCTAGATTGTGTTTGTTTAAGAGAAAATAAAATGTAACCTTTTGCTGCATTGGTATGTTTCCTTCAGAGCATAACATGTGTGTCATTTATACTAAACACGTGGTAACTGGGATCACCTGCTCTGCCGCACCCGATCCAGTGTTGTGACGGGCAGCTCTGCTTTACCTTTCTGGCCAGCTTCAAACTGTGTATTTGAATGGAAGGAACTTGGAGTGTCAGCTTGCAGAACGTGGCAGACTTTAAGTCTGGCTTCCAGTGAGCTAGAGCCAGATGCAGTCCTGTGACCGCAGGGCAGGGCAGTGACCACTGTGGTGGGCTGAGACCACCCCGGGCAGAACTCCCCTCGGGTTGTCCCCACTTGTAGTTACTAGAAGGGCTAAGGATGACTCAGACTGAACTAAAGTATGAAGTGAAGCGCACCTCTCAGAACTGTTAGGTTTCTAATGAACCAGAAGTCTGCTGTTTATATTTAGCTTGTATTTATAATCTGATTTTACCATCTAAATGTAATATTCCATGTTTTCTGCTCGAGTGAAGTTAAGGTACTGCATTAAAATATTTTTGAATAACATTTTAACTTGAAATTTTTATTAGTTATAAGAATTTTACTCAGTAAATAAAATATAAACATACTGTTTTTGTTGAGGTTCTGGATTTCCTGTATAGGCTCCTTTCCTTTCCTTCTTTGTCCATGGTCTTACTAGCTGTGGCTGTCTGAGAACTTACTATGGAGGCCAGGCTGGCCTAAGACTTACAGACATCCACCTGCCTCTGCCTCTCAAGCGTTGGGACTGAAGAGAGCATCACCACACCTGAATATGGCTTTCTTGACTAGGGTATGTGTTACTCATTTCATCTGAGGTGAGTCTAGAGGTACTGAAAGTGAGTGCTTCTGTTGGTTATTTTTTTAATCTTTTTTTGCATGAGTCTTTAAGCTGTTTGTTGATGGTGAATTTGTTTTCTTGATTTAGGGAAGTACAATCAAACACTACTTTTTTAGTTTCAAGTTTTCTCCCCAGAAGAAACGGGAAAAGGGAATGTGCGGCCTTTTTCTCGTTCACACTTAATTTTTTCCATGACCCTGTAGCAATAACATGGAAGGAAGGGATGGCTGAGTCCTTCTAGCCCATAATATAACTTCGGCGGCCTCTGAGTGTTTGTGTGTCATCAGCATGTTTGGATGTTGGAATTAACTTGTGTGAATATACTTTAGTAATCTGTTTTGTGACATATTTGATCAAAATACAGGGCAGGAACTCAAGCAAGGCAGGAATCTGGAGTATTTATATATGTAAGCTAATATAAAAAGTAATAAAAATAAAATGATCACTGAGGAAACTGAAGCAGGAAGATTGAGAGTTCAAGGCCAACCTTGATTACTTCACCTCTATTTGAAATCAAAGAAAGAAAAGGAAGGAAGGAAGGAAGAAAGAAAGAACGAAAGAATGAATTTTTACATACAAAATATCTTCATACGCCTGTAATCCCAGCACTCGGGGAGGCAAAAGCAGGTGGTTCTCTGTGAGTTTGAGGCCACCCTAGTCTACAAACGGGGTAGGGGGTGGAGGTGTCTTCAGGGGGTGAATGCCAGTTACACCTCAGTAAGGGGATTCTGGCAGGGACTACCACCTGCCCTCAGTTTTCCAGTGTGAGGGGTGCTGGTCCCAGCAGCCCTACCCCGAGTACTGTCTGCAACTCTTCCGTCTCCTACTTTCTTTTCTCCCGTTATTCGCAGGCATCAGGCCTGCTGCCATGCTTGCGCCTTCACCTGTTGCTGCTGGCGAGCCTCACATTTTTCTGCTCCAGCTTTGCTTTCTGGGAGACTTGAGTTAATGTCCATTTGAATGGCAGAATTTTAGCATTTTCTGTTGGATTTAAGTGCCTCAGTTTCCTCAGATGTAAAATGGCATTGGTAATAATATTTACCTCAGTTATGAGGACCAAGTAATTAATATCAGTGCCTGGCACATAGCAACTCTGTATTAAAATTAATAAATTAGAATATGCTCCATGTTTAGAATATGCTGGTTGAATACATTGTAAATGCCTTGCCCATTTCTGTTAGTTTTTTTTTGGGGGGGGGGGTCTGGGAATACTGTTTGATTTGTTTTCTATTTGCGTTTTAACACATTACCACAAATTAAGTTATTTTAAATGACACATTGAATTCTTCAATGTTCTAAATGAGCCTTAATTGGCTAAAACCAAGGTGTTGCCACAGCTGGTCTTCTTGAAGGCTGTGAGAAACTTTGCTAGCTTTGTTCCTATTTGTCTGCCTGCCTTCCCCCTTTCTCCTTCCTCCTTCTCCCCGCTCCCTCTCCCTCCCTCTCTCTCCCCCCCTCTGTCTGTCTGTCTGTCTGTCTCCCTCCCCTTCTCTCTCTCCCTCTCCCTCTCCCCCTTCCTCTCTTGCTCTCTTATTTGTGTACATGTGAGTGCACACATCCCACATCTGCTCGTGGAGATGGACAGGAGTTGCAGGAGTTGATTCTCTCCTTCCAACGTGTGGATAGTAGGTTTGAACTCAGGTCGGCAGGTTTGGTGGCAAGCACTTTTATCCCCGAGCCTTCTCTCTCAGCTTTCCGAGTCATTGCAGGCTCATGGTGTCACAGCAATGATGCCTGTTTCTCCCTGTTTTCACATCGATCTCCTTTAGCCTTGTCTTCTTGGAAGGACCCTTGTGGCACATTAGTGCCAACCCAGGAAAACCCCAGGGGTACTCTTGCCTCTTGATCATATCCATCAAGTGCGTCTCGGCCTATAAAGATGTGGTCACAGGTTCCAGGGATTAGGATGTTGATGTCTTTGGGGCTGTTCAGCCCACCATGGATATTTCTTATTATAGAGAAATGTTCAAGTTTTGATTCACACTTGTCCTTTGGAACTTGTGGGACTTCACTTCAACGCCTCCTTCAAATTCCAAAATACACACACACTCAAGTCTTGTCTGAGATGGTAAGATACTTGTTTACAAGAAAGTTGAGCATTGGCTCCCTGAGGCCCACTTCTGACAGTTCCTGAGCACCCTGTCTGTCCCTGGGAAGTCACCCAGGCAGCAGGGGAGTTAGGTATGAAGGGCTGCTTCTCTGGGTTTTGGAAGGTGAGAGCATTTGAGGAAGACAGTCCTAAGGAAAGGGCACACAAGCAGAAGCAGGCGGATCCCTATACGCTCAAGGTCAACCTGGTCTACAAAGCGAGTCCAGAACAGCCAAGGCTACACAGAGAAACCCTGTCTTAAAAAAAAAACCCCACAAAAAAGTATGTTTTATCTGCTTGAGGTGAACCCACCAAGGCCTAATTCAGCACTCTTATTTGCAGATGAGGAAACTGTGGCTCAGGGAGGCCTTATCTTGGCTTGGGTTGGACATTTAAACCCAGCCCCTCCAGTCCCCCAAGAAGACCACTCCTGGGGTGCTAGCAAAGTCAGTTGCAGAATGGGGGAAGGCTGGTGTACGGTTGTGCATGCATGCGTGCATGTCCTCCAGTAAGCTCTTACAGAGTGCCAGGCTGATGATGTGTTCCCCGTGCTATATTTCAGCAACCCCAATAGTAGACACCATTTTCTGCAGTGTCATAATTAGAGGACGGAGGCTTTAAGAAGACAAGCCAATGGCTGAGATGCCCCACTTAGAACACAGGATTTGAGGGCCGCGCTGGACTGTGTCCTTCCAGCCCACCACCTCTCCCTTTCTAGACTGTCTGCCTCTGAAACTCGGTTAATATATACTTAGATGGCACCCCGTTAGTAACCAGTCAAGATCTGTCACTAAGTAACTGGCCAGTTACCCTTTGACAGCCTGGCAAATGAAAGCTGGCAACCAGCTGTGATGGCAGATTGAACAAAGAACCCTGGAACCCTAAAATCCACCCTGTACTAGGCTCCACCCCCTCAGGCTCTGTAGGCCTATGCCTGGTGCTGCTGGTGGTGGTGGAAATTCAGAGAAATGGGATAGTTCCCTAGGCAGCTCTAGGAAGAAACCAGGCTGCAGGTCATTGTCCCATCCATTCTGCGAGTGTCCCTTCCCTGGGAATTGCCCTGTCACACCTCATTGACTCCTGTGGGATATGTGCAAGGCGTGAGCCAGGCTCAACTTGAACATACAACTGGGAGTGAGCTTCTTGAGTCCCAGTGAGGCGGGGCAGACACTGTTGGCACCTAGTCACAGATACGGACTTTGAGCCTGAGATCTGCAGCCTTGCAAGGCTACAGATCCAGACCGACTGGCTCCAGACTCTAACCCTCAAGCCTCCTGCCTCAAGGCCAAGGTGGCATTGTGACCCAGGTGACTCGTAGCGCATTTCTGCCAGATCTCTCACACTGAGTGTGCTTCAGCCTCCACAGAGGCCCCCTCAGGAGGAGGGGGCAGGTGCCCCCAACTGGTGGTGGTGGGGTGTTTGCTCTGATGGACTTTCCCTTCTGCCCAGGAGGAGAGCTCTCTCCCTTTGCCAATCACGTGGGCAGTCCTGCCCTTCATGGGTATTTCTTGAGCACCTACTGTGCAGTAGACATGACGCTAGGGATTAAGGAAACCAAGGTAAAGGGTCCAGAGTGGCCCTGATTTTATAGGAGGATAGAACAAGATCACGTCACTCGGTGGCAGCTGAGGCCTCTGAAGAACCCAAACCAGGGCAGCAGTGGGAGCCTGGAGCATTAGGGTGATGACTTGTGAGTCGGGGGAGCCACCTGTGAGGTGTCTGTATGGGAGGGAGGGCTCCCACAGTGTAGCATGGCCTTGACCCATGTGGCCCTTTGGGGGCTGGGGGCTAGGAGAAGAGATTGTGGAGGTGGGCAGTAGGCAGTGTCTGTTGGCTGAGTGGAGCCATGTCCAGTCTCTGTAGTCAGAAACGGGTTCTGAGGGCCGTAGCTACAGAGCGCCAAGCCCTTCCAACAACAGTAGGTTTAGGATATTCTGTAGGTCACCAGTGACTAGAAATATCAGGAACTAGAACCAAGGTCTTGGGGCTCCCAGGGCACCTTGGATACACCCTCCTCAACTCTCAGCAAGGCCGCGGCCTCAGGAGTTGCCATACAGAAGCTGGGAAGCCCGCTGCCTCTTGGGATTGCCTGGCATCCCAGCCCTGATAAGGGATAAGAGGGAACTTGGCAGTCCCTCCCCTCTCTCCATTCGGCTGGGGAGTCCCCCATCTGTTAACCAGCAGCCCCTGGGAGCAACAGCCATGTTGCCCAGAAGATTAATGGCACTTAAGTGCCCCCAGATGGACTCCGTTAAGGACGGCAAGTGTCACCACTGAGGGGAAGATGGACACACTTGTGTTCAGTCCACAGTCCCACGAGGATAGAGGAAATGAACCCAAAGATTCCACCCACCAGCCTGTGCAGCCTCTGTCGCCGGTTTGCACACAAATGTCCTCTGGGTGTGTTATTAGTGCCACTTACTAGAGACTACAAAGTGCATGTATTCTTTCAAATTTTGCTCTTTAAAAACTAATGGGTCAGAGAGTGAACCATCTATAACAATAAAGCCGAAATATACGATGACTTGGAAAACTGGCAGATGGAGAAAGAATGTCCTTGCTAGTCCCATGTGGTAGCAGACTGAAGCCACCGGGGCTCAGAATGCCACATGGGGCTGTCTGTGCCCAGAGGAATTGGGAACTCTCTCAGTGGTTTGGGAATTGGGAATGTGTGACTGGGCTGCCCTGGGTTAGGTGACAGAACACAGAACCTGGAGGAGGGTGTGTGCCAGTCTCCTGTCCTTGCCCTCAGGCTTGGCCTTAGCCACTGTCCTCCCCACAGAGCGGGAGCCAGAGCACACTGCTGGGCACCTATGGTCATTATGTCCTCCCCTCTTGTCCTTCCTGCAGCCTGGAAACACCCTCCCTCACCCCCCCCCCCCCCCCCCCCCCCCCCCCCCCC
>OU015747.1:133231614-133245667 GCA_907169655.1 Acomys percivali
TGTGTGTGTGTACTTGTTCATGCTGGAGTCGGGATTTGGAAAATAAAGGATGGTGGGAAGAGGGATCAAAACACAAATGACCGGCCCCATCTTTTATGTCTGGGAGGGTTGGATTCTCCCCCAAAGCAGCTGTGGTGGCCTCACTGCTAGTCAAGGAGGACAAAGGGCAGCACTGGCTGCAGATGTGTGAGCCTGCCACCATGCTCCGTTAGCACCTCAATTCATGGCTGAAGCACTCCACACTCAGTCAGCCAAGCACAAAGGAAGACTGGTCATGCAAATGCATGCAAGTTGCTTCTTAGAGCCATCAGCTCCCACTTCCCATGGTGCAACGGGCTCTACTTCTGCCCTAAAACTGAAGGGGACAGTGTGTCTGAGGGTATCCCAACCTCCTCCAGCAGAGTCTGCTGCCCAGTTCCAGTGTTGAGGTGTCTTCAAAGAGCTTGTGTCTTTGGGCTGAATGCAGCCCTTGCTCTATTTTGATGTATGTTGTGGGTAGAAGGCACTGTGGTTGGTGTGTGGACAGGCTCAGTCTGAGGGTCCCAAGAAATCATGTGGTGCCAGGGCTGTGAGAGGTGGTTTATGTTTTTGCTTGTAAATGTCCCTTTTTGTGGCAGACTGGCCACACCTGCCACTTGTGGCTCTTATGTGTCCAAAACATCTGTGCCCGTGCCCACAGTTCTGAGGGTGGGGGGTGGGGCAGAGGGGTCCGGGCTCATATTTCTGCTGGGCCTGCTGATAGCATCCCTGTGTAGCTCTATTTCTAGGGCCATGGCAGGTCCCTTGCCAATGTCTATGCAGCTGTATGTACTCTGGGGGCTCAAGGACATTTGTGGGCTTGCTGCTGCCCTACCTGCCCACCCGCCTCTCAGGTGGCCCGTGATCCACGCGTCTCATTCCCAAGAGAAACCGACTTTGCAGAGACACACAAGCTCTGAGGGAGCACGAACTGCCTTGACTCCGTCTGAGGTAGATCTTGCCCAAGCTGGGAAAGAGCTGGCCCAGGCAGTATTGCCTTTTTCAAGTTGAATTCCAGGTTGGTCAGTGAGACCATGGGCTTGGCTACACTGATCCCACAGCCCACCTGGAAGGTGCAGGACAGGTATCCATGTACCCCAAGCCATGCAGTGCCCTACAGTCTCAGGGAGCACAGGAGCCACTGAGCTAGAGCGAGGGGGAGAGACGTGAGCTGGGCTCGTGGCAGTACCTATGCCGAAAGACAGTGTAAACACTCGACCCAACCCTTGGCCTGCTTAGAAGTGGTAGATCAGGGGCCAAAAAGCTACTTTGGAGTCAGAAAAGATCAGGACTCAGCCTTGACTCCTCAAGCCTGTCTAACTCCCCTGAAGCGCCTGCCCTCACGGGGGTGGGGGTGGGGTGGGGGGTGGGAATTGGAAGGGCCCAAGAGAGCTCCCCCATCAGCTTCACTCAGGAAGCGAACCTTAACAGGAAGGAGCCTCCTAAGTTGCTGCTGGCCAAACACAGTGACCATCCCTTAGTCCCTCTCCTTTATTTGAAAGACAGGCAGGAAGTGCTCTGGTGTGGCAGCCGCCTATGGGCCCAGCTACAGTTGTTAGCTCTGGTTGAAGCATGGCAGCTGCTCCAGCTGAGCTGTGCCTTCAGGGCGCGGAGTTGCAGATTGGGGCTCAGGCAGTACTCAAAGCACTCTTATAGCGTCACCTGGTGGACACGGCCGGTACTGTAGTCCAACCTCATTCTTGATCGGATTCCCAGAGCAACCCTACCAACCCAAGACACGAACTGATTTCTTCCTTTTCTGTACTACCTAAAGCAGGGAGCTGGGAGACACTGGGCTCAAGGAAAAAAAAAAAGAAGCTCTGGGAAATGAATTTTCTGAAAATTCACCAGCTGCTGAGTAGCAGAGGCAGACTGGAAAACCAAGATAGGACAACTGTTTACTATTTTGCCCGCTTCCCACTCTGAAGAAGGGAAGGCTGGATGTCTTTCTGAACTAAATTACACACATTTACCTTCCACGTGGAAGCCTTGTTCATGAATTCATTTATGGACTACCAAAGCATGCAGGCACCATGGTGGGCTCCATGGATACGGGGACGGTGAGAATTCTTCCCCAGGGACAATACGTGAGCACGCACAACTTCGGATAGCACAAGGCACAAGGATGGAGAGAGAATACCGGGTGTAGGAGAATCTAGAGGGCAGCTAGGCTGAGCCCTAACGGAAACAGGATCCATGTCCTGGCATTTGGGGAAGAGGGCCATTTTATGAGGAAGCTCAGAAGTGTGAGTCCCCAAAGGGTGGTGGGCTATGCTCCAGAAAAATAAGGGTGGTGACGGGGAAGGGAGGAGGGTGCAGTTCCAGGGAGGGATCCCGGAGGGGTGGCACAGGGGACTCATCTGCCTTGTGTGTCTTGTAGAAACCCCACTGGGGTAGGGAGGATGGGCATACACAGTAGGGCTAACTTGGCCAGAGAAACTCTAGGGGAGACATGACTGTGGCTTGGGGGAGGGCTTTTAGAACACAGTGGGGCAATTTCTTTGCCTTCATCCCCAGTGCCAGGAACTCTGTGTCCTCTCTGATGTATCTGGGCAAGTTTCTGATGGCTTCCACTGCTCAGGCAAAAGACCCGAAGCCACAAGGATTTAGTCACTTTGTTTTGTTTTGTTTTTTTCAAGACAGGGTTTCTTTGTGTCCTGGACTCCCTCTGTAGACCAGGCTGGCCTCGAACCCACAGCGATCCACCTGCCTCTGCCTCCCAAGTGCTGGGATTAAAGGCGTGTACCACCATGCCCAGCTACTTTAGTCACTTTTATGCTGAGGCCCTGAGCCGTCCCAGAAGAAGCCAGCAACTGCCATGCAGTGGGTGAGGAAACTCAGGGATATGTAGAAGCCGTTCTTGCCCACAGTCCCAACTGGAGCCTCTCAGCCCAATTACCAGGTAAATGTACAAGGGCCTCTCCAGATGGTCAGTCAGCTTAGCCTTCCAGGCTGGTGCACTAGGGCACTGTGCACAGTGGCCTGTGTGTCACCCCACATGTGCCCTTTCTAGCTGCCACGTCCCTTGCCACGTGCTTCCTTATTTCTCTCCTCCTTTTCCTTTCTCACCTATGGACGCAGTCAGCATCAAAGCCCAAATGGTCCCCTGTAGAACATCTCTCAGATGCACCCTCTCTTTCCAAGATGCACCGTCATGGCTTAGAGAAACGAGTCACGGGTCACAAACATGACAGAATGTTTACTACCTGGACAGTGGGGCAGACCCTGGGGACAGACCAGGAACTCAGGGCAAATGCTTTCACAGAGAGGGAAGAGGAGCCGGAGAACAGCACAGGATTGAGAAACACACCAAGACAAACGGCTGGGTGGACAAACCCAGTCTCTACCCTCTAAGAGTAGATTGTTCGAGGATTAATATAATTATAAGCCTAGAGGTGGCACCGTGGTGTGCCAGGCTCTGTTACTCGGAGCTTCAGCATGTTAACCAGTCCTCTGACCATGCCATGAGGCAGCCACTGTTGCTGCTGTCATCACCACCACTATCATCATCACAGTCAGCATTATTTTACAGTATGAGGAATGCGGCCCATGGAGGGATTAAATAAGTAAGTAAATAGAATTAAAAAATCAATTAACTAAAGTCCTAAGCTCCCACGTGGCGGAGCTGGCTGGGATTTCAACATTGACAGTATTAGCTTTGGTATCAGCTGTGGAACTTTTAAATATTCCATTTAATAGCTGAAAGATGTTGTCACTAAAATAGAAAAGATTGCATTAGATACCAAGATGGTTATTTCAGCCAGGTGTACCGAGACACAATACCTAAAACAAATCAGCTTGTAAGGTAGAACGGTCTGTTTATACGGATTATCCTAGAGGTTTCAGCCATCCCTGTCTTTGGGCCTGCGGTAGGGCAGAGCATCGTGGTGGGGGCGCGCAAGAGAGGAAACATCTGACCTCGCGGTGTCTGAGCCGACCTTGGTTAGGCCTGTGATCCTGAGTTCGAGGCTGACCTGAGTAAGTAGTGAGACTGAGTCTCGAACAATTAAAAACCAACCAACAAAACCCCTGAGACTCCAACTATGGCATCACGTCCTTGTGGGTAATCTCCCTCGGCTCCACCTGTGCACAACACCTGCACAGGTCTTCAGTCGCTACAGGACCGTGCCTTTTGGAAAAGACTGTATACTCCTTGGGGTTGACTAAGGCTAGGTGAGATCATGCCTCTACCACTCTTAGTTTTATGAGCCAACATAGATTTTTTTTTTTTTTTTTTTTTTGCCTGTTTTAATTTGTAGACTGCTCTTTGAGCCAGTCTTTTCCAGGCCATCTAATCCTTGAGGGACTTGGATTCCCCTCCACTCCGAAATACAGATTCATTCCAAGGCACAGAGCCACATACGCTTCACCGTTTTGTGACTTACCCTGGGGAGTTCATTTTTGGTAGGCTATGCTGATCTAGGATCTCGCTTCCTATGGGCGCGCTCTATTTGGATCCAGGGAAGGAAAGAACATGGATCTCAAGTTGGTGCCAGTTCCGTTTCAGCCAAGTTCAAGTTTAGGCGGGTCAGGTGCACAGCTTTTCCCGTGCTCTGGCGCCACCTGCTGGAGACAGAAGACACGGTCGCTTAAGGCCCATGAGTTACATTACATAATGCTACTGAAACGCAAACCCTTCTACAGTCAGATATTATCTTGAACGAGGGCTCTGGAAGGGTTAAAAGTTCTAGCTTCATCTTTTACTATCATTCTGCGGCCTCTGGAAAGAAAATCACCCCTTCGTTGCCTCCGTGTAGCTGTAAAGTTTGGATTGGCATGGTCCCCGTGACCTTGAGTGGTTCGGAGGTCCGAGAGACTACAGCAGAGCACTTAAGGCGCCCGGAAAACAGTGAGTGCTGCGCACTTTCGGAGCAAGTGGTGGAGCTAAGCTGTCCTCCTCACGTCAGCCAGGAAGTGAGGAAAGACAGAAGTAGAGGCCCCAACGCCCTAATTGTAGGGCATGTCCCAACATCTTAATTTCCTTCCACAAGGCTCCGCCCCCTATATCTGGTGCCACTTCCCAACAGTACCATGGGCTGAATTCAAATCTTTCAAGCCCATGGGCATTGTGGGGGCATAGAAAAATCCAAACTATAGCACGTTCCATCTGGCAGGAGGAACGAGTTTTTCTCTCTGAGCTGACTGAGCACTCACAACCTATTGCGCACCCACAGTCTAGGCTCCTGCTCTTCCCGGCCAGCCTTGTCCCCTGGCGCATGCTTCTTCAGCTTCAACAGAACGCAGCCTCCTACCCTGCTGCCTCCAAGAGGCCCGACCCTGAGCTCTACCCTTGTAGGGCACACTCAAACGCCCTCTCGATACAGCTTTATCCCTTCTCTAAAACTGTATTACCATCACAACTCTAAGTTTTATATACTACCTTGTTGGCTTCTTTTTCTTTTTTCTTAAACACTTGTTTTACTCAGGCGGCGTCTGTCCGTCCGTCCGTCTGTCTGTCTGTCCGTCCGTCTGTCGGTCCGTCCGTCCGTCCGTCTGTCTGTCTGTCTGTCTGTCTGCCTGCCTGCCTGCCTGCCTGCCTATGTAGTATGTGCACGTTGAGTGCAGGCGTCAGTGCAAGTCAGACGCGTCAGATCGCCCTGGAGCTGGAGTTAAGGCAGACGGGATCTGCCTGATGTAGATGCTGGGGACAGTCTGCAAGATTAGTGTGTGCTCTTAACCATGGTTGTTTCGCCAGCTCCAGCCTTCTTGTCTTGCTTCCCCCACGGCACTGTCAGCCCTACGAAGTGGCAGTGCTTGCCACTTTACCGCTGCACCTCCTAGAAGGAGGCCTAGGGCCTGTGGGCAGCTCTCAGTGGATCTTAGTCCTGTTGCTAAAGGCCCGCTGGCCGCCCCCTAGACCATGAGCCTACTGTAGGTGTGGAGGCAGAGAGCACAGAGAAGAGTGCATAGGGGTCATCAGGTGTGAGCATGCGCAGGCAACTGGGAGCTGAGATACTGCTGAGGACACTGGGCACAGGCAGCCTGGGGTCCTCACTAAGCTGTGTAGTTTTAAAAAGGGCTACGAGGGGCTGGAGAGATGGCTCAGAGGTTAAGAGCACTGACTGTTCTTCTAAAGGTCCTGAGTTCAATTCCCAGCAACCACATGGTGGCTCACAACCATCTATAATGAGATCTGGTGCCCTCTTCTGGTGTGTAGGTATACATGCAGGCAGAACACTGTATAATAAATAGAATAAAATAAATAAATAAATAAATAAATCTTTAATTAAAAAAAAAAAAAAAAGGATGAGGGTCCTCCCTGAACCTCAGTTTCTCCTGTGCATGAAGATGACCACGAGGCAGTTGGACAACGCAAGCATTTGGAAGTGTGTCTAGCATGTGCCATGTGTTCACCCATGATGACTACATGATGACAGTGACCAAGGTGATGTGTGTTAGAATGTAGTCCGTGAGGGCTGAGGGAGAGCTGTAGGTCGCCGAGGCCTGTGCATTTCTAGTTGCTGTACGTATCAGAGCGACGCAGTCACAAGTTGATGTTAGATCCCCCCTAGAGACCTCCCAACCTCATCTTCCTGCACAAGGGCTCCCAAGAGCACCACGACTGGCTTCATCTAGCACACCAATTGCTTCCAAATCGCAGTGTCTGTGTTGTCTCCACTGAGAGGTGACTGAGCATACTCAAAACTCTGAGGGAGAGCTAGCAGGTGCAGTCCCAGGGGAGGGCCCCTCTGTCACCCCTGGCACTGGTCAAATTCTGTCCTATCTACGGCACATCTTTTCTCCTAATAGTCAAGCCTTGTTTCACTTCGTTAAAACCCACCTGCAGCCCACCCTTGAGGAGTTGCATTTCTTATTTATTTACTTGTTTATTTATTTCATTAGTGTTCTTGCCTGCATGTATGTCTATGTGAGAATGTTGGACCACCCCCCCACCCCCCCAGAACTGGAGTTACAGTTTGTGAGCTGCCATGTGGGTGCTGGGAATTGAACTTGGGTCCTTTGGAAGAGCAGCCAGTGCTTATAACTGCTGAGCCATCTCTTTAGCACCGCATTTGTGTTTCCTAAGGGCTTTACTTACTACCTCTTGTAAAATCTGTCAGATGTCTGTCCCCAAATCCCCAACTCCAGATATCATAGCTCCCCCTCCTTTTCCTACCCACCAGGCTAGAGGCTCTCTCCCCAGGACTGACTGGCACCTTGACTTTACCCACATGCCCATAGTCAAATGTGTTAGGTATCGCCTGGCCTCTCCCCGGCTCACTCCCTAGTCTGTCATCTCTGCTTCCTCCTATGGAACGTCACTGACCACTGTCAACCCTGGCCACACACCAATGGTTCATCCCCAATCTATCCCTCCTCCTGCCCCCTAAATGGCAGGGCCCCTTCAAGGTAATTTGTGTGAACCCCCCCACAGCTGCTGAGCTTGAGGGCCTCTCTCACTGGAGTCACCTATCCCACCTCAAGCCCTTTTCTCCCCCACTTCAAGATAACTTCCCTTTCTACATATCAACCACAACAGGACCCTGAAACTTAAAGTTTCAGAGGACACCAAGAGCAACTTTGTCCCCAGTTCCAGGAGAATGCCCCTTCATTCTGGTAGCCATGCTTGACTCTACCAGAGTGGATATACGTTTCCCCCCCTCCTATCCTTCCTGTTTGCTTCTATCCAGGATAACTCTTAGATATGGAGATTCAAGGTTCAAGAAACCCTCCCTGATAACCGGTACTCCACATAGGGTCTGGAAATTGCTCCATAGCAGGTTGTCAGGAGCCAATTAGAATTCTCACCACCTCTATATCTGCTCCTTCCTTTAATGACTTTTTTTTTGGGGGGGGGTCTCCTTCCTCTCTGATCAGAGAGAATGTTATTGTAAAGAGTAGCCAGACAGATATGGAGGCTGCACACATTGGCCTGGCCAGTACCACTCGCCACTCCTGGAACCTGGCCCTAATTCTCAACTCTGTCTACGAGATAAAACTTTCTACTTCTATATCCGGGAGCCATGGAATCCCGGGGGCGAAATGGGCACGGTTGTAAACTCTACCATCGCTTCAACCCCAGGCACCCGGTAAGCACAATTAATATGCAGAGAAAATCTGTCCCAATTATCCAACCCCTGGAGATAGGGGAAGTAGAAGAAAGGTAATTAAACACTCCCCAGAGTCACTGCCTCTTTAATATCCCCCTTCTAAATGATACAGACCTGTCCTTTTTGTCTCCTGCCTTAGACTCTGACCTTAGCCTACGGGCTAATTAATGCCACCCAACCTGGCTGCTTTGGAGACTGCTGGTCTGGTCGTTCCTCCTGGAACCAGCTCACAACTGTCCTTTACAGCTTCTCCAGTGACCTGTCAAATAACCTTACCTCAACATTTACCAACTACCCTGACCCCGGTGTCACCATGACTCCCTACCTTTTTCATATCACCCTCTTTGGGCATGGTAAACTCTTTTAAGGCATCCGGGGCACTCTGTAGGGGCATTAAATTCCTTAGACTGCAACAAAGCCATACCCTTGATAATTCATCTCAGCCCCAGTACCCCGCAGTCCATAACACCTCTATTCTTTACGGTACTCAGGTCTACCATCACTGCGTGCCTGCTGGTTGGTTTGCGTGCTAACATTTTTCTTCCCCCAGCTGGGGGTGATACGTGGAGACGAGCCCCTACTAATTCAGGTTATGGTCTCAATAATAAAAGGGCAGTTCAGATCTTGCCCTTCCTGGATGTTGCAAGAATAACTGTGCGTGTCACCACTGGAACAGCAGGAATGACCACTCCGAACCCTGTATCACCAGTTTTCTTCCCAGGACCTCCAGCAGGTGGCCCAAACTATACTCAGTCTTTAGGACAAACTGAGCCCCTGGCGACAGAAGTACTCTAGAACCAACGGGGCCTAGATCTTCTTAGAGCTGAAAAAGGAGGTTTTTGCCTCTTCCTCCAAGAGGAATTCTGCTTCTATGTCAACCAATTGGGTATAGCAAAAAACAAAAAACAAAAACAAAAACAAACTCCCCCCCAACCCAAAAACAAAACCCACAAAAAACAAACAAACAACTCAAAATCCAACAACTCCAAACAGACCTTCAAAAACTTAAGAACTGACTCAGTGCCTCCAACCCCCGGGCCTTTCCCACACAAAGTGGGTATTACCCTTCCTGACTCCTTTTTTCCCTCACTTTTCTGCTGTTTTTTTGTTTGTTTGTTTTGTTTTTGTTTTTCCGAGACAGGGTTTCTCTGTGTAGCTTTGGCTGTCCTAGACTCACTTTGTAGACCAGGTTGGCCTTGAACTCACAGCGATCCACCTGCCTCTGCCTCCCAAGTGCTGGGATTGAAGGCGTGTGCCACCACGCCCGGCTTTTCTGCTTTTACTAATTATACCCGGCTCTATCAGTTTCGTTTCTACATTTCTCCAATGACAAATTAAAAAATTTTCTAATCCAACAAAAGCCAGTTACTTTCACAAGATTACCAACCACTGGCCACAGAGCCTGGTGCTTAGAACTATCAAGTGTGTGCTGACGGTGAGGACAGACAGTACGCGGAAGAAGACGACACCCTTAGACAGCAGGAAGTGGTGTAAAGAGCACTACATCCTTATCCCCTCCTCACCACCACCGCCTTCTAGTTCGTCCTCTTTTATAAAAAAATGAGAAGGAGGAATGTTAGCAACCAGGCACCTCCATGGCCTGCACCAGGATCCAGTCACAGCAGGGTACATCATTGCTAACTGCACCAGGATCCCCCTACAGCAGCGTACATCATTGCTAACTGCACCAGGATCCAGTCACAGCAGGGTACATCATTGCTAACTGCACCAGGATCCCCCACAGCAGCGCACATCATTGCTAACTGCACCAGGATCCCCCCACAGCAGCGTACATCATTGCTAACAGCTGACATTCCACACATTCCCAGTGTTGCACGAGCACATGCCCTCTCCATGCCCACGTGCCACATTCCATTATAAACATCCTGTTCCTCTCCCACCCTCCCCCCCTTTCCTTTTCCCTCCACCCTTGTCTAGAGGCGACCTCTGTACGCCCTCTCCCAATAAACCTCCCGTGAGATCTGCCACATTGCAACTGTTGTTTAGAGCATAACAATGAGACCTCTGACACTGAGCACCACAGGAGGAAACAGTCCTTCCTTCCTGCTCCTTCCTCAATTTCACTTATTAAGTTGGTGGAGAAGCCTTGTTCTAACCCTTAGCTCTGAGCCTGTGGACGCTGGTGAGGGGACAGAGACAGGGCTTCATGTTGTCACCCTGAGTCGCCAGCTTGAGAGACCCTCTAACGTCTTATGAGCCTCCACTCAGGCCAAACTGGGATTTGTGGCTTCAGTGCCAAAAAAAATTTCAGGCAGAGCCAGTTTGAAGCAGCATTGGAGTGATGTTTGTTTGTTTTATTTTGTTTTTAAGCTTTCCCCAGACTGGGTTTCTCTGTGCAGCCCTGGCTGTCCTGGACTTGATTTGTAGACCAGGCTGACCTCAAACTCACAGAGATCCGCCTGCCTCTGCTTCCTGAGTGCTGGGATGAAAGGCGTGGGCTAGCACAGCCCCGCAAAGATGTTGGAGATCTTTTTAAAGACATCTGAGGTTGGGACACGATGGGTAAGGAAGAAAGGTATTCAAAAAGAAAGACGAAGACACATCCCAGTGTGAGTATGGGCTATTCAAGGGGGCGTGTTGGCATGTTTTTGTGGACTGGTACAGTTTACCCTTGTTATTCCAGTGCTGAGTTCTCTATCCCATTATTTGGTTTGAATGCAGACACTGCTGTGATGTTTATATTAAGATTTATATCTCAGCTTTGTGTAAACATGTCACCATTTGTTCCCTGTATTGCCGATAAAAACTAACTAGCCAATGCTGAACAATACAGAGAATAGGGTGGGATGTCCTGGTCTGGTGAGGGGAGGAGAAAGAGCAGGAAAGACAGGAGGGATGCACGGGACAGGACCAGGAAACATCAGGAGAAGTGAACCAGACCTAGAAGATGAATGAAGAAGATGTATAATGTGGGAAATCTGAATGGGAGGAAGCTAGACTAGCTTGGAGGTTTAGGATGGAGTGATTATTGCTCAGCATTGTGCTCTAGGCTAATTAAATATATCCTAGTCTCTCTGTGTGGTTATTTGGGTATAAAGCAGGTTAAGGACTGACCACTGATTTACTAAGATAATAAATCAAAAGACTTACAATAAATTGTCCTAGAATTAACCATATAGACATGTGGTTCTTAAGGTACATCTCAGAAGATTGCTAAGAAAGCTTCCTGTAAAAGTAACATTTATTTGCTTGAGGTAATTGTAGTCTTGGAGGCTAACTGCCACCCATCTGCTAACCTAGGCCTAGTCCTGAAAGCTTCTAACCTCCTAATCTAAGAGTCCAATCTAGGCCTAGGATGTTTTCAGCCTCTGAGGCTTACTGCTGAGTAAGTTCATCCTTTCTAGTTCTTTCTGAACTCTGGCTATCTGGTTCAACTCAGAGGTCCTGGCTCAAACTCCTCTCCTAGCTGACTGATGCAACCCGGCTTCTCTCAGCTTCTGACTGAATTTCTCTACTTGGCTTCAAACTAACTCTAGCAATCTGTTCTAATCTTCTGGCTCCTTCTCTGACTCCTGCTGTCTTTACCTGTGTCTGGCTTGATCTCTCTTCAGCCTGTCTGTGTAAAGCTCTCCTAGTAAAACTCCCTCTGAATTCCAGGAACTGAACTACCCGGAACTCAACTCCACTGCAGTGCCTCTAGCACTGTGTGGCCCTAGCACACACCTTTAATCCAAGAGCTTTCTGTCAGCAAGAGCTAAGTAAAGCCACTGACAGGTCAAGAGGAGGAGCCAGCAACTAGTTGACAGGGAGTGAACCTAAGAAAACACCTCAAGGAGGAACAGAGTTGAAGGGTATTGAGCAGAGAGGGCTTCTCCTTCTGGGATGCGGGTTGAGTAGGAAGGCAGCTAGGTGTGTTTTCTGCCTCTCTGAGGTAGCAGGCTTTCTCCCAAGCCCCTGGCTCCTGAGTCTTTATCGGTAAAATCGAACCTTTAGGATTTTGCTCTGTGAGTACTCCTTAGGCAGGAGGGGGACCTTGCTGTCTCGCTCCCATGTCTGTCCACATGGCTTAGCACACAGAAGAGACTCTATGTGAACCAGGAGTGTTCATGTGTGTACGTGACCCATAAGTGTTCATGTGTGTACATGACTCATAAGTGGTCATGTGTGTACGTGACTCATAAGTGGTCATGTGTGTACTGGCACTGTGCAGTTAGCAGTCGCACTCTGCATGGGAGAGCTTCACTCAGAGGTGAAAGGGCTGCCCCCGGGCTTACCTAGTGGGGTTGTGAGAGCCCGTATGAGAAGATGCTCCCAGGTTGTCCCTGACCACAGAAAACCTGCTAGGCTTCTGCTATCATTCCAGAAGCTGCTGCGTGGGCGCTCAACGGCAGGAACACGAATGGGTCTCTTCAGTTGACAAAACAGGAAAGCGAGGCCGTCAGAGTAGCAGCGAGCTGGGCCAGACCCTTCTGGACATGGGCAGCACCAGACCCAACTGCACCCAAAGAAGGACCGACGCCAGGAGGGTACATAGTTAGGAGGAGATGGAAGAGGAAGAGCAGTAGGAGCAGGAGGAAGGGAGGGAGGAGGAGGGGAGGGAGGAGGGGATCAGTGGGCAGATCCACCAGAGGAAGAAAAGCACAGAAGCATGGAGGAGAGAGATTGCCTTGGCCAAGGGGTGTGGCTAACGGGTGGAAGGAGTGGGAGGACGAAGAGGAGGAGAACGCTGAGGAGGAGTTGGAGAAGCAGCAGTGGACGAAAACAAGGAGGAGGAAGTTGAGCAGGAGCAGGAGGAGGAGGAGGAGGAGGAGGAGTGGCAGGGAATCTGTGGGCAGAGCCGCCAGAGCAAGAAAAACACGGAAGCTTGGAGCAAACACAGAAGCATGGAACAGAGCAAAGGCCTCAGCTAAGGGGTGTGGCTAACGGAGGAGAGGTGGGCGGAGACATGTAAGTGGTGCCCAATGTGCGTTAGGCAGGGAGAGGAAGGAGCCTATAGAATCTGCTGTAGGGAGGACTGGACGGAGCCTAAGCGAACAGCAAGGAATGCTGGGAAGCTGAGGCAGAGGAGTGGAGCTGCTGGAGCTTGAGGGAGTGGGGGGAGGTGTGGCAGCCCCATGCCCTGGCTGGAGTAGCCTGTGGGCTGCATCCTTTCAGACCCTGGGGCTCCTATGGCCAAGCTGGACCTCTGATGAGTCGTCTCCATGAGGGGCCTCAGTCTTCCCATCTGCTCAGTGACAGCCATAGGACAGAGGCATTAGGCAGGGATATGAGTCGCTTTCTCTGTATTTGATGAGGTCAGCTGGTGAGTTGGCTTTTGGGGTTAGTGGGAATCTACTTACCCTGGAAGGGATTTTGGAGAATGTCGCTTGAGACTTGGAGACTCTGTCCTGAGTCCTGTCACAGAGCTTTCACGGGCACTTCCTCTGTAGGTTCTGTAGTTTGGAGGTGTGTGGAGAGGGAGTGTGTGACCCAACTGCCACATGCTTGAGCCTCTATTTTACATTATTATTTTACTTTGTAAAGCTGAGGATTGAATCCAGGGTCTTGTGTCTCCTAGGAGGGAGCCAGGGTCTCTGAGCCTGGACAGAGGAATCCTAAATGGGGAGCCTCACTGTGGGTTGGCATCTATGAATGAGAAAATGAGAAAAATGATGTGATTGATGCCACCCATCTGTCAGGCTGGTGTGAAGGGGCCTATCACCTCTATTTTCCAGAACTCCTTAGGAGATGTCTGGCTGGGGTGGGGATCTGTATTCTGATATTGTTATAACATGAGCTTATATAAATGATGTACTCTTATTGATTTGTGTGTTTTTGCTTTGCTTTGTTTTGTTTTGAGACAGTGTTTTTCTGTGTAGCCTGGGCTATCCTGGACACCCTTTATAGACCATGCTGACCTCGAACTCTCAGAGATCCACCTGCCTCTGCTTCCCAGAGTGCTGGGATGACATGCATGCTCCACCACGCCCAGCTTCCTTCTTTCTTTCTTTCTTTCTTTCTTTCTTTCTTTCTTTCTTTCTTTC
>OU015747.1:133245677-133268293 GCA_907169655.1 Acomys percivali
TTCTTTCTTTCTTTCTTTCTTTCTTTCTTTCTTTCTTTCTTTCTTTCTTTCTTTCTTTCTTTTTAAATTTCATTCTTTTGCACCATGCATCATGCCAGGCAGTGGGTGAGAGAAGTGGGCACATCTGCTGTCAACTCATTTGCAGATAGTTTGGACCCTCAAGTTGGAGTCCTGGGGGATTGTCTTGGGGATCCCAGATGATCCCCCAAATGTTGTGCTCAGATTGAGAGACTCCCCAAAGACCAGTCTGGAGCCACTTCAGATGCAAGTTCACAAGGGTCATTTATTCAAGCCAGGGCAGGACTTCCTCCCCTGCCAGATGCAGCACATTGGGAGTGAATGCCCCAAACGCAGAAAATGCGTGATTTCTATAGGTTTTAGACAAATAATGGGTTTTATAGTATATGATTGGATGACTTTTGAACAGACAGACATGTCTGCCCCTGATTGGCTGTTGTTATGTGTCAGACCATTTGTGGTCAGTCTAACCAGCAGCATTAAGTATTTGGCTTCTGGATACTTTCCCAGAATGGCTAATTTTCTGTTGCAGGGGAATTATCTAAGGAATGCAAGGCTGAAGTACTTACTGTGATTTTCTTCTTGATCTGATGTATAGCTCCAGGTCATGCTTAGCATGAATGGAGTATCTTTTAAAAAATGAAGTTAATCCAGTTCCACATTGTCCGCCTGATGAGCTCCTGTAATGGGTTATGAGGCTTCTCTCAGGCCAAATTGGGATTTGTGGCTTCAATGCCAAACAGAATTTCAGGCATAGCCGTTTTGAGCAGAGTTGGAGATCTTCTTAAAGACATCCAAGGGGAGGAGAGCAGGGGTGAGGAGGAGAAGTATTCAGAGAGGAAGGCAGTGGCCTGTGTGGGTGTGGCTCTTCATGGGAGAGACACAGTGCACTGTCCTGGCATTAACCATATAGACATTTGGCTCTCAAGGTCCATCTCAGAAGATTGCTAAGAATGCTTCCTGTAAAAGTTACTTTTCTTTGCCTGAGGTAATTGCCATCTTGGAGGTGTACTGCCTCTGTGTGCTCACCTAAGCCTATTCATGGAAACTTCCAGCCTATGTGCATTCTAATCTAGGCCTAGAATGTTCTCACTCTCTGAGACTTACTGCTGAGTAAGCTCACCCTTTCTAGCTCTTTCTGAACTCTGGCTGTTTAGTTCAACTCAGCTGTCCTGGCTCAAACTCCTCTCCAAACTGATGCAACCTGGCTTCTCTCAGCCTCTGACTGAATTTCTCTACTAGACTTCACACTAACTCTAACAATCTGTTCTAATCTTCTGGTCCTTTGGGCCTTACCTGTGTCTGGCTTGATCTCTCTTCAACCTGTCTCTGTTAAACTCTCCTGGTAAAACTTCCTCTGAATTCCAGGAACTGAACTACCTGGAACTCAACTCCACTGCAGTGCCTCTCAATTCACTGATCTACTGAACGGCCTCACTGAACTCAGAGCTCTGCATCCTGTGTCTCCTGAGTGCTGGGATTAAAGGCATGTACCACCAGGCCTTGACCTAAGCTTTTCTTTGCCTAGAATGTGCTGAATAGCACGCTAGCCTTGAACTCAGAGATCTGCTTGCCTGTGTCCCCTGGAGTTAAGGTCTGTCTGTACTCCAGCTGGATCACCCAGACCTAGAAGGTCTTTGGATGTGATCTCCTCCCAGAGCAGCCATGTTCTGAATTAACATTCCTCTAGAGCTGCCCTCCCTGTCTTCTTCCTCCTTGGACAAGTGGAATCACAGTGAGGCTACACAGGCGCCTCAGGTGGAATTACAATGTGAGGAAATGAAACTGGACTCCACTAAGATTGCTCTGAGGGTGTTTTGTACATGCCCTTTCCCTGAGGCATGGGGTTTCTGAGGAGATTCCGGGTTTATAGCTCACAAGAGAGAAAGACAGTTATTATTTGTGGGTTGATTCTTGTTTGTTTGTTTTTGTCTTGTTCTTCCTGGTGAGAGGTGTCAGCCAGATTCCTGGGTGTCCCAGTCAGCCTCAGCTGTCACCTTGACACAAACAGTTACCTGGCAGGAGGGAAGCACAGCTGAAGAACTGCCCTGATCAGACTGGCCTGTGGCCATGACTATGAGGCAGTTTCTTATCGCTGTTTGGTGTAGGAGGTTTGCTGTCCTGGAGCAGGTACAAGCAGACAAGGCACAAAGTCTGACTCCCAGGGCACCCACTCTAAGGAGGGAGCCACAGAGAGCGAGCTAGAGGGCCGCTGTCCTTCATGGTTTCTGCTCCTGAGTCTTTATCGATAAAATTAAATGTTATAGAGTTTGTTTAAAAAATACAACAGTGGTATGTATGTGCATGTTGTGTGTATATATGTTTGTACATGTATGTATGTGTGTGTGCACATGCATGTGATGTGTGTGGTAAATGTGGGAGTATGTGCCTGGATGCCTGTGCTCATGTGTGTGCATGCAGTTGTGTCGTGTATCTGTGTGTATTTGTGTGTATGCATGTATGTGTCTGTGTGTGTGTATGAGTGGGTGTGTGCATGTGTAACAGTGTGCACCCAACAACCAACAGACCCTGTCCTCCCCTCCTTGCTTCTGTCATGGTGTTGGTCACAGCAACAGAAAGTGAACTAGGACACAGGACAGGAGCTTCTTTCCCTTCCCATGATGTCTCCAGAAGTTTCCCTGCCATCTAACTCTGTGTCCTCACTGAGGACAGTGAGATGACATGATGTCTAACTGGGATATGACAACCATGGTGTCAGAGACGGGCACATAGGGTCACTCTGGAGAGTCTTGGAGCCACAAAACCCCTGCTCTGTTACTACACTGCCTGGTTATTAACTAGAGATTTTCTTTTTTTAAAAGAAAGATATGTAGTGGGTGGTGTGGCTCACACCTCTAATCCTAGCACTCAGGAGGAAGAGGCAGGTGGCTCTCTGAGTTGAGATCAGCTGGGTCTACACAGCGAGTTCCAGGACAGCCAGATGTACACAGAGAAACCCTGTCTCAAACAACAACCGTAATAAAATAAAATAAATTATAAATAAAAGAAGGACATGCAGCTAAAAGTTCCATAGTGGTTTCTAGGGACTGGAAATTAAATAGTAGGAAGGTTAGGGGTATAAGGGGACGTGGGCTGGGGGGTGTGATCCTTTCCCTGTGTGAAATATTGACACTGCTAACAGGATTAGCAGATGTTAATGGACACACAGCATAGAACTGGGGAGTCTCTTCTACTCCTGCAGTACAGTGTGTGTTTGGGGCTCTCCTTCCACGCCTGGGGCAGGAAGTTATAGCTCAGGACAGGCAATAGAGGTGTGTGCTGGTATGCCTGGCTCCTGTCTGGCTTTTTGCTCGAACATAGCCTTATAGCTAAGCCTAGAGCGACCCAAGTGTCTGCATTCTTGATCCTATGCCCTAGCTGAAGACCGTATCTTGATAGATTTTACAGTCCCAGTGAACAGGGAGTTCGTTCAATACCGGCTGACAGCTTTGGCTTTGAGCTTATGAAGAATCCCATTCTCCAGGGAAGCCACATTTCCTGTTCCTTTCTGTCCAGCCAGTGGCCTTGCCTTTCACTTTGCAAAGAATGCAGATGTTGCCCCAACCCCCCAGACATAGCTCTTTTGGAGGAAGTTCCTTTGTCTCCTGTGGTCTAGTTGGCAGCTCTTTGAGCTGCTGCCTTTCCACCGCTCCATGCCTGCTCCACAGGTCCCACACTCGATCTCCTCCAGCCCAACATAGGATCGGTAGTAATTCTAGCATAAAAATGGAGGCCTCTTGAATAATCTCAGAGAGGGACTCACAGCCATACCCGTTCTTGTGACTTCTTGGAGCTTAACGCTTCTATGTGAATCACCACCTGGTCCGACTTGTTCCTAGCTTTCCTTGACTGCTCTCCCCCTGTAGTTTTTTTTTTTTTTTTTTTTTTTTTTTTTTGAGACAAGGTCTCCCACTGAACCTGAAGCTCATGCATTCAGCTAGGCAGCTAGGTGAGCTGGCCAGGGATCGTTAGGGACCACTTTGTTTCCGTGCCCCATCTTCATCCCTGGGTTTGATGCAATGTTTGGTTGTCAACTTGACTATGTCTAGAATTCACTAAAACCCAAATGGCTGGGCACACCTGGGAGAGTTGGCTTTTTATGTTATTTTTTTCTTAATTAAATCATTAGAAGTGTGAAGACCCACTTAATCTGCATCATTGAGGTGGGAAGATCCACTTCCAATCTGGACCACACTTTCTACTGGTGACCGATATAAAGACATGGAAGAAGGAAGCTGCTCTCTTTGCCTGCTTGCTCTTGCTCTCACTAGCAAGTCCATCCCTGCACTGGCATTAAAGCCTGCTTGTTTAGGATTTTTGATGTATACTATAGACCAGCTGACACATCCAGCCTTGTGAACTGAACAGCTACTGGATTCTTGGATCTATCATTGGTAGACAACCATTGTTGGACTAATTAGATCACAGCCCATAAGCCATTCTAATAAATCCCCTTTATATACACATACATACATAATGCACATATGTTCTGCATGTATAGAATGTGTAAACAGATATGGAATATATACATATAAGTATATGTACACACATATGTATGTATATATTCATTTGTTCTTCAAGTTCTGTTCTAGAGACCGCTGACTAATACACTGGGGTTACGCGTGTGGGTGTGTCCACCTCAAGCTTTTCACATGGATTTGTAAGCAAAGACGAGGCAACTGTGTTAGAGGGGATGTCATCAAGTCTGTAGGATTTCTTTCCCTAGAAAAGAAAGAGAGAAGGAGAAGGAGAAAGGGGTGCACTCATGCATTTATATCAGTGTGCAGGGATCTGTCCATTTATGCTTTCAGCTGCCATCCACTACTGAAGCTGTTAACCTTACTAATCGCATTCTCCCAGCATTGGTTATTTCAAGTTCTTCTAGCTTATTTCTTGTGTTCTTGGCCATCAGTGTATATTTCAGGGCCACACCTTCTTTCTGGCATAGTGCACTCAGGTTCTTTTTATATTTCTCTTGTCAGATTCTAGATGAGCTACTTCCCCACGGAGCCAAGTTCATCTTGCTGATATTTAATAGATCCAGCTATGTAATCTGCTGAGCCCACTCTGTAGGCTAAGGAGCTTGCTGTGCAGGCCTGATGACACCAGTTCATTCCCCAGAACCCACATGCAAATGAAACGGGAGACCTGACTCCAAAACATTGCCTTCTGACCTGTGCGTGTATGCCATGGCCAACACCCACCCACATATACATAGCATGTGTGTGTATGCACGCGCACGGGCACACACACACACACACACACAGAGAAATAAAAATGTAAAAGTTATTCTCAGAAGTTTATTCTGTTTGTTTGATTTTGGATTGACAGACAACTTCACATACTTGTATGGCACAATGGAAGTACATGCACATCGAGTAACAAGCAAATCTGATTGATGATCTTATCATATTCCCAGAGGACAGGGAGAGACTGGCCAATGTGTACCCGTGTTTTCTCCTAAGTTATATATTTAGGTCAGCTAATTTTTAGAAAAGATAAGGGTCCAGTTTCATTATTCTGCCATTGTCGTCTGGATCATTCGTTCAAAATAGAGTTCTCTCCTCATTGCACACCCTTGTCAAAGGTGAGGTGAACGTGTACGTGTGCACATATGTGTGTGTGCATTATATATATATATGTATGTATATATATATATATATATATTAGTGTATTATGTTTCTTACAATCTCAAACCCATAATGCCCCAGTTATTACAGCTTTGTGATATATTTTGAAATCAGAGAGTTTAATGCTTATAACTTTTCTGTCTCAAGTGCTTTGCTATTTAATGCCCATCTTAGCTCATTTGACTGTTATCTATGGAGATCGCAGACTGGATAGTTCATAAAGACTAGAAATGTATTTTCTTATTATTTTTAGATTGTGGGAATTCCAAGACTAAGGCACTGACGTCTGATGAGAGATGTCTTGATGTGTAAAAACTGAGCAACTCACAGAGGAAGCGCCTTCATGACTAATGATGTCTCCTTCTTCTCTCCCTCCTCCTCCTCTTCCTCCTTTTGAGACAAGGTCTCACGTACCCTAGATTGCCCTCAATCTCACTATCTAGCTAAATCTGGCCTTGAACTTTCGCTTTTTCTGACTCCACCTCCCAAGTGCCTGGGTTATGGGTATGCTTCACCATACTTGGTACCGAATGAATCATTTCTCAAAAGTGTCACCTCCTAACACTGTCAGGATGGTAGCATCTGAACTTGGCAGGACACCCTCAAAAAAAGTGCTGTCTTTTTGTGCCTCCAAATGAATTTTTGGATTTTTAAACATATTTCTTTTAAATAAAAAAAGCCATCTAGATTTTGATAGGGTTTTTATTACATCTGTAGATCATAGAGTATAGCATAGTGTTTCATGATAATAATAATTTATATGTCTAGTTAGTGAAATATATATCACCATGACTATTGATGTATTAAAAGTGTTGTAAATTTTCATATGTAATATATAGGCTACTCTATGCTGTAATAATTGAGTCTTCCATCTGGCCACAGTCAGAATTATTAGTAACTTGTATTACATATTTCAGAATGACGTAATGCTTCAATGGTCGACTATATAATATTTGATGCACATACCAAAAGTTGGTTTAACAGAGAAAATTGTTTCAATGTCTATATATTTTTTAAATCTAACTAGAAATCATGGGTATGCCAGGACAGATTACCCTGAAATCAATGTGCTAATTCTTTTAATGAAGCTTGTTCACCACAGAATAATAAAATATTTAGTGTAGGCCCTGCATGGTTTTCAAAAAGTCAATTTTACGGTGTTCAGCACTGATAAACACCAAAGGGCTGAATGTGGCATAGCCACTGGACACAAGCATCTGCACACAACGATGAGTTGGGTCATTATTCCACATAACTCTCCAGGAGGAGGCGATGCTGTCCCAACAGTACATGACCAAAAAGAAACTCGATAGCAACAGGACGGTCCGGACGGCCCTCCACTCTGGGGATGCTGTGGGAGTGCTGTGAAGGTAATGGGTCTGCCTCTTATGCCTACACAAGACATTCACCATGTACACACTGCAGAGCACCATGAGCCCCACAAAAGCGGCATCCCGGAAGACAACCAGTACAGCAAGTAAGTGTCTCATGATGTCGCTAAAAGGCCAGAGAGAACAGGATTTAGTGACCATTATAAGAATGTGTGACGTCATGTTGCGGGTGGCAACAATGGAGTTCAGGAAACCACTAATGGGCATATAGAAGGCCCACAGGGAAAGAAAGCAACACAAATTGTGATGTAAGGAGTTAGGCTTGAACTTTGCCAAGCAGGAACTTCTGGGGCTGAGGATGGTGACCTGAAGGATGGTAAGGTGACACGTAGCACAGATGGAGATGCTCCTCATCAGCCTGTACAAGGAGATAACTGATTTACATGTGATGTCATCCCAAAAACTCTGGGACTCAAAAATGTCTGTAGTTAGGAAGGCCATGGCGAGCATCATCACTATGTGGCTTAGGGCCAGGAGAGCGATGATCAAGTTGATGGGCTTGTGCCTGAGCTCCCGAAAGAACGTGACCACATGGGTGAGCAGAAGGATGGTATTGACTGAGATCCCAAAGGCAATTTCAGAAAGAAAAGCATCTCTTATGCCATTGTTACTGTACAATAGGTTGTTTTTGTTCATCTTATGGGGAAAAGAAACACACACAGCATATCTGAAAGCAAAGCAAGAAAAGTCGTTTATTACCTATTGCTGTCTTCATCCATCTCAGCTGACACCATGGCCGTCATGGAACACGTGGACTAACCACAGTGCACCCCACTTTGTCTCCTTATGCGCTCTCTCTTCTTCCATCACGTTCTAGTCACGGCTGGGTTCTGCACCTGCTGCCAGCTCCCACAGTACATGTGCTTTCTTATATAATAAAAATTGCCATATGGTAGGTAGAGCAAATATTACCTGATTAATATTACCCTAGGGCAAGAACAATGTCTTATTTGGTTTTAATCCTCCTCACCTTCCTCCTTTCCCTTTGAGACAGGACTTCATGTAGCATAGGCTGGTCTCGAAGACATTTTATAGCTAAGAATGACCTTGAATTTCTAATCCTCCTGCCTCCAGCCCTCCCAGTGCTGGCATTACAGGTATGTACACCTGGTTTGTGCGGTGCTTGGGATTTGACTTGATCACTGTTCTTGTGAGGTGAGCATGCGACCATCTGAGCTATACCCTGAACCCCACGATGTGCGTCTTCTTGATCATCAGAACGTAGTAACAGTTATATCTTTTGGGCAGACTTAAATGAGGAAGTTGCATAGAAACAGAAACGAGACTCTTCCAAGCGAGTGTCATTGGATTGGAGAAGCACACGGGTACATTATCGGTATCAATAACATCATTATTATCAGGGCTAACCTTATTCTAGCTGATTTATTACCAGACCAGATCTTGATACATCAACAGAGGGAATGTTGGTTCATTCAGGCTGTGATTTCACACTGGTTGAGTGTACTCTATGGTCTGCTGCGCTGCGGTACGATCTTAAGCAGTCTGTAACTCCAAGGCCTGGTCAAGTTGTCTATGCATAGTCATAGTTTAGATAGTAGTTATATTATACGAGAAAAACAGAACAAGCATGAGAATGTATCTGGTGTATTATCATGTCTACAAAAATGCAGCAGTTGCTTTTTTATTGTTATGCAGTTTCTCATGCATGTATGTAACTTGGGATGTTTAGTACAGCTCCTTTAATAATTGATTAATTCAGCCTCTGCTAAAAGATAGAAGATACAAGTTATCATAATCTTAGAATAGTCTCTGATAGAATTTTAGATTTTTTTTCCTCTTTAACTTCCCAAATAAGGGTACAGATCTCACATGACTTTTTCTTAGTTTGTTTGTTTTTAAATCATCACGCCAGAATGGCTAGTCCATTTGAACAAAATCCAGCTATTAACTGGCAGAAACATAGACCAATATGTTTCTCTTATGGAGTGTGGGATCAATATGGTTGGTAGAGTTAGAATTAAAATAGAGTATAAGAATAGATTATTTCTTGGCTTTTTAGACATGTAATTTTGTAGTATAGGACACTAAGGGAATATAAAATGTCAAAGAAAAAGACAAGAAACACACACACACACACATACACACACACATACCCACCATAAAAGCACTGGACCAGTAAGATAAAAAATGCCCAAATAAAGCAATATGAGACACACACACACACACACACACACACACACACACACACACACACACCAAAAAAAAAAAAAAAAAGAAAAAAAAAAAGAAAGAAAAAGAAAAAAGAAAAAAGAAAAAATCCTACAAAAATACCATTGAGTTAATTTTGTCTTGGACATTTATTGCTGGGCATGAGCTTACCCTTAAGTGTGGTTTGTATACCTAGTGAGAAAACTGATTTTTGCTTTGCAAGCAGTTATCAGTTGGAGATAGTGTCTTGGTTAGGATGGAGGCTCATGTCCACTTCCCTTTTTCAGAGCCGGGTGCCCATCTGCAGTGTCTGTGCACGCTGCCACAGCCTCTGTGAGTCCTTATGCATGCCAATTCTTCTGTGACAGGAAGATATCTTTCTATTAAGTACTGAATAAGGCAGGGGACATGACTTGGTACATTTAGAAGCATCCACCTGTACTGGCATCCCTGAAGCATGAGAAGAGACAGCAGGAAATACAACCCTAATTGTCCACATTTTCTGCAGGACACACAACACCATCATTTGCATCTATGTTTAATATTTACATGTGTTATAAAGCAGGGGGTATCACTATTTCTTTCTAATACACTGTCTTAGTAGTGGTTAGATTCTAGAGGATAGGAACCCTTTATGAACACAGACTAAAAAGATTCCTGTCAGCGTCTTCTCTCCCACTGTGCCTCCCTCCCAGGACTCACATCCATATCCACTTAGCTTGGTCTAAAAGAATAGAAGCTCTCTGGCATCTGCAGAACAGAGATGCCCCCCCCCCCTCCCCGCCCCCCCCCCCCCCCCGCCACCTTAAACATGGCTCAGAGGAACCATGGCTATAGAGACTACTTCTGGCTCACCTTAAATACCACTCATAAACACTGCGGTTTGGGAGCTGGAGAGATGGCTCAGCAGTCAAAAGCACTGGCTGCTCTTCCAAAAGACCCGAGTTTGGTCACCAGTACCCACATGGGAGCTAACAACCACGGTAACTTTAGTTACAGGAGACCCAATGCCCTCCTATGGCCTCTGTAGGCAACGCTTACTTGTGGGTTGCAGACGTAAACAAGAATCATAAGGAAAAATCATGAGGATTTTAGAAACAGGTCTAATCAGGCAGGACTGTGTTGGGCAGGAGAAAGAGAAGCCTAAGTAGGGAAACAAGGAAAGAAAGCAAAAGGAAATACTACAGAAAAGTGTGAGCTGGTAGTGAGGTCTGCAATACCTGCAGAGAAAGAACAAGACTTAAGACTCGTAATTACGTGGACCACAGAAGCCGATAGCCTGAGCATCTGTGTTTTGCCATCATGGAGTTGATGGAAAAAAAAACATGACATGATGACATGAGATGTCATCAAGTAGTCCCCAAAGCAGTGATGAATGTTCAAGCCATTGCACTTCAGGCCAGTGATCAGGGGGGGAAGCGGGGAGTGTGGGGGAGAGAGAGAGCCCTTTAGTGGACATCATGTGGGCAGTCATGTTAAGAGAGGGCAGCTCTGGATGATCCATGTATTTTTCTCATGTACAGCGCGAGCAAAATCATCTGTGCTTCTTAAAATCGCATGAGGTATAAATAATATCCATGTCTGGGACCAAGCAGTCCATGTAAGCGCATGACCATCCTTACATAGGTGGACAGACATGCTTTGATTTGTCATTATTCTATGGCTCAACTTCACCAACTCTTTGTCCCCATTTCCATCTGCAAAGGCAACATGGACCAGAAGTTCTGGGACATGAGACTGGTCCTGCTCCACGCAGGTGAGTTTAAACAGAGGCTAAACTGGGCCAGCATCTTTCACCATGGGGCGCAGTTTTAGCTGGGAAACTAGGAAGAGCTCAGGGAGAAAAGGCTGGCACCTGAGAGAAGAGAAGAGCACCACACACAGATGTCAGTGCGGTGAGCAAAAGCCTGGAGGATATTTGGGCTAGTGTGTGGCAGCCATTCGTTGATGGCTGCTGTTGGAAAATGGCAAAACTATAAAGCCGACTCAGGGTTCACACCTGCAGCTGGAACGGTTAATATAGCGTCACTATTTTACATCTCTACCGAGAAAAAGCCAGTGGAAGTAAAGAAGCAGTAGCCCTCAGAGGATGCTGTCTCAGACTCCAAGCTGTCATTACTGGGACATACAAACAGTCCTGCAGGGGTGCGGCTGCCTGATTGACTCATCAAAGGGACAGGAGGTGAGCCAGCTCTCTTGCCAAACAGATTCAATGTTCCTGTCTCAACTTATTCTTGTCCCTTAGTAACAACCAGAGAAACAGCTGTTTATGATAAATGTCTTTATTGGTATAATTGAGGGGTGAAACCTGAATTTAACAGAACAGGGTAGACTTGGCTTCAACTGCCCCACAGTTTCCTCTAAACAAAACGAGCTCTGTGAGTCGCTGCTGGCAGGGAAATGGGCAGCAGCATTGCTTAGATGAATCACACAGAGACAGGACTAATGGTCACAAATATTCTGTATTCCCAGCTCTTGGAAATTATAATCCCAAGTATTTTGGAGCCAGGAAAAGGAAACAAACACAATTATTTGTTAAAAAAAAATATATGTATAGTGGAAGTTTGCATTCTTTGTTCTTATATTTAACATCTCCTAACTGCTAGGACACACGTTTATGAACTAATACCATTATTTTGCATGTCGTGAAAGTCAAATTCGGACAGTTTCTTCGAGGACATACTTGTAGATGTTTCTGATTGATGTGAGTCTGTGGTGAATGAGGAAATGTTTTCACCACAAACTTCATTTCCATAAATGATGTAATACTGCTATTTTAAATCTCTCAACTTAAATCTCACACATGCCAATCATCCAATCATACTTCCTTTTTATTTTACCTGTCAAAGAGGTAAAGCAGAAAGTACCTAATTAACATAAGTTAAAACTTACCTTTTCGAGCTGAGGCGTGGTGGTGCACGCCTTTAATCCCAGCAGTGGTAGGCGGACTTCCATGAGTTCCAGGCCAGCCTGGTCTATAGAGTGATTCCAGGACAGCCAAGGCTACACAGAGAAACCCTGTCTTGAAAAAAACCCAACCCAACCCAACCCAAACCAACCGACCAAACAAAAACTTGCCTATTCCCTGATGATACTGTGTTTAAAGGACAAGCACTGTTAAAAGTCAATAGGATATAATCAATGCTGCCTGAGAACTGGTGTACTGTTTGAAAAATAAATGGATAGTTAGAATTATTTCTTAGGGTACAAAGTTAGTTTTCCCAGTCTCCATATCCTAAAAAGAAATTTCTCTCACTGAGCTGAGTAGGATGGTGGGAGGTGAGTGTCTAATTTGAGGTTAACAAAATCCTCACCTGGAAATCCAGTTTGCTTCCTTCTAGTACCTGCTTACCACCAATCCACTCACCAGTTGACTCCTCAGCTGTGGAAGAAGGAAGCAGCTACCCAAGCAGAGGCATGAGGAGATTTAGTGCATCCGAGAACTAGCATATGAAATAAATAATGCCCTTAGCCAACCCTCTGCAGGGCTGCAATTGTAATGTCTAAGGTAAGATGACAGGTTCTCACTGGGGAGCAAAGAACAGTTGCATGCCCAGAGGAACATTTCGTCTCCTAAACTTTTTTTTTTTGCCTTCTGCGTCATGCTAATCCGGGGAGAGCTGTGCACAACACTTTTATTTTTTAAGTACCAGTGACACAAGTGGGTGAGGAACAAGGAGGGTCACAGCCTCGCAGATGACACCAGCGTCCCTAATTTTCATGTTAAGACAGGCTGTTTAGGACTTTGCCATCTCTCCTCTCTGCGGTCAGAGATGCTTGTTTCTTCTCACGAGTTCTCAGCAAGCTGCGGGTCCTCTCCTATCATGACGGACACCTTCTTCTCCAGAGCAATTCTGACAGGGGGGACTTGGTTTCCAGACACTAGCGTTCTTGGTTTTCGTGGTTTCCAGACATGCAGTTTCATGTTTGAAAATGTAATGAATTTAAAAGTAAAATGTAAAAGAAATAAAATTAAAGAGAGAGAGAGAGAGAGAGAGAGAGAGAGAGAGATCTAAAAGTTGGGGTTGAGGTGACCACAGGTAGACCGAGCTCAGTTGAAAACTGTCATGTAGCCTGAGGAGGACATTGCCCTGGGAGGACCCTGAACCGTCATCCCTCATTTTCAGTAATGCATTCAGCAGGAGGCTTAAACTCTCCCTGGAAAAAATACAAAATTATGTTCCGACCTCCAAAGTAGTTTGTGCAATATTGTGATAAGATGGTGCCTATTGAACTACAGTTGGTGATGTGCCACATGTGAAATTAGAAGATGTTCCATGAAAGCAATTACTATGAATTTCATAAAGGTTGTAATAGAGAGGGTGGGCAAAAGGTCAGATGTTTCCGCATAGAAATGCAAACTTGAAAGGAAACAATAGAAATACATGACAACAATGAAAATAGTATTCACAGCCAATACTTTATGTGGATGAACCTGGGAAGCGAGGAAAAGGCGGAAGAAAGCTAGCTCCAGATTCCTGGCGAGTGAGTCTATTATGTAAGGTAGTCTACATTTAAGATGAAAGGAAAAACAATTAAACTTTTTATCTTGTAAAAGATACAATATTTAAGCCGGGTATGGTGGTGCACACCTGTCATCCCAGCACTTGGGAGGCAGAGGCAGGTGGATCTCTGTGAGTTCAAGGCCAGCCTGGTCTACAGAGTAAACTCCAGGGCAGCCAAGGGCTACACAGAGAAACCCTGTTTTGAAAAACAACAAAACAAAACCAAACAAAAAGGATACAATATTTAAAATAGTAACAACCTTGATGGTAGCATACACCTTTCATTCCAGCACTTGGGAGGCAGAGGCAGGTGGTCTATGTGAGTTCAAGGCCAGCCTGCTCTACAGAGTGAGTTCCAGGACAGCCAGGACTATTTAGAGAAGCCCTTTCTCCAAAAAAAAAAAAAAAAAAAAAAGTAACAAAGTGTAAGCGGTTAAATAAACATGGTAACATTCATCTACAGAAAAGAAAAAAAAAAATGAAAGAGAGAAAGGAGAAAGGAAGGTCTTAGGAAAAATGATGCCCTAAGCATTTCCAAACATATTTGGTGGTTAGTATTGTCAACTTGCAGGATCTAAAATGACATACCTAGGAGACAGGCCTATGGGCCTGTCTGTTAAGGGTTTTTATATTGGATGAATTGAGATAGAACAATCCACCCTAAATGTGAGCTGCACCATTCAATGGTCTGGGATTCTAGACTGCATAAAAGTGAGCCAACAGCATTTGGCATTCAGTGTGTGTGTGTGTGTGTGTGTGCGCGCGCGCGCATGCTCACATGCACTTGCTTCCTAAATACAGGTGCAGCAGAACCAGCGGCCCCATGAACCTGCCACCATTCTGTCTCCACTATAGATAGGACTGTGTTCTCTAACCGAGAAGCAACAATAAACTCTTACTTTACCATTGTCAGGCATTTTGTTGGGAAGGAAACTCATACAGAGAATTAATTCCAGAAGTGGGGTTGTGATAAAAACCTGACAGACAGGCTTTGGAACTCGTTTCTTGGAGTAATATGGGAAGATTTCAGTGGAGCCACCTGAACTTTCTAATAGTGCTTATGATAACTAATCTTATTGTCAACTTCCGAAGATGTAGAATCACTGTGGGAATGAATTTCTGGGCGCATCGGTGAGGGTTTCTAGATCAGGTTAATTGGAATGGGAAGTCTCACTCTAAATGTGGGTCACACCATTCCATGAGTTGTGGTCCTGCACAAACTAGGTAGCACCCATTTCTCTCTGCCTCTTGACTGTAGATGCGATGCGGCCAGCTACCTCAAGCTCCTGCTGTCATGGTTTCCTCACCACACTGGGCTGTGCCCTCAAGAGTACAGACCCCTTTGCATAGGTTTGTGTTTGTTAGGGTATCTCAGCACATCAGCAGGAAATGTAACTAAACTTCTTTCTTTCTTTTTCTTTTGGTTTTTTGAGACAGGATTTCTCTGTGTAGCCTTGGCTGTCCTAGACTCACTTTGTACACCAAGCTGGCCTTGAACTCACAGCGATCCACCTGCCTCTGCCTCTGGAGTGCTGAGATTAAAGGCGTGTGCCACCACGCCCAGCTAAGCTTCTTTCTTTTAATGTTTTGAGTTCTTATATATTCTGGGTCTCAATCATCTTCTTCTCTTTCATAATCAGCCTAACAATAGATGTATGAACTCTGCTATTTCAAAATCCTACAACTTTGGTTATATCAATTTATCTATTTTTTTCTATTTAATTAATTTTTTTTTTGTTTTGCTTTGTTTGTTTTTGAAACACGGTCTCTCTACACAGCCCCAGCTGTTCTATAACTTACTATATAGACCAGACTGGCCTCAAACTCACAGAGATCCACCTGTCTCTGCCTCCTGAGTACAGAGATTAAAAGTGTGTACCCCCATGCCAGACTATTTCATTGATTTCTATTTTTAGCTTGGTTATTTTATTTTTCCAAGCTACAACCATTTTTTTGCCTTTTCATATGTTATTTATTATTCATAAGGAATTTCCTTTCTTGTACTGTGTTAATTTTAGACTAATTCTGCCTTAAAAATTCTGCCAGAATAAGTTAGAACTGTCCCTCTGTTCCACTTCTGGAAGAGTGGAGAGTTGGTGTTGTTTCTTCCTTGTGTTTGCAAGACCCTACAACATTTCCTCCCAGTACTGGGTATTTGTGTTCATGGAATGTTAATTTTTTTATTAAATCTGTTTAATATTTATAGGCCCAATCAGATCATTTATTTACTCTTGTGTGACTTTTGCTAATTTGTATTTTTCAGGGAATTAATTCACACTTAATTACAGTGATCAGTTTGTGGGCTTAATATACTTGCAATATTCCTTTAAAAATTAATGTTCATAGTGACTGTAGTAATGATTTTTTTTCATTTATATTTAAAAGTTTGTTTCAAAGAATTAGCTTTTGAATTTGTTGTCTTTCTGTAGTAATTTGTTTTCAATTTCATTGTTTTCTGTGTTAATTTTGATTTAGTTTTATTTTACTTTACTAGCTGATGTTGGCTTTAATTATTCTTATTTGGTGTTCTAAAGTATAAGGACACTTAGATTATTGATTTTGTATAGTTATTACTTATGTGAATTGTATTCTATGGCTTTCATTAGTGATTTTGCTGCATCCTTAAATTTCTCTAATTTGAATTTTTTCCATTGGCTTGGGATTATTTTTCTTTTTTTCTTGAGTTATTTTCTTTGGTTTATGAATTATTTAGAAATGTTTTACTTAATTTCCATGCATTTGAAAAATTTTCAGTTATTTTTTTGTTACTGATTTTACTTTTATTCCACTGTGGTCTAAGGGGTTTGTGGTCATATTTCTATTATTATAATTTGTTAAAATTAATTTTATGCCCTCAAAATGTGGTCTATCTTGGTGAGTGTTCCAGGTGATCTTGAAGAACATGCATTCTGTGTTTGGTGATGAATTATTCCAAAATGACAATTAGATCTATTTGATTTATGGTATTTCTTAATTCAAATATATTCATACTGATTACTTGCCTGTTGGGTAATAATTTCAGTGGGTTGTCACACTTGTCAGTTTTTCTTTTCACATTTGTCAGGGTTTGTTTTGTTTTTTCATATTTATGGGTTGTATATCAGTGTTTTCACCAAGTATTCACCGTGATGACTGGAACAAAGACAAATAAACGGACTTTTAATTTGGGCAAGGCAATGGAAACATGTTGAAGTATGCTCAAGGGAAAAGTAACAGTTTTGAAATATACCTAGAGAATTTTCTATAACTAAACTCTATCCTTCATCGTAAGTCACATTAACTAACCATAATTGTGTTGGGAGAAAATGACAGTTAATTAAAATCAGCCTCAATAGTTTACTTTTGTCTTATTAAAGAAGAAAAAGTGTCTTCTAAACACATGTGAAGGCGAATATCTAGGGAGTTTGGTTCAGTAAAATCAGAGATTTCATCATAAGATCTTGAGCGTCCCTCTATCCTAGTACCTTACAACCACCGCATCGGAGGTCTAGTCTAATCCTATTTATTAAAACCAAGAGAGCTATGAGGTACAATCTCCGTTTCGGGAAATTTTAAGATAGCCAGGAAGGAAACTGAAGCCTATGGCACCCACAGCTATAGGAAAGGTTAGTAAGCTCCAACAAAGTTCCCATCAATCTATACTTAAGGAATAACCAGCCCCTTATTATCTGATATTGGGGTTTTGTGTGTTTTTCCTCCAAGAATAATGACTCATGAGACTCAAAGTATTACTTACAAATACCTAGTTCATATAGCTAGGCTCTTTTCTGACTAGCTCATAACTTAAAACAACCCATTATACTAATCTACATTTGGCCACATGGCTGGTTACCTCTGCTCGAGTACCATAAGTCTGTCTTCATATCTTGCTGGGGTACATCTCCCATGCCTATTTGTTTGTTTGTTTGTTTTTCTTTTTCTTTCTTTTGGTTTTGGGAGACAGGGTGTCTCTGTGTAGCCTTGGCAGCCCTGGACTTGCTTTATAGAACTCACAGAGATCCACCCAGTTCTCTGAACACTGGAATTATAGGCATGTGCCACTGCTCCCGGCTCAGATTTTTTATTGACAGGTGTTGCACCCCTAAGAGATACAGGATATTTTCTCAACAACCTGACACCTCATATCCAGCTTTTAAGGAAAGCTTACGAGGCAAAGTAGGACAGCAATTAGGGGCTGCCCTGTACATGGTGACCAAAGAGAGTCGGGAAGACAACAAAGAAAAAGGATGGAAAGAGCACCAGAAGTCATAAGCAGGTCGTGGAACAGCTTAAACCCATCGGTAAACAGGACAGGTAGCCACAAGGAGTGTGGCCACATGTGGCACCTCAGCAAGCCTCACCCTGAAGGTCAGCCAAGTGACCCTGGGAAAAAGAGGCTAGCAGTCTCACAGGACGAGCCCATTATTCCCACAAGGCTTAGACCCAATTAGGGGACTTGGTGAAATAGTAACTCTCCCTGCATAATGAGGTAACGTTGCAGAGGAGGTCTATTTTGTCACTTCCTGTGCCTCAGAGGACTGAGTCCTGATGCCAGCCTGCTTACAACTGAGCTATTCCGGGGACTCCAAAACGGTGGAAAATGAGAAACTGAGGCTGAAGAGAAGCTGCCATGGCCCAGGTGGAAGATGGCCATGAAGAGTTACTCACGGGTGGGTGGAGCGTAGTGACAAGAGACAAATGGAATTGTCTGTTAGTGGCAGTTAATGACTGGAAAGTGGCCAGTAGCCTCATCCTTGATCTCAAGAAACAGATTTCAACACCTGAAGAAAACTGCCTAAGCTTACAGCTGAAGGTCAGAAGGTGGCCTTGTTTCTGGAGCCACCAGTCTGCTATGTAGCTCACAGGCAGCAGGACTAGGAACAGTTGATCAGAGCTCTTCACTTCTAAAACGTCTTACTTCCCATAGGATGGTTAAGGCCGCGCAGGGTTTGGAAGCATCGAGACAGATTCTCTAGGACCCATCTCAGTGATCATCTTGATTCCATAGTCCTCAGTACTCAGGAAGCACTGGCTGCCTACTAGCTACCCCACTGTATGTGAACTGCAGAGTTTTGGAACATGTGAAGATCTGCCTGGCTCACGGGCTGCAAAGGTCAGCGTGGCCAGCAGAGGCTCTTAGTATGCAAAGAACAAACACCACAGAGTCAAAGGGACATGTGACATTTGACCTGTCTGGATCCAGCACTAGTTTGAATGATAGAAAAGACAGAAAAGACCCCAACCTCCACTAACCTGGGAAACTTCAATGTTAGGGTACCCAGGATGAAGCTGTGTTTAAATAGTTTTTAAATAGTTTCTTTCAATTGTATTTCAATACCTGGTTCAATGTGCTGAATCACAGTTCCAAGGGTCTTTCTTTCTCCTTTCTTTCTTTCTTTCTTTCTTTCTTTCTTTCTTTCTTTCTTTCTTTCTTTCTTTCTTTTTCTTTCTTATTCCCTGAGGGTTTGAGTGGACTGCATTTTCAAGGGAAGAGCTACCTAAAGCCATGTAAGGCAAGTCTATATCTGGTGCTTGAGCCTATGTAAAGAGCCCAGTTGTGCAGTGATGGCCATCTTCCCTTCTCATCATGCCCTGCACTGTAGGCTCTGCTTGGGTAGGCCCATCAGTTGGCGAGGATGAACAACAGCGGTGCCAAGGCAGTCAAGCCAGCTGTGTGGTGCGGCGCTCTTGTCCAAGCCCAGGACCCATGCCGTGGAACCAGAATTCACCTTCTGGGCCAAGCTCATCCTGCTTGTGGGGATTGTCCAGATCTTGCCCGGTCTTTTATGTGTTCTTGTTCCTCTCTGATTGGATGATGAGGTGCTGGAACTCCAGGAAGGGCAACATGACAGGTCCTAGGTCCAGCAAGGTGAATAAATGTCCAGGAGAACTGGTGGTGGCACTACCTAATTTAACACAGCTGTCACCTTGTCACTGCTTGCTCAGACTCAACCTCAGTCCATCTTTCCTCATCATCCTTCTTTGGTATCATTGACTTTTTTTTTTTTTTTTTTTTTTTTTTGATATGGAGCTTTCATGGTTTTCATGATGTGGCATGATCTTCATGAGGTAGGAGAAGTTCTAGGTATCCGAGTGACTCAAATGAGCATGTACGTTGGGTTGGCAAAGTGCCAAAGCAATCACGATGTGATGGGACATGGGGAAAGCAGGCAAAAGGGCATGCCTAGGTCACTCAAAGAAAATGTACGAAGACTTGGGTCAAGCTGAACTCTTCACAGCACAAAAGATTAAGAAAAGCTAGAAATGCTCTACCTGGGAACCTGCGGGCCATGCTGGCCTAGGAGTCAGGTGGCCATCACTGTTCTTCCTGTCCTCCACTGCAAATTCTCCTGTCTCAGCCCTAGCCCAGCAGCAGTCAATTTAAAGAGGATTGTCCTGCAGGAATTTAGAGAACATTTAACCCTCACATAAGAGAGTATACTTTCTTTTCTGTACTTCATGGACCTTTCTCCAAAATTGACCACATCCTTAGACATAAAGCAAGTTTCAACAGATACAGGAAATTGAAATGACACTCTGCATCCTTTCTAAACATCATGGTTTAAAGCTGGAAATCAACAACAACAGAAACAACAGAAAGTATACAAACTCATGAAAACTGAATAATTTACTACTGAATGGAAACTGGTTCAAGACAGAAATTAAGACGAAACTTAAAAACTTTTTATTATTGAATAAAAAAACAACATACCCAAATCTATGGGACATAATTAAGGTTGTTCTAAGAGGCAAGTTCATAGCACTAAGTGCCTACATAAGAGAATTGGGGAGATATCATATTAGTAACTTAATGGCACACCCAAAAAGCTTAGAACAAATAAAGAAATAACACCAAAAATGATTAGATTGCAAAAAAAAAAAAATCAAACTCATGGCTGAAATCAATTAATTAGAAGCAAAAACAATACAAAGAATCAATGAAATGAAATGAAGAGTTGATTCTTGGAGAAAATCAGTAAGATTGATAAGCCTTTAGCCAAAAGATATAAAGAGGAGGTCCAAATTAATAAAATTAAAGACGAAAAGGGGCATGTAACAAAAGATACTGGGGAATTCCAGAGAACCATAAGAACATTCTTTAAAATTTTGTACTTCAATAAATTGGACAGCCTAAAAGAAATGGATATCCTTCCTGATAAATACCACCTACCAAAATTAAATCAAGATCAGATAAGAAACCTAACCAGACCTATAACCTATGCTTCTATGAAATAGAAGCATAATTAAAAGACTCCCAACCAAAAAAATGCCCAAGGCCATATGGATTCAACACAGAATTCTACCAGACTTTCAAAGAAGAATTAATGACAACACTCCTCAAATTATTTCACAAAATTGAAAAAGAAGAAACATTGCCTAATTATTTTTATGAGGCCACAATTACTCTGACCCAACAAAGAGAAAATTACAGACCAAATTCCTTTATGAATATAGATGCAAAAATTCTCAATAAAATACTGGCAAAACGAATACAACACATAAAGAGACTATTCACCATGATTGAGTCGGCTTCATCCCAGAGATGCAGGCATGGCTCAACATACATACATCAGTAAATGTAATCCACCACATAAACAGCCTGAAAGACAAAAACCACATGCTCATCTCATTAGATAAGGAAAAGCCTTTGACAAAATCCAACACCCTTTCATGATAAAAGTTTTAGAGAGAGATGAGGACTACACGGGGCATACCTCAACATTAAAAAACCCCACAACCAACATCTATCTAACTGCAGAGAAACTTAAAGCATTTCTACTAAAACCATGAACAAGGCAAGGTTTTGCATTTTTCCATATCTCTTTAATATTGTTGTGGAAGGGATATTAGACTCTAGAGGGCTTCTCTACCGCAGCTAGTTCCCAAATAATCAAGACAGAGACCTTTTAGATTTATAAAAGCTTTAAAGAACTATAACTGGCAGATATCAACCATCTAAGCTTATTTCTCAGCTTCACATGCCAAGTTACTTGCCATAATTGTTCTTGCCTGGGCTGCTTCTGTTCCATTATGCCAGCTCTCATGGCCATGTGATCATGGTCCATAATGCCCCATGATGATTTCCTTCTCTTCAGCTTTCTCTCCTACCTCTTTCTCCCATCTGGTAGTCCCCATCTGCCCTCAAGCCTTGAAACTTAAGCTCTGCCTACTTCTCTTCTGCCTAGTTACAGGCTTCTAGTTATTTTTAGTAACCATCCAACTTTAAATTGGGGAGCAAGGCTTACACAACATCATTTGGTGTACATGAGAATGTGATCATCTGGACAGCAACCAGATCTTGGGGGCCAGTAATTAGTATTAGAATACACAGCACCAGACCAAGCCCCAACATTATATAGTACTTGAAGTCTTAACGTAGAATAATATGACAACTAAAGGAGGTCCAGGGGATGCAAATAGGAAAGGAAGATGTCAAAGTATCTTTCATTTGCAGACGATATGATCATATACATAAATGATGCTAAAAATTTCACCTGGAAACTCCTACAGCAAACACCTTCAGCAAAGTAGCAGGATACAAAGTTAACTCACAAAAATCAGTAAACTTCCTATATAAAAATGACAAGTGGACTGAGAAAGAAATGAGAGAAGCACTTCTTTTCACAATAGCCATGTATGTATTTTTTTGGGGGGAGAGGAAGGGGGATAGCTCTAACCAAGCAAGTGAAAGACTTGTATTATAAAAACTTTAATACATTGAAGAAAAAAAATTGAAGAACATGTCTGAAAATAGAAAGAGCTCTCATGCTCATGGCTCAGTAGGATTAATATAGTCAGGAGTTGCATGTTACCAAAAGCAATCTGCAGATTCAATGTAATCAAAATTGAAAGGACAATTTTCAGCTTTATATGAAAACACACACACACACACACACACACACACACACACACACACACACACA
>OU015747.1:133271353-133282452 GCA_907169655.1 Acomys percivali
GTGTGTGTGTGTGTGTGTGTGTGTGTGTGTGTGTGTGTGTGTGTGTGAGTGTGTACATTTCTCAAGCTTGTTTTCTTTTTCTCTTCGGTTAGTTTTTTTGTTTTATTTTATACTTGTTTGTTATTGGTCTTTTTCATTTGCTTGTTTGTTTTCCTAAGAGAGAGAAAGGCAAAAGGTTAAAGTTGGACGGATGGGGAAGTTGTGAGGAGATGAGGGAGGGAACTGTGAGTGATAAGAATATATTGTATGCCATGTAGCCACATGAAGTATGGGAGGATCAGGTATATAAGCCCAATAAGGCAAAGAATTTCCGAACATGAGAACTGGCCATAGGAAAGCAAACCAACCAACCAACCAACCAACCAAAACATACCTCTATTGCCAAAAGAGCAAGCACTCCCACAAATTCTGTGGAGATGCAGGGAGGTTATTACTAGAAATCAGGGCCTGGGCTCCATTAGCCAAGGCCTTGAGCTGACGCCCAGTAGGTATCTGATTACCACTCGTGGCTGCTGTGACTGGACCATATTTATGCTACTCCCGCTTTAACTGAGAAAATGACGCAGCCAATGCATGATCTGCAAACCGTTCTGATGAGGAGGATAAAGCCATGTTAGCTGTGGAGTGAGGTGGTGTCTTTCTTCTCTGGGTCTTTCTTCTCTTTTTCAGTAGAAGCATTGAGTTCTCTGGCTGGTCAGATGAGGCGGTCTGGGATCCAGATTGGCGCTTCAGCATCTGTTGGGAAAGCACAGGCATCTCCTCGGCCACTCATTCATAAGCCATCTGGTCCTTTCCATTATGAAGTTAATAAACCTTTCCACATAACTTTAGGTTTATTTTTAGTTTGTCGTCCCCAGTGTCTTTTCATGGCACTTAAGCCATCTCCTCCCTTGTTCAAATAATTTTAAACAAAGATGGAATGTGCCAGAATCTGGACTGGGGAATAATAATGCAAATCATCATTTTTTTAAACTTAATTAGTTGAGCTTCAAGAGTTTGATGTGTTCGCTCCACAATGGCTTGTCCTTGAGGATAATAAGGAATTCCTGTGGTATGTTTAATATTAAAAGTTGAACAAAACTGGGCAAAACCTTTGCTGGAATAAACTGGAGTATTATCTATTTTTAAATGTTTAGGCATTCCTAGATAGGAGAAACAATAGAACAAATGTACAACATCCTTTAAGGCCTCTCCTGTATGGGCAGTGGCCATCAGTGTGTCCGAGTATGTATACAAAGGTCACAAGCCCTCCAGTGGAGTCTGTGTGACAAACATTACCACAGAACCTGAGGCGATGACCCTTACCCAAGGGAGAGCCTCCTGGAAATGGGTCTGATGTCCCTTCCTGTCCCTGATTACAGCTCTTTGTTTTCTCATTGTTTTGGAACATCCTGACTGTTTCTGCCTTTACTTTGTTTGTTTGTTTGTTGTTTGTTTGTTTTTTGAGACAGGGTTTCTCTGTGTAACAGCTCTGGCTGTCCTGGAACTTGCTGTGTAGACCAGGCTGGCCTTGAACTCACAGAGATCCACCTGCCTCTGACTCCCAAGTGCTTGGATTAAAGGCGTGTGCCACCCCCGCCCAGCTGTTTTTACTTATCAAGAACTTTTCAGACGTAACTGTGTTGCTAGGAGACTGTTAACTTAAAACTGCGGCCAAGGGTCATTCAGGCAAGTTTATCACCAAGTTCCGTCCCACTTGTTAATAAAAACATGCCTAAGAATTAATCATAGTTCATATTATGACTTACAAATAAAGTGTTTAAGTAAGTGGCAGAAGAGCTAAGAAAAAAAGTGTCTTGACTCACAGATGTTTGGCATAATGATAGAACACTGACTTTTGATAAAGAAGGCACATGTACTGATACTAATCTAATGACTTATGAATGATTGTTTAAGAATGATGACATTATTACTCTGCATCCTGTATTTTGAATTGTATGGAAAAAATGTAACCACACACACACACACACACACACACACACACACAAACAAACAAAACAAAACCCTATTTTATTTATTTATTTAGAGACAGGGTTTCTCTGTGTAGCCTTGGCTATCCTGGACTCACTTTGTAGACCAGGCTGGCCTCAAGCTCACAATCATCCACCAGCCTCTGCCTCCCGAGTGCTGGCATTAAAGGCGTGCACCACCACTGCCCGGCAATACCCCCGTTTCAATATGTGTATAAAAACCTAGCTCATTTGTCTGCAAAATACACTCAGATTCAAACAGCAACCTCTGGGTTTGTCTCTGTTTGTCACTTGCCTATCTTCTGCCCACTGACGCCTGGAGAACCCCTGACCCCAAGGACCTATACCTGACTGAGACGGTCAGCGACATACAAACATGTACAAAGGAGCTTTTTTTTTTCCAAAAGAAGGAACATGTGTGACATCCATTTGCCATAAATCTCCAGCCCTCAAGCCTTGAGGGTTTACACCTAATTGTTGGGTTGGATAGTGAATTGGACAGGCCTGACACTGCTTAACAACTTGTCAAGCCATTTCTCTGAACAAAAGAAAGTGATATCTCAATGCTTGTGAACTTTGATGATGAGGATTATTTTGCTTGTTCTATTGGGGTGAGTACTACCATAGTCAATTTTGTAGCTTCATCTACCAAGTGATTTCCTTCTGTCAGAGGTCTCAGAAGGGACGAATGAGTTCACAGATGAATAAAAAAATGGGGAAACTCCCTCGTCTGTACCAAAGTCTGAAGTTCAAGCAGGAGGTCATTAATTTGAGTCTTCTCATAATCACTAACAGCAGTTTCAATAGATGAGGAAAGTCCAGCAACCCACTGAGAATCAGTGTAAACATGTAAAGGGCAAGATGAAAACATAGAAAAAGCCATAATAGCAGCAGCAGCAGCAGCAGCAGCAGCAGCAGCAATCTCAACCTTTTGAGCAGAAGTAAAAGAAGTCTTTGTCTGAGCCCTTGCAACTACTGCTCTAAAACCTGATGCCGAGCCATCAGTAAAGGCAGTAATAACACCCAAAATCAGTTGTTGCTGAAAAAAAAAAAACCAAGGAAAGGTGACAGCCTGTGATTCGAGAAACTGTGCCAAAGGGTGATGAAGAAGATGAAACTTCGTTTATCTTGTGTGATTAAGAAATGCCAATTGCCAATCCTCTGACATATTTAAAAGCCAAGTCAAACTGTTCATTATTATAAGGTACTGAGATAAAAGTAAAGTCTGCTCCAAAAAAGATGTTAACTGCTTGTAGTACCTTGTTTGCTATGGTAATTATGAAAGAGAGGAAACAAAGCAGAGAAGTATTAGGAGCAGCTGACAAATGGACCCTTTCCAGTGGTCCTTCCTGCCAAATGACCACAGTAGGTGTAAAGCACGTAGGCAGGACCAGAAGTTCCCAGGGCAAAGCCAGGGAAATTCTCTGTAACTGTTGTTTATTTAATTCCTGATATACAAGTTGCAAAGCAGCTCACTATCCAGAGTGTAAGTGCTGATTGTGGCATGGGCTCATCCATGTGGCTTTGCAATCCAGCTTTTTAGTTCTTGCCCTACCTTTTGCCATCCTTCCTGGCTTAATGCACCTGATATGGACTCAGCTATGGGCTCACTTTTTTAATGAACGTAATGAATTTCTCCAGAGCATCAGAATGAACCACAATGCCCATTGTTTTTTAAAGTTTTCTTAAGAATCTGAATGTACATGCTCCGTTCCTTACATTCAGTTTGACCCATGATAAGATGGTCCCAATCTGACAGTCCTTTCATCAGACAAGCTACAGTACTCTACAAGTGAAAGCCTAGATCAAAGTACCAAGAAAAAAAAAAAGATGATTACCCTACCGTCTGCCCCATGTTGGGTGTCAAATTCCTATAGACCAGCTTCGGGATCAGAGAAGACAAAGTCTTGGTGGTTGGTGGTTCAGAGGTAGGGAAAATTGAGAAGGCAGGGAACAGCTGGCCAGAGAGACCAACTCTTGGCGAACAATCAGTTAAAGTAACCAGGTGTTGAGGAGAGATTGAGGAATGAAGGAAAGAAGACATGTCGAGGCCCAAACAAAAATTGCGGTGCAAACTGAAAGGTCTTCTAGGCCAGGAGACCTTTCTTTTTCTTCTGCTTTCTCCTACTGGGCCAACCCCAGTACTTTACTTAATGTGAAGTTCTGTTTTTTCTTTGCAGATTACATCATGATTTTCTCATCCTTTATAATCAATAGGACATTTAAAACTCAACAGAACAAGAAAACAATCTAACAAAGAAATACAAACAGTTCTGCATAACTTACAATAAGGCATATAGCAAAAATCAACCAAATGTCCAAGCAATGGTACTCAGGAAAGTTTAATCGTAAATTTCCCCAGGCTAAAGCCATTGTGTTTACATGATTGTCATAGCAACATAGCTTGAAACTAAATGTCCTTAACACAGAAAAAGCTTGACTTACTTCCAGTCCCAAGCCAATGGGTGTGCTATCTAAGCTTAGGCTAACTGCCAAGGGGTCCTCTGTTGTAAAATATCTGTAAAGCATGGTGTTTCAAGCCCACCTTCTATTGCTCTCAAAGGAGATTCTAAAGAAACACCTTTTGTTTTTCTACAGATAACAATATCTAACCAGGTACTGTTACCTGGTTAACAGGTATATCAAAGCCATAACTTTCTTTTAAAGCAGTTTTCACCTGGCTGCTCACAGTTGTCAGAGCCAAGACTCTCTCATTGTCTCAAGCCATTGGCAGGTTGCCTTCTTTCAACAGTCTCTGTGGGAAATTTTTTTCCAGTGTATTTTTCATTAGGGCTCATAGTCAAAATGAGAAATAGAGAGAAAGACAGTTTTAGAAGAAAAAGCAGATTTCAAAGTAGTATTTAGGAAAAATTATACCTGGACCATAGACAACATTTAAGGGCAGTGGTGATCAGCCAGAGATCTTTGGAACTTTGTCAAGCAAAGCCTCAACAGCTGCTCTGGATATCTAAAGATCATGTTGGGCAGTCAAGCAAAACATCTATGATTTGTCCTCATGTACAAACCCAGTTAAATAGGACACATCAGCAGTAGAGGCCAGAGATGAATCAAAGCTCTGGTGATAGTTGCAAAGGCATCTGATGATTGGCTCCCAATAATGTACACATCTGGTATCAGATGATAGATCGCTGTGGCCATGCTATTGTAGTGCTAAGTGTCCATCCCTTTATGGGGTCCAGGTGAGAAAGCTACACTCCTTAGCTGACGTGTCTGATCGATTCTTGGGCCTGATAGAGTTGTAATAAGCTCATGTGCTCTGACAATCTTAATTAATCCTGTAAACTTCTGAGTGGTTTCAGTATCTGTCTCAAGAATAAAAAAAAAATGTCATTCTGTGCTGCATGGATGGCACCATATAGATGGAGTGTTTTGTGGGTCTACCCAGGGGCTACAATCTTCTGTGGTTGCATCTTTCCTGGAAGTTCCCGCTTCTCTGCTGGAAGGACCAAGCACTGCTGGTTGGAGTGAGCAGAGAATGAGGTCTGGGTCACAAGATCCAGCAGGGGTGCAGGAAAAGGAGATTTTCCTCTGCAATAAGTGTTATTGCTCTTTTAGGTGGGCTACCAGTACCAGGCACTGCGGCAGGTGGAGATGAACAACAGAAGCTTGCCGTGGGGAGCTGACCTTGGTGGTTCTGAGTCTAGGCAGTCAAGTCTGGGGAGGGGGCATCAATGAATTCTTCAAGGAGAAGGGAGGCCTTTCTTTTCCCAGTACTACAGCTCAGAATAAACAGCCAGTCTTAGAGTCCTTTGGTGAAGTAGATGGTGCTCGCCACTTTATTTCATGTGTCAATAAACCTTGGGCAGTGGGAAGGGAATGTGAGGATGAACGTGTCTCATTGGCTGGGACTCAGGACACTGGCAATGCTCTATTTACATGGAGAAAGATAACAGATGATAAGCTCATGTGCCTGACCACCTGTAGCCACCTGGGAGTTGTGTCACGGGCTCCTGAGGCAGGCATGAAAACAAGGAGAGAGCTTTGTCCCACATCTTCCATTCTCAGGATGAGATTTTAAATCTCAAGTTTGAGATTTCTGGGGTTTGAAAATGCTTCATCTTGGCAGTTCTGTACCAGTTCCTCTGGGGATATGGTCCATGAGCCCAAGAGTCTTCCCCTTCCCCTCAAAATGAAGTAAAAAAAAAAACAAAAAAAAACCCACTTTGTAGAATGGAATCTCCTAGGACACAATAAAGGCCAGAAAACTGTTTTTATATACTACTGAGTAATTTGGAGTTGGGTGCAGCCTGTTCTCCATACATGTGTCACCTCACATGCCCAACACGGCATGGGTGGGAACAAGGCTTTACCTGTGCAAACTGGCTTCCCTGTCAAGCGAGTTGGGCGAGAAGTGTGTCCTGGCATCCTCTCCCTGCCCTCAACTCTGTCCCTAGGGATGATGTTAACATCTTACTTACTTTGGGGAGTGTGCATGTGGCTGCATGTGGATTGTGCAAGTAAGCCCCACCCCACACGAGCGTGTGCTGTTCCTTATTATCATGGTGGCACTTTTGCACTTGCCATTGTGATGTCACGAACCAACAGGAGCTTGGCACACTGTCTGCTTCTTCCTGCGTCCGATGAACAGCATGTGGTACTCCAGCCAGATTTGTGACTAAAGAACCATAATCCTTCCAGTTGATTATAGGTGCTTGTACTCTGGAGCAACTTTGTGCTTCCTTCACATGCAATTTCAGTGCTGTTGGCTAAATTGTGTCAGCCCTTAGTTTGAGGGGTGAAGGCTCAAAATATCTACCTTAAAGATAAAATAATGAAGAAAACAAAATCATAGAAGAGTTACCTAAAACGAGTGACTTCTGGTGAATTAAAGAACAGTTTTTTGGGGCGGGAGTAGGGCTTCTGGGGTTTGGTTATAAACCAAACAATTCCTGGTTTGTGCACATTGTGTGCCTTAGCACACGAGATATAGTCCTTCTCTGTTAGCAGATGGCTGTTAACTTCTGTTTTTTTGTTTCCTGTTGCTGGGGATGGCATCCAAGGCCTTGCATGTGCCAGATAAGTGCTCTCTCTTGCCTTTGAGCCACATCTCCACCGCTGCTTGTGTTTTGTCAGGAGCTTGATTCTAGATGAGAGAGTAAGCGAATATTAGGAAATAAGCAACGGGCATATGCATATTAGTTCACTCCTGAGGAAGGGACATGAATGCAAGCACATAGGTAGCCTAGAAATTTCAACTACAGAAAGATAAAAATCAAGAAGAAAAGGTGTCCAAATATTAGCAGTGCTTCCCATGGATTGGGCGTACAGGCTGCCTTTCTGCTATCAGCCAGGAGCATCCTTTCTCTCTGCCAGCCTTTCTTTCCCTATGCCAGCGTTAGGAACCATCCCTTTCACAAGGAGTTATAAATACTTTTAAAAGGCCTCTATGATGTCTCCTCCTCTTCTGAATTCATATGAATGACTTGCAGCAAAGTGACATACATGAACTGGGTGGTTGAGAGACACTAAGTGTGGTGGCACACACTTATAATCCCAGCCCTCTGGAAGTAGAATCAGGAGGATCAAGAGTTCAAGGTCAGGGGCTGGAGAGAGGGCTCAGAGGTTAAGAGCACTGGCTGCTCCTCTGGAGGTCCTGAGTTCAATTCCCAGCAACCACATGGTGGCTCACAACCATCTCTAATATGATCTGATATCTTCTTCTGCCCTGCAGGTGTACATGCAGACAGAGCATTATAAACATAATAATAAATAAATATTAGAAAAAAAGAGTTCAAGGTCAGCCTCAGATACATAGTGAGTCCAAGGCCAGACTGTATTAAATGAGAACTTGTTGAATAACAATAATGGTAATAATAATAATAATGAATAAAGTATAACAATAGATTTGTAAAGAAAATGCAGGTACCTGCCTCAGGAGGTCGAGGTCCCAGGTCCAGATGGCTTCCTTCCTTCCTTCCTTCCTTTCTTTCTTTTTCTTTCTTTTTACATGAGTGCTCTATCTGCATGTATGTCTCCTTACCAGAAAAGGTTATCAGGTCCTATTACAGAAGGTATTGAGCCACTAGGTGATTACTGGGAATTGAACTCAAGTCTGCTGGAAGAGAAACAAGTTCTCTTAACCTTTGAGCCATCTACTCAGCATCTCTCCACCCTCCTAAATGGGTAGCCCAGGCTGGCCTTGAACTCCTGCCTTCATTCCACCTCCTTTAGCAAATCCTATTGAACTGTGGTATCATAACTGGTTAGATGACTTTCAAAGAGGAAAAAGAAAAAGCTCTCTGGAGAGAAAGACCTGGTGCAGCATGAAAATTCCCCATCTTCAGTCACCATCACTCCCTGGAATCCCCTAAAGCCACTAGAACCCCTGAGTACACCCCCACTGCCTCCATGACTCATGACTCATCCACTTGATTTCTTTCCTTTCACAGTTTTATCCCATCAGTTTTTGGTAGCGCTCTTAGCAGAGACCTGGTTCCAGGTTGAATGCTCAGCTGCATTCAAAGAAACAATAGGGCTTACACAGAGACAGAGAATGGAGCTTAGTCAAGTCACAATGTTGGCTGAGGCTGGGGAGAGTCTCTGTCTCCGACTTGCCAGTGCTGTGTCCTCACATACAGAGAAGATGGAACAAATATGGGTGTGGTGACTTAGTCTCTCTCTGGCCTCAGGGCTCCATGGGTGCCTTTACTTCTTAGATAGAAATTCCTAGAGGTGCCTCATCACCAGGGCCCCAGCACGTACCCTCAGATTCTGGCAATCCCAGGAACACACTTACTAGACAAGTTGTGACTAAGTACTCTGCACGGAGAAGCATCCAAGAGAAAGGAGGAGGCGTTGGAAAGACGTGAAATGGCTTGGGTTTGTGTTACACTAGGAGTGAGTTTTGTAAGAGGCCTTGCTTTAAATTTCCATCTGAAGCAAAGGATGCAATTCTGATTCCACATCCCACTAAGTCTTATGACAATAAACAAAACCAGACCAAGTCTAAAGCTGTGGCTGGCAAAAAAGACAGCAGGCTCTTCTATTAGCTGCGGGGCAGTGTTTGGTCATATTTGAGTCTTGGGAAGTGCTCCTTCAGGGAATGGTCTTGTCTTCATCCAGGACAGGCATGTCAGTGGCAATGGTGGTGGCGGTAGAGAGATACCAGCAGCTTGTGTGTGTAGGTCAGAGGGCAGCTCTGAGGAATTATCTCTCTCTTTTCATCACAGTTTTAGGGAACAAACAGGTTGTCAGGCTGTGTGCAAACTCCCATATCCTTACTTACAGCGTTCATATGTAAGCATATAAGTAGTTGTGAATGTGGTACAGGATTTAAAACCAGAAAGAGCCATAATGACACGGATGGCATGGCACTGGCACACACACAAAAAAAAGCAGACATCAAGACCAATAGAACAGAATAGAGAATGAGAAATGAACCCACATAGATATGGCCTCTTAATATTTGGCAAAGTTGGGGAGAAAAGATAGACTATTCAGTAAACACTATTGGCAAAAACAGATGTGTACTGACAGAAGGACGGCATTGGATCCATACGTCTGAACTTGTACAGAAATCAGCCTTTAAATAAATCAAAGACCTTACGTTTAAAATCTAAAATGCTAAAACTGCTACAGGATGCACGAGGTGTACAGTTTGAAAACAGCCATGGAGAAGCCGAGTGTGGATGTACAAACGTAAATCTTAGCACCCCAGAGACAGAAGCTGGCATATCTCTGAGAGTTCAAGGTCAGCCTTGCATACCAAGTTCCAGGACTACTGGGGAAACATAGAGACCCTGCCTCAAAATTCAAAGCGCGGGGGTGGGGGGGTGGGGGTGGGGGGGGAGACATTGGGGAGGGGCTGGAGAGATGTTCCAAAGTTAAGAGCACTGGCTGCTTTTGCTGAGGACCTGGGTTTGGTTCCCAACACCCAACGCGGCAACTCATAACTGTTCATAACTCTACTTCTAGTCTGTTCTTCTGGTCTCCACAGGCACCAGACATCCACATAATGCATTTATATACACAGAGACAAAACCACTCATACAAATAAAAAAGAAGAAGGGAAAAAAAAGCAAATAGGCACCATGAAGTGAAAAATATCTACACTATCAACAGAATGAATAGAGAGCCTATGGGGCAGGAAAAAGTTGGCCAGCTATATGTCAAACAGGCAGCTGATAACGATAATATATACATAATTGAAGAAATCAGCTAGGAGATGGTGGTGCACACCTGTAATCCCAGCCCTTGGGAGGCAGAGGCAGGTGGATCTCTGAGTTCTAGGCCAGCCTGATTGACGAAGGGAGTTCTGGGACAGCCAGGAATCCACAGAGAAACTCTGTGTTGAAAAACAAAATAAAGCAAAAACCTACCATGATTAAGCACTAAAATAAATAAATAAATAAATAAATAAATAAATAAATAAATAAATAAATAAAAAAAAACTGCCCGTCAAGAGATGGGCTGAGGCAGACACCCCACACAGTGTAAGTACAAGCCTGGACTGTGGCTTTCTAGGCGATTGCCTTCCTTCTTTTTCTACAAGGTCCTTTGGCTCTGTTTTCTGTAGTCACCACAGTATTTGAAACTTTTGTTAGAGCCTTTATTAAGTAAAATAAGATGCGGAGGAAAAATAAACTAATGCAAGGAGGTCCAAATGTTGCGCATCCAGGGACTATTTGAGTAAACAACTCCCCTAAAATACTTGTACTATTTTATGAGCTCATGCATGCCGGACAAGCATTCTTTTGAACTGCACCCCTAACCCTACAAGCTTCTAATCTGCCACCATTATAACTGAATGTGCTGACACACACTGGTTAGATTAATGTAGGCTAATCATCCTGTCCAGGACAAAGCTAGTGAAAGGAGACAAGCATGCCCCTCCCTTCCTCTGTCAGAATGCTGGCAGATTTTCCCCCAAGGAATTAGAATTTCTCCAGGAAGTTTATGCAGAGAGAAAGATAAGGTTGGTGCAGTTAGGAGTTTGCCTCCCAGAAGAAGTCATCCCACAGTTCCCAGAGCTCATCAGACCACTTTCGGGCAGGGCTGGAGCCTAGGCACTGATGGATCACTGATGGGAGAGGCCATACCTTGATCAGAATGGCTTAGTTTTACACACACACACACACACACACACACACACACACACACACACACACA
>OU015747.1:133325444-133375100 GCA_907169655.1 Acomys percivali
AGCGTCTCACCTGCAGGCCACTAGCGTCTCACCAGCAGGCCACTAGCGTCTCACCAGCAGGCCACTAGCATCTTACCTGCAGGTCACTAGCATCTCACCAGTAGGTCACTAGCGTCTCACCTGCAGGTCACTAGCATCTCACCTGCAGGTCACTAGCATCTCACAGGCAAGCCAGGGTAAAGATGCCTGGCACCATCTCACGTTTCTTTAGCCATCACAGGAAGTGATGTGTAAATTATTACACAGGTCTCAGCACCCTGGGGAAATGTCACTAATCAGTTGGGACAGACAAGCAATAGCACAGTGGCATTAGGTGAGGGCCAGCTGTCACATCCCCACAACGGCTTTCCTGAGGACCCCAGCTCTTGTGATTTGTTTGGTTCTCAAAGACTCCACCTCAAAATACTACCAGAGAGAGGCTGCACCAAGTGAGAGTGCTTGCTGCTCTTGCAGAGGACTCTAATTAGGTTCCCAGAACACAAATTAAGTAGCTGACAATTTCCCATAACTCCATCTCCAGGAGATCTGATGCCTTCTTCTGGCCTCCATGGGTGCCTGCATGTATGTACACATATAGATGCACACATATATACATAGGTATAAATAAAAATTAAAATATATATCTGTATCATTATATGGTAGTTAGATTTCAAGCCATAAATTTGGGTGGTAGACACAAACACTTAGTCTGTAGTAGATTAATCTATGGAGGAAATCAGCAACAGGGAGCTGGAGATACGGCTCAGCAATCCAGAACACTCGGTGCTTGTTAGTCAACTAAGGACTGCCTGCATTCCAGAACCAATTTGACCAGTCTGGCCAGGATAGGGGATGTCCAAAAAGGAAGGGAAGAAAGCCCAGTGGCTTTCCTAGAAAGAATTATGGAAGCTTTCAGACAATACACACCCATGGACCCCGGGGACCCAGAGAACAAGGCCAAGGTGGTCATGGCTTGTGGTAGTCAGGCCTCTCCAGATAGTAAATGTAAACTGCAGAGGATTGAGGGGATGAATGACAAATCGATCCCGGATTTGATAGCAGTGGCAGAAAAAGTTTATAATACCAGGGATTCCCCAGAGGAAAGGTTAGAAAGGGCAAATGATAGGCAGACCTGAAACCTGGCAAAGAGCCTCCTCGCCACACACATCAAGGACCAAAATGAAAAACAGAAGAGATTACATCCCATCGCTGGAGGCCAAGGTAAGGAGAATCTTCCAACCGAGCCCCAAACCCAGGGAGAAATCAGCGTGCACACTGTAAGGAAGAAGAACACTGGAGAAAGGATTGCCCGATAGGAAGAGCCCCCGGCCTGAAGCCCTGATTCTAGCTGCAGATGAACTCAGTGAATAGAGGGGACAGGGTTTGAATCTCTTCCCCAAGCCCAAGGTAACCCTTAGTTAGTTCTTAGTAGATACAGGGGCTGAACATTCAATTCTACCCGAATCAATGGGCCAATGTCCAAAAGAAAGGCCTGGACACAAGGGACAACCGGGATGAAACGTTATTCGTGGGCTACCTAAAGAACAGTGGCCCCAGGTATGGGCCGGGCACCCCACTCATTCCTGATCATCCCTGATTGCCACCACCCCTTACTGGGGAGATTATATATATATATATTTTAGCTAAAATTGGAGCCTAGATTCAATTCTGCCCAAAAGGAGCTTCCTTCTCTAATAGGGCGGGGAGACCTATGTACATATTAACTCTCCAGCTTGAAGATGAATATGGCTGTACCAGACTCCCTCAGCCCCCACACCCAACATGGACCAATGACTCCAGACTTTTCCCTCAGGTCTGGGCTTAAACGGGGGTTGGGGGTTGGGGACATGGGACTAGCCAAACACCAAACCCCAGTCTTCATAAAGCTCAAACCAGGGATTGACCCAATTAGGTTCCGACACTACTGGTGTCTCCGGAAGCCAAAATCGGAATTACACCCCACATCAGATGTCTGCTAGATCTAGGGATACTGAGGCCCTGTCAATTGGCCTGGAACACTCCTTTACAACCAGTCAAAAAGCCTCACTCTAATGACTATAGACTGGTCCCAGGACATGAGACATAAGCAGGCAAGTGATGCACATTCACCCTGTGATCCCCAACCCGTACACCTTGCTTATTCCCCTGCCCCCTTCATCATCAATGGTACACCATCCTGGACTTAAAGGATGCTTTCTTTAGCCTGTCCCTAGCCCGCCAAGAGGCCAGGAATTGTTTGCTCTCAAATGGACTGATCCTGGAAAAGGCATAAACAAGCAGCTAACATGGACCAGGCTACCACAAGGATTCAAGAACTCATCAACCATTTTTGATGGGACGCCTTCATGAAGACCTGTGTGAGTATCGCTCTTGCCACCCAGGTACCACACGGTTGCAATATGTGGGTGACCTCCTCGTCTTAGCTGTAAATTACGCGAGTTGCTTAAGAGGAACAAAAGATCCACTCCAGGCCCTGGGGGGAACTAGGGTACTGCATCTCTGCAAAAAAGGCCCAAATCTGCCAACCCAAGGTGAGCTACCTGGGCTATTTACTCAGGGAAGGACGGAGATGGCTCACCAAGGCCAGGAAGGAAACTGCTTGAAATCCCCAGACCAGATACCACCACCTCCGACACACAAGGTTTGGGGATTTTCCAGGATCAGCCGTAGTCTGCAGATTATGGCTACCAGGGTTTGCAGAGCTAGAGAAGGCCCTCTACGAGGCCACCAAGGAAGGGCAGCCCTTCCATTGGACTGAGGATATGGATAGGTCTTTTGAGCAGATTAAGACTGCCCTGCTGTTGGCCCCAGCCTTAGGGCTTGCAGACATCACCAAGCCCTTTCACCTATATGTCGATGAGGGTAGAGGGAATAACCAAGGTAGTGCTAGCCCAATATCAAGGGCCTTGGAAACAGGCAGTGTCTTATCTCTCTAAGAAACCAGACCTGGTGGCGGCTGAATGGCCTCCCTGCCTGCAAATGATAGCAGCTACAGCCTTACTGGTAAAAAAAAAAAAATGCTAATAAACTAACTTTAGGACAAAAACTGTATGTAACCACACCCCATGCCATAGAGGGTGTCCTAAAACAACCGCCAGACCGCTGCCTCAGCAATGACCAGCTCAGCTATCAAAGTCTCCTGCTTAACCCCATCAGAAATATTTTTCTGATTCTAGCTACCCTAAATCCAGCCACGTTCCTGCCAGACCCAGACCCAGAAGCCCCGCCTCAAGACTGTGCTGGGATACTGGCTCAAGTTAAAAGATCGACCACTGGATGCTGAGATCACATGGTACACCAATAGCGGTAGTTTTGTTCATAATGGACAGAGGCACACTGGGGCAGCGGCCGAACTAACTAACTGCTCTAACAAAAGCCTTGATGAAAAACTAGACGTGGTTACTGATAACTGCTATGCGTTTGCATTGGCCCATATACATGGAGCACTTTATAGAGAGTGTGGCCTCCTGCTGAGGGCAAAACTGTGACGAACAAGGATGAAATCCAGGCCCTGTTGGCTGCCTTATGGCCACCTCAAAGGCTTGCCATCATTCATTCCCAAGGGCATCAAAAAGATGATGCCCCTACAGCCAGGGGAAGTAACCTGGCCGTCAAGACAGCTAGAGATGTTGCTCTGACACCAAGACAGATTTTATCCATGACCCTACTAGACCCAGGCAGCCATAGCCTGCCTGAAGAACCAAGATACTCCAAGGAAGATTTAAAATGGATAAAACAGCTGCCAAGAGCGCAGTGTTTGTAACAGCCGTGGCGTTCAGCTGTCCTGTAATTCTCCCAGAAAAATTAGAGGACAAATTATGACTCAAAATGAATAGGTGCACTCATTGGGGACCAGAAAAATGCAGGATCCAATTAGGCATGTAAGGATCTTAATCAAGGAAGCAGGATCGAAAATTGAAAAGATTGTTTCTGAATGCAAGGCCTGCCAGCTCATCAATGCTACCCGCAATCAGGACAACCTGGGGAGCTAGGAGATAGACCTGGAACATTCTGGGAAGTAGACTTCACTGAGGAAAACCCGAAAGTATGGCTATCTGTATTTGCTAGTTTTTCTAGGTACCTTTTCAGGATGGATGGAAGCTTTTCCCACCAAATAGGAAATGGCTCGGGTGGTGGCCGAGAAGGTCCTTGAGGACATCTTGGCCAGGTTCAGGTTCCAGGTGCAGGTCGGGTCAGACAACGGGCCTGCTTTTGTGTCCAAGGTAAGTCAGGGTTTAGCAGGAGTACTTGGGGCAGATTGGAAGTTACACTGCACTTACGGGCCCCAGCGTTCAGGACAGGTAGAGAAAAAGAGTAGAACTTTAAGAGAGACCTTAACTAAATTGACCTCAGCGGCTGGCGGAGAATACAGACATCTCTGCAACCATACTGAGGTGCTCCCTGACCCTGAAGGATATATAGTTCACCATGAAAACCGAGGGTGCTTGTTCAACAGGCCTCACCTCATGCGTACACACCAAGGTACCTAATCGATCCCAAGACTTGCATTTTAGTTCGACTGATACCAAAGTTCATATACCTACCATTCAGACGAAGACGTTTATCAAAGACTAAGACAGTCATGGTCACAGATTTAAGAGAGAACCTGTTGGGGGTTGGTCTGATGTGTTTTGAGGGGAATTCCCGCTTGCTGACTCTGCCCCACCTGTACTTTCCCTAAGAGCCTAACCTGTTTGACCAATAAAAGGCCATCACACCTGGGCAGGGCAAATGGGAGAGGGGTGGCTAAGGTTCCAGGGCTTGGGGAAAGAGAGAAAATCTTGGGAGAGAGAGACTAGAGGGGAGGAGAGGAAGAAGGAGGCTGCGTCATGGGTTAGGTGGAGGAGAAGCACATGACTGGCACGGATGGAGCCTTGGCCCAGATGATGACAATTAGCAAGTGTTTGGGATTATGGATGGGAGGTAGCTTGATAGAAATTATTAGAACCAGATGGCATGGGAAGTAATTTAGGGGATTAATATTTGCCCTGCCCCAGGTTAACTAAGGCTCTTTTAAAGTATAACAGGTGTCTGTGTCTTGATTGATTGCTAGCGGGTTAAAAAAAAATACTGCAATAATGATAATTATAGGCCTAAGAATAAACATTAATAAGGCATTACTGATAAAATAACTGCAACAAGAATGCATTACTGCCCTCACCCTAGCGGTGGTACTAGGGCTCGGGCTGGTGGGAGACGGAACAGGGGTTTCAGCATTAGTTCTACAAGACAAAAATTCTGAGGCCTTAAGAACAGCCAATTGCGAAATGGGGCTTGGAACTTAACAGAGAATTCTCAACAGAGGAATATCAAATGGCCGAGAAACACTTAAAGAAATGCTCGTCCTTGTTGGTCATTAGAGAAATGCAAATCAAAACGACACTGAGATTCCATCTTACACCCATCAGAATGACTAAGATCAAAAACTCAAATGACACCACATGTTGGCGAGGATGTGGAAAGAGAGGGACACTCCTTCATTGCTGGTGGGAATGCAAACTAGTACAACCACTTTGGAAAGCTATCTGGCGCTTTCTCAGAAAAATGGGAATAGAGCTTCCTCAAGACCCAGCTATCCCACTCCTGGGAATATACCCAGAAAATACCCTACCACACAACAGGGACATATGCTCAACCATGTTCATACCTGCTTTATACATAATAGCCAGAACATGGAAACAGCCTAAGTGTCCCTCAGTAGAAGAATGGACTAAGAAACTGTGGTACATTTACACTATGGAATACTACTCAGCTATTAAAAACAAGGAATTCCCGAAATTTGTGGACAAATGGATTGATCTAGAAATCATCATAATGAGTGAGTTCACCCAGAAGCAAAAAGAGACAAACGGTATATACTCACTTGTATCAAAACACTAGTCCAAGGGATACGTACCATGAAAAATTTTACTTACCAGGAAAGTGGGTCAGAGGAGAGGTCATCCTATTGAGACTTTAGGCGAGAGTAGCATGGAAGAATGGGGAAATAGTAGGACCCACAGGGTCCTGGAAACCTACAAGAAGAACTTTATGACAGGCAGATCTGGGTCCTGGGGTCCTCCTCAAACTAAGGCACCAGCCAAGGAGAATATAGGCAGTAAACTTCGAACCCCTACCAAGATCTAGCCGACGAACATGATATTCGCCACCGTTGAGTGGAGAGTGAGATCTGACTCTCACACGAACTCTGGTGCCCCTTTTCTGATAATGTCCCCTGGATGGGGAGGCCTGATGGCACTCAGAGGAGGGATAGCAAGTTACCAAAAAGAGACTCGATATCCTAAAAGCATATATAGGGGGAGGAGGTCTCCCTCAATCACAGACATAGGGGAGGGGAGAAGGGGGGAAGTGGGAGGGAGGGAAGAATGGGAGGAAACAGGGGAAGGGCTAACAATCGAGATGTAATACGAATAAATTAATTAAAAAAAAAAAAGAACAGCCATTGATTGACACAGATATTGAAAGAACAGAGCAATCCATATGGGCTTTCCAGGAATCTCTTAAATCACTTTCAGATGTTGTGCTGCAAAACAGGCGGGGGCTTGATCTATTGTTTCTCCAACAAGGTGGATTATGTGCCGCTGTGCTGGGAGAAGAATGCTGTTTCTATGTCGACCATTCAGGGGTAGTCAAAGAATCTATGGCTTTGGTCAGAGGACTGGCTGAGAGAAAACTGAAAGGAAAACACCGCAGGGATGGTGTGAATCTTTATTCAGCCAGTCCCCTTGGTTGCACCTTAATATCTGCCTTAGCAGGCCCTTTCTTCCTGCTGTTCTTATTATTAATGTTTGGACCCTGCATTGTTAATAGATTAGTTACTTTTGTCAGGGATAGAATTAGTACAGTTCAGCTCATGGTTTTTAGATCACAATATAAACTTATATCTGCTGACATGACAGAACTTACTGAAGACCCATGACTGGGTGTCTCTAGGATTTAAAGAAGGAGGCTTTACATTCAGAATTTCTGACTCACCAAGAGAGGAAAGATGTTTTCTTTAAGGCTGCCAAATACAAATAGCCAAAACAGTATGAATGTAACAAATATAATTCCTGATTGTTTTGTGGTACATCTTGCTGTAGGTAGTTTATTGTATAGAAGTGTAATAATATAAATGCATATGTAAAAATATTTAATAAAAATTAAAAAAAAGGAAAATAGGAAGAAGAAGGAAGGAAGGAAGGAAGGAAGGAAGGAAGGAAGGAAAGAAGGAAGGAATGTGGAACTTGATTTACTTCATTTTGAAAAAGAGACTCCATTCGTGCTAAGCCTGACCAGGAGCTATACTTCCGGTCTAGAAGAAAATCATAACATGTACCTCAGCCTTGCACTCCTTATATAATTCCCCAGCAACAGACAATTAACTTACTCTGGGAAAATATTCAGAGTCCAAATATACTTTCTGCTGGTCAAACTGACTGCAAATGGTCTGACACAATAAACAGCCATTTAGGGACAGACATGTCTGTCTGTTCAAATGCCATCCAATTATATATACTGTAAAACCCATTTCTTTGTCTAAAGCCTACAAAAACTACAAATTTTCTAAGAACGGGGCTCTTATTCCCAATATGCTATGTTGGGGAGAGGAGGGAGTCCCTGCAAGGGTTTGAATAAATGACCCATCATGCACTTGTTTCAGGAGTGGCTCCTGAGTGGCCTTTGGGGAGCTCGCAGTCTGGCCATAACATCTCCAGCCTCCAAGACTTTATATTGGCTATAGCTCTCTCTTGTTCCTGGGGTCTCTGGCCACCAGGATTCAGGAACAAGGGAGCAGAAGTGATGAACTGCGGATGTGGTGCCCTGTAAGCAGGAATGACATTCCGGGACCAGCTTCAGGGAGGCAGATCAACTTTATTCCGAATGAATGGGAGTTATATAGAAGTTTGGGGATGGGGTAGGGATATCCAGGGTGGGCAAAGGTCATTGGCTGAAGGGCTAAGGTACTGAGATGCCTCATTTACATGGAGGAAGCTTTCCAGGAATCCCAGGTCCTTGCTGAATGGGCTCTTTATCAAGAAAAGGGGAGTTGAACCTATATTTTCCCTGAGGACTGTGTGACTTTCTTCAGGTAGAGGGTGTGTGAGTCTGGGACCTCTGCCCAGAAAACAGGAGATCTCTAGGACAAAGGGAGTTCTCCATTTCACAATAAGCTTGGGGCTTTCCTGCCATGGCAGAATGCGAAACTATTAGTAGGGTTTCATAATAATTCAGGAGTAAACATGCCTTTTCAAATGAGAAAAAGATGTAGCCAAGTCAGGTGTCTTAGTTCGGATTTCTATCACTGTAACGAAACACCATGACCAACAAACAACAAGTTTGGGGGGGCGGAAAGGGTTTATTTGGCTTACACTTCCACGTCTCTGTTCATCACCAAAGGAAGTCAGGATTGAAACTCAAACAAGGTGGGAACCGTGGAGAAGCCATGGAGGGGTGCTGCTCATTTTGGCTTGCTCCTCACTGCTTGCTCAGTCTGCTTTCTAATAGAACCCAGGGATGGCACCACCCACAATGGGCTGGGCCTTTCCCGATTGGTCACTAATTGAGACAATGCCTTATAGCCAGATCTTAGGGAGGTGTTTCCGCAACTGAGACTCCTTCCTCTCTGATGACTCCAGCTTGTGTCAAGTTGCCTCACAAAACCAGCCAGTACATCAGGTGAGCCTTTTAGTGACATCATAGTGAGTAAGAAATGCTTCTCAGGATGGGCTCACGCACGGCATAGGCAACCCAATTTTGGGCATCTTTTCCCCACCTATCTCTATCTGGAAAACAAAAGTTAAGTATCTTTTATAGAGAAGAAAGTGTTTGTGTGGAAAATTACTGAGAGCAGAGTGTAGAAAAAGACCATTGTATTTCCACATGCACTCCTTCCTGTTACTCCTATAGGGCTGGGAGCCAGACACACACACACACACACACATACACACACACTTCTAAGAAGGTTCTAGAGGTACAGTTTTGCCTCCTACTCTAGTAAACAATGTAGAGAGTGTGGCCGGCAACTTCCTTTTGCTGAGAGTAGCCAGATTTCTTTTCCTGTTGCTCTGCTCTTACACATAACCTCTCATGCACTTTCAGCATATGCATGACACAGCATTTGTGTTGGCCTCATGTTCTCATTTGCACAGGGGCTGGCAGAGTAGAGGAATTCAGCTGTGCCGTGGAATTCCTGATGGAGCCTGCGAGAACGTTGCCAGGCCGCAAGCAAGCTCACACTTGTAAGTCTAACTATAGTCTATAATGGAAAGAACTTTGGGCTTTCCTTTTTTTGTTTGTTTTTTAATGACAGGCTTCCCAAATTATGTACATCAGAAACTGCATAGTAAGCTATTCTAGGTGTCTTCGTCTGTTTGGGCGATACAGCAAAATGTGAATAAAGTGGTTCATAGACAGTCAACATTTATTTCTCATGATTCTGGAAGGTAGAAAGACTAGCTGGCGGTCAGGGCCTGGTGAGGGTTTGCTTTCCATGACCTCTAGAGTCTATTTCGTCTTTGTATTTGTCTGTGCTTGGAGTTTGTTGTTATAAAGAAAGAAAAAAATCTCAATACGGAGTCAGGTGCCAGATGCAGGGTGAACACCTAGTAGTCTAGAGAGGCAGAGAAGGCACGCAGCTGACCTTCCTACTCAGCTCACATCTCAGAAGGAAAAGGCCTCTCCTGCTTTTCCACACTGTCTTAAATACCCTTCAACTCAATGTCCCTCCTTCCTCGTTTTCTTATGTCACTTGGTTGCTTGCTCTGCCTCTTGACCTAGGGTTAACTTTACTTAATCCTGTACAGAAAGCTATTGGATAAAAGGTGTGTGCAGGGCTGAACCACACCATAACCACCTGTTTATAATAAACAGAGAGTTCGAAGGTGAAAGACTGAGTCATACCACAATTAGAAACAGGTTTTTACAGTTCCCAGTCTCGGGGTTCACAATATGATCAAATATCCTGCAACAGTTTCTTGTCGCTTTTGTTTGCTTTGGGGAAGGGCTATTACCATATAGCACAGATTGGCCTTCCAATTGGCCTCAGGCTGGCCTCAGCCTCCCAATTACAGGGGTTGCAGGCAAGTACCACCATACTGGTTCTGGGGCCTCTTTCATAGGGGCATTAATCCCTTTAATGAGAATGGGAGAGTGACAGTCCTCACCTCCAGCAATGACTTTCCCTGGCTTCTAAATAGAGGCAGCTATTTTCTCAAAGTCATATGATTTTTAAATTAAAGAACTTTTACTTTGGCCTGTCCAAAAAAAAAAAAAAAAAAAAAAAAAAAAAAAAAAAAAAAAAAAAAAATTGGCTAGATTTGGAGACAGAAAAAGTAAATGATAATAATTGTAACTAATGAGGAGGTGTGGTTTTTTTGGGGGGGGCATTTTGCTTTAATAAATACAGAATTTCTGTTCAGAATGGTAAAAACTCTCTGGAAATAGTGGCTGGTACACAAGGTTGTGAATACCCTTAATAGCATCCAATTGTAGTCTTTCCCCCCTGCCCCTGTTTTATTCTGAGAGAGGATTTCTCTATTTAACCCTTGCTGTGCAGGAACTCATTATACACAGACCAGGCTGGCCTTGAACTCATGGAGATCTGCCTGACTCTGCCTCCTGAGTGCTGGGATGAAAGGCGTGCACCACCATGCTGAACTGTGGTCTTAAAAAAGGATTTGAATGGCAAAAGAGGCAATTCCCTGAAATGGGCATAAGATTAGATAGTTTCCTAAAGACCTTCAGATGCCTCTCCAGCATGTGCAAGGCTGCCCTGGGTTTATTCACGGTTTCAACTAGTCTTTCTCTTGCTGTGATGAAACACCTTGACCTAACTCAACTTGAGGAGGAAGGTGTTTATTTGGCTTACACTTCCCCTTTGCTGTTCATCAGTGAAGGAAGTCAGGACAGGAACTCAAACAGGGCAGCAACCTGGGGTGCTGGGGGTTGGCCTGGTCCTCAAGATCAGACCGCTGCCCAGAGGAGCACATTCTCACGCGCACCTGTCCTTGTTCTGTCGACCTTGCCGAAGAAGCTATTCCTGGGCGGTTTAATAATAAAATGTTGACACCCGTGCGCGCAGGCCAAAGGAAGGGAGGCATGGCTGAAGTTCACAGGCTTTGAGGAGCGGAGGATCTTGGGAAGGGGAGGGGCAGACAAGTACGGAGGACAAAGGAGGGAGAGGTGGTGATGGGTTAGCGTGGCCGGCAGGGAAGGAGAGAAACATCCCAGATGAGAGAATAAGCAAGTGCTTATGGGATTGTGCATGGGAGGTAGCCCATATAGAAATGATTAGAGCAGACGGCATGGGGTGGGGGCTCGAGCAGATAAAGATAGCTTAGGAGGTAACACCTGTCATGCCCTAGGTGCTATAAGGCTAAAACCTATCAGGTGTCTGTGTCTTTTATTGATTGTGACATCAGGCTAGATAATACTGCTAGTATAATTATAGGACTAATAGCAAACATTACTAGACCCTACTTTTAATTTAACCACTACACGGGAGCCGAGGCAGAGGCTGTGGAGGGGTGCTGCTTACTGGATTGCTCCTCACGGCCCCCTCAGCCTGCTTTCTTATAGAACCCAGGGCCACCCAGGGATGGCAGCACCTACAATGAACTGGGCCCTCCCCCATCAGTTGTTAATTAAGAAAATGACCTGCATCCGGACCTCATGGAGGCATTTTCTCAGTAGAGGGTCCCTTCTTTCAGATAAGTCTAGCTTGTGTCAAGTTGATGTAAACCAAGAACCAAAACCAAACAACCTCCCAAGTCCAAGATCCCATGCTGGTCAGAAACTTACTGCCTGTGATGAGGACTGCTTCCCTTCACACACTCCTCCACAGCCCAGCACCTGTACTTCTGGGACAGCATTTGGGTTGGTTTGGTGATATATAAGGGCAATCAGAGAACCATCACGCCAGTTTTCCCAGCACCACCGTACATAGTCTCATACATAGCTAAAAAGACAGCCATGTGGATGTCTGCTTGACAGCAGGTGGCAGAATAGATAAATTCTGCTACAGTAAACCTGTACTATAATGTTCTACCCACCAAGAAGGTGTGCCCATGCCAGAATTTCCCCAATTACACTAGATAAAGGAAGCTGTATTGGCTAGGTTCTTTCCCTCCCCCCCCCCCTTCAATTTAACACAAGCCAGAGTCATCTGGGAAGAGAGTACTGTTAATCCCAAAGATTCAAGGAGAAAGACCACTGACTCAAAATCATCATGGCCAAATGAACTAAAGCAAACAATTAATTAAATGAAGCTTTTTAAAATTTCTGTACATGAGCTTAGCTGTCTCTCTCTAAGGTAGGGTTTAAGAGATCATCATTGGACATGAGGAAGACACGGTTTCTAAAGCTCAGAGGTAGGAGTTTCCAAATGGGGGACTTGGAAGGCAAAATTAGCAAGGTTATGAAAGAAGAACGTAAGATTAATAAGTTAGTCATAACAATCTCCCGAAACAAAGAGACAGTTGCCAGGGGGCATAACGAGGCAGTCGTAATGAGGTGGTGATACGTAGTCAAAGTAACCTTTTGAAACAAAGGGTTTTGAGAGGGTTTATTAGACCTTTTGAAACAAAGGCATTGTTGCCATGACCTAAAACAGACAGTCTGGAGCCATTTGCAGTTAAGGTTATAGGTGGGGCTTAGCCCGGTCCTGAGAAACAGAGGTTTCATCATAAATAGGACCGAGCCTAGTTTGTCTTTACTAGAAGATGGCTGTTAAGCCTAAGGCGAAGGCAGGCTGCTTCATCCATTGGGCACCTCTGTTGAATACATGCCTCCATCAGACTGGCCTGTAAGCAAGTCTGTGGGGCATTATCTTGAATGATGATCATGCTGGCTAATTTTTAATGTCAAATTGACACAGGCTAGAATCACTTTGGAAGAGGGAATTGAGAAAAGGCACCCAGCAGATTGGCCTGTTTGGATGATTTCTTGATTGATCAATGATGCTGGAAGCCCCCCCCTCACCATGAGTGGTGCCACCCACTGGGCTGGAGGCCCTCACTAGTGTAAGAAAGTAGACTAGGCAAGCTACAGGAAGCAAGCCAGTAAGCAGCACTCCTCCGTGGCCTCTGCATCAGCTTCTGCCTCCAGGTTCTTCCTCTAACGTCCCTGACTGATGGACTGCAAGCTGTAAGATGAAACAAATCCTTTCCTCCTCAAGTTGCTTTTGGTCATGGTTTATTGTTGTTGTTTGTTTGTTTGTTTTTTAGTTTTTCTAGACACAGTCTCTCTGTGTGGCCTTGGCTGTCCTGGACTCACTATGTAGACCAGGTTGGCCTCGAACTCACAGAGATCCACCTGCCTCTGCCTCCCAAGTGCTGGGATTAAAGGCGTGGTCCCCCATACCTGGCTGGTCATGGTGTTTTATCACACCAATAGAAGCCCTAACAGAGTGGTTGGTGTGGGAGGGCCCTGCAGGAGGAGGGCTTGAGCTTTATAGGAAAGCAGGCGGAGCGAGACACAGAAAACCAGCTGGTAGCAGCGTTCCTCCAGGCTCTTGGCTTCTCTCCGTGATGGACTACGACTTGAAAGCCAAGAAGGCCTTCCCTCCCCACGTTGCTTCTGGTCTTTGTGCTAGCCACAGCAACAGGACTCTAAATAGGACCAAAGCCTTCCTCCAAGGAATGCAGGCTCTCTGGCCCCTTGCTTGTGAAAACACTGAAAGGCAAGGTGAATCGATAACGCACAGAAGGTCAATGATTATGTGAGGCTGAGGTGAGGCTGGGAAGCTATGTGAATGTGGTGGAGATTATGGGATGTTTTATAGAAACAGAAGAGAGAAAGTCACAAATCAAGACACTTTAGAATACGTTGGTAGGTACATTGGATAGGCAGATGACAACAAAGTGAGGAAGCTCTGTTGGTGGCCTCAGCAAAACAGTTCTAGAACTCACGGAATGTGGCCCAATGGTTAGCAAGGCTACGATAGGTGTGTCTCCAGAGAACTGCGTGTCCTGAGGACTTCATGCTGTTATGGAGCATATCTCTGCGTGTTACCTCTGTGGTCCTTATAATCCCCTTAATATGTCAATTGTGTGAGCACTAAAAGGGGGCTCCCAGCCCCTCACTGGGCAGGATCATTCACATACACAATCACAATGCTTGATCTCTTTCAGGCATTGCTGCTGGAGCAGATTAGTGATTCAACCATCTCTAAAAACAACCTGCAGATGTAGATTGCTAGCAATGATCATTGCCCTTACAAAGGATTTGGAAAAATAGATTGTTCAACAAGGTTAGGTAAAGATGTTTTTGCTGGTGACTCTAACGTAGAAAGTCTTAGGGAAAAATAGATTGTTTAGCAAAGTAAGGTAAAAATGTTTTTGCTGTTGGCCCTGATGCAGGAAATCTTAATTTCAATTGAAATTAGGAGAAAGTACACTCTTTATTAGTAAAGCTAGGGACTTTTTGAGGTTGGCGAAGCAAGGACAATGGCCCATAGCAGCGTTGGCTGATGTGACTCTCTCAACCTGGGCTGGTGACTGAGATGACGATTGATTTCCTTATTCTATTTTTCTGCCCTCAGCTTCCTGATATGATTTAATAAAACATATTAATAAGTGGATGAGCACTTTTAGGACTTAAAGTAGAAATGGCTGATTACTTTTACATATGAGTTTAGATTTGTGATTCTTTTAAGATCTTTAAGCCGGGCGTGGTGGTGCATGCCTTTAATCCCAGCACTCAGGAGGCAGAGGCAGGCGGATCGCTGTGAGTTCGAGGCCAGCCTGGTCTACAAAGTGAGTCCAGGACAGCCAAGGATACACAGAGAGACCCTGTCTCGGAAAACCAAAAAAAAAAAAAAAAAAGATCTTTATAAGATTACTTCTTAAGATAATTGATTCCTTCTTTGTAACTGCAAATTGCAGCCTTGCCAGTAAAGAAAAGCTGGCTGAGAAATTCCCTTGCTTGCTTATACTCTGTTAATATGTAACAAGTTGCTTATGTACAAATGTATGTGAGTTCTCAGAAATAACTTGTCACTCATGTTTGTTCCTTACTCATAATACGTAAAACACTTGGTCATGTGAAGGAATTGTGGAACATGATTTTCTTATGTATATCCATTGTAATAATTTATCTGTAGAGAAATAGAATGTAAACACATTGTGGTTTTTATACTGCTTGAAAGATTTTGTTGGGGTGTATAAACTGTGAGAATAAGGAGAAGAATAAGGATAAGGATGAAAATAAGATAGTAAAAGGAGAAGAAGAAGAGGCTTGTTGAAACCTACCTGTTGAAGTCTGTCTTACTTCGTCGTCTAGTGTAAATGTGTGTGTTTATTTTCTCTCCTTCGTTCCCTTTCTTTTTTAGATGCTTGCCACCATCAGTGGAAGCCCCCACTTGCCATCATCAGTGCAAGCTCCTCGCTAGGAGCCATCAGCCCTAGTCCCAGTTTGCCACCATCAGTGGAAGCTATTGGCCGGTCACTATCACATGCAGCCTGGGAGGTTGCCCTCAGAGAAACAGGGTCACCAGCCAGCCAGCCAGCCACAGGAGTCAGTTTTCCCCAGTTGATGTCAAAGGTGGACCTTGATAGTGGGAGATAGGGATCTGTTTATACATTCCAAAAGAACCTACCAAACAGTTACAGGGTGTTAGATCACAGACAGAGGTAGGAATAAATGGCTCCCGGGGCCTAATTGTTACCCAAGATAAATTGTAATTAGGCTCCTAATTGTACGCCTTCACAATCACTGAAATTCTAATCTGCTAACCAGCCTTTATATGAGATTCAATATAGTTTTGTTTTGGAACCTTTTGTTCACAGTGCGTAAAGAACTTTCTCATTTTATAGCTGCCTAAACTTTTGTCACAAGGATATACCACAGTTTATTTAACTAATTCTGCATTAATGGACAATGTGATTTTTAAAAACAGTTTCTTTATTCTCAATATTTGTTTTTAGATTTATTTATTTTATGTGTATTAGTGTTTTACCTGCATGTATGTCTGTGTTTCATGTGCATGACTGGGCCATCAGATCACCGGACACTGCAGTTCTAGATGGTTGTAAGCCATTGTGAGGGTGCTAGGAATTGAACTTGGGTTGTCTAGAAGAACAGTAAGTCCTCTTACCCAATGAGCCATCTCTCTAGCCCTTGGTGGTAAGAATTTTGTTTGGTGACAGGGTTTCTCTGTGTAGCCTTGGATGTCCAGGACTTGCTTTGTAGACCCTGCTAGCCTTGAACTCACAGTGATCCACCTGCCTCTGCTGCCCTGAGTGCTGGAATCAAAGGCATGCACCACCATGCCCGGCTTGATGGTAGAAATTTTAATAGAAATTTCTATTTATGACACTGAAGTGGTGAAATGCTTTCTTGTTTGGTTGGCTAATGGCTCTCAGTAAATGCTGTATGTGGCCTATGCTTAATTTTTGTTTTAATAGTGTCCCAGCCTGGCCTTGAACTCATACTCTGGCCAAGGATGAGTTTGAGCATTACAGACATGTTCTACCACACTCAGAGGCCTACTAGGGATCAAACCCAGGGCCTCGGGCGAACCAGGCAATTTATTCTACCAACTGAGCTACAGCCCCCATTCCCTGAGGCCAGGTTTCTTATTTCTTCCCTTCACTCTCCCCATTCTTTTTGTTGCTAGCTACAGTGATAGGGAGTTTGGGACCTTTAGTTTCAGAGTCACTGTGCTGGCTAGTTTTTTGTTTTTGTTGTTTTTGTTGTTTTTGTTTTTTTGTTTGTTTTCTTTCTACTTGACACAAGCTAGAGTCACTGAAATAGGAGAGAGCCTCAACTGAGAAAATGCCTGGGTAAGGTCAGGCTGTAGGCAGGCTCATAGGGCAGTGTCTTAGTTAGTGATTGATGGGGGAGGGCCCAGTCCATTGTGGTGAGGTCATCCCTGGGCTGGAGGTCCTGAGGTCTATAAAAAAGAAGGCTGAGCAAGCCACGAGAAGCTGGCAAGCAGCACCCCTCCATAGCCTCTGTACCAGTTCCTGCCTCTAGGTTCCTGGCCTGTTTGAGTTCCTGTCCTGACTTCCCTCATTTTTGAACAGTGATGGGGAAGCATTATCCAAATAAACCCTTTCTTCCTCGAGTTGCATTTGGTCCCTGTGTTTCATCGCAGCAACAGCGACTGTAACTCAGCCACCAAGGTGTCCTTTCCTACTGCTTTTAGTCAGCGTTCATCGGGAGATCTTGTTAGAATAAAGATTTCCACCCCAGGTTGTGGTCTGAGAGTGTAGATTTTGGAGATGCCTTCAGTAACTAAAGGCTGCTGATGAGAAAGCATTGCCTTGCACGGCATCTGGATGGGCTTTCACAAGAAGGAAGCATGCACATGACTCACCAAGCTGCTTTGTGCAAGTTAACATGCGTTGTCACGGTCCCTGATGAGAACAGCTTGTTAGAATACTGGGGGAAAAAAAAAAAACAAAGTTGGTAAACCTGTTTATTAACCTGTTGAGTTAGTCACCTGTGTTGGTTGGTGACTTTATCCTCTGTCCCTTACTCAAAACTGCAAGTGTTTAATAACCTCAGAGTGTCTGCCAGTCAGTAATGTCAGGATTCTCTTCTGAAAGCAACACAGAGGATCAGAACCTTCACCACAGTTTTTTTTTTTTTTTTAGTTTTTTTTTTTGTTGTTGTTTTTTTTTTTTTTTTTTGGAGGAGGGTCTTTTAATCTTCTTTTTCCTGAAGCTATCTCCAGGTCTTGGTGTGAATGGGGACTTCTCCTATTGCCAGATGTCTTTCTCCTGTTCCTCCTGACCACTGCTACAGGGTGGCTTCCGGATCAACTTGTTTCTCATGGGAGAGAAGAACCCAACCGGGGCAGGAGGAGGGGAGTGCCCGCCGAGATGAGCCCACAAGTCTGGATGTGAGAAAGAAGGTGCCTCGGGATGCTTCTACAGGGTCTGCGCCTGGTGCCTTGGGTGCTGGCTTCACTTGAAAATTTTTGTTTTTCAAGACAGGGTTTCTCTGCGTAGCCTTGGCTGTCCTGCACTCGCTTTGTAGACCAGGTTGGCCTTGAGCTTATAGGGATCTGCCTGCTTCTGCCTCCCCAGGTGCTGGGGCAGGTGATGCCATCGCTCCTGGCTTCACTTGAGAAATGTTCAAAGATTTATTTGTTTGTTTTATTTACTTTACCTCTTGATTGCAGGCAGCTTCTCTTCCCTCCTCTTTTCCCAGTTCCTCCCTCACACCATGCCCATCCTCCCTCCCTCCTTTTCTCCTCAGAGGCCTCCTGTGGATATCAAACTGCCTTGGCCTATCAAGTTACAGTAGGACTAAGCACATCTTCTGTTGTGGCTACACAAGGCAGCCCAGGTAGGGGAAAGGTGCCTAAAGGCAGGCAGTAATGTCAAGGACAGCCCCTGCTCCTGTTGTTAGGAGTTCCACATGAAGACAGAGGTGCACAACTGTTACATGTGTGCAGAAGGCCTAGTTCCATCCCATGCATGCTCTCTGGTTGATGATTCAGTCTCAGTGGGCACCTATGGGCCCAGGTTAGTTGGTTCTGCAGGTTTTCTTGTAGTATATTTGACTTTTCTGGCACCTTCAATGCTTCTGCAGGATTCCCTAAGCTCCACCTAGTGTTTGGCTGTGGGTCTGTGCATCTGTTTCCACCAGCTGCTTGGTGAAGCCTCTCAGATGACAGTTATGCTAAGTGCCTGTCTGTAAGTATAGTAGGATATCATTCATAGTGTCAGGTGGGCTCTCTCTCATGACATAGGTCTCAAGTTTAGCCAGTCATTGGTTGGCCATTCCCTCAATTTCTGCTCCATCTTAACCCCTGCACATCTTTTAAGCAGAACAAATTGTGGGTTAAAGGTTTTGTGGGTGGGTTGGTTTCCCATCCCTCCACTAGAAGTCTTTTCTGCTTACAGGAGATGGCCAGTTCAGGCTCCGTATCCCCCATTGCTAGGAGGCTTAGAAAGGGTCACCCACATAGACTCCTGAGAAGTTTCCATTGTCCTAGTGTCCTACCTTCTCCAAGGGAAGCACTCTCATTCCAGTTTCTCTCTTCCTCCATCCTCCCCCAATTTTATCCCTCCTGCTCCCCTTCATATCTTTTCTCCAATGTAGTTCACTCTCTCCATCCATCCTCAATGAATGTCTATTTCATTTCCCCTTCTCAGTGAGATTCAAGAGTTTCTCCTCCTTGTGAATTAGCTTTTTTTGGGTCTGTGCATTGCAGCATGGTTATCCTGAACTTTATGGCTAATATCCACTTATAAGTGAGTATATTCCATGTTGGCCTTTGTGAATCTGGGTTACCTCAATCAGGATGTTCTTTTCCAGTTCCACCCATTTTTGCCTGCAGATTTTACAAACTAGTACAACCACTTTGGAAATCTATCTGGTGCTATCTCAGAAAACTGGGAATAGGGCTTCCTCAAGACCCAGCTATTCCACTCCTTGGAATATACCCAGAAGATGCACCAGCACACAGCAAGAAAATTTGCTCAACCATGTTCATAGCAGCCTTATTCATAATAGCCAGATCATGGAAACAGCCTAAATGTCCCTCAGTAGAAGAATGGATAAAGAAACTATGATCTCATTGTTTTTAATAGCTGAGTAGTGTAAAATTACCACCTCATTTTCTTTATTCATTCCTCCCAGTTGAGGGATATCCAGGTTGTTTCCAGTTTCTGGCTATTCAAATAAGGCTTCTATAAACAGAGTTGGACAAGTGTCCTTGTGGTATGGTGGAACGTCTTTTGGGTATATGGCCAGGAATGTATAGCTGGGTCTTGAGGTAGAACTAATCTAAGTTTTCTGAGAGAGCACCAGATTGATTTCCAAAGTGGCTGCACAAGTTTACACGCCCTCCAGCAATGGAGAAGTATTCCCCTTTCTCCACATCCTTACCAGCATGTGCTGTCACTTGAATATTTGATCTTAGCCATTCTGACGTGTGTAGATGGAATCTCAGAGTCATTTTGATTTGCATTTCTCTGGTGACTAATGATACTGAACATTTCTTTAAGTGCTTCTCAGCTATTAGAGATTCCTCTGTTGAGATTTCTCTGTTTAGAGCTGTACCCCATTTTAAAATTGGGTTCTTTGGTTTGTTGATGTCTAGTTTTTTGAGTTCTTTATATATTTTGAGTATCAGCCCTCAGATGTGGAGTTGATGAAGATCTTTTCCCATTCTGTGGGCCGCCATTTTGTCCGCCTTTTGCCTTACAGAAACTTTTCAGTTTCATGAGGTCCCGTTTATTAATTGTTGATTTTAGAGCCTGAACTGTTGGTGTTCTGTTCAGGAAGTTCATCTCCTGTACCAATAAGTTCAAAGCTCTGCCATACTTTTTCTTCTGTCAGATTTTATGTATCCGGTTTTATGTTGAGGTCTTTGATCCTCTTGGAATTGAGTTTTGTGCAGGGTGATAGATATGGATGTATTTGCATTGTTTTACATGCAGATATCCAGTTAAGACCAGCACCATTTGTTGAAGATGCTTTCTCTTTTCCATTGTATAGTTTTGTCTTCTTGAGAATTTTTAACATGATTTTTATTTATTCATTGACAATTTCATACACATACACAATATATCTTGGTCACACTGTTGTCTTTTATTTATTTATTTATTTATTTTTATACATATGGATGTTTTGCTTGAATGTATGTCTGTATACCATGTTCTTATGTGCCTGGTGCCCGGGGAGTCAAGAAAATCCCCTCGGAATGGAGGTATAGACAGTTGTGAGCTGCCATGTGGGTGCTGGGAATTGAACCCTGGTCCCCTAGAAGAGCAATCAGTGCTGTTAACCACTAAGCCATCTCCCTAGCCCCTTGAGTTCTCTTTTACAAATAAGAATACTGAACCTCAGAGATATTAAGTTACATTGGGGATAAGAACATTTTCAGGTGTGTGTCTCCCTGTGCATATCATTGATATTACATGCCAACCTTTCATATGGCATGGATGGGATTTCTAAGACCATTTTTACAGTTTGGTTATGCAGTCCAAAGAGACTTATAAAGATTGGCAGATACCTTTCAAACCTACTCAAACATAGAGCAGAGAATCATCATAGCTGATTTGTGCACATGCGTTCCATGTATATGTTAATGCAAAAATGTCCCTACAATATTACTTTTAAAGTTTGTGTGCTTTCAGAGCAAAAGAACCAAACACCAGTGAAATTAAAGTGGCCCTGACAAAATTCACCCTCAAGGATGCTGAGTTGCTAAGAAACCTATCTGTTTCAGCATTCTGCCAGCTCCTGGTATTTCCTCAAAAACCTGCATCCAGGTCAGCTTCAAAGTAGCCAGCCCCAGAGGGTCCAGCCTCACAGACTGCCTCAGCTAGGCCTTCAACTCTTGGGCAGCTAATAAAATAGCTAACTCAGGACCCAGTCAGCATACCAATTTTCTTGGGGTTCCCAAAGATGCTGTCACCTCCAGACGGCAGGAAGCAATCTAAAGAACACAACACCCTCCTTCCTGAGAGGTGGGGTGGATGGTTATTGGTCATGTGGTTGGTGGTAGATGTTTGTTGTCATTTTAGGGGTATTGGTTGCAGATTGTTAATGGTCTTGGTCAGGGAGGAAACAAAAGGAAAGAAGGTTAGATCCAGAGACTTCTCTTCTTTTTCTCTCACTCCCCTCTATCCTTCTTTCTTATCTATGGTTAGGGTATAAGGAGGTGAAGGGGTGAAAAGGCAGATTGTTGTATCTCCTTTTACACTAGAAGGTAACAAGTCTCAAATATTTTTAGGTTGATATGGATTTTGTAAGATAATAGAAAAAAATTGTTGAGACAGAGGTTTCTCTGAGTAGCCTTGGCTGTCCTAGACTCACTTTGTGGACCAGAATGGCCTTGAACTCACAGCGGTCTGCCTGCCTCTGCCTCCTGAGTGCTGGGATTAAAGGTGTGCACTACCACACCCGGCTGATAAAGGAAATTTAAGGTTATATTTGCTACAACATACTGTATATATGATTTAATTCTTGTTTAAGGCATATGTACATATGCAACTCATTTTAAAATGTAATGTAAAGTCCCAGTCTTATGAGAGCTACTGTCATAAACTGTTTAGAACAATTATGAAATACAAGTTAGTCATCAGTCACTTATAAATAATCATATTCTTTACTAATATAGTTGATTGCATGAGTAATCTTTATTTAGCCTGTTTGTCTAATTAGATATACTTTAGATAGATAAACGGTGCTCACACACTTCAGAGATCTGCAGAATGTGGCATTTAAGATGTTTTAATAGTAAAAGACTATGCTGACAGAGAGACATATCAGCTTGTAGCAGCAGCCCCAATCTCCTCTGAAGAAGAAGATGAGCACCAAAGAGCCTCCACCTGGAGCTTGCTTCCAACATGGCAAAGCTGGCCATGGGGCTATGAACTGCCCTTTACTTCAACTGCTGACAGCATGCTGTCCAAAAGGTGGACAAAGAAGACACCGGGAAGTAGACTGACCCATTTTGCCTAGACAAGATTGGACAGTCTGTCCGAGTTCCTGCTTCCCAGGAAAGTCTGTCAAATCTTCTGGGTCTGGTAGCTGAAGACAGATGTCACACCAACACAGAGGAACCACAGGTGACTATCCAGGTAGCCGTAAGTGTTTGTCTGTTTTTTGTTTGTTTGTTTGTTTGTTTTTAATTCAGAAGCCACTTACTCTGCACTTTCTGTTTATTCAGGTAAAATGTATCCTCAGATCTCTGATGGGATTAAAGATGAGATAATTATAGTCTTACAGTTTTTTTTTTTTTTTTGCTAAAGGCTAAATACATAAGCTTAAGTTGTAAAGGATCTAAGAAAGTGTTTTAGGGTCTAGAAGGATGTTTTAAGGTTGATTAATGTAAGTTGTGAAGGCTAGAGGGTGTGAAAGCTTAAATGGGGATAAAATGACTTAAGGTATAGAAATTTGGACTCAGTAATATACAATAGATAGTGGAGTACTTTCTCCAAAGTTGCCAAGTACAATTGGACTGGACATTGTGAATATAAGTTCTTACCCTGTTAGTTTTCATAATTGTTCTTATTGTATATTGTTTACTGGTGTGAGAGACAAAGCCATTTCTTGGACTAAAGGGAGGAGAAGTTGGAATGGCCTTCCCCCACATTGTATGAAGGTGTGTCCATGTATTTTCAGTTGCTGGATGCTGTGCTGTGCTGGCAGAGCTAAGTCCTGGCAGAATATTTGGTGGTGTCCTCTCAATAGCCCATTTCAAGCTTTCTTATATATATGTAAATGGTTGTCCTTTCTCACCTGCCCAGAAGATGATTCTCTGAGGTTATCATTAAAAAAAAAAAAAAAAGCTGCTGTGGTAAAGGTCATGCAGCCCTCAATACCAAGGGGCCACCCAAAGAGATGGATGGGCACTGTCCTGCTGCTGATTGGTTCAGACTGGACCGTGGCTTTTTGCATAATAAAGAGCTGGTACCTGAGCTGGGGCAGGAAGTGGGGGCAGAACTTCCGGGCAGGCGGAGATGCAGGCAGAATCAGGCTGAAGCAGACAGAAGCAGGAGGAAGCACAAGAGAGGAGGTGTGGAGTAGCTGGAAAGAGGGCATTGAGAAACACGTGGAGGGATGCAGTGGTGGAGAAGTTAGTCAGGTCAGGAGCTAGCTGAGGGACTGCCCCGGCAAAACGCCAACAGCTTTAGATTATATAGATGTCTCCGTGTCTTAATTAAACCTCAAGCAGGATCCATATAAACCTCCCATTAAGAAGCAGTCATTAAACATCTCCCAACAAAGAAAAGCCTAGGACCAGACAGTTTTAGTGCAGAATTAGCATTCTGTCGGTTGTCCAGCTTTGATATGGGGCCTTTCGTTTTGCCTTGTTTTGTCCTGTTTGGTGGTTGTCTCTGGGAGGTCTTCTCTTTTCTGAAAGGAAGTGGAGGTGGGCTGGATCTGGGGAAGAGGGGAGGTAGGGAGAGACAAGAAGAAGTGGAGGGAAGGGAAACTGTAGTTGAGATGCGTTGTGGGAGAAAAGAATCTATTTTCCATGACAAAAAGAGCAAGGGCTTCTGAGCTTGCTGCAGCCCAGCAAAGGAGGAGCGAAGCCACCTTGCCCTTCCTTGGTCTGAAGAGAGCAGGGGTGTTGTTTTTCTCTGAACACAGGAGGCACACCCTAGGTTCCCATTCCCAGGGCAATTTTCCATCTGCATTGCTTCTTCACAGACTGGCAAGGAGAGAGGGAATTAAAACCACAGAAGAGGGGCCAAGGAGATGGCTCCGTGTGTAAAGGTGCTTGCTGTACAAAGTTGAAAAACCAGAGCTGAATCCCTGGAGCCCGAGTAAAGGCAGAGAGAGAACTACTCCATGACTTGTCCTCCGACCTCCATAAACGCAGTGTCCCCCCATTATGCACCGGCTTGGTCAAGAGTACAGACATACGCATGTGTGCGCAGGCATGCACACACACATGCACACCAACCAACGAAACAAACAACAGAAAGGCTGAGGGCCAGTGAGATGCTTCTGCAGGTCCAGGCACTTGCTGTATAGACCTGGCGACCTGAGTTAAATCCCCAGATCCCATTTAAGCTGGAGTCCTGACTCTATAAAGCTGTCACACCAATGATCACCCTTGCCTAAGTGTTAAGTTTGAGGCCAAGATGGGATATATGAGACCCTGACTCAAAAAAAAAAAAAAAAAAAAAAAAAAATTTGAAATCTACTCAGCTATGTTTATACGAATGAACTTTCTAGAAGTGTGTTTTGTTTTGGACTGCTGGGGATTGAACTGGGGCCTTGTGCATAAGTGTGATGTCACTGAGCTCTTTCTCCAGCACTCTGAGAGGCAGTCTCACTTACCCAGGCAGGCCTGGAACTCACTCTGTAGCTGAGACAGGCTTTGACCTTATGACCTCCTCAGTCAGCTGAGGAGCCGGGATCACAGACTGTGTTACCAGGCCTGGCTTGAAGCTCATCCTTGCTTTATGCTTCCTTCTTACTGTAAGTTGTACTTCTAGCTCTGACATCCACAACTTTGGCTTCGTCTCCTTATACTTTCTTCTGATTTTGTCCTGATATGAAGCACTGAGGCCAGCATGTTGAGGTGGATAGTGCAGTGAGTTGGCCATCTAAGAAAGACCCTGTAGAGATGGTTTCAGAAATTAACATGGGGAAACTAGTGTAGGGTAGGGCTTTTTTTTTTTTTTCCCCTTGGAGGGGGGTATGGAAACCAGAAGTCAACCCCTTTATATGTCAAGAATGGGCTCTCCACATGCATGTTTTGGCATTTTGAGACAAGCTCTTGTTCCAGGCTGGCTTCAAACTCATGCCATATTCCCAGAAAGCTAACTCAGGGTTAACTGAGCTCAGGGTTAGCATGGGCTATCTCGTGCATTTCAAGGTCATGTGGGTTACAGAGACCTTCAAAACAAACAAAAGTGGCCAAAATAAAACAAAAACTACAGCCAGGTGTGTTGGCACACACCTTTATTTTTGTTTTTGTTTTTGTTTTTTCAAGACAGGGTTTCTCTGTGTAGCCCTGACTGTCCTGGACTCACTTTGTAGACCAGGCTGGCCTTGAACTCACAGCGATCCGCCTGCCTCTGCCTCCGAGTGCTGGGATTAAAGGCGTGTGACACCACGCCCGGCTTTGGCACACACCTTTAATCCCAGCACTCGGGAGGCAGAAGAAGGCAGATGACTGTGAGTTCGAGGCCAGCCTGGTCTGTGAAGAGAGTTCCAGGACAGCCAGGACTATTACACAGAGAAACTATCTCAAAACAAAACAAAACAAAAACAACCCCCCCCAAAAAAAACAACAACAAACAAACCCAAACCCAACCCAACCCAAACCCCAAAAACCTTCATTGAGATTCCATCTCATCCATGAGAATGGCATCAAGAAAAAAACACGTTGGCAAGAATGTGGGGAGAAAGGAACCCTAACATACTGTTGGTAGGATGTAATTAGCTAAGCCCCTGTGGAAACCCGCAGGGAGTGTCAAGAGAAGTGGCTAGTGATTAAGAGCACTGACTACTGGTCTAGAGGACCTGGGTTGGATTCTCAGACCTTAGGGAGGTGCACAACTTGCTGTATCTCATTTCAGGGCAACTGATGCCCCCTTCTGGCCGCCAAAGACACTACAAGGTGCACAGACATGCAGAAACAGTAACCACACATACAAAAATAACTGAGTCCAGTCAGTATAGAGACATCACGTTTACCTCACTTTCACAACAGCCAACGAATGGGATGATCCTGGTATCTATCAGTGGGTGGATAAGGAAAACGGACATAAACACAAAGAAGCTTTACTCAACAATGAAGGATGCAATCACGCTCTACGCAGGATAATGGAAATCATGCTAAGTGAAATAAGCCAACCTCACAACCGTTTTCTCTTCTATGTGGAAATCAGGGAAATGAAGGACAGAATTAAAAGGGAGATGCTAAGTAAGTGGAAGGGAAGTGGTGAAGGCAGAGGGTAAGGCTAACCTGGGGTGAATACATCAATGTGTAATATTGTATGGAAACATCAATATGAAACTTCTGAATCACTTATACTAAATGAATAAAAATGATCTGTATGATTTTAGCTCACCAAAAAACCTATTTGTGTTGGGAGCAGGAAAGAAATTTGAAGAGAACTCCTGTTCCCCTCCAGTAGAGCCTAAGAACTGATGGTCACAGCAGCATATATGATGGTGACTATAAACCTGTTAGTGGCCTTGGACCTAGAAGTCAGCAACTAGTTCACTTGCATTGTACACCTCGGGGAAACTACTGTCAGAACTCTCTATTACAAGCTGCCTCCAAGCACAGCCCTTTCCCCAGTGCTGGGGATTGGACCCTGGTAAATACATGCTAATAAGCATCTCTACTGTTGAAGGCTCTTCCCAGAGCTCCCAGCCTTTTTGCATGGCTTGCTCTGAGTGACTATCTAGAATGACCACCCACGTGGCATGCCAATACTTCTCGCCTTTTTAGAGATGGAGTATGGCATAGCAGGAAGTACAAAGCTTCAGACAGGTGGGTCAGGATCGAATCCCACTGAAATCTCTTGTCTAACACTGTGGAAATGTTGCTTACCAGGGTTCAACTACCCCCATTCAGAGCCAACCCAGCTATGTATAGCGACTCTGAGTAGAGTGGTGTGTAAACACAGTGTAGTGGCTCAGGACAATAGCTACGGAGATAGTGTCTGTCTTTGGCAGCTCCAAACTCTGGTAGGTGAAAAAAAGAAACAAGTAGACCCGGTGACAACACATTTATTTCCGTGCCCTTTTGTGTGACTGGGAGGTGCTTCCAATAATTGATTAGATCGTAACAATGAAAATTCCAGAAGGTAAACTAGTGGTTTATTGTTGCTCACGAGCATAAGGTAAACAGACATATGGTACCACATAAGGGAACATGTCTAACCTTTTGGCAGGATGAACCACGAGACTTTGGCAACAGCCTAATCAGACTCCTAGGCTTCTAAAGCTTGTGGCAATCTTCAGACACAACGGGAAAAGGTGAATTTAATGCTTGAGCTTCAGAAATGTAACCATGCTGCTTAGGAACCTGGGAAAGGCCAGCATCACCCAAGGCTGCCCTAGTTCCTATCTGTGTGATACACTGCTTTACTGCTGAGTGAGAACAGTTGGTGGCCACACTCCAGCAGCGGTGGTTGTTTTTGTGGACTTAGTGTTTGTTGAAAATAGTCACTTCCTTCAGATGGTAGGCATTTATGTAGTTTTAACTGAACCTCTCCTGCCACAAAGGATCTCCTAAGGATCCTAATTCTAAGCGTTGAACAGTAAATTCAGCTTCCTGTTAGAATCAACCATTTTCAAGCAGCTTTGTTATTGTGTGTGCTCCCTTTCAGGGCTTTTATTACCGCTTTTCACATCTTACAGCGCCTACTTTCTGAGGGTTTGGTGCATGTTGCAAACAAGGTACTCACCACTAGAAGAGGATCTATGACTGTGTGGATTACCAAGGATGAGATTTACAATAAATTAAAATTCTACATTGTTGGAAATAGACGAGACAGGAGTTCTCGGATCCTAGAAAGTACTATGGCTAAGGAAGCAGAGAACCCAAATTAGGAAGCCAGCTCCTGGAGCCTAACTCAGCCTAGTGAACAAGGAGTTGAGTGCCACTCCAGGAGTGAGCTAGCAAGGAACAGGCACCACACAGCCTTTCTTTGGAGGTTAAAGTGCAGGCTATGAAATGGCGTATAAAACAGTGCATGAAATAGTGCAATCCCAAGGTGCCATCAGTTTTTGTTGTTGTTCATGACGCATAGCCTATTTTTTACATGTCCATTTTCTCTAAAAAAAAAAAAAAAAAAATCCAGCTGTAGTGACACCTTTTAGCTTATTTATTTAGGCATTAAACTCTGTTTTACCCACTCTTGGGCTACATAGAATATTTTACCATTTTAACATAGAATATTAGCGCATACATCTTGAAACTACTGAATTTAAGGCAAGCCCCTGCGAGTTCAGTACTCCAAAAAACATGTTTTACAAAAAAAAAAAGTTGATTCTCAACCAGTGGTTTTAGACCTGGGGCATCCCAGCAGTCTTCACGACAGTTGGACTACTGTTAACTGATGCCCCCCTCAAATTACCTCCAGGTTCTCTACATCAGAAGAGAAGTTTGAAGAGCTTCTGTAACCCAAGATGGGTAGAAACCAGGAGAGCAAAGTGTGTGTGGGAGGTGAGCAGGGTTCTGCAGGGCAGGGGCCAGTCCTCTTCACCTCCCATCAACATCTTTTCATGTTTGTATGCCTGTGTGTAGTGTGTACCACGGGTAAACTTATGTGTGGGAATGACCCCAACAGAGGAATCTCTTCTGGGTGGAAATACTTTATGAAATGTGCTGTAAACCACCTACAACACTTAAGGTTCTGCCAGGAAATGCAAGAGGTCTCTCTCAGCAGGCTAGTTAAGCTTTCCTGTGGCGAGTCAGTTTTAGCTATTAAGATAATGTATGATTTTGAGAACTCAAATGCCACTATGCTATCCCAAAGCTAGCATTACAGCTCCCCAATACTGTCTTAATACATGAAGGCAGCTTCCTAACATGTGTCAGCTACTCCGAGTAAAGTCGAAGACAAGCAAGCCATAGTGTTTATTCTCAGCTACAGACACTCAAGAAACAAGCACCGTCAAGCTGATGGCTGAGAACCACAGGTTCACTATGAGAGCCGTGTACTTGCACTAGCCAATGAAGACTAGAGATTACACTTAGGCTAGTTAGATGTAGTTTGAAGAAAAAAAAAAATCGAGACATTTTTAATAATTATTGAAGAAATAACATCGGGCTTATTTCTTTGATGCAGAAGGGTTATACTTTGAAAACCTGTACTCTGATGCTTCAAAAAGTCTTCCTCTACCAGAGCAGCAAGCTGGCAAAGCCAAGCTCTGAGCACTTGAGAGGCCTCTTCCAAGGCTATGGTGATACGGCTACATCCTAGGACTGTAAAAGTGATACCTGCTGAGAAAACAAGTTCCAGACAGGGACCTTATGGATGACCTTGGCTGACAAATCTTTTTAGGAAACTGTTTATTTTAAAATTATGTTCCCAACAAACCATGAAACACTTGGAGGCCACGGTATGGTTTCTCAGTGAAAACACACTGCGTTGTAGATGGACTTTCCAATCAGACAGAGACTTGAGCAAACCCTAAGGGCAGGGTCATGAAGGGACAATACTAAGAATGGGTAGGAGAATGCCACTTGGTAAAGTGATCTAAAGGATGCATAACATGTCACGTTGGACGGATGACAACCTCGCGCTTTTCTCCCATGGTGGGATTTACCAAAATCTTAGTTTTAGACAGGTGTCAACTTTCACCTGGAAAGGGACAGTTTTTACTACCTTACATCTAAATTTACTATAAATAACTGAAGTTCAAAGCAACATATCTTTAAAAGAACAAAACTACATAATTTAGCACATTAAAATAAAAATAGGACAGTGATAGCTGAATGTTTCAAAAATATACAGCTGGGGGAAAGAACCACTTTATACAATTTGAAAGGTGATAAAAGTGACCACTCAGAAGGTTGAACAGTGCAAGACCTGCTTTTCCAGTTACAAGCTCAAGACAGGAGTGCAAAGAAGACTAAAGCTTCTGCTCAGAGTTGTAACAAGAGCTTGAAAGTGGTGTTAAAAAGCTTTGCTCCGCTCACCCCTCAGAAATGAAATGATCAAACTTTTTTTCATGGTACACTTTTGTTCAATGAACTTTCCTTCAGTTGGGTGCCTAGTCAGTCATGGTGACCCATGACTACAGTCATACATCAAGATCACAACTAGTTCCCCGAGGTCTGAGTACTATAGGAGGAGCCTTGGATTTGGGGTTCTGTCTTAGCCAGTGTACCTGAACCCTACAAAGAAGAGATATGTCTATGGACTTTAACAGTCTCTTGTGCCTGTAGACCTGGAGGACAAATGGACTGAGGAGGAAGGTGGCAAGCGCTTACATCAGTGAAGGCGCAGCTCCATCATGTGGAGAGGATACAGGTTCAAGATCAACACCAGTGCAAGAGCTGTGAAGGGAGCTGACTAGGCAATGCATGCATCCATCCATGCAGATGTAGGGAATGGCCCAGAGAAAACTGAAAGCATGTATCTAACGGCTGCAAACATCCCTTGCCAGTAGTTTATAAAAATAGCCAGCACTGTAGAGGCCCTCTACAGTCCCCACTCTGCAGTCCTTCCGTTACCCATCACTTCAATACCAAAGCATGAACTGCTTCTCAGACATTCCAGACAAAGGTCACTTATAACAAACAAAAAGTCAACTTTTTAAAAAAAACAAGATAGTGTCCATTTAAAAAGTAGATTTTTTTTCTTTCAAGTGAACAGGACATTTTATGTATTAAACTTAACTTTTAGTCTGTCAAGAATGGGTTTGTTTAAAGTCCATATGTAATGTGCATATATGCAGAAACAAATAAACTTAACACATCACCTGCACAGGGGAAAAGTTAGCCCCAAACATGAGAGAACGGGCCTGGTTAGTACAAATCTATTGCAAAGTAAGAAGGTTCTGTGCATCAGCTCCACCAGAGAAGCGCGAAGGATGCCAACCACAAGAGCCAAGTGTAAGTTGTGTCTGATCGCCTGGAAGCCTAAGGGACACCATGTTGCTCCAGTACCCTGACAGGAGTGACAGCTCCAGCTCCCAGCCACGGGTGTCTTTCTCTGCAGCCAGAGCCGTGTTCCGACTTACTTTCTATTCCGAAGTCGTTTGGATTTCCTAAGAGAGTCTATGGCTTCTGTTGCCTTCCTTCGTTTCCGAGGAGACTCCTCACTCTGCCCAGACCCTGAGGATGTTCCTACTGCACTTTCCATGACTTCTCGAAGCTTCCGTTCCAGCTCCGCCAAGCGTGCATTCTGTTCACCTATGATCTGGGTCTGCTCTAGCAGTTTCTGGTCTTGGTCTTGAAGCTGTTTCTGCTGTTCTTGCACTTTGGTGCGAAGCTCAGAAATCTCACGCCTGAGGACAGTCACACCAGCACCATTGGTTTTAACCTGCTGCTGCAGTTTGGTGACCTCTTGTCTTGAGGGGTTTTGCTTGGAGAAGAGCTGCATTGTTGTCAGGGCTGCAGATGGCCCAGGAACTGTGGAGAAAGCATTTAAAAGGATCAATCATTCATGTTTCCTGTGGGAACACTTTGGCTTACTTTGGGTTCTTGGTTTGAAATGCACTTTAAGTTAGTAGTTGTGGTCACATGCAAAGTTAGCATGACACGGATCTAGAGAGCATAATTCAACCAAAGCCCAGAAGCAGGGAGCTGGGGGTGTAGCCTTGCAGCAGGGCATGTGCAAAGCTCTGGGTTCCATCCTTAGCACCAAAGCACCAAAGCATGGTCAAATGAAAAACTAAAGGTGCTATGTAATCATGCACGATTGTTATTAGTCACCGAAGACATGGTGTCGGCAGAGGACAGCTGCTGTGGTGGTGGTGCACAGCCACATTCTCAGCACTCAGGAGGGGAATACTGTAAGCTTGGGGCCAACATAGGCTCCACGAGGAGTCTGAGGCCAGTCTGGGCTATAGATACACATGGAAACGGACTACAAAAGAAAAACCAAAAAACCAAAAACGATACCTGGAGGAGAGCCCATGAGTCTTCCAGACACATCTGACCCTGGCAATTTCCTCTTCAGAATAGGAACAATCTTCTCGTCAAAGTACTCCATTGCCATGGAGGAAATATCCCGCAACTCCTGCAGCACCTCATGAGCTCGCTGAGGGGCTCTGGTAGAATTGACATATCTCAGCACACGGTAAATCTCATCAATCACCTACAATATGAATTCTCATTAGTTCTTTGTAAAGTTAAAACAGAAGAGATTCGCTAAATAGTAAAGATGGGATTACCACCTTATGGCTGCTGTGAAGTCTTAGAGAGCGTCTTAGCTCATGTACTTGTCATGGAGAATCCACAGCACAGGCTTTAGCACTTATGACAATATTTTTATGCTTAGCCTTAGGAAGCATCTTTACTGTACCAGGGTACTGGGCTAAAACTAAAGAGTCAGAACAAATAAAATACAGCTCTGCCCTGAAGGAAACCAGAGCAAAGGGAGAGACACAAGAATATACACAGTACAAGAACAGAGGGATTGCTAAAGGAACCAGAGACTTAAATGCAGGCATGTACTATGCATGGAGTAGGGTGAGTGACTACCCAAGTCCACACTCAACCCTGCTTCTGTCCCCAAAACTCAGTCTGATTCCCTTTATCTTGTGTTCCGCCACCACACGCTCCATCCCTCAAAGCTTTGTTTCTCTAAGAGCAGCCACAGCTGGGCGTGGGCTTTCGGAGCACACCTTCTCACTGTCCCCGTGGTGTCCTGTCTGACAACTGCAATGAGGAGAGGGAGAATGGAGGCCAGCCACGGAGAAGAACACGCCTGCTGCATGGGTCCCTGACTCCCTTCTCCAGCTTAAAAAAAGTTCCCATCTTTGAAGACCACAGTGTATTGCAGTGGGACTTTATCTCCGGAGAACTGGGGCTATAAGCCAAACCACTCTGCCGCCAGCCTCAAACTTCCTTGAATCATATAGTGCTCTCGCTGCATTTATTCCAACTCTGGGTCAGTCTTGTAATCTGCCTTCTCTTCCTGACCCATAGAACAAACACACACCATTTACTAGTAAAAAGGAAACACAAAATCTAGCATAGTAATACCTGGACAGGTCCAAGCTCTTAACTCTTTCTAGATTCAAAGATAAGGTGACTTCACCAAAGTGGCCAGCGTTGTGGGCAAGGACTGAAAAGGCACTGCATGAGCTGAGGTGGAGCACCGGGCACATTTAAAGAGCAATAAGACATACTGTGTTGAAGTCAATGCACAGTCAGGTGGTAAGTGCTAGCCACAGCTGGAGCCAGGCCAGGAGCACAGGAGGCAGACACAGGTGTGGCAGGCTCCAGCAGGGAGCAGCACAAGACGGGCCAGGCCACAGAGGCAAAGACAAGGACCAGGGAGTTGAAGGTGCAAACAAGGAACCAATGGCTAGAGCTATGTTTTCTTGCCATTACTACTACATACAGGACTCAGGTTTGAAGAAAATTAATTTTTCTAATAACGTATTCAGGTATCATGCTAGAAAGCCAGTACATAGTACAAGGGAGTGCCTTTTCTTGAACTAATTATGCAAGTGTAGTTTAAAATAAACATTTATGTGTTTTGGATGCTTCCTAATGCTTGTGATATTTCAAAGCACTGGAGTAAAAAACCAATGAATAAGGATGATAAGACTCTTATTCTTTAGCAGGGCGTGTTGGTGCACACCTTTAATCCCAGCACTCAGGGAGGCAGAGGCAGGTGGATCTCTGTGAGTTCGAGGCCAGCCTTGTCTACAAAGCGAGTCCAGGACAGCCAAGGCTACACAGAGAAACTCTGTCTTGAAAAACAAAACAAAACAAAACAAAAAGACTCTTATTCTTAGCCAGGCATGGGACAGACACCCTTAACCTCAGCTCTCAAGAGACAGAGGCAGGTGGATCTCTGTCAGTCTGAGGCCAGCCTTACATACAAGTTCCAGTTCAATGAGGGCCATGTAGTAAGAGTCTGTTTCCATAACAATAACAACAAAATGCTTATTTTTATAAGGTTTGGAAAAAAACAAAACAAAAAACCTAAATACTACCACAAAGGAAAAGAAAAGAAGAGGAGGAGGACTATGTTAGAGAAGAGTCAGGAAACTTTCTTTGACATCTTTGAGAAGGAATGAGGATATTGGATTGGTTACCTGAAGTCTGAGGGGATCAAAGGTGTTTAAAGGCTACAAATGGAGTATTTCATACGACATATATAGGACATGTTAGGATCCAACATACTTCTGCAAAGTTACCAGTGATGGTTATGCACATGGAACCTGCATATTTTACATACATTCAAATAGTATGTATAGAAAAATTTAAAACTTGGCTGGGCAAGGTGGCACCAGCCTTTAATCCCAGCACTTGGGAGGCATGCTGTGAGTTTGAGGCCAGCCTGGTCTACAAAGTAAGTCCAGGACAGCCAAGCTAACATAGAGAAACCCTGTCTTGAAAAACAAAACAAAAAACCAAAAAACTTATATAACACCTGTATGTAATAAGTGGCCAGTAAATCTAAGGCAGGAGCCCAGCATTTTAAAAGGCTGTTCAGTTTCACGTGCTTGTGCTAGGTGAAATGAGTTACTTTCTCTTGTTTGTGTGCAGTCTTACATGTGGGTTATAAATAAGAAGAACATTGCAACAGTTGATTGATTTTTGGGTTTTCTGTCTGTGTTTATGCTGTCTCAAAGGCTAGCGTATTGTATCTAGCTCTGTGGACTATCAGGCCTGCTGCCTTAACCTGCCTCCTGGCTTTTGTAGACTTGCATCCTTTGATCCCTTTTAAAGACTGTTCTCCTAGTAATTCTCCCACAATATATTCATCTCTGAACACTCTTTAAGTTTAAACCATATTAACATCCTCATCAAACTTTGTTTTTCTTGAGACAGGGTTTTTTCTGTGTAGCCTTGGTTGTCCTGGCTGTCCTCCAACTCAGAGATCTGCTTGTCTCTGCCTCCTGAGTGCTGGAATTGAAGACGTGGGTCACCACCGCCTGGCCTCATCAAACCTTTTATTTTCTCTTCAGAACACTACACACTGTAAGCACACCTTTCTGTTTATCTGTCTTTCCCATAATATATAAGTTAACAGAAGAGATTATGGTCAGTTTCACTACTGGATACACAGAGCCCCACAGTGCCTGACACATGCCAGCTACTTCTAAGTATTAACTCAATAAGGAATAACAAGAATCAAGTATTTGTATTGTTTAATATTGACACATCCAGATGAATCTGTTTAGGGGCAAGCTTCAGGGTTATGTTCAATTAAGCACATGGGTTTTAGAGGGCTGGTTGCTTTGAACTCAAAATTCAACAGTCAACAAGATTATTACTGAGAGTGATTTCTCCAAACACACAATTATTCTATATTTAATCAGGTGTCCTCTGTTTTATGACTAAATCTCTAGAAATTCTGTATAGACACACACTTATTGTAGACTAATATTTGTAATGGGTTTGGTCTAAACTGACAGTGTTTATTTTATGCAAGTGTGAAAAGATGGAGTCAGGGATGGTGGCCCAAGCCTGTAACCCCAGTGTTTGGAGACTAAGGCAGAAGACTGAGAGTTTAGGCCCAGCCCAGGTTGCACAGTGAGATCCTGTTTGAAAAGGAACAAATGAATGACTGAATGCAGCAAAGCAAGGAAAAGAAAAAGAATGGAGCTGAGGCAGGTAGACGGCATAAATGGATAGGTGGCAGGACGGGCAATCAACACACGTGACATTGTTGGCCAGGCATTTGTACTAGGGTATGCTCTTATAAACAAGCAGCTGGGCATGGTGGCCTAAAGCTTAAATCCCAGCAGTCAAGAGGCAGAGGCAGGCAGATCTTTGTGAGTTTGAGGCCAGCCTGGGCTACACAGTGAGCTTTAGGACATCCAGAGATCCTGTTCTCAAAATGAAAAAACAAAAGCCAACAACCAAAACAAATATATGGTTAATGGTTTTCATAACAAACCAAAGGGGACTTTTGATAGATATTAGGTTGCATTTGTAAATTAGACTATGAAACATTTTTGTTTTTATTCTATTCAATTCTCTACATATAATGTGAAAGTGACATATTTCTTTGCATATAAGCTTCCATTAGGAAGCTCACATTTTCCAATCTTATTATACAGAGGCTTGAGTGCTATGGCATAATCCATGTTTTCAGTAAAACCTGACATGACCTCTTTCCTCTGTCCAGCAGTAAAAATAGAGGGCATGATGAAAAACAAGCAAAACCCAAATGGCAACACTGTGTGGCAGAACTGCATGCTCTGCCCAGTCAGCCATGAGTGGCTGCAACGGCCCAGCTGAGAGAGCTCAGCACTGAGCACATTTGAAACAGTTCAGGGCTGGAGAAAGGTCAAGGGTTAACAGCACTTCTGCTCCTGTAGAGACCAAGGTTTGGTTCCCAGCAGCCATATAGTGCGTAAGTCTGACTACTGCTCCCGTTCTCAGGGCTCTGACGCCCTCTTCAGTCCTGTGTGGGCACTGCATGCATGTGGTGCACAGACATACATGCAGGCAAAACACCAGTGTACATGAATAAAAAAGATTTTAAAATAAAAGGTAATTTGGGTAAGTGTAATGTTTTGCCTGCATTAGTATTTTGCCTGTGGGAGAGTGTCAGGTTCCCTGGCACCGAATTTAAGACAGTTGTGAGCTGGGAATTGAACCTGGGTCCTTTGGAAGAACAGCCAGTGCTCTTAACTGATTAGCCATCTCTCCTGACCCACAAATTAAACCCTTTAAAAACATAATTTATTCATTTATTTGAGAGAGGGTTTCACTGCTTAGCCCTGACTGTCCTGGAACTATGTAGGACGGGTTGACCTTGAACACACTAAGATCTGCCTGCCTCTGCCTCCCAAGTGCTGGGATTTAAAGGCGTGAGTCCCCATGTCTGGTCTTAGGAAAAAAAAAAAAAATCTTAAAAATTTCTCATAAATTGTTTTGATATCTGCTAGGGCACACTTGTGATCCCAGCACTCCAAAAGCTAATCATGAATGGACATCAACCTGGAGATCTTAGCTCAAAATAACCAATAGTAATAAAAAACAAAAGCCCCAAATATTTCCTTTGAGATGTAGCAGGAAGACAGCTGGCCTCCAGCAGCCTATTTAACTGTACGCATGCTAGTCACAGAATACCACATACCACCCGGCCTACCTTAAGCAACACACTAAGTCATCAAAGAGATTTGTGTTTGAAAAGTATGCCATATCCCTAATGTGAATCATTATCATATGTTCAAATTGTAAAGTAATAAAATTGACCATTTGTGCCTTCAGGCATTTGTAGGCAAGATTTTACCTTTTAAGATCTATTGATTAGCCTCCATCAGATCTTCTACCCTCTCCCAATTTTATGCTATCCACCTGTCTTTTTACCTGGGATTTCTTTAAATCAACTTACCCCTTCCAACTGCTTTCCATAATTACAACGGTTTTGACCATTCCTTCCATGGCGTAGGTTTGTCTGAACACCTTTCTTATTTCACTTAGAACAGCAGCCTGTGGTTTTAGTCCTAATCTGAATTCCTCAGTTTTTCATCCTGTTTTATTCAGTTACCTTGTAGTCTTGTGAATTTTTTGTTATTTGCTGATATTTAAGACTATAACACATAAAAAGCAAATCAGAATCTCCTAGTTACCTAAGAAGGATGGTGAAGGAAAGGAGGGAATCTAAAACTTCAGTACAAAAACAGGGACAGGAGAGATGGCTCAGACATTAAGAGCTCTGGCTCCCAGCTCCCAGCTGCCTGTAATCCCAGCTCCAAGGCACCCAACACTCTTCTCTGGTCTCTGCTGATATTCCTCCACATATACCTTTGTTTAGTTTTTAAAAAGACCAATTCTTCTTTATTTAAAGGCTCATTCATACCTTTAATTTGGACTAGTCTTGGTAAAATAAAGAAACATTCCCAAGCGATCCTGTGTTTAAGAGCATTTTGTAAGAAATCTAATTTAAAAAATAAATCCATGAAATATTAGATAAACCTGGGTGGTTATCCCTCACCCTATCTGACCTACGATAACCTACAAACTGCCTAGCATGGTGGCTCACACCTTCAGTACCAGCACTTGGGAGACAGGCAGGTGGATCTCTGTGAGTTCCAGGCCAGCTAGGAGACCTTGCCTCAAAATAAAAACAAACAAATAAATAAATAAGGAAAGAAAATAGCTGGATGTGGTGGCGAATGCCATTAATTCCAGCACTCAAGAGGCAAAGGCAGGTGGATCTAAATTTGAAGCCAGCCTGGGGTACAAAGCGAGTTCCAGAACTACACAGAGAAACCATGTTTTGAAAAACCAAATGCCACCACTAACCATGCAGTAGAGAGCAGCCTTGGGAACTGCTGCTGCAGACACAAGCTTACACAAAGTGCAGCTTCCATATATACAGAGTAAAGATCTGAGAAATGGGCTGAAGAGATGGCTGGAAGGTTAAGAGCACTATCTGCTCTTCCAAAGGTCCTGAGTTCAATCCCAGCAACCACATGGTCACTGAAAGCCATCTATAATGAGATCCGGTGCCCTCTTCTGACACGCAAATAGAACACTGTGTACATAATAAAATTAATTAATTAATTAATTAAAAATAAAGATCTGAGAAATGCATCCTGGAGAGGTGCATTCTTAGGTCTGAGAGAAGCTGAGCGCACTGAGTGTTGAGGAGAAGAGATAGCCAACTATTGCCCTGGTCTATAGATAAGCAAATCCGTTCACGTACTCCATGATGTCCAGTTGTCTCTCAGTACTGAGCATCTGTGAAAACCCTCCTGCCCCACAGAGCCATTCAGGAAATGGGAAAACACGCGCTGATCCTTATTTTGGAAACAATGGAGAGGTCTCAATATTGTGGGATCTGGCAACCCAAATTAAATTACACTGTTCTTTTTCTTACTTAATAAAGTGCTGACTATACACTTCACTTTTTATTTTATAACAATCTGAAGGCATATAATCTTAGGTACAATAAACAATATACTAACCCAATTACACATTAAGAGATAATGTTAGAATGTTTATTAATGTTTCCATCTGGTGGAGTGACTTCCAGAGGCCACATATGAAAGGCTTGGTCCTCAGTTAGGTGCTGCTTACAAACAGTAAATAAAGCCTGCAAGAGGCCAAGCGAAGTCATTAGGGGCATATCCTCTGAGGGGCTACTGTACTCCTCTTCAAAGGCCATCCCCCCTCTCCTCCCCACACACTGTGGCCCCACTGCCATGCTCCACGACGTACTACACAGCACAGCCAGGCAGCATGGACAGAAAACTGAAATGTGTGAGTTCCAATGAGCCCTTCTCTTTAAGTTGATTTATCTCAGGGACAGAGTACAGCAATAACAGAGAAAACAAAGTTCTTAGTTCATCATCTGGAAATTAGATGCTACATCCTGCTGTTTTGAAGATAGTATGTGGTTAAGTTTAAGGGTAAGAAATCTTTAAAAAAAGAGAATGGTTATGAAGCCATCTAAATACTATTAGTCTTGTTAAACTTAGTTTTGTTTTGATTTTTCAAGATAGGGCTTCTCTAAGTAGTCATGGCTGTCCTAGAAATCAAGAGATCTGCCTGCCTCTGCATCTCCAGTGCTGGGGTTAAAATGTGCACCACCATGCCTGGCTTTAATTAGCTATTTTAATTAAGAGATACAAATATTAACAGCAACATATTTTTTAAAAATGACAATTATTGAGTATATGCACGCTGTCGTTTTAGGCAAAACATAAGCTACTAAAGAAGGTAATTTTAAGAAAAACAAAAACCCTAGCATGATAAAATATGTATCTGAATAAAAACAAAAATTATAATTTCTTTGGTTGTTTCCAGTGAAGCACTTGTTTGCTGGAGGAAAAAAAAATCCTTGTAAGGCAGTGGGCACCAAGTGAAGAAGGCTGGAGGGAAGCAGTAGGTGTGTGAGAAACCACATGCTGGAGTCAGCCGTGCTCCAACCCTAGGCCTCAATTTTCTTGCCCATGAGTCAGGATAGTAAAGTTTATCCCATCTTCCATTCATGGCTGTGGAAATGCAAGTAAGGAAGTGTAATGAAAGTGCTCTGACAGTGAGGATGTACTTCATAGATGCACAGTGCAGTGACGACAGGAGAGGGGACAGGATAGTGGCACTCAGAGGACGGGGGAGCAGGCTATCCGGATGAGACCTGAGAGGCTGTGGTCATGTGGTGGGGGAGGAGGTCCCCTTCTGTCAAGGCCTGGGGGAGGGGGATAAAGTGAAGGGGGGGACAAGATGATACAAGTGAGGGGATAACAATTGAGATGTAATCTGAATAAATTATTTAAATAGAAAGGAAGGAAGGAAGGAAGGAAGGAAGGAAGGAAGGAAGGAAGGAAGGACGGACGGACAGGAGGAAATCCGTATACTGAGGTGAAGGGCATACAAATTTCCTCTTTGGTGAGCTCTATTGTGGACAAATGAAGGTCGAGTCAAGGAGTTGCCTAGCAACACCAGGACCCACAGTACCTGGAAAGCTGAAGACATGTCCCTTGCTGCCTACTGGTTTGGTAATAGAATTTAGACTGAGACGCCAACAAGCGGTTCCCAAGGAGGCAGAGACCTATGTTTCAGGGTGTGAACCCAAACAAAGACCAGCAACACCTGGACAGGCCAGACACAACACTCACCTTTGCTTTTATTTTGTTTTGGTTTTTTGAGACAGGGTCTCTCTGTGTAGCCTTGGCTGTCCTGGACTCATTTTGTAGACCAGGCTGGCCTCAAACTCACAGCGAGCTGCCTGCCTCTGCCTCCCGAGTGCTGGGATTAAAGGCGTGCGCCACCACACCTGGCACAACACTCATCCTTGGGGGGGGAGGGGCAATCTAGCCACAGCCCTCTGTTAAAACTGGAAGCTGTGCCTTGGCTGCTCCTATTATTAAAAACAAGATGTGCAGTGAAAACCATCTGGAGAGGACAAAACATACAGGTCCAAAGAACCTTTCAGTAGTACACAGAGAGTTAAGGCCTATAAATGGATAAGATCTGGTACAAAAACCTGAACTCCAAGTTTCTAGGTAGACATGCTCTTAGAGTATCTTACAAAAGCATTTGTAGGTCACATGGGAAAGTAAGATACAGAGAAGATTTGAAATAAAATTTCTATCTTTTTTGTGTGTGTGTGTTGTTGTGGTTTTTGTTTATTTGTTTGTTTGTTTTGAGACAAGGTTTCTCTGTGTAGCCTTGGCTGTCCTAGACTTGTTTTGTAGACCAGGCTGGCCTCAAACTCACAGCAATCCACCTGCCTCTGCCTCCCAAGTGCTGGGATTCAAGGCGTGCATCACCACACCTGGCTTGAAATAAAACTGTTAAACCATCAAAACAGACATTATTACCAACTGAGAATGGTAACAGTATCTACATACGAAATTGCGATGGGAACAGGTCATGGAAACAATCTCAGGAGGTATTAAAAAATTCCCACCACTAAACGGACCCTTTTCCAGTGTGATCTTTAAATCCATTTCCATCGCTTCTATATCTCACGTGAATATACACAATCAATGATGAGGATGCTACCAGAAGCTTCTGGTCATGCAGTGTGGTGGAGGAGGGGCTGACTTAGTAACCAAGTGTCAGACCTAGTGTAGCAAACAGGACTACTCCTTAGCTCTGGTGCATGCTACACAACAAATCCTTGTAGCCAAATCTGAAAACTTGTAAGTTCATCATTACAAAACACTTCTCAAACCAAACTAAACCCAGCGTGCCCTCTGTCCTGCCTCCCCCAAACTGCAGCAACTTTGAAGGCGGCTTGTTCAATGCAGCAATTTTGACTGTAAAGGTCATAATGTTTTCTTAACTATGGACCCTTACCAAGCTTGTCATATCTTCTGTGTATCTTTTAATTAGAATTTTAAATGTTGGGATCACACGAATGATACATATTTATAACTGTACAGAAATGCTAAATATAGCCACTAACAGAAACTCATTCAGAGTAGTAATAATTCTGACATCACAACAATTGCTTCAACGTTTGTTAAGAGTCAGCCTACATGAGCGGGCCCAATGTTCTGGGTATGCGGCACTGGTTACCTTTCCTGGGATGAAGCAACAGAGATTGGAATCCACATACTTCATGAAGGTCATATTTAACAGTGACAGCCTCGTTTCCACGGCAGCAAGTATGTCTGCATGACGAGCTAACGAATGGTTTCTCCTTTCCGACTCTCTCCTAAAATAACAATAAAAGTCAGTGGCAACCATTAAAGCAGTAGTATAGAATAAAATGTCAACGAGTCAGGACATTTTACTCAAACAGATGAACTTTAACATGCTAATTTAGACATCTACAACTGGGTCGTAACTGTAATGCTCAGATATCTTTAACAAGAACCACTGCTAACAAGACAACTGTTTTTTTTTTAAATCACTTTGTTTGAAGACATGGTGACAGCTGTGTAGCTCAGTGGTAGATTCCTTGCCCCATATCTACCAGGCTCTGTTTGACCTCCCCAACATACACCTACACACAAACGTTACATTTCTTTTGTTGGCTACACCAAGCCCAACGGTGACTAAAATCAGAGGAAACAGTTAAGTGAAGGAATTAAACATGGACACACAGACAAGACTGTTTTCCCCATACAATTTACCTCCATCAATCTTTTCTGACAGCTTGATTCAGAAGTAGCTCATGTAAAGTTCAGTAAAGTAAAAGTTCAGTAAAGAAGGCAGCTGTGCACATACTGTCCCAACGCCATACCCTATTTAGTATGTAGTTTATTCAGAGTAGATTCTGTGTACTAAACAGAGTGGCACAACCATCACCATTACCTAAATTTGGTACACCCTCATCACCACAGAAAGGAAGCCTGTACCCCTCATCAGCTGTACACATCTGCCAATTCCTCATCCACTTCCTGTTTCTATGCTTTCTTTACTCTGCACACTGGAACAAATAGGATCAAGATGGGTAGCTCGTTGTGCCTGGCTTTTCATAGTTGCTATGCTTCAGAGCTCACTGATGCGCTAGCACTGACCTGTCAGACATCATGACATCACACACCTGGCTGTTTCTATATTTGATTATGAATAAAGATCCCAAGAACATCTGTGTGCAAGTATGTGTTTTTGCTGTGTTAGGGATGTCAAGTGTACATGCTAGTCAAGAGATCCGCTGAGCTATAACTAAGCTCTTGCTCTCAAGTTTTTATACGAACATACATTTTTAATATCTCTTAAATAGACACTTGGGGCAAACTGTTTTATTGTAATATGTCTGTGTAATATGTGCAAGTGTTCTTAACTGCTGAGCCACCTCTGCAGCTTTTTTTTTTTTTTTTTTTAACAATTTGAGACAGGGTTTTCTGTGTAGCCCTGGCTGTTCTGGAACTCACTCTGTAGACCAGGTTGGCCTCAGAGATTCACTTAGCTCCGCTTCCCGAGTGTGTGGGCCACCACACCCGAGCAAGACTATTCATTTCTAGTGCATAGAAATAAAGCTGCTCTCTGTGTACTATAACCTAACATCCTTGCTGAATTTATTACCTCTAACAACACATTATTAGTATACTCCTTGTATCCAGGAACATGTCATCTTTACGTTGAGGGACATATAGTCCTCTTCATTTCTGCTTCCTGCCCTGGCTAGAACAACCAATAAAATGCTGAACAAAACTGGCAATAAGAACAGATGACAAGTGATAGCAGTTATTGTGATGGGATGTCCTTTGCTAAGAGTTGAAACTTATATATGAGAAATCTGTGGGGAAAAACAACAAGCAAGCCCACCCTGTCCCCAGTGTAAAACAAGGCCAAGCTAGCTAGAACGTACCTCGGGAGTTGTGCTTTAACTTGCTTCTGACACAGATTATGGTACCTCTCCACTTTCAGAAACCCCTGATTTAACATTCTCTGACAGACCAAGTCCATTCTTTTACAAACCTATAAGCAGAAAGGAGACAGAATTAAATAAATAAATAAGTAAGTAAAACCAGTAACCAAGTCATTAATGATGAACTCGGGAGGGATGACGGAGGTGGGAAGGCCTCTGTTCCCAGAGCGACATCTAACCTGAGTACTGCTAGTGCCATAAGTGCCATAGAATCACTATGGTGTCTCACCAGGAAATTAATGTTTGCGACAAGCAGTAACCACTTACTCAGGTGTGATGTGAATACTCTGTCTTTAGTATGGAAGATCAGTAAAATGACGCACGTGAATATTTTAATAGCTTGAAAAGTTCCTTTTTATTTAAAAAAAAAAAAGGCAAATCCAACTTGTAGTCTAATCTCAACAATATAAGCAACATGAAAGTTTTTATTTCTTCTAGTGATTTGTCTCATGATGTCCAAGGCTTTCAGACTACTGCAGTTACACTCTCCAAAGCATCTTAGTGTACATTGGGAAGGCAACCACTGGGGTGCTGAAGCCAGGGGCCTTTCATAAGAAGCAGTGTGCCATTTGAAAGCTGGGAAGTCTGAGCTGTACGGAGTGGATGGTGTATAACCCAGGGCCAACTGAGATAAACACAGAATGAGATGAGGTCACACACGCTAATGTTCCTAAAATGAACTTGAAGCCTCTGTTCTGCAGATTTAATTTTTATATTTCTGAGTAATCAATCCTAGTATCTGTCTTATCTTTAAATATTTTAAATCCAGCACATGAAACCTAGTCATCCCCCCAACCCTGAAAATGTTGCAATGCTTTGGTCATCAACCTAAAGGTTACTTCTCACTATATAGGGCTAGACACCTCCCAAGACCATGCCAATTAGCAGAGGCTGTCTCGTGATTTTTATCTGTTCTATCCCATTAGAGCATCTGTGCATAAGTACTTGCTATGCATTTGTTAAGATGAAATCCCTAAGTTTATTTCTCCTGGGAACACAGGAAGATAAAAATTCCTATACACTAAGCTCAACTGCATGAAGACTTTCATGTTTTAACATTAAATCACAGCATGACACATGAAACATATTAAGGAAAAGTTATTTTCAACTGTATAATAAAGTAAAAAATAAGCTGAGGGTAGTGACATGCACCAGTAATCCCAGCACTTAAGACACAGAGGCAGGAAGGTTATTTCAGGTGAGTTCCAGGCCTGCCAGGGCTACAGAGCAAGAACCTATCCCCAAAATCCAAACCACTGCTTTTTAAACCCAGTGAAGGGTCTGTTCATCCAAAGGAAAAGAGTAATTGGGATTTACTTTCCAGTGAGATGCAAAAACATCTTTTGAATAAAAGCCCAGTAAACTATTTATACCTTAAATAAACAATGAAAGTAGGTGGAGGGATGGTTCAGTGTTACACACATGCAGAGAAAGAGAGAGAGACAAGTCTCACACAACCCAGGCTGTGCTTGAACTTATGTATCTGAAGATGGCTTTGACCTCCTCCTGATCCTCCTGCTTCAACCTCTCAAGTGCTGGAAGTTCAGGCATGTACATCTCACCTGACTGTTAACATATGGGCATGCCTGCTCACAGTCAGACAGAATCTCACTATGTGGCACTGGCTGACCTGGAACTCATTGCATAGCCTTGCCTAGCCCCAAACCGAGACACCTTCCTACTTCGCAAGCGCTGGAATTAAAGGCATATGACACCTCACTTGACCCCTTAATATGTTTCAAATGAAAAATAATTTCCTTTAAAACCTTATGTTTGGTGAGGGGCATTATTTTACATTTTTAAAAGTTCTTTGATAAAAGAAAATTAATTCCACAAGAACATAAAAGTAGCTCTTTCAGTAGTTAGGAACATATATACAAGGTCACAGACCACATGAGTACTGGAAACCTCTGAGGCACAGCTATGAAGGAAGGAGTGAGCAGCACAGTACCATAGCACTGTAACAGAAGGACCTGCAGGGCTCCGCACCCACATGGTGGCTCACAACCCCCTAACTCAGTTCCAGGGGTCTAACATCCTCTTCTGGCCTCTCTGAGCACCAAGCACACATGTGGTACACAGATACACATGCAGACAAAACACCCATACACATAAAAGAGCAGAGACAAACCCACAGGATGAGTGATCTGTGATCTTACAGAGCCCATTTTGGGAATCTCGGTGGGCTCTCCAGAACACACTTTAGACATTAGCCCACCTAAGATGGAATAAACCTGAGTACTGGGGTGTGTGTGTCAAAAGTGAGGAAGAGAAATATATTTATGTGTGAAATGGAAACAGAGGGCCAAATTCTTATCTTTCATGGTAGAAAATTAGGAGAACATGTGAAATAGAGTAGTCAGAGATTTCAAAGTGGTGTAACTTGTCTCTGTAGACTGCAACACTGCTAAATTCTGAGATTAAATAATTTTTGAACAACCACAGGTTTACAAAATCCCCAAGGTAATTGATTATTACTGTAACAATTTTAAGGTATTGTTGAAATTATTTGCTATGAGTTTTGTTCCACTGGCTCTAGCTGGTTCTAAGGGTTCCATGATCTTTCCTTAATCATGCAGATGTTCAATAAGAGTGTTTTTACTAATTTGAGTAGATTAAGAGTCACCAACGAGAACCTGAGTAAACACAAAAGTCAGCCAAGTGAAAAGGAACAGGACTAAAGATTGAATTAGGCTCTGAGGAAGAAATGACAAGACTGCATATAACACTACAAAGGGACAAGGTTTGGAATGAGCAAAGTATCAAGCAAATATTTCTGAAGACAGATCAGGTACACAGGGAAAGGGAGGGGGGGGGGGGGTATGAAGATTTCCTGAGTCTTGAGCTTGGAAATCAGATAATGAGAAGTCACTCTAAAACGAGGGTCTGTAAACTTTTCAAAGATACTGGGGCAGTTGGCTGATTATTTCTATAAATACTGTAATATTAGGGTTAAATATGTACTTCTGGAAACTCACTGGAGACAGCTGAGATCAATATGGACAAACCCCAGAGGAAATAGTGAAAGACTAAAAAACAAAACAAACAAACAACAAAAAAAACCCCGACTGCTTATAAATGAAGTTTCCACTGACATCTGTAGATGGAAGCTAACAGAAAGAACAAAACAGAAAGAAAAACAATCACGTCACAAAGACAAATGAGAAGAGCACCACAGAAGCCAACATCAAAACCACGCGGAGCATTAGGCAACAGCATCTGACACACAGTGTTTTATTGCTCCTTCTCCTTTCATGAATGTTCAATAAACACTGACAGCACAGACAAAAAGATACAGCAGGACACACATATCTTTTGTTTAGGATTCAAAAAGAGGCAAATCATCTTAGGAAAACTGGACTATACTGAATTTCCCCATAGCAAACATTTTAATGGTCACTGCTGCCAATGTATGCTAACTTCAACTCTAATTACCTCACTAAGGAGGAGGACAAGCACAGAGGCAGGGCGCAGAGGGGGCTTCAGCACAGCGCGGCACAGCACAGCACAATCGGCAAGCCGCCTCATCTAAAGTATAGCTGTAAATTTAGGGGTATGTTAATAGTTTTCCAAGGCTCAAGGGAGAAAATGTTAATCTTAGCAAATTGGTAGTTTACCTAAGATACGAATTAAAAATATAGAGCATAAGTTAGAAACTATCAGGGCTCACAGGACCTGGCTAGAATGGAAAGGAGGGGCTGAGAAGGGCTGAGTGGAGTGGGGAAGGCTGATCAACAGCCACTAAGATCAATTTTGAGGCACAGATGTCCTGGAGTGCAAGGTAACTACAGGCACGAATCATATACAGTGAGTGCACTTATAAAACGCTACGAAAAGATTTAAAATGTTTCCACGATGCAAGAAACTATACAGGTCTGAGGTCCATGTTTATCCTATTTTGGACATTACACAACAGACATATTTGCCCAAACCTGCTCCAAGCATGGTAGTACATGCCTGTAATCTCAGCAGTTGGAAGAAGAGCCAGTGTAGAGTGCATGGCCAGCCTGGGCTACATATCAAGTCCAGGCCAGCGTGAACTGCACAGAAAGACTCTGTCTTAATAAGCTAACTAATAGTTTCCCAAGTATATACAACATTTACGCATCAGCTTAAAAAAGAATAAAGGCTAGAAAAACAACCCCAAATGATGTAGGAAATAGCTTTTGGTGGGACTCATGGTTTTGAAGTCACAGTCAATTTAAACATGTCAGATATAAAACCAAGTATACATAGCAGATATATACTTGTTAATTAGTAATTTCTATAGTTTTAAATTTTTATATGTATAGGTTTTTACATGCATGTGTGTCTGTGTACTCTGTGTAGGCCTGATGCCTCCAGAGGCCAGATGATCTGCAGGAACTGGAGTTGCGGATGGCTGGGAGCTGCCACATAAATGCTGGGAATGGAACCCAGGTCCCCTGTAAAGGCAGCAAGTGCTCTTAACTGCTGAGCTGTTTCCCCAGTCCCAGTTTTCTAAATTTTATTGAGAAGGAAAAATAAATGCATAATTATGTGCTATTACACCTGACTTGGAAAAGTTTTACATGTTCTATGCCCTGAGCTCTTCCAAAGATCAATAGCAAAGGAGAATGAAAATGTGGAATATTCTAGAGTTCAACTTTTCATTAGATCTAAGATGCTTCTCCCACAAAAAAAGAGCTATAGAGGACAATTTTGAGGAAAACAGAGAAAGCTGACTGTAAGCTGGAACGCGAAGTCCCCTGGAAATAGATAATGCTGTGGTTATATGGGGCAAGCACTGAGAGGTACGTTTTATCTTTGTGCTCTTCAAATGGGTCAGTAAAAGGTGGGGCACATCTTTGCCTGTGCCTGTGCATCTAAACTGCTCCACCCCCATTTGGAGTAAGAGAATGAGTACACAAGTGACGATGGCAAGGCAAACATGCCTGAAGTTAGTGACAGATGAAAGTCACTTAGAAAGTGAATCATGAATGAGTGCATCCATTCTACCTGTTTTCTTTCCTACTTACTTTTTCATGGAACTCACTTTCCCTCACCCTAAGAAGGACTGACTTACCAAGTCTAACTAACAGTATTTTAATGTTTCCTAGAAAATATGTCCACCCTACATAGACAGCACTTGTGCTGTTGTATAGTGTATTTATACGTGTGGGTGATTTGCTTGCATGCATCTCTGTGCACCATGTGTCCTTGGAGGCCAGAAGAGGGCATCAGATCCCTCACAACTGGGTTACAGATGGTTATGAGATGCCAGCCTAGTGAGTGCTGGGCAGCAAATGTAGGTCCTCTGGAAGAGCAGTCAGTGCACTTAACCACCCAGTCTCTAGCCTCTGTGGTATATTACACATACACAAATAGATCAGACTCCTCAATCATCAGCAGATAGAATTATAAGAAATAGTTTATCTTGTATGGTTTGTCCCTGTTCACTTGAAAGAAAGTGTAAATTCATTTTACTTAGCCTGAGAAAAACATTTAGGAAGAGGACTCCTATTAAGCAACCCAAAATCCAAAGAGAAAGACGCTTTGATGACTTCTTGTGTGCACTACTCTCCTCAGTAAATGAGGGTGCTCGGGACTGTCTTGTTTATAGCACACTAATTTAGTCTCAGAATTGTCTTGGGGAGTAAGGGTGCGAGCGGAGCTAGAGAGAGGATGACCCAGCAGTTAAACGTGCTTACTGTTCTTCCAGAAGACCTGAGTTCGGTTCCCATACCCAAATGATGGGCGTGCCTAACTGCTCCAGGGAATTCAACACCTTCTGGGCTCTACAGCTCCTACACGCTTGTGGCCAAAACACACACACACACACACACACACACACACACACACACACACACACACA
>OU015747.1:133380256-133390641 GCA_907169655.1 Acomys percivali
AGAGAGAGAGAGAGAGAGAGAGAGAGAGAGAGAGAGAGAGAGAGAGATGAGAGCTAGAGCCGACAGAGCATTTGTCTAGCATGTGCAAGGCTGAGTGTGAACTCCAGAACAGTGAAAACACAGTAACACAACAAACAACCAAAAATGAATGAAAGAAGAAAGAATAAGGAAAATGACTAACAAGCAAATAAAACCCATTTTTTTTCTCAACATGTAACAAAACGATTGTGAGCATTCCAAGCTTTCCAAAGCCACTGTCTGGCCGACTGGCTCAGTTCAATCAAATGTTATGCCCAATCGCCAAGCACCATGTAAATACAGCATACATTTTGGTCAAACACCATTCTTTATAAAATATAGACATATTTACGATTCTACATGAAATCCAGGATGGGGTTTTGAAAATCGAGGGCACTGTATTCCAAAACACTTCCTTCCAAATACCTACTTCCAACTGAAGAAAATTTCCATGCTACAGACCAAGGGAAACACACACACACACACACACACACACACACACACACACACACACACAAAACCTGCCCAGCGTCTGAATGAATGATTGCAGGCTGTTTTTAAGGATGATTTCCTTTGAAATGCAATTATGGTCAATTTTGAGCTGAAGGTATAGGTCTAAAATATCGATTCAGAAGAAAATGCTACACGCAGCACATTCAGAAAGATGTCTTTGTCCTTTTATAAACAATCCCCAGCACAGTTAGTGACTACACAGAACCAGCTCACAATCACTTCAAAATGTCCACCACCTCCAATTTCCTGACTACTTAAGGATAAATTCCCTGGAAGGAAGTGAGATATCTTCCTGAACCAAGGAATTCATCAAATCTTCAGTCAAACCTCTGGGGATGCAGTAAAATTCCAAACGCATTTCCCCCCCTCTTTTTACATCTTGGATAGAACATGTTGTTTTTAGGGTGTAACTAAACCACTCCGACTGCAGGAGGGTGGGCTTGAAGCACTAGTTTTAAAAAAAAATCATGGCAAGATCTGGGGAAGAGGGAGTTAACAGCTTGTCAAGGGGCAAGTTGCTGCGGTCAGGAAGTGTCAGGGAGGCAAAGCCGGACAGGTCATTTCCCCAGGGCTCTGCTTAAATGGTCAACTAAGGCTCTGCGGGTTAAAGCCTCCAAAACACAATTGCAATGTTGGAACCTCAACTGGGGCTCAAGGGGGAAGGGGGGGGGAGAGCAAGACCAAACCTACTTCATCCTTTTCAACCAGGAAGCTGGGGGGGGGGGGGGGGGGGGGAGGTGGTTGGAGGAACAATGAATGCACCGTTCTTGAACACAACCCAAGCCTAGCTGGGATCACCTGCCGGCTTGAGGGGGAACTCAAAAGCCGGGCGAGGGGCTAGGGCGGTAAGTCGAGGCAAGCAGCCGCCAGCCCCCTCGGGGATCTAGGCTCAGCCAGGCGGCGGGCACCAAGCCCAACTCCTTCACTTCTCGCTGGCGAGCGGTCCCAGGCTGGGGGGGGGGGTCCCCCAGGAGAACCCCTCAAGGCGCGGAGCCTCGCCCGCCCGGGGAGTCGGGGTGCCAGTGCAGCAGCACCCCGCCGACCGTCGCCAGGGACACTTCCCGGTGGCCCGGGGCGCGCGGGGGGCTCCCTCCCCCAGGACCGCGCCGCCCTCGCCGGCCCTCCCCAGACCTCGGCCCGGAGGACACAGAGGCGGGGTCCCGCGGGGGCCTCACCAGGCGGAGCTGGCTAATTTCGTCGTAGGACATAAAGCTGAGTATGTTCTCGATGGCTACGATGGGCAGCGCCACCAGTGTGTTGTTTTGAGGCAGGTGGTCCGGAGCCAGCGGGGGCGCGGCGGGGGCCTGGGACCCCGGCTGCGGGGCCTGTGACGGGGGCTGCGGGGCCTGTCGCTGAGCGGAGCCGGCGGCCGAACCGGAGCCGCCGTCGCCGTGGCCGCCGCCTCCTTCCTCAGCCATCCGCTCCTCAGACGCCGCCGCCATCTTGGGAGTTTGATTCCTTCCTCCACTGTAAGGGGACCAGGACACTTCCCGCGCGTCACTTCCTCCTCTTGCCTCCTCGGGGCGGGGGAGCCTAAGGAGAGGGAGGAGCTCGTGGGATGAGCGAAGCTAGCTTGCTCTGTGTTCCGTGGAAAGGGTAGAAGGTACTGTAGGGTCTCCAGAAAAGTGGTCGTTTGTAGCTCTTTAAAATCGGAAACCAACTATTCTGAGATCTGGTGCCTCCTTCTGGCGTGCCAGCACACGTGCAGACACAATACTGTATAAATAATAAATAAATAAAATCTTAAAAAAAAAAAGTCGGAAACTACCCCAAGAAAGGCGGTCTTCATAGGCCCTTTTATCTGATTGGAAACTACCGAAGAGTAGAAGAGTAACGGAGCCTTTCTTGTTAAAATGAATGACACTGGAACAGTTTTCTTGAAAAGCAACTCGACAAAGGATGATGAAAGCCACTTTACCTTTATAAGTTTAGATGGAAAATTGTATTTAGCTCAGCATTTACCAAGACAAATAGTAATAATTTCAGCATATAAAAAGGAATAAAATATTGCTATTTAAAAACTGCAAGGCAGAGGCTGGGCATGGTGTCGAACGCCTTTAATCCCAGCACTCAGGAGGCAGAGGCAGGCGGATTGGTGTGAGTTCGAGGCCAGCCTGGTTGGTCTACAAAGCGAGTCCAGGGCAGCCAAGATAACACAGAGAAACCCTGTCTCAAAAGCAAACAAATAAGCAAACAAACAAACTACATGACAGTAGTTAAACCCTGAAAACATCTTAATGAAATAAAAACACAAGGAGTCACATACTGTATGGCGACTTTTGTATTACATGTCTCATATAAGCAAATCCATGGAGTCAGGGGCCAGAGAGATGGCCCAGCGCTTACAGCACTTGCTGCTCTTCCAGAGGACCCAAGTTTGGTTGCCAGCACCCACATTGGGCAGCTTACCATCGATCAGCTGAAACAGAATGGATTAGTGGTTGCTGGAAGCTGGGAACAAGGTGAGTGTGGAAGATGACAGTTAACGAGTATATTCTTTCTTTTTGTGGGTGATGAGAAAGTGAAATTAGGAGCCAGCAAGATGGCTTAGTGGGTACAGACACTTCCTACCAAACTTGACTACCTGAGTTTTGATCTCCTTGACCCACATGATGAAAGGAGAGAACTGACACATACCCAGACAAATAAATGTAATTTTTATTTTTATTTATTTATTTATTTTTACCATTAATCTCTTTTTTTTTTTAAATTTTATTGATTTATTCTTGTTACATCTCAATGGTTATCCCATCCCTTGTATCCTCCCATTCTCCCCTCCCTCCCATTTTCCCCTTATTCCCCTCCCCTATGACTGTTCACGAGAGGGATTACCTCCCCCTGTATATGCTCATAGGGTATCAAGTCTCTTCTCGGTGACTTGCTGTCCTTCCTCTGAGTGCCACCAGGTCTCCCCCTCCAGGGGACATAGTCAAATGTGTGTAGATCTAGCCAATGGTCAGAACAGTCTCCACACTTGAGTGGAGAGTGGGATATGACTTTCTCACGTACTCTGGTGGTTCACATAAATGTAATTTTTAAATGAGATTGGGAGGATGGAGATATGGCTCAGCGGATAAGAGCACTTGTTTTTTTTTTTTTTTTGTTTTTGGTTTTTTGTTTTGTTTTTTTCTTTTTCTTTCTAGACAGAGTTTCTCTGTGTTAGCCTTGGCTGTGTCCTGGACTCACTTTGTAGACCAGGCTGGCCTCGAACTCACACCAATCCACCTGCCTCTGCCTCCTGAATGCTGAGATTAAAGGCGTGCGCCACCACACCCAGCCTACTTGTTCTTGTGGAGGAATTGTGGTCCATTCCCAGCACCCACATGGCAGCTTGGTGCACAGACACACATGCCAGCAAAGCACTCATACACATGAAATAAATCTAAAATATTTTAAATTGGATTAAATAGTGGTGGTGGGTGTATAACCTTGTGAGAATATTTAAAACCACCAAATTGCATGCTTTAGAGATGTATCTTGTTTTTCTTTCTCGAGATGGGGTTTTTCTTTGTAGTCCTGGCTGTCCTGGACTAGTTTTGTAGAACAGGCTGGCCTCGAACTCACAGTGACCCACCTACCTCTGCCTACCCGAGTGCTGGGCCTAAAGACATGTACCACCATGCCTGGCTCATTTTGTCTTTGATTTATGTATATATGTCTTTACTCACTGGATATGGGTATTCGAAGATTCCAGAAGATGTTCGATCCCCTAGATTTGGAGTTATAGGCAGTTGTGAGCTGACCAATATGAGTGCTGGAAGCCAAACTCAGGTCTTCTGGAAGAGCAGCCAGTGCTCTTACCCTCTAAGCCATCTCTCCAGCCCCTGAAATGTGCCCTTTAAAAGCAATGCCTTTTATTAAATGTGCCTAACCGAACAAAACAATCAATTAGACCAGAACCACAGAAAAGATGCTGAAAAGAAGGCAGACATGAGGTGAAGTGCAGCACACAGTCCCTCAACATAACCCGCCTCATGCCACACATTAATTACAGAAAACAAAAACAGAAACTCAAGGAACAGGCTCATACTCACGTGATTAAGAGTACCACCCCAGCTGTGGGAGCAGCCATCATCATGCGCCTCTGACTATGGTGCTCTCTCAGCAACCCAACATAACGTAGTACTCACGCATAGAAATGAATAATCCACATCTGAAGTAACCAAATTCAGGCCGGACCTTGTGGAGGTTGGCATGAGAATGTTTCCTGGAGGTTCGGATATCTGAACACTTGGTTCCCAGTTGGCGCTGTTGTTTGGGGTTCCTTTGGCAGGGGGTGGGGGGAGTCTTACTGAAGGAGGATGTCACTAGAGGTGGGCTTGGACTGTTTATAGTCTCCCCCAACTGACTGCCACCCCTACCTTTCCCATGCTTGTTTTAGGTAGTATTGTTGCTGTTTTGGAAGCACTTGTCAACTGGCTCTCAAAGGTACTTTACAAGACAGCGGTTTCAAGTAGGGAATGGACACACACTTCTCAAGATCCATGTACTTCCAGTTTCCCATTTGTGACAATGCAAAAGAGGACAACACCTTCCTCCGTAGCTGATACAAGGATAAAGTGAGACAGGAAGCGAGCGGCGCCATTAGTTTATTTGTGCACGTACATAGTTGTTTGGTGATGAGGACGGAATCCAGGAGCTTCCATATGATAGCCAAGTAAAGTACTCCACCACCGAGCTACCCCCTGGCCTTATTTATTTGTTTATCAATTTAGTTTTGCTTTGTGTGTGTGTATGTGTGTGTATGAGAGAGAGAGAGATTTGCTGGCCTCAAGCTTGCAGTCCTCCTGTGTGCTAGGACCCAGGCCTGCACCACCATACACAGCTATGCACGAGGTATTGTGTTCATCTGATCCACAGCCTTAAAAATCAATGTACTGTAATGTTGACACTGCGTGTCGTTCCACTCACTCCTTTCCCATCTTTCTGTCTTGCTGATGAGGGCGTGTGTTGGGGGATATGGTGAGGCTGGGTTCGGTGGAATATGACAAGAAGAGAGCTGAACTGTTGAACGACACTTGCAGAAGGAGTTGGGTTTAATGTATAAAAGAGAAAACTACAGCCATACCTTTTTCCTGCTACATGCTAGCAGACGCGGAATGTATTTGGAAGGAATAAAGGAACTCTTATCCTAAATAATAAGAGGCTTTAAGTTTTTGTGAATTTGGTCACCTACATTTAAAAAATATTTATTTTAAATTATTTGTGGGTGTTTTGTCTGTATATATGATTATTCACCATGTTCATGCAGTCCCCTGGAACCAGAGTTACAGCTGTGAGTTGCCATGTGGGTGCTGGGAATTGAACCTGGGTCCTCTGGAAGAACAGCCAGTACTCTTTGCTGCTGAGTCATCTCTCCAGCTCCACCCATATCCATCTTTTGGAAATGAGGCGATAGATCAGTTGCTAAACTGAGTTTGCCAGCAAGCATGAGAGCTGCAGTTTAGACCCCCAGGCCCCACATGATAAGCCAGGCACTGCAGCATCCTGGCAGTGGGAGACAGAGACAGCAGCAGTTCCTGAGGCTTGCTGCTTAGCCAGGCTAGCTCCAGGTTCCATGAGAGCTACTGTCTTAAAAAATAAGGTGTTGAGAAAGACACCCAACAGTGACCTCTGGCTCCACATATATGTATAGTTGTGCCTGTACTTGCATGTACATGTACACCCCCCCCCACACCTAATCTTTTGACTAAATGACTTTTCCTATCTTCACTAATATATAAAAATGTATTATTAGATGTATTTATTTTTAATTAAAGTTGTGACTATGGAGAAAAGAATCCACTAAACATCAATTGAGGAGACATGGCTGGCTGCTAAAGGGTGAAGCATTAGGATGATGCTAAGATATAAATAATTTTTCTTGCAACTAGGGGTGGGAGGAGTCTGGCTGCAATATCAGGTCCATATGGAACAGCTGACTTGGTCTTGTTGATCTGGCTGGCTGGAGTGACATCTCCTTATTTCTCTAAGAGCATCCTTCCTGAAGTTACATATTCAGAAAATGATTCAGCTAACAGTGTTTCCCTGCCTTTAAAAAAGGTGTGTAAATGCAAACCACATGGAAAGAGAAGAGCCTACACAAAGGAGGTTAAACATTCACTTGGTCTCAAAAGATGGAGGTGTTATCTTTTTGACACCATGACAAAATACCTGAGTCAATCAGCTTATAAAGAGGAAAAGTTGATTTCGGCTCACTGTTTCTGAGGCTTCAGTACATGCTTAGTTGGTCCAGTTGCTTTGGGCTAGTGATGATGCATATATGAGACAGTAAATTATGAAGAATAAGGAGTTATTTCTTAGTTCTAAGAGTGTTTTAATTGGAGATAGTAAGGAATCATAAATGGATATTTGAATCTCAGTATCTCAATTTAACCTCAGACCAACTAGGCACAACGTGTCCCTGTGTCCAAAGATTAGTATTTCTCAAAAATGTGGCCAGAAATTAGCACCAGATGTGTCTGAAGTGTTTATTTAAAGTTAAATTTCCCAGGCCTTGCTCAAGATCCACTAAATCAGGAACTGGAACTTTTTCATGTTTTCCCTGAGTATACAAAAGCCTATACCTGTTTCATAAGCACATTGCAGAGTCCAGTGTGTGTTTGCTTCCTACCATCAGGGCAGCTGCTGGTTTGGATGCACTGACTCTCAGCTGACTCCCTGCTGACTGCCAACTCATTGACCTGGACTCAACTCAGCTCAACCTCTGAACTCTGCCTCCCCTGTCTGCCCTCTTAAATAGCCTCTGTTTCCTGTGCTCTTCTCCTGAGAGTTGCACGCATCCTACTCTGCCAAATCTTTCTCTGATTCGTCACTTTATCTGTCCCTCAATTAGATGTCATTGTTTGGGATTAAAGGTGTGTATTAAGGGAGTGTCCGTATTCCAGCCAGATCACACAGTCCTAGACGGTCTTTGGATGTGATCAGAGCAACCATGTTGCTGGATTAAAATTCCTCTATACACTGGTATAGTAGATGCTTATAAATGTCTATGAATTTGAGCCTGGGAAGGTGACCCAGCAGACAAAAGTGCTTACTGTACAATCCTGATGACATAAATTTGAGCCCTGACCCATGTTAGGAAAAGAAAAGTGAGATGTAGTGCTGTGTGCCTGAATCCCAGTGCTCCTAGCATTAAAAAAGAAAAAGGCAGAGAAAGAATCTGCTGGAAGTTCCTATGTTAGAAACAATGTTAGAAACAAAGAAATCCTACCTCAGAACAAGGAAAGAGAGAACCAACCCTGAAAAGTTGATTCCCACTTGTACACTGTAGTATAAACACACAAAGACACAAATACACTTAAACACACACACACACACACACACACACACACTTACATAGAAACATACATAGGTGCACAGGAGAACATGCACACAAACATAGACACACATGTGTATACACACACACACACACATACACACCTTTAAATATCTATGAATTTGTTGGTGGAATGTTTGGTCATTAGTCGTCGCTCTAGAAAGGAGATTTGGTGGCTGCTGTCTAACAGTGGAAGGCTCAGCACGGTGGCCTACCCTTTTCAAGGCTTGAGCAATGGTAGAGTTGCTGTCAGCAGTATGAACCACAAATTATCAGTAACCCGAAGGACATTATTCTCCAAGCGAAGTCCTAACCAATCAAACTTCAGGATCACAGTGTTTCTGATTTAAGATTAACCAGCCGGGCATGGTGGCATACGCCTTTAATCCCAGCACTTGGGAGGCAGGGCAGGCGGATCGCTGTGACTGGTCTACAAAGAGAGTTCCAGGATAGCCAGGGCTACACAGAGAAACCTTGTCTCGAAAAAGATTGACTAAAAAGTGCTGTCTACTGAAAGTTTGACAAAAATTATGGTCTCATTAGCTGCTTAATATTTTTCTAAATGTGACACCATTGTTTGGGACGCTAAAGCCACACACAAATAATGAATTAGCAACTGGGAATGTTGCATGGCTTTAAGTGGACACAATCCCACAGCAGCACTTCTGGTGTCTCTAATGTCTTCTGTTCATTGTCCTCCTTCAGTGGGGGTGGGGATAGGGAAGTGGGGAGGATGGGGGTGGGGGGGAGGGCTTATTTTGGACTTCAGTATCAAACGCAGGAGCAATAGGAATACACAAGAAAGCAATCAAGCCAAGCAAGTCCACCAAACATCAGGACAGAAAAAGCCAAGAGCTGATAACGGTGGAGTGCAGAGCTGGAGGAATGAACTAAGAGAAGCAATGGGAAAAACTTGGTGTCTGAAATACTTCTTTTCTTTTTTTTAATTAAATCACCTTCATTCAGTGTGTGCATGCGTGCGTGCGTGCGTGCGTGCACGCGTGAGTGCATGTGTGTGTGTGATTGTGCGCACACGCGCACACATCTAGGCAGGCACAGAGTACAGCATATGTGCAGAAGTCAGAGATATCTTGCAAGAGTAAGTTCTCTCCTCCCGCCACGCGGATCCTATGACTTGAACTCAAGTCGCCAGCATTAGCCCCTTTGCTCACTGAGCCATTTTGCAGGCTCTGAAATATTCTTGGTTTGGCTGTTGGGAGTCTGAACTAACAGTTATAGTTTGGACATGAATGTGTCTTAGAAAACAGAGGCCACACGGGCCTTTTAAAGAGCTAGATGCCTCCTTTCCTGACCAGGCTCTGAGCCTCTTACACAGCACTGTTTTCTCCAAAAGAGGAAAGAATCATTACCCTTCAAAGGGTATTGTTATGCACAGCACTGCTACAAAATGCTTGGTGCATGTAGGGGGATCACAGTGTCATTCAAATGGTGTTAGTGTATTGGTTATCTTTTATGCTGACTAAAGTATTGTCAAAGGCAGGGATAAAGGGAACTAGATGCAGCCAAGTGCCAAAAATTGTCTATTAGGATAGAACATCTGGCAACCCAATAGTGTAAGGGGGCTTCACAATCTATCTCTATCTATCTATCTATCTATCTATCTATCTATCTATCTATCTATCTATCTATTTTAGTTTTTCAAGACAGGGTTTCTCTGTGTAGCCCTGGCTGTCCTGGACTCGATTTGTAGACCAGGTTGGCCTCGAACTCACAGTGATCCGCCTGCCTCTGCCTCCTGAGTGCTGGGATTATAGGCGTGCGCCACCACTGCCTGGCGGGCTTCACAATCTTAACCACGTTATTCTTTTTGCAAGGCATTTTACCTAGTGGTTGGGAGTTCCTTTTGTCAGAATGAAACTGTAAGAAGTCACCACTAAGAATGCTCAACCACAAGTAGGACAATATCATCTTACCCACCAAAAAAAAAAAAAGTGCGAAGTATCAAAGAAGAAGGGGCGGTGAGATGGTAAGAGCCAGAGGTCCAGGAGGAATGCAGCAAATCGGTGTCGTCCGCACACGGCAGGACCACTGCAGCCATGAACTCACATCACAGCAGCTGTGGTCACCTGCACAAGACCTGCGCAAGATCAAGCCAGTTAACGCTCCAAAATGGACCGAGAGAGGAGACGTTCCTGAGCGCCAACCCTGTGTGAGGGACTATTAACAGTTGATCTCTTTTGGAGGAGGGGGAGTCATTTTTCTTTAAGGGTGTGTGTGGCCTCTAGTAGATGCATCATGCCCCAGTGGATGGCCCTGAACACATGAATATATATTCATATTTTCATACATATATTCATATATATATATGGAGAATACAAATTGGACTCAGTGGGTCATAAAAATAGAGGATCTAGAATTAGGAGGGAGTCAGGGGTAGATATGAAAGGAGTTAGAGGAGTCTGGGGTGAATATAAAAATACATTTTATGCAAGTATGAAATTCTATACTACTACTACTACTACTACTATTAATAATAATAATAATAATAATAATAATAATAATAATAATAATAATA
>OU015747.1:133416976-133429504 GCA_907169655.1 Acomys percivali
AGAGAGAGAGAGAGAGAGAGAGAGAGAGAGAGAGAGAGAGAGAGAGAATATGTGTTCTGTCTCTTGGGACTTCCTGAAGTTGTAGATACACCCAAAGATTAGACTTTCCTGGGAAGCATCCCCCAGTTTGCATCCTGCAGTCTACCTGGACAAACCGTTATTTTGATGCTTCTTTACACAAACATGCTGATCTGAACGAACAGAAAAGAAGAAAAAACGATGTCTTTCAACGCCCACTACAATCTGCTTGCTTTAATGACAGATAGCTGAAGAGTGGTCCACTGAGTCAGCAGCAAGGGAAATCAGAATCAAATCCGAGAGAGGTGTTGTCACCAGGGAATTCTTTCTCAGAGAGACTTCCCTATTCTTTTTATTGTCTTGGTAATGTCACACTGGGACTTGTCACTCGGAAGTCTGATAGGTCTCTCCGTGGAAGGCACTAATTACAATTCTGTGGGGGAAAAAATCTGAATTTAAATGCTGCTATTTAATCACCCAAACTATTTCAAAGGCTCATCAAGAAGCCTCGATGATGAGTGGTGTTCTGTCATGAATGAGCATCTCAGGAAACTCCAGCAAAGCATACTGTGCGTTTGCCTTTGTACTATGCGGTTCACTGCCATTGTTTTCCTAGCACAGTGCATTTCTGCATTTCTGCAGAAGAATGGCGGAAGGCAGGGGAGCAAAGGGATGGTTTCTACTCACTAGCAAATCTTTTTGGTGTGAAGTATAGGTGTGTGTGCACGCCCCCATGTGCGTGTGTGTAGATGTGCATGTGTGCATGCATCCATGTGCGTGTATAGGTGTGCATGTCCACGCACGCATTGTGGAGCTGGAGGCTAGTGAGTATCCTCTTCTATCATTTGCTACTATTCCCCCCACCCCCACCCCCACACACGAGGAGTGGACAGGAGCTCACTGATTGGCTAGACTGGCTGGCCATAGAGCCCTAAAGGTCCTCCCATCTCTGCCTCCTGGTGCTGAGATTACAGATACACACCGCCACAGCCAGCTTTTATGTAAGAGTGTGGGCTCTGAACTCAGGCCCTCATGCTTGTGAAACAGGCACAGTTCCCACTGAGTGCCACCCCCCAGCCCCTCTGCATGCCTAACTTCCATCATTTTGCACATAGAGTAGTGATGTATTTAGCACATAACATTTTCCAGGAGATAAAGAGAGAAATCCTGTTGATTGACAGTGACAGCATGCCTGAGGAACCTAGCAATGATGAGGAGGGAGTAAGAGAATTTGTAGATCTTTAAGGCCAACCCAGAACCACTTAAGATGCTTTTGTTGTGCAATTGAAGTGGACTGAATTGAAGAGCCTCTTTATTTTTCCACTCACTCTCAGAGTCAGCTGAGCTGTCATTTTCTCATTTGGCCACCAGATGGCCTTGATTCTTGCACAGGGGACATGTCCAGTGGGGCTGTGGACAGTCTGTCATGGGCATCTCAGGTGGTGCATCAAAAATCAGTCCTACCTTAAGTATTCTTTGCTCTGCCAGGAACGACCCATTTCAGAGCCCATCTGCTCCTCCGTGTCCTGCTGTCATGTCTGCCAGATGGACACACTTCCCTTTGGGGATTTAAACAACCATTTGCACTAAACCTAATGAGCGCTGCATTATAAATGCTGCTGCTCCAGGCTCATCTTCTGCCTTTGATAAGCTCTCTGAGTAGACTGTAAAATTGTGACAAGTGCTCCTCTCCTCCTTAATGTTCTGGTTGTAATAGAATGTTATGTCTCATTTTAGAATTACTATGGTCTTTATAGCTTTATTCTAGAAAATAATGTTTCCATGTGCTTCGTGTTTTGCTGTGACTATAAAAAGCACTGATGGGAACATGGGAGTTTTGTATTTCAGAGTAAAATTAGAGGGCCAAAGATTGAGTTCATAGTTCATGTTATACATTTCTATTATAGAAATGCTTTTTGGTTGGCACTTTTGCCTGAAGCCTCTAAACCCTAACTGAATAGTAAGTTGTTAGGGGCTGGGAGGCTCAGCTGGCAAAGGCATCACCACCACTAAGCCTGATGACCTGAGTTCAGTCCCCAGAACCCGCATGATGGACGGGGAGAAGCGACACCTGCAAGTTGTCCTTTTCCCACCCCTGTGCCACGGCACACACACACACATGAAAATGTAATAAAAAGAAGAAGTTGTTTGTGTGGGTATCTACCTGTAAAGTGCTCTCTCTCCATCACTTTTTCTTTTCCGTTTTAATTGTTTTTGTTGTTGTGGTTAGCATACAAAATAGTGAGCATCAGTCGGGAGTGATGGCCCACGCCTTTAATCCCAGCATTCAGGAGGCAGAGGCAGGTGGGTCTCTGTTGAGTTTGAGGCTAGCCTGGTCTACAAAGCAAGTCCAGGACAGCTAGGACTACAAGAAAAACCCTGTCTCGAAAAGCCAAATAATGAAAGAAAGAAAGAAAGAAAGAAAGAAAGAAAGAAAGAAAGAAAGAACACAGTGAGCATCACGCCATCTTTCCTATATATGTAGCCTTGTGTTGGCTGATGGTCATCCCCACTGTCACCCTGGATTCCCTCTCTCCTGCTTACCTCTTCCTGTAAAACAGTTCAGTGTGTGAACTTGCTCCTCCTGAAAGGGCAGAGTGCATTTTTCAGTTTATATTTTAATGTATTTCTGCAGAAATACAAACCTACAAAGAGGTGAAGCCTAACGGGAGACCTTGGGTATTGGGGAAGGAAGGACACATCCTCAGAGGGGACTCTGATGGTGCAGCCTCTTTCTCATCCTCTCGTTCCCAAGCAGCTATGAGGCAAGTAGCTTTCTCCACCACATCCTGCCCGTGATGTACTGTGTCTCTACTGATCCAAAAGCAACACAGTCAGTTGCCAATAGAAACCTCCAGAACCATGAGCCAAAATCACCCTTCTCTCCTGTAGTTAGTTATCTAGTTGACAGAAAGCTGATTCACGCCACGTCCAGTGAAGATCTGAGCACCAGCTTTTAGCAGTTTCTGTTACGTTGCTTTGTTATATATTTTTTCATCTTTATTTCTTTATTTTCAAGCTTTTTACTTAAAAGTTTAAATTGTATTTTTCTTCAGAAGTGATTTTAAAAGTAAATATTTTCAAGTGGGTAGTAAAGTTTAAAAAATTAAAAAAAAATAAAAATAAAAAGTAAATTCATTTACCACTTTAGACTCCCAATTTCCTTTCTTTAAGGCAAGTACAGGGTAACCAGCCACATCCCGACTGGGTTTGAGGTCCATTCCATGGTAAGAATCCACATCTGACACTGTACATCCTGTCAATAGCCTGTCTGCCCTCCAAGTGTTGATATCTGTGCCCATCAGTTAGTGCTGCCAACAGACTTGATCACGAAGGCTTCTGTGTGCAGAGACTGATAACTGGTCAAAAGGCTGAGATTAAATAACCATAGAATGATCAGCCATAAACAAGATCCCCTGCCAAGAGTCAGGGAACATTGCAGAAGATGGAGTGGGAAGAATGCAAGAGCAGGAGGAAGGAAGGAAGGAAGGAAGGAAGGAAGGAAGGAAGGAAGGAAGGAAGGAAGGGAGTGTTGCTTTCTGGGTATGACACAGCTGTTGTCAACACTCCATCGTGGAGGACGGAGGAGCACACGAAGTCCTGCCTTTCCCTGAGGAGCTATAGGCAGTTACTGGTTGCGGGAGTGAGAAAGAGATGTTTTCTTCAGTGGTGTCACCATTGATAAGTTGCCAGGCCTGGCTTTGAAGGCTCAGGAGACCAGATAGTCTCCCGGTGTTGACTTTATTACCATCTTATCGGGGCCAGTGGCCGGAAGCTGCACTCAGAGGCTTCCGGCACTTGCTCCCATTCTCCTCGCTGAGGCCCTTCCTGTCTGCAGTGGTGTGATGTTGTCAGAAGTTAGAGGTAGTCCTAACTTGTTCCATTTCCTAATTATTGTCTGAAAAAAGAGTTAGCATCAAACACTATGTCTTTTACAGGTATTTTTAGAAAGGAAATGTGATAGTCATATAGCACATCATTTATTACTTGTGTATGTGTGTGTGTGTTTTACAGTAAAAGTTTTATTGTAATGTAACATCCATACAGAAAGCTACAATCATGAATTTACCTCCATGTTCTCCACACGGATCAAGAAAGAGAGTGTTTGGGGATAGGAAGGCAGAGGTGGCTCAGTTGGTAAAAGCAAGTTGTACCTTGCAAGTATAAGGGCCTGAGTTCTATCCTTAGAAGGTGTGTAAAAAGGCCAGATGTGATATAGCTCTTGTAATCCCGGAGCTGGGGAGGTAAAGATAGGAGGACCCCCGGGGTTTGCTTGCCAGTCAGTCTAGCCTAAGCTCCAGGCCATGGAGAGAGGTGAGATGGCCTTCCTGACGATGGCACTCCATGTTGGCTGCTGGCATCCATACACAGGTGCACATACCCCTGCACACATGCATTCTCATACATGCATGTACACACCACACACATGCATGTGCATGTGTAGGCAAAAAGAGCAAAAGGAAGTGTCACTGGTCTCTGAAGCTTTCACTTTTGCGTCTCTCTTTTCTTCCCACCCAAGAGGAATGACCACAACCAACTTCATGGCTTGGATTACACTTGCCCAGTTTGAATTTGCATACAGTGTTATGTAAGGTATGTGGCCGGGGGCCTTGCTCCTTTTTATGTTCCATTTTCCCTTTTACATTTCTGTCACTGCTGGGAATTTGGGTTCTTTCCAATTTTTGGCTATAAATAGTGTAACGAGAGAAATTCTTGTAGGTTATGACTATATATTTGCATTGCTATTGTGTGTATAACATGGATTGCCCCATCATTAAAGAGGTAGATGTTCAGATTTGGAAGAAGCTGCCAGTTTCCAAGGTCATTGTTGCCAACAGACACAAACGTTTCTTCTAAGTGATACTCACAGATGCTCTGAAACCTTTCCTTGTGACTGAACATCCTCCGGGAGACTTTAAAACTGTTCCAGATCAGAACCACCTCAGCACTGCTCTCTGGCTTAGAACTTCAGTATCGTGCTCAACCTTCCATGGGCTGCTAAATTGGTTTATGACTACTAAAGGAGTCTCCATTTAAGACCAAATGTTAAGAAATTTAAGTTGGGGAGGTGGGGGCTGGTGAGATGGCTCAGTCAAGAATGTGCTTGCAGTACAATGATGAGGACCTGAGCTTGATCTGCAGAGCCTATGTAACAAACAGGCAGACAGGCAGACAGGCAGGCAGGCAGGCAGCAGGCAGCAGGCAGCAGGCAGCAGGCAGACAGGCAGACAGGCAGGCAGGCAGGCAGCAGGCAGCAGGCAGCAGGCAGGCAGCAGGCAGCAGGCAGCAGGCAGGCAGCAGGCAGCAGGTAGCAGGCAGGCAGGCAGGCAGGCAGGCAGGCAGGCAGGCAGCAGGCAGCAGGCAGCAGGCAGGCAGCAGGCAGGCAGCAGGCAGGCAGGCAGGCAGGCAAGCAAGCAGGTAGACAGGCAGGCAACCACGCAGGCAATCAGGCAATCAATCAATCAATCAATCAATCAATCAATCAATTAAGCAAGCAAGCAGGCAGGCAGGCAGGCAGGCAAGCAAGCCAGGCATAATGGTGCATGTCTGCAATCCCAGTGTGACGGTTAAAGACAGGTGGATCCCTGGGGCCTAGTAGACAACCAACCACCATAACTAGCAAGCTTTAGGCCAGTAAGAGGTCTTGTTTCAAGAAATTACTCCTTAAGAGTGACACTTGAAGCAAGACATGGTGGCACATGCCTTTAATCCCAGCACTCAGGAGGCAGAGGCAGGCAGATCTCTGTGAGTTTGATGCCAGCCTGGTCTTCAGAGCGAGTCCAGGACAGCCAAGATAACATAGAGAAATCCTGTCCCGAAAAACAAACAAAACAAAACAAAAAAAGTGACACTTGCATAGTCTGGTGTGGTGTTGCATGCCTTTAATCTCAGCACTTGAGAGGCAGAGGCAGGTGGATCTCTGTGAGTTCGAGGCCAGTCTGGTCTGTAAATGGAGTCCAGGACACCCATGGTGACATAGAGAAATGCTACCTCGAAAAACCAAAAAAAGAGAATGACTAGTTTGATCTCTGGCCTCCACATGCAGACACATGTAAATGTGCACTCACACGAACAGACACACAACTTAAGTCTGGATTTAGCACTGGTTGTCTCTCTTATTCCCTCCCTCAAAACACAGATGTTTGCCTTCTCTTTTTGCGAGTTTGATGAAGGCTGGCAACATGCAATCCCATGTAGTCAGATACACAGACAAAAAAGCAAAAAGATTATCAGTTTCTTTCTTTCTTTCTTTTGGGGGGGGGGGGTTGAGACAGGGTTTCTCTGTGTTATCTTGTCTATCCTGGACTCACTTTGTAGACCAGGCTGGCCTCGAATTCACATTGATCCACCTGCCTCTGCCTCCCGAGTGCTGGGATTAAAGGTGTGCACCACCATGCCTGGCAAGATTGTCACTTTCAACAAAAAGGATACTTGCCGTGTACCTTCGTTAGGTGGCTTAGTTAGAGTTTCTATTGCTGTGAATAGACACTATGGCCACAGCAGCTCTTATAAAGGCAAACATTTAATTGGGTCTGGCTTATAGTTTCAGAGGTTTAGTCCATTATCATCATGGCAGGAAAGCATGGCAGCACACAGGCAGACATGGTGCTGGAGAAGGAGCTGAGAGTTCTACATTCAGATCCAAAAGAGAGAGACACTGGGCCTGGCTTGAGCATCTGAAACCTTATAGGCCACCCAGAGTGACAACTTTCTCCAACAAGGCCACACCCACCCCAACAAGGCACACCCACTAATAGTGACATTCCCCATAAGCCTCTGGGGGCCATTGTCATTCAAACCACCTTGTTATGACAGCCAAACAAGCAAAGATGAGGTCCCAGAGGTAAAGGGGACGTTTATCAACCCCACCTTCTTTTCAGTTTTGAAAGGCCTTCAAGAGTGACATCAGCGGGCTGGAGAGATGGCTCAGAGGTTAAGAACACTGGCTGTTCTTCCAAAGGTCATGAGTTCAATTCGCAGCAACCACATGGTGGCTCACAATCATCTATAATGCAATCTGGTACCCTATTCTGGTCTGCTGGCTCACATGCAGGCAGAAATATATATATATATATATATATATATATATATATATATATATATATATATATATATATATATATATATATGGTATGTGCCATCATGCTATGTGCCAGAGATGGAACTCAGGACTCCCTGCATGCTCGGCAAGCAAGCACACCTCTATATCCCTACCCTGTTATGCTGAAATGATATTATTTTGAATACAACAAAATACATTATAAAATTTAAGTTGATCTTTATATATATGAGTTACATGAGCATTGGCCTTCAGACCCATAAGCTGGAAGGAGTCTGAGGAGTTGAGTGTGCTGGTGGAAAGGTGGCTCTGAGGTTGACAGTTTCTTGACTATTACATAGCAACCTTTATTTTGGAGATCAGAGTTACGCTGATCTACAAGGCAGCCATTAAAATGGGCTTCTCATTTTCCTAGCTACTCATTAGACGAAGCATCTTATTCTTTAAGGGCTCTTTAAAATGAGCATAAAATATATATCAATTATGTGAACGTGACCTTTCAGGTGGTGGATAGTGTTTATTTTTACAACTGACATCTCCTAAGAGGAAGCTCTAGATATCCTCTGATTTGTTTTGAGAAACTTTACAATTTAGCATTAAAAACAGTGTGTGTACCTGGGTGGAGTGGTGCACACCTTTAATCCCAGCACTCGGGAGGTAGAGGCAGGTGGATTTTGCTGAGTTTGAGGCCAGCCTGGCTTACACGGTGAGCTCCCGGACAGCCAGAGATGCATAGTGTGACCCTGTGAGGAAAACAAACAAGCAAGGTGTGTGTGTGTGTGTGTGTGTGTGTGTGTGTATGTGTGTGTGTGTGTGTGTGTGTGTAAGAGAGAGAGACAGACAGACAAACAGACAGACAGACTTAATTTTCACTTGTTTAAAAAACAAACCAACCTATATCACCCCCTCAATTGGCTCCAGATTGAAAGTATCATTCACACAACATTAAAACATTTAGAATTTAATTTTTAATTATAATTATATCATTTTGTATGCATGGGTGTTTGCTTGCACGTGTGTCTGTGTGTGTACCACACGTGCGCAGTGCCTGTGGTAGCTAGAAAAAGGTACCGGGTCCTCTGGAGCTGGAGTTACAAATTTTGGGAGCTGCCATGTGGGTCACAGGGCTTGAGCTTTGGTCCTCTGGAAGAGTACCCAGCGTTCCTAACCACAGAGCTTCTAGTCCAACCTTGATATTTAGAATTTGCTGTGGTTATTATATTGTGCTTCTAGGTTGGGCTGTTACATCTGTGACTTATGGTTCTCAGTGGGTGTTTTCAAGGGACCAGAATCACAGGAGTACTGCTGTGTAGATGGAAGCAGGTAACCAAGGGCTGCCTCGGGTCTGTCTGGGTGATGATTAGTGAGTGGCTCGTCTGACAACGACGGTAATGATAGGAACTAGGAGACGCCTGAGCAGATGATAGCCAGGCATGACACCAAGCAGCATGTCCATCATCGGCAGTTTTTCCTGAAGACCATATTTCCTGATTCTTCCAAAGGAGTATCCGGTCTGTGCCAACAAGGTTATTCCTGCAGCTGTGTGGTCATGAGCTCTGGTCCCATGTTTTCAGTTGCTTTCCCAGTTCTTTCAAGCCAGTAATACTGTAGTCAGTATGAGTGGCAACCACCCTCTTAGAAGGGACAGAATCCACGTTTTGTAGTCCCCAGTCTTTGTGTTCCCCCGCGGTTCGCCCCCAAGGCCAGAGTGGAATACACAGGCACAGGAAACAGGGCTCAAGCCAAGAGTGGTCTGAGCAGCATCCCGGCTGAGCTATGAGACTAGACTGTGTGACTGGGATTCGCACGGTTGCCTCATAGAGGAAGCGAGAGGGTGTACAACAGCTCCCAGTGAGGAGCTGAGAAGGGGGCGGGAGCCTGGTCCAGCCATCCGGGCACTTCAGATTTGAGACTGAGAACGGGGAGGGAGCCTGGTCCAGCCATCCGGGCACTTCAGGTTTGAGACTGAGAACGGGGCGGGAGCCTGGTCCACACATCCGGGCACTTCAGATTTGAGACTTGGACAGACCTGGAGAAGGTCGCAACCGAGCAGTCTGAGCTCAGGATGGTTTGTGTTTATGTGTATGGGTTGTGGCTGAGACTGCAGTTGTTAGCGTGAGCTCCCACATCTGGGCCTGGTGCTGAGAAGGAACTGCGTGATAAAACAGAGGGAAGAGAGAAAGAAAATATGCTTTTTTTTGGGGTCAACTATGTACTACCTTCATTGTAAGTAGTAGGGCGAAAAAGATATTTTTGTAGGCAACCACATACTTAAAAATGTTTCTAAGCAAGGCCTGTACAGACTAACACACATGTGATTTCTAAACATCTTGATCAGTAAAGGGCCCTTTTTCTCAGGGGTTGTCACTGATGGAAATGCAGTGGGTTACATACACAGACCTAGGTCAGCTTTTCAGGTTTTAAAACATTTTCTTGAGATTTTGTTTGTGTGTGTGTGTGTGTGTGTGTGTGTGTGTGTATGTGTGTGTGTGAGTGTTTGCCTGGATATGTGTCTGTGCACCACATGCATGCAGTTCCTGCAGAGGCCAGAAAAGGGCGTTGATCCCCTGGAACTGGAGTTACAGATGGTAGTGAGCTGCCCTGTGGTGCTCGGGATTGAACCCTGGCTGTCTGGAAGAGTTAGGTGGTGCTATCAATCACCAAGCCACCTCTTCCGGTCCACACACCCTGAGTTTTCTGGTTTAGGGCTTGCGTTTTGTTCATCTGTCCTGGTGGTAGATTCATGCCTGCCATGCTGACAGTGGGCTCCTGTGTTGTGAAGATTCCAGGGGAATAGTGTACAGAAAAGGTTTTTCTGTCCAGGGACCAGGCTGCCTAGACCTCTCTCGAACGCAGCCCTTTGGAGACATACTGCCATTGTTTCTAGTGTGAGGGCTCTTGGTGACTATGTAGTCAGTCAAGTAAGGAGGAATCTCTTCCTTAAGCATAGAGGCCCTTGAGGAGAGAGCACTGTGGCTGAGGGGAGATGTCACTCGTATCCCTGCGAGGCCTGATGAAGACTCCCTTCTCATCAGAAGATGCTTCTCCAGTGGCTGCTCTGTCTGACGAGCTTAGGAACGGGTCTTGGATCTTGCATGGGGCTCTGGGCTACTTTTGCCTCCTTGCACCCATCTCCCAATCCAGGACAGACCTCTGACACTTCTGTGTCCTTTTTTGCCAAACTGAAACATTTTCTTGTGGAGGAAAGAAACCCTTCTAAGACTCAGGAACCTAAGGAAACTTTCCAGAAGCCCCCCTTCCTCAAGGCTGTAAAAGCAGAGGACGGTTGCAGGGCGAGGGTAACTATGGTGGATGCAGGAAGGACCAGCGATGCAGCCTTTGTGAGTCATCGCCTGTGCTTGCGATGGGCTTCCTGGCGATGGGACACCCTTAAGCTCTTGTGAGTAGCCCTTGTAAGCTCGTTGACCCACCTAGACTTGGAAGGAGTTGGCTTGTTATGCACGCCCTAGCTTGGGTGAACAGATGGTATTTGTTCACATCTCTCCAGGAAAACTCACACAGCAGACTCATTCTTCCTTTACCATCGTTGATTAGTGTCACAATCAAGGGCGACTTCTGTTAGCCCTGCAGAGGACAGAGCCAAATGTTCAGGATCTGTCTCAGCTGCTTTTTTCGCTCTGTCAGAAGTCTGGGAAGGACTTGGCACCTTGAGGTTTTCAAGTTAACTAGCCTGTTACTTACAATGGAGAACAGTATGACCCGTTTTCTCCACTGCCCCAACTGTTAGCTACAGCTTCAGTAAAACAGGGGACATTCCATGGACGAAACAGTGTAGAGTTTGTGGATTCCTGCAGCATGCTGTGCATTCCACTTCTGCTGTCTTCCGGTCTCTCCTTATCCCGGGAGGAACGAGTAGCGTCACCACACAGAACGCACTGGGATATTCCCTTGGTCACAGCTTTCGGTGTGAATCATTAACTGCCAGCTTCTGAAACTTCTTTCACATTACACCAGGTTTCAGGGGTGTGTGTGTGTGTGTGTGTGTGTGTGTGTGTGTGTGTTGGAGATCTCCTTTCAGATTCTCACAAGCACTAGAGACTGAGCCAGTGACATGAAGACCCTGAGGCAGGCGGTCTTTCAAGGAGAAATCCCAGAGGGTGGAAGCAGACACCACTCAGGGCCAATGAAAGCCTCCAGGATTGCTGTCAGGTTGGCCCAGGGGTGAGGACCAAACAGGGTGAGTCATCCCAGGAAATGTAATCCACGGGTGGAGCTGGGAGGCAACGTCACACCGCATGCTCTTGTTTCATAATTACTTTGGTATTGATCCACATAGTTTGCAGCAAGCCACAAGCATGTAAGCTCCCGTGTTATCACAAGGGTAAGAGAGTAGAGCTGTTGACCCCAAGGGAAGAATGCTGACCTGGGCCCTGATGCCATTGTCCTTCAGCTGGGAGCCCCCAAGTAGGTCAGGATTACACAGTAGCAAACACTGGGATTCAGAACTAATCAGACTTGGTTTTAATTACAGCTCCTCCATTTACTTAGCTCAGGTTACTTTACTTTTTAAATCTTTGGGTTGTTGTGGTTGGTTTGGTTTTTTTTTTTTTTTTCTCCCTTTGTAAAATGAAGATAAAGCTACTTCGTGGAGCTGTGAGAATATAACAATATAGTGGATGTGCCTGAAAATTCACAAGCGGCTGTCCTGTCACCGAAGTCCTTGCTGCTTGGAAGACTGAGCGGCAATGACAGTTTTCAGTCTGTTCACAGCTTTGACAAGTCTCAAGGCCTCCTCTCCAGCTCTGCCTTCTGGATCTTGGGTCCTGGATCTGTTTTCATTTTGGTACTATCAGTTTTATCAAAATACCATAGCGCTGCTGCAAACTCAGAACTGAGTTCTGGTTCTGCTCCTGTTGCTGTGTGAAGAGCTGAGGGTAGGGCAGATCACACACGTCTCCACAAGAAAAGAAGCTTGGCTTTAGTTCTCATAGATTGAACACTCGGGTTCTGGGCACATTAACTGTGAGCACTGTCACCAGGTGTGTCACGTGGGTGAGGACTGAGTGGTGAAATGACTACCAAACACAAGTCTCCACTAGGTCTGTGTGGCTAAGAGATATTTTAAGAGCTGTGGGTTAAAGATGTCAACCAACTGATGATGGATAATGACAAGGTGGTACCCCTATGCAATAGAATTTTATTGATCTGTAAAGAAAGATCAAATTTGCAGTAAGTAGATGATCTGGAAAATATTATACAGAGTGAGGTAATCTAGACCTAGGAGGACAAAGGCTCCATGTTCTCACTCATATGTGAATCCTAGATCTGTGTGTTTAACTCAGAGTAAAACTGGACAATCCAAGAAACTAGAATGGGGCACTAGTGAGGAGGGGAAGAAAGGTCCTAATGGAGCAGGCTAGTAGACACAGGTGATATGGGGGAAGGGGTAGATACAGGTGATATGGGGGAAGGGTAGACACAGGTGGTAT
>OU015747.1:133429514-133448043 GCA_907169655.1 Acomys percivali
GGGGAGGGGTAGACACAGGTGATATGGGGGAGAGGTAGACACAGGTGGTATGGGGGAGGGGTAGACACAGGTGATATGGGGGAGGTAGACACAGGTGGTATCGAGGGATGGGTAGATACAGGTGGTATGAGGGGAGGGGTAGACACAGGTGGTATGGGGGAGGGAATAATGAGGAGGGAGGTTTAAGTTGGGGAAGGATAGGCGAGAAGGGTGAAGGAAGAGGTAGGAAGAGGGATAAATAATACAAAGGATGTATGGGAAAACCATATGGGGTTGATGGGGTTGTTGCTTTTGCAAAGGACCTGGGTTCAATTCCCAGCACCCACATGGTGGTTTATAACTATCTGGAACTCTAGATCCAAGAGATTTTGGCACCCTTTTCTGACATCTGTGAGCACCAGGCATGCACATGGTGGACCTACACAGATGTAGGCAAAATGTCCGTCCACATAAAACAAATACATTTTTCAAAAAATTTAAAAAGTTCAGTGCATGTTACTCTATTTGTAAAATAATGCTCCTCCCAGAATTCATAAGTTGCCAAATAAAAAGCCCAGTCTGAAGAACAGGATGCTCCCCCTTGAGTTGTGTGTCAAGAGTATCCTGGATACATCCCCAAACAATACAGGCTATTGTCATTGCTAGTGGTTGTCCAGCAGAGCATGATGGGAAGACCCTATTGTTAAAGCTATCACACACTTTGGCCATAGGATATGGAGAAATCAGGTTGTTACCTACCAGGATGCCTCCTCCTTGCTACCTAGCTCTCAGAATAGCAGAAGGTGCTATTCAGCAGCTGGGACAAAAACAAACAAACAAACAAACAAACAACAAACAAACAAAGTCATCAACAGTCTCACCCAACTGTGAACCCTGTGATTCACCAGAATGACCAGCATGGCAAGAAATGCCCAAGGGTGTGATAATGGCACGAATGTTATAGGGATAACCAATTGCTCTCCAATTGGATTTAAGGCCTGCTTCCCAGGAGGAAATGCATGCCTACTGTGAATCTGTCCATGGTTGGGAAGCTCATAGGTTTCAGGCATGAATCTACAACTATTATTCTGCTAAATAGAGTCTCAAACTGCCTTCTAAATCCCAATCTGTACACCCACAGATTAGTGCAGCTCTTGGGCCTCATCAGGGAAGTTTCTTTTGTGCAGCGAACAATGGTTAATACAGAAATAACTTGCCAGAGCAGAGAGAATAAGTGTCTGTGGGATGCTCAGCACAAAGGGGATGACTGTACCTACTCCCTACCTCCAAGGCTCAGGGGACCATCTCAGAAGATGGGACAAGAAGATTGTAAGAGACAGAAGTTGGGGTCAACTGGAGTGAAAGAGTATCTTCTGTACATGACAGGAATGTTCTCCCAAATTCAAAGCAGCTGTGGTTTCCTGCACGTGATCCAAACATCGAGCCAGTTAGCATGAGCCCCCTACTTCTAGCTGAGGAACAGTTGATGACTGTACTCTAGTGGATGTCCCCAGACTCATGAGTAAGTGGGAAGCATAAATTGGAATCTGTGGGCTATTAAAAAAAAAAAGAAGAAGAAGGTACAAGTTGTCATGGGGTGGAAGGTGGAGCTGGGACTAGTTAGAGGGAGGAGTGTGAGAATATTATCAGGATACATTGTATGCATATATGAAATTCCAAAAGAAATATACATAATCAAACAAAGTAGCTACTTTTGTGTTCCTCATTCCTATACACAAAGAGTAATTGACAGCTATAAGTAATAGTTTATGATAAAGAATAGGGGGCTAATGTACATAAAATAGGAATTAATGATTATTCTACTAGTTGGTTGTCTCATTGCTTTGACCAATACCTTACAAAAAGCAACTTAAAGAAGGAAAGATTTTATTTTGACCTACAGTTTGCAGGTGCAGCTCATCATGGTTGAAAAAACATGGTGGCAGGAGTGAGAGGTGGCTGGTCACATCACATCTATAGTCAGAAACTCTGGTGTCCTCTTAGGCCCTTCCTCTGGACCATCTCCTGCACAGTCTGTCTTGCGGTGTTTCTGTCACTTACCCATTCATGAACTAACATCCATGAACTTGGAGTCTCTGACATGGAATGATTAGTACAGGTTTTGCCCAAAGCAGAAGCTGATTCTAGGACCTGGATAAACAGAGAATAGAAGTGAGGGAGAAGAGAGAGTGAGACAGTGAAAACAGAAAAGGTAGCATCAGGATGCATTACGGTGGGAACAAATTACTTGAGCCATGGATGTGTGATCTCCTGGGGGACCATGAAAGAAAGATGGAGAATGTCTTCCAGAACACCTGTGAGGGAGAGAGGACAGACAGTCATTCAACACTTACCTCTGTTGGCTGAGGAGAACCCTGTACTTCTTCTGGTCTGTGCTTGCCCTGTACCCAAGGGGACAACAAGAGTCCTAGAGAAAGCTTGCGCCATCAACTTAAAGACTAGTGTTTGTCACCTCCTTACAGGTGGTCTGATGTGATGCAATACACGCTCTTTCCCCAGTGTCTGGTGACTGGGCAATTGAGATAGTTAGCGTCCTAATTGATCTTCCTGTCTCTGCATGTCTGGCTCCAACCCATCCTAAAGTCAAAAACAGCTGAATCTTCCAAAGAGCTCTTACCATGCATTCCTCCACTTGAAAATCTTTAACGTTGTCCTTTCTTCACGATAGTCTGGGGAAAAGCCAGACTCCTTTTGGTGACACTTCAGGCCCTTGTGAACTTACTTCAAGCTCATGAACCTGACAGAAGGTTGGGAACACTCAGTCAGCATTATTTGAATATGCCTAGGCACGCCACATCTTCATTTGACATACTCTATCCTCCGCCTGGAGGGTACCCTCTCTCGTTTTTCAGGACAGAGTTTTGCTGTGTAGCCCTGGCTGTCCTGGAACTCACTCTATAGACCAGGCTGTGCTGAAACTCAGAGATCCACCTGCTTCAATCTCCCGATTAAAGGCGTGCACCACCACCACCTGGACGGCCTTTCTCTTTAGATGTTAGAAGCCTATCCATCCATCAAAGGACGGTTCAAATGCCACCTGTATTGCTTTTCCATAGTTGCATAACAATTTCCTGGGATCATAGTGGCTGCAGTGGTTAGAATGCACAGTCTTTCTCAAACTCATGCTGAAGTTTAGTTGCCAGTGTAACAGTGTTGAGAGGTGAGGCCTTAAGAGGTTCAATTCCAGCAAGCAGATCTCTGTGACTTCAAAGCCAAGCTGGTCTACATTGTGAGTTCTACACAGAGAGATCCTATTTCACTCCTCCAAAGTAATTAGGTTATAAAGTCTCAGTCTTCCCTGGTGAGTTTAATGTCTAAACTTTATTAAAGGGTTTTGGGAGCAGCCACCTCTCCTCTTCCTCCTCCTCCTCCTCTTCTTCTTCCTTCTGCCACCTGAGATCTAGCTTTTTCCCCCCCCTCTCTAGAGCAGTGGTTCTCAACCTGTGGGTCATGACCCATTTGAGCTTGCTTATCAGATATCCTGTATATCAGATTTTACATCGTGATTTATAACCACAGCAAAATCACAGTTATAAAGTAGCAATGAAATAATTTTATGATTGGGGTCACTACAACATAAGGGACTGTGTTGTTTTAAGTGAAAATCGCAAAAGTTCTAGTTTGTCAATAAAGACTCGGGAGCCAGATGCTGGGGTGAAAACCTGTTAGCTCAGAGAGGCAGAGAAGCACCCAGCTGACCTTTCTCCTCAGCTCATGTCCTGATGGAAAAGTCTCAAAAGGCTCACTAGCTCAGTTGGAAGGAAAAAGCCAAAAACTCAAGGCCAAAGGCTTGCTAGCTTAAAGCTCAAAAAGCCCCAAAAGCCCCAAAAGCCCCAAAAGCCCCAAAAGCCCCAAAAGCCAAAGGCCAAGGAGCTGAAGAGCTAAAAGCTAAAAGCCTATTCCTACTTCTACACACTGTCTTAAACACCCCTCAACTCAAAGTCCCTCCTACTCCGGAATCTCTGTCAGCTGGTTTCTTGTTCTGCCTCTTGACCTAGGCTTAACTTTATTAAATCCTGTTTGGATTAAAGGAGTGTTAGAGCTCAACCGCACCAAACAAAAGGCAGGTTTTTACGGTTCACAATATCAGGGTTCACAAAGGGATCAACCATCCTGCAACAGAACTGTCTTAAAGGGTTGCAGCATTAGGAAGGTTGAGAACCACTGCTCTAGAGGGTGCAGCAGGCAAGGTGCCAGCTGGGAAGAGAGCTCCCCATTGCTTTGACTTTACTTTCCAGTTTCCAAAACTGAGTGAATACATTTGTTTGCTGATTTGTTCAGTCTCAAGCCTCATGTTAAGGCACATGAATAGCTACTGTTAGCTGGAATAGTGATAACCTCAGAAGCATCAGATTCCAGTTTCCTTCAGGCTCCAGGCTGGATTCAGCTCCAAGTGGCTGTAGAAATGAGGGCTCTGCATTCTTAGTGGCTATTGGCTGGGGACTGTTCCCAGGGTATCTTAGCAATGGAGAATTTGTGGCACTTCACAATACTTTTCACTACCCCAGCCAGAGAAAACTGCACTTTTTAAGGAAAAAAAAAAAAAAAAAAAAAAGACAGGGTCTCTCTGTGTAGCTCTGGCTATCCTGGATCTTGCTCTGTAGTCTGGGCTAGCCTTGAATTCACAGAGATCCTCCTGCCTCTGCCTCCCCAGTGCTAGTGCTGGAGTTAAAGGCTTGGGTCACCATGCACAGCTGAGAACTGCACTTCTAAAGGGCTTCTGTGGTGAGACTGGTCCCACCAGGACGTAAGGCAACAGAACCATGGAGATGACGTCTCTCCTATGCACAGATTCCCTTGTCAGAGGAAAGAAAGCATGAGAGGGTGAGTGGGTGTTGGGATTAAGATTAGAACTCTACTTTAGCGCCACTTCCAGAAGTCCTATCCTGACTCTGGGTAAGGAAAAGAGTTTTTTTCTTCTGCACTTCACAGCACTTCATGCTAATGAATTCATTGCACATGCATGGAAGTACTGGTGATCTCGTTTTCCTCTCAACTGAGAGTGAAAGCCCTTGGTTTTTGTCTTAGTGTTGATTAATTAAAATCTGATTACTATTACGCTAGAAGATATTTTGGTATTGCCTGAATTTAATTAGAAAAAAAGACATATAAAAGACACAATTTAAAAGCCATTAAAAGAAATGTAAAGTGAAGTATACAAGAAAGTATGTATGTACTACATACAATCAACATAAGGGGGGGCACCCCTTGCTATTGTGTCCAGGCTGGTTCAGACTCCTGGGCTCAAGCAATCCTCCTGCCCTAGCCTCTGAAATGTTTGGCACAATAAATGAGTGTCACCATGCCCAGCTGGAATATAATTTTGGCAAGCCCTTTTTCATGATGTTTTTTTGCTCTACCTTCTTGGTGAGTTGAATATAAAATATCATTTATCTTATTGCTATTTTCTTAAATGCTGTAATGTTTTTATTGTGGAACTGATTTTTTTGTTTGTTTGTTTTTAAAAGATTTATTTATGTAACAGTGTTCTGCCTGCCTGCACACCCACAGGCCAGAAGAGGGAATCACATCACATTACATTATAGACGGTTGTGAACCAAGATGCGGTTGCTGGGAATTGAACTCAGGACCTTTGGAAGAGCAGGTGGTGCTCTTAACCACTGAGCCATCTCTCCAGCCCCTGGAACTGAATTTTTAATAGGTGATAGGGTGTATGTCTTACCAAAACCAAAAACAACAAATCCCAAAAACCCAAAACCATTTGATTGTAATTTTAAATTTTAACCTAATAGTCTATCTTTCAATTGGTGTATTTTACTATCTTATATATTGTGATAATATATTTAGACATGTCCTATTGTCTAATTTTGTGAATGTGTGGGAGTTAGGAGCTAACTACCTTAAAAAAAAAAAAAAAAAAAAAAAAAAAAAGACAGAGTCTCATGTAGCCAAGACTTGCTGTGTAACCAAGGAAGACCTTGAAGTCTTGATGCTTCTGTCTTCACCTCTCAAACATTGGGATTACAAGTGTGTACAACCACATCAGACACTAACTTTTTATTGTTTTGTCTGCCTATTACACTGGTAATTTTTTCTTTTTCTTCCTATGAGTTTAGGTGTAATATTTTGGTGGCTACCTACTATAACTTTTGATATCTATGCCCTTTTGGCCCTATCGAAGTTCAAACTTAAAGTACTTTATTTCAGTTTCCTTCCAAATCTTACTCCTACGCTTAGTCTGATATTGGTTTTATTTAAGTTGCCTTTAAGGATGAAGAAAACACCAGTATTATTATTATTAATTAACCACTCAACATGCTTGATATTTAGATATACTGCTATCTAATATTAGTTTGCTCACTTTTAGTCTTTGTATGTTCTAAGTTTAATTTTTTCATCCTTGGTAATTTTTCAGTGAGAGTATTTAGGTGGAAAATTTTCTAAGTTGTTATTTGGAAGAATTTAATTTTCTCTTTTTCCACTTTTCAGTTCCTCGTTGTTGAGATCTGATGTGTTTACTGGTGCCATAGTACTGTTTCTTCCAGCCTGTCCCATGGTTGGACTTTACAGCATGCTCCTTTCAGACTGTCTCTTCTGATTAGTATATGTTCTTTGAGACTGTACTTTTTAGATATTGTTTTGACTATTTGCATAAATTTATGTCTTCAGTTTTGTTGCTTACATACATATACACACATACCACAAGTATTACACACCACACATATACACATACACACACCACACATACAAATAAGTATACACATACACCACATCCACACTACACATTCACAGTACATAGTCACACTACACATACATAGCTTACACATTCTACATATGCATAACACACACACACACACAGTCCTGGGCTTCTGAACCATGGGGGCTAGGATCCTGAGAATAAAAGAGTTGGACTTGTCCAGAAGACTTGCTCTATATTACAGTGTTGTCAACACTGACAGTAAATGGTCCCTTGCAGAGGAAATGACATGTGCAATAATAATAGTAGCTATTGCTTATGGAAGCTTAGTATGAGCCAGGTTATGGGCTGACAGGTTTGTATATGCAACCTTGTAATTGTCCTGGGAGGTAACCAAACTGATGCCAAATTTAGTGCGGACATCTGGTCAGCATAGCATGCACTACAGTCTAGAACTTCTAGACTTGAGCAGTCCCCCTGTCTCCACCTTCAGGGACTATATGTGCATGCTACCAAGCCCAACAAAGGTGCAGCTTAGGCTGCTCTAAGGCTCACCTCCTCTTGCCTCATCCTGTTTAGCTGGTTGATCAATCGATGGGATCCGGCCACAGCTGGCTCCTTTAATTCTCACAGTAACACTAAATCTAAGTCGTTACCTCTTTTACAGATAGCAAAACTGAGGCTCCTGGCAATCAAAGAACTTGTGTAATGCTGTCACATGTCCATAAAGTAGCAAGGTGGCTTCTGTTACAGTTCTGTGTGACACTCAGTTCATGATTTTAGCCACTTCATATATTTCCTTGCAAGACTGAAGTTCCTAAACACCAAATGGACTTTATTTCAGGGCAAAGTTTGGCAAATGGGCTTAAGTTATCTGTAGCAAACTGACCAAGAACTGGACAGTTAGTTCTGTGGTAGAGCCCTTACCAAGCAGGTCCGAAGCCCTGTTTCAATCCAAGAAATAAATAAGGTGGAAAAAAAGAGAATAGTTTTCTTTTGCTGTATGTGAAAAATATTTGTTCATGGAGAAGCAGCTGGCCTTTGATCTCTTTTATGAAAAATTTCTTTTATTTTTTTGAGATAATACAATTACATCACTCCCCACTTCCCTTTTCTCCCGCCAAGCCCTCCTACTAACTCTCCTTGCTCTTTCAAATTCATGGCTGCTTCTTTCTTTAATTGTTGATATATACATACATTACATACACATATATATGTATACATGATACATACATATGCATGTATGTATGTATATTCCCAGATACATAAATACAACCTGCTCAGTCTGTATAATGTTACTTGTATGTATTTTTTAGGGCTGCTCACTTGATGTTGGACAGCCGACCAATAGCTGTGTCTTCCCTGGAGAAGACTCTCTCTCAGTGTTCCTTAGTTGCCTGTAGCTCTTTGCCTAGGGTTGAGGCTTTTGCAGGCGTTTGCGGTCTGCTTTATTTGCCATGTCTCTTATTACTGTCCTTGTTTAGGCATTTACGATGCTCTCTGATCTCCTGATCAAATCTGTTTCCATCCTACACGTCGTGCTGCCCAAGAACTAATGTCCTTCTGGCTACTGACATGTGCACTCTCTTCTCTTAAAAATGTATTCTCAGTCTTACTAAAAGTTCACAGTTAGGCACCTGGCATCATCTGAAAGGAACCGCTGTCTACCAAGACAGGCAAACATCCCTTGTCATTTTTAGGCTCAGACAGTTTGGGGTTCTCAGGCTTAGCTAATCACCAGCCCATCTTCATCTTTCATTCTCATAGGCTGCTTGTAAATATTGTCTCCCTAAACCTAAACACAAGCATCCCCAGCGGAACTTGTGCTAACCTGGCTGATGCTGTTCTCATAGCCACGAGGCCTCTGCTCATCTCGATCTTGCCTGCTGGGAGGACCCAGGCTGCTATTTGGGTCAGTGGGCTCTTCCAGTTAATCTGAAGTCCAGGAAGATGCTTCTTGATAGTTGCATGTGAAATGTGTCCTCCATGGGACTTTTAGATCCACACAATGTGCTTGGGGCCACCTTAGGACACTGTGAATTATAGCCCTTTTATGGGCTATAAAGACTTTTGCTAGTCTTGAATACAGTAGAAGAAATCTGTCAGTTAGTGACCTTTTGTGGACAATTGTGTTATTGTGGCCATATAAAGAACCAGGTAAGCTGACCGTAAGAAACCTCTCCCAGTCCTTGTAACTTCCAAAAATGGCAAGACGTTGGATGCATCCACTATATCTTTATGACACACTTTGAATCTTGCAGCCTTGAGCATGCTAACAAAAGTCACACTCTAAGTATTTGCATCTGCTGCTGCCGCTGCTGCCATTGCAGCTGACAGGTGCTCCTTAGGGGCTTCTCCCGGCATTAGAGGGCACTATAGCTTAGGTTTGGGAGCAGAAGCCCTCACACCCACTTCAGGCAAAGATGGGGTAGTTGGAACAGGAGCTGCCTTTGCTGTGCACAATCAGAGAACTGGACAAACTGGATGAGGGAACTGCTCCCTGGAGCTTGGCAAAAGACGGAATGGAATGCTTTAGGAAAGGAAGCTGATGGAGTGAGCATGCTCGAACTGGGAGTAGTTTCCAGACTAAGGCATCACTGGGGAGAGCCCTGACAGGGCAGGGAGGGGTCCCTTTTGATCTGATAAAGCAGAGGTCAGATTCAGGGCTGTTGACCTGGCTTTGGCCTATGGGACTGGACAGTAGTAATGAGAAGCATTTTGCAAGGAATGGAAAGTGATTATTTTAAGATATGAAAACCAATGGGACAGGATGACAGAGGCCAAGTTAACTAAATGGGGGCAGGGGCAGCTGTCTATTCCAAACTTGCCTTGGAAAACTAGATATTTGTAGAAGAAATATTAATTTGGATCCCTTATTTCATTATATAAACACAAAATTACTAAAAATAGACCACAGGTATAAAATTATAGAAGTGCTAGCAGAAACATAAGAGGAAATCTTTGTTTGTTTGTTTTTCGAGACAGGGTTTCTCTGCATTAGGCTTGGCTGTCCTGGACTCACTTTTGTAGACCAGGCTGGCCTTGAACTCACGGCAATCTGCTTGCCTCTGTCTCCCGAGTGCTGGGATTAAAGGTGTGCGCCACCGTGCGTGGCTCATAAACTTTGGTTTAAACAAGATTTCTTAAATAGGATACAAGAAAGACAAAAAAACCCCAACAAGTTTAATCTAATCAAAATCAACATTTTTGTAAAGATACTGTAAGTTAATATTCTTATCTGAAATCCAAAAGTGTTTTGAGGTACAGATTTTTTCAAATATGAGAATGTTTAAATATGTATACGATATGAAGGTGTATTGGATATAGAATCCAAGTCTACATGTGAAATTATATTTATATACATCCCACATTCACAGCCTGGAAGCTATTTTTATATTTTTAGTTCACTTATGTTTGACTGTGCCTTGTTACAAGAGGTCAGGTGTGGGATTTTCTATTTCTGGTAAGTCAGTACCAACAAGTGTTGAATTCTGGAGCATTTCAGATCTCAGATTTTTAACTTGTATAAAGAAAATGAAAAGACAAGACACCTGAGAGAAAAATTTCTCAGTACACATGTGTGCCCAGGGACTTTTCCTCACAGTATATTTAAAAATGCTCACAACTCAGTACTAAGGTGCATAACTCACAGGGGGCTGACCGCTTTGTGAAGGGAGACATATCAATGACCAGTAAGTACAAAGCACAAAGCGTTTATCACAAATCATTAGAAAATACCACCTCATCTTCAAGTTGGAGGCTAGCCTGGTCTACATGGCAAGTTCTGTACAAACTAGGACTATATAATGAGACTTAGGTCGGGTGTGGTGGCCAGTCTATCAATCAATCAATCAATCAATCAATCAATCAATCAACCAACCAGGCAAACAGACAAACAAACAGAAAATAGTAGCTGCTTTTGAATATGTAGAGCAACTGGAATTCTTTCATTTTATTGCTGGTGAGTGTAAAATGTACAAGCAGGGGGCTGGAAAGATGGCTCGGTGATCAAGAGCACATGGTTTGGTTTGGTTCCTAGCACCCAAATGTTGGCTTACAGTCATCTATACCTTCAGTTCCAGGGGATCTGACATCCTCTTCTGCAAGCACCCAGGATGTGTGTGGTATGCATACATACATGCAGACAAACACTTATACATATAAAATAAAAATAAGTAATCTTTTTGGGGGGAGAGGTTGAGCCTAGTCTTTAATGACTGATCCATCTCTCCAGCCCAAAAGTCATTTTTTTTAAGCATCAGTGTTCTGAGAAACAGCCCTGCTCTTCTTTTTTATGAAGGTAAATGTACATCAAACAATGACTCAGCAGTCCTACCTCCTAATATTTACCAAAGAGAAATGAAATGTACATTTATGAACTAACTTGCACATAAGCATTCATAGCAGAGTCATTCATAATAGCCAGGAAGTGCTCCATGTGTCTATGAACAGGTAGAGGGACAGAAACACTGGGTGCGTGTGGATGATGGCACATGACCAGCAGCAACAAGGAACACATTACTGATGTGCTTAACAACATGAACGAATCTCAGATACATTGTGCAGATTATATGATGCTTGCTCAAAGAATAGGTGGTCAATATCATAACCAAAGACACACAGGCAGAAGCTGTGGGTGGAGACGAATGCACTCAATAATCAGTAGATCATGGCAGTAGTTTTACTGTCTGTCTGTAAGCCAACACATCATGCTGTCTGTCTTAAATGTTTATGGTTTTGTTGGTTATGCCACCACAATAAATGGACAGAGGACTCACAGTTTTAAAGAAGACAATGGAAGATGATAACAGAACTTTGCTTTGAATTAGTAAGATTTCATCTTATTATTATTTTAAAAAATCATGTCTAAAAATGAGCCTGAAAACCAAAATCTCTTTTCAAGGAAGGGATGCTTGATTTTGTACTCACGTGGCTTATGTGCAGGGTTTGTCAAATAATAACACCAAGAAGACAACACTACAAATGCTGAGCAGAGGTCACGCGTAAAGGCGGAGTGTTGAGCAGAGGTCATATGTAAAGGAGTAGTGTTGAGTGGTGCTATTTACACATTCTAGGACAGGCTAACACTGTCTAGTGTCAGGAGGCAAATCTCTCGTGCCCAGAGTATGGATGCTCAATGTGAAGGAACATGAGGATCACAGAAATGTATGTAGCTTTATTCTGTTGCTTTTCAAGAGTTTATATATTTGCTCAAACTAAAACACTATACTCTAAAGCATATGCATTATATAGTACATAAGTCAAACCTCAATAAATTTGATTCAGACGAAGACCCCGTTTATGTATCAGGGTAACCAACCTGCCACTACTTCTCATTAGTAAATGATCTTGGACAAGGTAAACTAGGAATACTATGGGGATTTAACAGGATCCTGAATTGTGCCTTCTCAGGGCTTGCCACGGACCTAAAAATTAAACGTCAAGAGCTTTCCCTGATCAGTCCTTTTGAGAAGCTGCCCTTGTAGATCTCAGGGGCTGTCTATCCACCACCCACATATCACGGAGACAAAGACACAAACCTGCAGTAACCAGCCCGAAGAGAGGAAGGTTTGTTTTAGCTTTGGAGATTTCTGTCTCAAGCTGCTGGGCCCATGGCTGCTTTGGGCCAGTCGGGGGACGGGGGGGCAGGATATTTTGATGAGAATAGAATTGCTCATTTCACGGTATCCAGGAAGTAAAAGGAGAGACAAAAACAAGCATCCACAGTCCCCTTCACAGGGCACACTGCCAGTGTCCTAACTTTCAGCTGGCTTCTCTATAAAATGTTCTCCCCTATGAAATCACCTCCCAGTAGAATCACCCTGGAGTCCAAGCCCTTAATATGTAGGGAGACATTTCAGGTTTAGACTGTAGTATTATTCTCTGGAAAAGCATCTTCCAATATATAAGCAAGCAACAGGGGGAAAGGGCAATAATTTCCTTTCCTAGCTGAGTATAGTGTTTTGCTTCTAGATACTGGTGAAAGTTCTGGCTCTTTAAGGGAAAAATCTCACCTGTAGGAGAGGAGACACGCTGTCCAGTTAGAGTCAGGCAGACCTGAGTTAAAATGGACTCATTGCGTTCAGCTGGGTGTCAGCACATCGTGTCCCTCTTTGACTCATCTATGGTGTCACACTTCCCTAGGGTTTCTGCCTTTCCTGTTTATGACATCTTGTCTGGCAGCTTGAGCCTGCCCTGCCCATGATCTTGTCATCTGCCACTCACCCTGCGATTACCATCTCAACAGCAACTCCGGCTGAGCTTACCATCTTCTCTCACACACACACCGCTTAGCCACAACCTGACCAGCAGATCCCACCTGTCTCTTTTAAAACTTTTGGCCGGGGGTGGCTCTTGACTGCTGACCACGCCCTCCTTGGAGCCTTCAGAAGCATGGAATTCTTCAAGCCGAGTGGCTCTCCCCTCACACCTGTGAGGGAGGTCCAAGACTTCTTGGCAGGAAGGCTTATCTGGGTTTCTGAGCTGAAGCTTTCGCAGCTACATTCCTGCATCCTTGTAAGGGATTCCACTCTAAGATAAGAAATGCCAAAGGAGTGGGTTGAGTTTAAGAGCTGAGTTAGATGAAGATGCGTTTTTACTGTTGGTCCAATGCCATTCCCTGTTCATCTGCATTCGTTCTTCCAGGAAGCCTTTTTGCTCGCAGAGTTTCTTCCATTTTAATTTTTAGTTCCAGGGATCATTGGATGTTCTCGTGTTAATTTAAACGCACAGTCCATGGTAACGGTGTGCAGGGCTTTCTTCCTGTTTATTTAGGCAGCATTGCCTGGTATGGAGTCTGGGCTTCCATCTCAGGCGGATGAGGATGTGGATGTCAGCTCTGCTGCTTGTTAGCGTGTTGGTTCAGAGGACAGCTCGCTGCTCTAGACACTAGGGATGGCTTTTGCTCATCGAACATGCCAGTACCAACCCTCTCAGCATCTCTGCACTTGCTGTCCTCTGCCTGGTACCCCTTGTGTCCAAGTCTTCTGAGGGTAGCTCTTGTCATTGAGGTATCACTCTAAATGTCATCTCTTTGACCACTATTTCCAACCCCACCCAACTCCAGTCTCTTTGATGTTATCTTATTTTACTTTTCTTTTACTATTGCTCTATTTAGTCATCCCAAATAGAATACATAGTTTTCATAAGCAGGACAGGCCCTTATTTGTCTTTTCCACAACCAGATCTCTAGAGTTTTGAATAGTATGTCCCTAGCCCAAACGAGGTAAATTCTTTAAACCTGTTTGTGGAATGAATCAGGAAGGCAGCATCTCTAAGCTTTAGTGTCTCTGTAAAATGCAGACCATAGCCTTTCCTTCTGGGTTAGGGAAGGTTAACATTTACGAACAAATGTGGTGTGAACTGAGTGTATGTGTGACACGCACTGAGTGAGCTATAAAGGACAGACCTAGTTCATACCTGTCCCTGCCCACTTTTCTCTCTTCTCAAGCATATAAATTAGGAACTTTGTATAAAGTTCCTAGAGGAATTTATGCATACCCCATATTGTTATGTACATAGAATGAACACAATGAAACTTGGTTTATTTGTTTATAATTCATTTGAGATAGGGGTCTCATTTGTGGTCCAGGCTGGTTTCAGAACTCCCAGACTCAAGTGACGCTACCAACTCAGCCTCCCCAGAAGCTGGACTACAGGTGCATGCTGCTGCGCCTGTTTATGAGTTTAGCCTACGTAAGATTTCTTCATAACTTAAAGATAGTTCTTTTTTCAGTCTCAGCTTGGGAATTCTCCGCCTTGTGCAGTTTTTCTTGATGGCTCACAGGTGACTATTCTCTGTGTGACTTTGACTAGAGAGCTTTACACATTCAGTTCCATTCATCGTTTGCACGTAGATCTTCCTCTCCTACACACGCTTTGACTCTTCTTTATTGTGTTCTCAATGACGGACGCAGGCCTGGTGGTACTCAGGATGGGGGTGCTGAAGGATGGGATTGTGGCAGGAGAAAAACAATGGCACAATGCTTAAGGATGAGAGTTCAATCTCCAGCTTCTGCACGAACCTGCTGTAAAACTGCCGGCAAGGTACTTTACATTTCTGGGCCTCCAGTCCCTTATTCATAAAATGGGAATGCAAATATGAGCTCCACTGTTATCATAGTGATTGTAATAGTCTCTTCAGGTGGGTTTCTTTAAAATGTGCCCCAGACAGCACATTCTGTAATAGGCATTCAGTAGCAGTCACTGAAAGATATGCAAATTAAATATTTTTGGCAAATAAAAACATAATCCAAAACAGGCAAGAAGAACTTGTTGCAGCTGGCCCTTTGTAACACACATAAATATATCTTACTTAAAATATTTAATATATATTTTAATAAAGTGTGTTTAATTTTGATTTTTTTCAATTTGATAACCATTCTATTAGTAAATGTGATGTAAATGTGACATAAATGTGAAAAAGGATTGAGAATAGATTTATATTCGAATTCCAAATCAATTTATAAACACTCTTAGAATACAAATTAAGAGAAAGATGTTTCAGTGGTTACAATTCTGAAGTCTTTCCAAACACTTACCTCACCCTTTTTTGTCTTCTGTTTACCTTGTGTGTGTGTGTGTGTGTGTGTGTGTGTGTGTGTATGTGTGCTCTTTCATCATGCTCCTGTGTACTTTAAGTACAGCAGCAACAAATTCCAAGTTTAGAAATGTTACATTTCCTTCCGTAACAAGATGGGCAAGAGCGGTGTGTTCTCACCTCTCAGTGAACAGCTGACTTGAAAATTACTCCTAACAGTTACTACAAGTCAGTTGTGGAGTCTTCATGAGTGAGGCATACATGACACAGAAAGTCATGTGGGGTAGGTCTTGAGCTCAGTGGTGGAACATTTGTCTAGCATGGACTATTCTGCATGTTCGAGTCCCCAGAGGCCCCTGTGTGTTTTCCAAAAACCATCTGATTAGCTTTCCCTTTTCTAATTGTTTTAATTTATCTATTTGGAGAAAGCTTGTATAGTGCACACAATTGATAGTAAAACACTGTGTGCTATGCTCACAGAACAGTGACACCTTTGCCTGTCTACCACAAAGACAGTGTGTCTTTCCTAAGTGTTAGTCTTCAGTCACTGTGACAATATACCTGAGATAATCAATCTACTGCAAAGGAGGAGAGTCAGGGCTGCAGAGATGGCTCTTGGTACTCTCCCAGTACCCATAGCAGGCAGCTCACAGCTGCCTGTAACTCCAGTTCCACCTAATCTCAGGTGGCTTCTTTGGCCTATTTTGGCCCTCTTTGGCATACGCGCGCGCGCGCGCGCGCGCGCGCGCGCACACACACACATCTTTTAAAAGGAGGAAGGTTTACATTGGTTGCAGTTTTGCAGGTCCATGGTTGATTGGCCCCATTGCTTCTGGGCCTAAGTTAAGGCAACCCATCACTGCTGAAGCCTGTTGTTGAGGAAGCTGTTCACCTCCAGTTATCCAGGGAGCAGAGCAGAAGAGGGGCTGGGGTCCCACTATCCTATTCATGGCATGCCTCGATCGATAATATAACTTCCTTCTATTATGTCCCACCCCCTAAAGATTCCCCCACCTTCTGACAGTGCTCCAGGCTGGGAAGCCTTCAACACACAAGCCAAGGTATAGATTTCATCTATGGCAGCATTCTCCAGAAAAAGAAAGCACAAATAAACCCTGCCCTGACACATGAACTTTAAAAACGGTTTCAAAATGACTATGACAAAGTTCATTCTTATTTGATGTGTATTTTGGTAGAGATGGGGAGAAAAAAAATTCATGTACATTTCTCACAGTGGAATGAAATTCTTCTGCACTAGGGAGAAGAGAAACTGCAGCCGACTATGGCGGTAGCCAGTGAGCCCTTGGGAGGCCTTGGCACAAGCAGTGCTTGAGTATTTTAGACTAGACTGCTTTCAGTTGTCAATCATGAAGCCTATACTTAACTTCTCTCTCCACCTTTATCATGTAGATTTTCTTTCTTTTCAAATGCTGCATAATAATTATAAAGTTCTCTATGGATGATGATGCCAATGTGCACCATCAGAACAGGAAGCATGTGAGGGTTCCACAGATCTTATTCAAATACAACTTCTTACAGGCATTTATGAATTTATCATTTGGGAGTACAGTATATCTATCTAAAATTGGGAAAGGTACAAAATACTAATTTGAATCTCACAAGTTGCAGACAAATAACCCATGAATCAGTCAGTGTTTGTCCATTCATCCTTCACACTACTATATCCTGAGCCTTGTTTTAGGTACTGAAGTTTCATGCTATCTAAGGATGAGCAAAACCTCCTGACCCCACAGCTTACAGTCTAAGGGAAAGACAGATATTATTTATACAGTATTCTGCCCCCATGTGTGCCTGCATGCCAGAAGAGGGCACCAGATCTCCAAATCTCATTATAGATGGTTGTGAGCCATTATGTGGTTGCTGGGAATTGAACCCAGGACCTTTGGAAAAACAGACATTGCTCTTAACCTCTGAGCTATCTTGAGAGAGACAGAAATTAACTGGAGAGCACAGTGACCAAGACTGAGTTTCTGAATACTCAGTGGCAATAGAGTGTGCAGGTGAGGCCTTTAGACTTGTGGTGTAGCATGTGCTGGAGGTGTTTGTTATGCCCAAATTCTGAGAGATGTCCCCCTGCCCCCTGCAACAGACCACCCAAGAGCCGAGTCCAAATTCAATGGCAAGAAAGTCTTTATTGTAGGTTTGAGCTGGGCCACACCTCCTATGCATTGATATAGCAGATGCAGGGAAGTGGCCCGGAGTTTCAATTGAGAGGGGTTTTTGCAGGTTTTAGACAAAGAAATGGGTTTTATAGTATATGGCTGGATGGCATTTGGGCAGAAAAGCTGCAAGGAGGGAGTTACAAGCTTTGGCGTTTTGTGGTTGGGTAATAGGTGTAGGGGCAAGCTGACCTAAAGAAAGATTGCCTGAAGCAGTCAGGGGGGCATTAGGAACTTTGGTCTGGCTTCTCCTAATTGGTGGTTGCTATGTGCCAGACCACCTGCTAGTCAGCTTGAGCAGCAGAAAGCATATATGGACTTTCCCAAGCTGAGCTTGCTAGGGGAATTTTTCTGTTTGGACTACTTTGTGGTTTTCCTGGAATCTGGGTTCAGCCCTTGGTTAGGTTTAACACAAAATGGAGTTTCTTTTTCAAAATGGAGTTTGTTTGGTCCTTACAGAGGAAGCACAGCAGGCAAGGGAGACTGAGAAATGACAGTGTGGCTAAGTCTCAGAGAGGGAGAGGGCTGTGGTGTGCAATTAGGCTGGAGGGAGTTGGAGGGGTGGTTAAGGAAGGACTTTCATCAGGGCTATCTGAGGATCAGCTCTATGGAGAACTATGGGAGCTCAAACAGTGCTGTGGTGGGAGATAAAGGGGAGTTTGGGCCACTTAGGAGAGAGACTAGACTAAGAGATAAACAAATTCAATCATGATTCCTACACTTGTGGTTTGGGGAAATGAATATGATGCTGTTTACTGTGACAGGAAGTAGGAGAGCATCAGGCTGGGAGAGAAAGACTATGGGCTTGATTTTAGACATGGAAAGCTTGCAAGAGGAAGCCGTCAAGCAGGCAGCTGGATTTGTTGAAATACAGACAGCTGGCACTGTGATGACAGAGCATTCTTCACAAACCATTCAGTGTTTCAGCTATTACACACACGTGACCATTTAACTTTAGTTAATATAAAAGCATTAGAGGACTGAAGAGATGGTTTTCCAGAATGCTTGGGTTCGATTTCCAGCACCCATGTTAGGTGGCTCACAACAGCCCATAACTCCTACTCCAGAGGAATCTGTTACCTCTGGCCTCTACAGGCATCTGTAGACACACACACACACACACACACACACACACACACACACACACACACA
>OU015747.1:133450553-133466713 GCA_907169655.1 Acomys percivali
TGGTATACTCAAAGCCGGGAACACAAACTTCGGCCTCATCTCTTTGTCTTTGAATCCTGCTAATTAAGGAGAATGCAGGAAAAAAAAATTGGGTAAGTTTACAGGTCAAGCAACCTGTAAAATAGCTATGGTTGACAACGATTAATTGGGTATTTCATTACAGAAAGATTTGAATGTTTCCAGCACAAATAAATGGTGAATGTCTGAGAGGAAGATGTGCCAGTAACTCTACTTGGTCATTAGACACTGTATACATATGCTGAAATATATATTGTACCCATAAGTATGTACAATTATCATGCATAAATTAAAAGTCTACTTAAAAGTTGTAAAGATGGGAGGACAATTGGAACATTAATTGTCCTGGATGCTCCAGACCCTTGCATCATCTTCTGGCTTTTACCACTCTCCACCTTCACACAGCTCCAAGCCCTTTTCACTACTTCTTTAAGATGCCAAACACAAGACAGTCTCAGGCCCTGTGCCCTGTCTGTTCTCACTACTATTGGCTCAATTTTCTTAACCAATATTTTTTATTACAACTTATTAACCAAGCATATGTCACTTATAACCCGACTAACCAAACCGATAGGAAAAGAGGATTAAGGAACACAATAACAAAACCATAAGGATATCAGTTCTGAGGAGCAATTCTCCTGGCATAATCAGCAGGATTTCTTCTTCTGGAACCTGGAGTAACCAGGATCCGGAACCTCAGCAGGAGCTGGGAGCCCCAAAGCCTTCCCTTGAGCGGTTCTCTCTGGGAGCGATTCGAAGTGGAGCGATGAACAGCCAAAAACTATCTGAAGTCTCTAAGAAGCCCCGCCTCCAGTTCTGCCCTCATTTATATATCTCCTCCCAGAGTCTGTTCACGAGATCTTTTCAGCTGGCAACAATCAAGCTCCTGCATGAGGTGGTCGGTCTTCTAGTGGATTAACCTCACCTATTCTCTCACAAGACCGTTTCGATCCCACACTTGGGATGCTAAAAAAAACCAGGTTTCTCTCTCCTTCACACTATCCAGAGTCTGACCTCTTCATCCCTGTACTGCTCAGAGGCCTCCTTTTGTCACCCTGTCTACAACAGACACTATGTAACTAGGGTTACTTGATTGCTCTCTCCTCACTGCCGCATTTGTGACTGCGCCATTCAGCTGCTTGTTTCTGAGTTCTCTACTCAGAGTATAAGCTCCGAGAAGAGAGGGGTCTCTCTTGCCTCAAAAATCCTGACTAGTGCCTGGCAGTTTGTTCTCCATATCTACAGGCTCTGCTTATGCAAAGCCAACCAATCTCAAGCTGAGTATTTTCAGGGAAAAAAAAATGTGTCACACTTGAACTTGTATAGCCTTTCTTTCTTATCCTTATTCTCTTAGTAATATAGGACGGTAAGTATTTGTAAGGAGTTTACATTGTACCAAATAATATGAGGAATACATAGGTGATTCAAAGCACATTGAAAGATATGTACAGGATATATGCAGTTTGGTTGACGGGTTGATGGATATGTGCCTCCATACTCGTCATGCAAGTGACTGAGCATCTGACAATTTTGTTATCTAGGGGAAATCCTGAACCCAGTTCTCCATGGATATGAAGGAACGAGTGTGGTAGTCAAATCAATCAGAGAAGTGGGAAGAGGGGGGAGGAAGGCACCTGAAGGGGAGCAGGAGAATGAAATTGCCAAGGTGCAAGATCTGTAGCCTCCATCTCTCCAAGTAACATGAGAAAGCATCATCTGAGAGGGGAGAGGAGCCAAGGTTTGGAGCATCTGTGGGAAATGGGCAAGCGCTTTGTGGAGAAGACACAAGCCAAACAGATAGGTAATTGCCTGCTGCCTAAGGGTGGGGTGAGGTCGAGAGAGAAGGCAGCTCCTCCCCAAGCAGCTTGTGGTAATTTCATTTATCTTTCTTGGAGTCAAATGCAAAATTATGAGGCTCTTAGAGGAGTGAGCGGTAAAGGCGGGAGTATGGAAAAAGTGAGACTTGGAAGGCAGCTTCCGAGCTGCCTGACAGCCGTGAGTGGCTTCCACAGAACTGAAGGGAGTCAATGAAAGCACAGACAGGGTTTCTTCGGTTTCATGCTACTATGATTTAAAAAAAAAAATCCTCAATTATAAACATAGCTGCTATTTGGCAGCTGGAAGTTCTCAGTTGGCTGGAAGTGAGTTTCAGGACAACTTGCCAGCAACTGTCCCTTTCTCTCTCCCTTTCCTTGGGCAGGGCATTTGTGTAAACGCAGTAAAGACAAACAACCAGAGACTGTTACTTACATTCTTGTCTCCTTGCTTCCATTTTCACTGCAATAGGTTTTGTTGTTGTTTTTAGTTTTTAATGATTCATTTATTTTCGCTTCATGTGAATTGGTGTTTTGCCTACCAATCTATCGCTATGAGGGTGTCAGATCCTTTGGAGTTACAGATAGTTGTGAACTGCCATGTGGGTGCTGAGGATTGAACCCTGGTTCTCTGGAGCAGCGGTTGAGTCATCTCTTCTCCTTCAATTTATTTAAATTTATTATTATTGCCCACCCAGTGTTGACAGTGCTCCTACTAAACGTGATGTGCTGTTGTGTAGCCAGTTTTCTGGGAGTAATGAGATGTTCCCACTTCCTTGACTCACTGAGAACTAGAGCAATTGTGACCCATAGGAATTTTTTTACTGAGCTGGAAAATGGTGGCACATATCTTTAATCCCAGCACTTAGGAGGCAGAGGCAGGCAGACCTCTGTGAGTTTGAGGCTAACCTGATCTACAGAGCGAGTCCATGACAGCTAAGGCGATGCAGAGAAACCCTGTCTTGAAAAACCAAACCAAACAACCAAACAACAACAACAAAAAAACCTCAAATAACAACAACAAGAGTTTTTTTTTTTTTTTCTGGATGATTATATGTAGACTATTTCTCAGGCTGCCTTTTGTTACAGGAAAGTAATCACAATAACAAGTAGAATGTGAGAGATTTCTAGCGTAAAACAGTCCCTGTGTGAAGGTAGCTGAAAAGAACTTACTTCCCACAAATGTGCAAACATTCAGTATTAATTTTTTTTCTTTTTCTTTTTCTTTTTTTAGTTTTTGTTAAGGTTTTGGAAGTTAACATGTTCCTGACTGACTTCCTCTTCTATGAAACCTGTTCTGCTTAGAATGTTACCCATTTCAGTCTGTGGCAACTTTCATCCTCTAGGACAAAGATCTTGGAGTAACTCTTGACTTCTCTCACATTCCTTATGGAAGCTCTGTGGATCCACCTGTTAAAGACTAGACCCTGCACCGGACAGCTCATCACCACATCCACTGTGACCACCCATACCCAAGATACTTGCATCTCCTGTCTACAGTCAGTGTTACAAGGGCCTCCTACAGATTCTCTAACTTTCAGTCATTTTTTTTTTTCTTTCTAGTAGCTGGAATGAGCCTAATAAAATATGATAGTGCACAGCGCTTTACTGCTAAAAGCCTTTTCTCATTGTTCCCCTATTTTTCTTAGTAAATATAACAATAACAACAATAATAAAAATTATGATAATAGCCCACAGGACCTTTTCATTTTGCTTGCATGTTTGTGCCATGTGCATGCAATGCCTGTAGTGGCCAGAAGAGGGCATCGGATTTCCCCAGAACTAGCGTTAAAGACGGTTGTTACCTGCTTTGTGGATGCTGAGGACCAAATCCAGGTCGGCTGGAAGAGCAGCAATTGCTCTTAGCTAAGCGGCTTCTCTAGGCCCTACTCAATCCTTCGCATCATCCGATTTTATATCCTACTACTCTCCTTAGCTATCTTGGCTTTTTTGGTGGACCTGAGCACACTACGCAGGCTCCTCTCTCTGGGACTAACTTATGCAGTTTATTCCTTCACTTCCTTCAAGTGTGTGCTTTTCAATGAGGCCTGTTTTGAATATTCTATTAAAAAAATACATCTCTAAGTCTTATCCTTTTACAGTCTATTTCTCCCTCCAATAAATATAATTGGTTTGTATTTATTATCAAAATACTTAAAATACTGGCTTTATTGTCCATTCAACTTTGTTTTGTTCACTAATGCATCTACAGTACTTAGAATATACCTAGTACATAGATTGTTTTGACAAATTTTACTGAATAAATGAAGGTTTGGGTTTCCATTACTTAATTTTGTATATTCTTAAAATAGACTCTAAACTAGGTCATGTTTGAACATTCTAGTTGCAGCAGTCATAATTTCATATTTAGGTATAGTAGATGGGATGATGTCAATTTGGAGTTTGATGGTGATTTTGGTAAGTGATACCTTAAAATAAGAAAAAAATTATTTTTTTATCTGTTGTTTATTTATTTGGAGGCAGGGCATGTAGCCCAGGCTGGCCTTAGACTCTAATTCATCCTGCCTCAGGCTTTTCAGGACTGTGATGACAAGTATGTAGCGCTACTCCAAACAATGATTGTTCATTCTTGCTGCTGTACTTCGAATTAAAACCAGGAGTTTATTCATGTTAAACAAACTTTCTGTTACTGAGCTATGCATGTCTCCAGATTCTTTTTTTCAGTTTATATTTTGAGACCTATGCTGCTAAGCTGCCCAGGCAGGCCTTAAATTTGGGATCTTCTTGCCTCAACCCTCTGAGTACTTGGGAATATAAGTTTGTGCCACAGGCCATTGTTTTTTCTTTCCAAGACAGGGTTTCTCCGTGTAGCCTTGGCCATCCTGGACTTGCTTTGTAGACCAGGCTAGCCTCAAATTCACAGGGATGTGCCTGCCTCTGCCTCCCTGAGTGCTGAGATTACAGGTGTGCACCACCGTGCCCCGCTCACATGCCACTTTTTAATTTAATTTAAAAAGTGTTTTCTGAGGTAAGGTCTCCTTACTGATCTTTCAGCCCAGGCTGGCTTTGAACTCACTACAATCCTCCTGCCTCAGCCTCATAAGTGCTGAGATTACAACTGTATGCTACCACATTCATCTGGCTCTATTCTTGAAACTACATAAATTCAGGTGCTTCATTCATTTTGTCTTGGGGAATTTTGTGTAATGATTTGGAATTGCAAGTGAGCTTGCATGGGCAACTTCACTTGAAATGAGCTCCCTGAAGCCTTTGTCGCTTTCTGTAAGGTGGAAGAGGACAGGCTCCTCAACTAGCTCTGCTGCCCTATCAAAAGTGAACCACTTCAATGTTCCCAGCCTGAGCTTCCAGTGCATTAAAAGATGATCCTCGGGTTGAGTGTTTGCAGGGTGTGGCGAGCTGAAGAGCAGCACCTCGGAAAAGCTGGTCTACAACATTTTCAAATCCTTTGACTGACTGGATTGTTCAAAGCATACACGAAACCTACCACGTCAGTAAATGCTGAAGCACTTTTTCTTCTCACATTATAGCAGGTAACAGGGCTTGTGCACGAGGCCTTGGCCATTTGCTTGAGGAGTGGAAGGAAGGACAAATCCAAGAGCGCCTTCTGTGAAGAACGTGCTTCGGGCCAGGCGGACTCCCTAGTCTCTCCATTTTGTGGAGCGAGTCAGGTGTGTGAGGTGTTGCCGCCCTGGCCTCTTGCGTCCGGCGCCCTACGGCAGGCTCACGGTTCCTGAGAGGAAGGGCTCAACTCTTGAGCAATTCGGAACTACCAAGGTGAGGGACACAGCCCTGGGCTCCTTCCCCGTGTTTTACGATTATTGTTCTCCTCAGGCGCCGCCTTCCCGCTCCTCGGCTCCGCCTGGAGGCGCGTTCCGGAGCAGCTACGCCGCCGGCCTGCACTTTCGTCTCCACGAGAAAAGGTTCCCGCCCCCTCTGGCACCGCCCCCAGAATCTGCGCATGCGCCTTCGCTGACCCGGTCCGCCGCTCCCCTCCCTTTCCTCAAGCCTCCGGGCGCGCCGTAGGCGGGGCCTTGTAGGGGGCGGGGCCAGCGCGCCTCGGTGGGGGCCCGGCCGAGATTAGTTGGTTTCGGCGAGGAGGAGGACGAGGAAGGAGTCGGGACCGCCGAGACAAAGCCGCAGCCCGGTGACCCGCGCGGGAGTGGGCCCGGGGCTCCGCGGCGTCCCGGTCGGCTGAGGGGGCTCGCGCGCCGCTCCCTCGCAACAGGTCGGCCGCCGAGCGCGCGGCCTCGTCCTCGCTCGGCTTCCCCGGGCCCCGCGACCCCCGGGCCACTTCTCCTCGGCCAGGCCGCGACTGGACCCCCGGTTCCATGCGGTTCGGTTCCAAAATGATGCCGGTAAGCGGGTGGGCGAGCTGCTGCCGGGGCGGGGGTCCCGGAAGTGTGCGGGACAGGGGCGGCGGCAGGGTCAGCCGAACCTGTCGAGCTCGGGGCATCGGGACACCGAGGCTTCGTCCCGCGCGGCCCCCTCCGAGGGTCGCGGTGCTGCCCGGCAGGTCAGTGCCGCAGCTGTGGCTGCTGCTCCAAACTTTGCTTCTCGGATTGAGACCCTGTGGGGGCTTGTTTTGAAGGTCAAGAGCCGAGGAACCGGGAGCCTTGCTCTGAGCCTTTTCTTTCTTTTTACTTGTTTAAGCTTTTTACTTAAGTGAAAAAACTTGCCTCCCCCCCTTCTTTTTTTCTTTTTTCTTTTCTTTTTCTTTCTTTCTTTTTTTAACTTGAATTTCGATCTGATGTTGGCGATAGCAGCCAAGTCAGTTACCTTATCTCTTTGGGGAAACAGGTTTTAGTAAATGCAGCCTTAAAAGTTTTAGTTCGCAGGTAAACTTCTGTGCCCCACTCCCACCGCTTATTCTGCAAGACCTCTTAAGAAAGATGAGTGAATTCTTTAGACATCTGATTTGACCATCAGACCACAGGTGACCTGCAGGTTGGATGGAGTTGTTTCTGAAAAGCCTGTTTTCCTCAGCGGGTGCAAGATCTGGCTGGTTGTGGTGGCTTCTGCAGTCGTGTATTTATATTTCCTCATGGCTGCTATAATTTCTCTCAGGCAAGATCAGTCTTGCAATCAATTTAAGTTTTTTTAAAATAATACATTTTACATGTTCTTTGAACAGTGCATATCCGTTTGTAAATTCTCCTCAATCCATAGTGTCACTTATTTAAGAAAACAGAACAAAAACTTAAAACAGCTTTTTTGCTTTTGTAAAAATCCGTGGAATAGAGTGATAAAATTTGTGTGTGTGTGCTCTATTTTGTTGTTTTTTGTACGCACAAGTGCAGGATATACTATTTTGTCTCCTTGCCGTCTTGTGTTATGGAGGGTGTCCTAAATTTTCCTCCCTTGTTCACATTCATAGTAATTTGATGGCCTAGGTGGTTTGTATTGGTAAGAGTGGAGGAATTTGGAGTTGTTAGCTCGCTTACTGAGTTAGGTTTGTGATGTGACTATTCTGAAATACATACCTTGATGATGGTAGTACGTTCTGTTAACCTTTTCATTCCTTGTGTTTTTACTTGACTGTTGTGTAAAGAGTTTTACAGGTTTCTTGTCAGCTTTCCCTGAACAGTAAAAGGAAAAAATAGGTATATTTTATTGCAGTCTGATTTCTTCCTGAAAGATCAGTTTACTATGAAGGCGTCCTTGGTATTTGTTTTCCATTCTGTTTTATGTAGGGATGTTTTCCTCTCAACTACATAGCAGATCATCAGAATTCTTATAAAAAGTTATGACCCTTGTGACTAAAGTCACTTAGTAGTATAGATGTTTTGACTGCTTTTCTGATGTCAGTAGAATCTTAATAGAATAGGTGTAGTATACACGGAGTACTAGCTTTGGATTTTTGCACAGCATTAGTAATCTCAAATGTTTAAGAAGACTTGGTCTCTCAGCTTCATCATCTGTAACTGGGGGATGATAGAATTCCAATTCTTGGAAGGTGAGGGTGACAGTTTGTGAAGGAAGGGGTTAATACAGTGTTGGCTTGGAAAAGGTGCTAGGAGATAAAATTCCTGAATTAGCAACAGTGATTAAACGTGAGATACTTAACTCTGTGACACATAAAAATGTATGCATTTTCCTTTAGCAGCCTTGTGGTCTTTTTACAAAAGGTTTACTTTATGTATATGAGTGTTTTCCTTGCATGTATGTCTGTGTACCATATGTGCGCCTACTGCCCACAGAGGTCACAAGAGGTCATCAGATCCCCTAGAACTGGAGTTACGAATGGTTGTAAACTGCTGTGTAGGTGTTGGGAATTGAATCCAGGACCTCTGCAAGAATAACAAGTTCTCTTAATGGCTAAGCCATCTCTTCAGCACCCAAGCTTCATGTTGTAAGTGCTTTTATGCTTGGTTACTAGGGTACTTGAAAATAAAACTGTATGTAGGGTACAACCCAAGACCTTGTATACACGCTAGACAAGTTCTCTGTATATTTTAGTTCTTTGAGACAGGGTCTTGCTATGCGGTACCTGGCTAGTATGGTACCTACTTTGTAGCCCGGGCTGCCCCTTTAGCTCACAGCAGTCCTCCTGCATCAGCATCTGGAGTGCTGGGATAGCAGGCATGGGTGACTGTTCCTGCTTTAAAACCATTTTCTTCACTGTGGTTTTCATATTTAGCTTTTAATATGCTTGGGTTTTTATTCTAATATGAGTAAGGTTTTGTTCTATTTTGTTATTACTTTGGAAAACTAACCAGTTTATCAGGAAAAGCATCATGCTGATGAAAAGAGGTACCATTCAGAACAGAGGCTAATTGCCTTGATATACTTTCTTAATGTGCTAAAGTATATATAATTTATAATTTTACAGCTATAACCATTTCAAATGTAGTTTTGTGGCACCAAGTGCATTCTTTGGTTTGCTTTGCATTATATTAGATATATAGGAATAAATGGTATTCATGTATTTTCTTACCAAATAGCCAACTCAAGTAGTTTTCCTTTATGTGGTACATGAAGTGATAATTGGTTACAAAGCTAGAAGTGAAGATGCATTTTAGCAGGCTAACTAAAAATAAGTAGAGAATCACAGTGGGGCTAATCATAGGGTACTGCTCTCAGTTTCAGATACCTGCCATGGCTAGCATCTCTTGTTCTGTGGCATTTCCACCACTCAGTGAGGAGAAACTGATTTCATAGTTGGCACCTGACCTTCATTTAAGAAGGGTTGTTTGTATTTGGAGAGATGGAGGCAATTATCCAAAACAAAAATTCTTACCCACTTGAAAATTATACAAGATTTCTTTTATGTATTACTTTCATTTTGTGAAGTGTTACATTCAACAAGAATATGTTTTAATGAAAGAGCACACATTTGCTTCTCTTTCCAGAAAACAGCATTGTAAAAAATTCTCTTTTGTCTGCTATTAAAACAGTAAATTAAAAGCAAAAATCACCTATGAAAACACCATACCCCGTGATCACCACTGCCCCCATACAGAAGGCCAGAGAGCTTGGATTTGCCTGTACTGGAGCATTTGACACACTGCTGTGGACGATGAGGTGTGCTGTCCTGTATTAACTGACAGTGTCTTGTACACAATGCCTATTGTGAGTGAGGAACTGAACTTGAAAAAAAAAAAAGGATTTCATTTTAATTATGTTTAAATAGCTGTATGTGCCTGCTGGTGACTGTTTTGCATGTGCAATCAAACTGAATGTCATCATACTACAGATAATATTTTCCAGACACAGCAGTTTATTTTAAAAAGCTCAGTTCATCTGACCACGGTTTAGTTTTAAATTTGTGGTGTGTTTTCTGTCAGTGCTGCAGGGGCGTAATTACTTGAAGCTGTTTTGTGGTGCTGGAGAACAAAATCTGATTCTTTGAGCTTCTGGGATCTGGTACAGCTAATGGTTCTCTCAGTGACTCCTTTAGCACTTTGACACCTGGTCAGCGCCTTTTCTGTTTCTGCAGTTTTGCTTTTTTGCAGAGCCTAACTTCTGCTTACATACTCTATTTTCAAAAGTCTAGTTTTATTTGCCAAAATTTTCCAAGCTGAAATTGTTTTTAAGTTACATATGTGGAGCATACAGCCTGTGTGGCTGTCCTGAGCTCTGAAAGAATTCCTTCCAGCGGAATAGAAACCTAAGAAGGTAGCATATATTGGGTTTTATTCCAGAACAAAGTTTGGGTTAAGTTTTAAAAGATGAGTTCTTATCTTTAGAGAATTGCAATTCTCAAAGGCTGTTGAATCATCTGTTTTTTAAAATGTGCAAAAGATCTCACTTTTCATGTGCTTCAGTTTTGTGGCCTTGTGACTTCAATTATATTACGTGCGAAACACATTTAAAAGTTTCTCGGTTCTTTTTTTTTTTTCCTTTCAGAGAAGCTAAACTTAGTATAAAGAAATGTAAGCAAGTATGTGCTGCTCCATATTTTAAAAATTCAAGTGAATTAGCTTATGTGGAAGAGGCCTAGGAAGGCCATCCTTACTATTGTAGGAGGAGCTGGCAGTCCCCTCTTCCTAGCAGACTCCAGGGACAATGAGGACTTTCTGTGCTGAAGCTCTTAAGGAATACTGTTGCTGTTGTCTCCTGGTGATCTCCTGCAGTCTGGCACTCCTTTAAAGGCTTCTAAAAGCTGTCTTAACATGGAGGGAGCCCTTGCGAAGTCAGCTTCCTTCAGCTCAGACAGGATAACTGAGTAGCAGGGCATGCTGGTCAGATACGTTGTCACGTGCTATAAACCGCTCCCTGGATTTCTCACTAACAAGTGTCTCTGAATGAGAGGCATGGGATGTAAGAGCTTAGGAATCCAGAGTGTTCTTTCAGCTCATGCCACTTAATCAAGCCAGACACTACTTAAACACTGGGCTTTGATAGTGTGTGGCACACAGTTTTCTCTAATCAGAATTGAGAAAACGTAGATGAAATGGCCACATATGAAATGTATTTTTCGTTGGAGTGCTAAATAAGACTTTTAATATTCTACAGCGTATTGAATGTAGAAGTTTTGGTCATAGGTGCTCTTTAGGGAAGCAGGAAGCATTAAGGAGACAGCATTATTAAAACACTAAATACTGCTTTATCAGAGAAATGCAAAGTCTTAGTTTTAGATTGTGGGTAAGAAACTTAGCAAGTATACATTTTGGTTGTTGTAGCTTTTTTTCTATGTAAAATAATTTAGAGCTTGTTTTATTTAGATTATACTACCACCAAATTGTCAAAAATAAATGTCCAATTGACTCGTCATAACTCCTGAACTTCTGAAACCCATTAATTGCTGTCTTAGAAAAATTTAGAGAGAGGGAGGGAGAGAGGGAGAGAGAGTGTGTGTGTGTGTTTGTGTGTTTATGTGTAAAGGTATGTGCATTTGAGCATAGGTACCTGTGGAGACCAGAGGTATCAAATCACTTGGAGCTTAGAAATTTAGGTAAAGTTCAAACATATCAACTAAAAGCACTATAGAAAAGTAATATTATAGAAAACCACATTGAGCAATTATAAAGTACCCAAATTTAAAAAGATGGCTACCAAAACGAAACAAAAGCCAGGTGTGGTGCTGCACGCTTTTAATCCCAGCACTCGGGAGGCAGAGGCAAGTGGATCACTGTGAGTTTGAGGTCAACCTGGTCCACAAAGCCAGGATAGCCAAGGCTAACACAGAGACCCTGTCTCCAAAACCAAAAACAACAACAACAAAAAAACAAAAACAAACAAACAACAACAACAACAAAAACCCAAAAAAGATGGCTAGGGCACTTCACTGATGATCCACTGTGGGACAAACTGTTTGAAAACCTGGAGTTGGCAGTGGTAAGGAGGGGTGGGAACCTGTCTCCCCTCATAGGTCAGTCAGGCAGAAGGCTTCTCTTCAGAGCCTCTTTGCCTAACACAGCCCAGTAACCCAGAGAGCTGTCTAGCTAATCTCCCTGTTGGTCTTTCCATTTCATTCAACAGAGTTGGAAGCTCAGAGTTGGTTCAGTACTTTGTTCCTGGCCGGTCTACTGAAGTGAGATCTGAACTAGCTGTTTGCGTGTACGCAGTCCGCTCAAGCTTGCAAGCCCATAGCTTGGGATGTGATATTTCTGTACCCTGCAGAGCAAACAGTTGCTGTGTTATTTTGGCTAACAGCTAATGATAACTTCAGATAGTGTTCTTCAGAGGCCAGAGAGAGGACTCAGTGGTTAAGGGCTCTTCCAGGGGACTGGAATTGGCTTCCCAGCGCTCAAATCAGATAGCTCAGAACAGCACCTGCCTGGGGACTTGATGCTCACTGCTGACCCCCACAGGCGCCTGCACACTCTCTCTCCTACACACATGTACATAAATAAAAATAAATCTCAAAAATTCTCTCCAGAATGTAACTAATTGTTGAAGTAGAAAAAGAAAACAGATATTTTCTATTTAAGTGCATACTAAATGAGAAAATTGGCTAAGTTCTTACCAAGTTCCCACTGAAAGGCAGTTGGTTACCTGCCCCTAGGTAAAGGAAACATATCTGACCTTTAACAAGATTCCCGTCTACTACTGTCAAGAGCTCCCCAGGTCTGTCTCCTTCCCAGGGAGAAAGGGCTCGACAGTTACCTTCCTTATGAGGGCTGTCTGGTAAGTCTCCTGCAGTGGTGGGCACTTTTAAACAGGCTTTGAAGGAGATGGTGTGGAAAAGAAAGGATGCAATAGAGGCACTGGGGAATACTGAAGACAGGAAAACTGAAATGGCTGGGCTTGTACTGCAACCATTTCTAGATGGTTTGATGGTACAAAAGGACCTGAGGAAGTGTAGCTGGTGTGTGTTGGGGCATCTCTTCTTGCACACTCAGGACTGCCTGTGTGGTGAGCGCAGTGAGGACTGATCTCAGTGGACTCAGAATTGGATCATAACTCTTCATTTTTTTCTCATGATGGCTGTTTGGGGACAGTCCATGTTCAACGCATGTTAAGTGAATACACTCAGCATTTCCGGGTCCTTTCAGAGTGTCATGGATACAGAACAGGACAACTTGCAGGGATCCAGCTTGGCCTGTCAGGCATGCACAGCAAGCACTTATCTGTTGAGCTGTCTCGCTGGCCACCAACACTGTTATTTAACGATGTCTAGGATCTTTGGTGTTTTGGTTGTTGCCCTTTAGAGCCAGAACCACAGATGTTTATGCTCCTTCCTTCCTTTTATTTTCTTTCAGCCATTTGGTCAGGTGCACTTAGACCTTTTATCTCCAGTCTTTTTTTCTTGGGATGATGCAGTGCTCACCTTGATTGTTATTTTTGCTCCAGTCTATACAAAATTGTGTTTTCCTTTTGTTATTTCTGAACAACTGTTTTTACCTCTCCAGGATTCTTCAAGACAGACCTCTAATACAGCACAATAAACTCCTCAGCCAGATACCAAGTTCCTTTGTTATCTTGCTCAATGAAATTAATCCTTTTTGTGTCAAAGGTACATTCAATTTCAGAAGTTTTAGCTACCTACAGGAAGTGACCAAAAGATTCAAAACACCAACGTCGGCATGTGGAAGAGAGCATCTGGTCATCCTGCCTTCCATCTGCGTGCTCCTGTGGAATCTAATGAGGGGGCTTACTTAGGGTGTTTGGTTTTTCTCTTAACACAGTTGTGTCCTTTTGTGTCTTACTGTACATAGCCAGCTCTACTCCATTGGACTTTGCCATCTTTCTGCGTGAAAGGCAAAATGAAATATATTTAACAGTACCTTCATGTAATCACAGAGTAGCAGTGCCCACTTCAGGGGCGTTAGTCTCACCGCAACATTAATTGCACAGCATAGTTGCAGACAGGAAGACTTCATTAAATACCTTTTATTTTTTATTTATTTGTGACTATGACAGCTGCTGAAAGCAGAGTGACCTCAAGGGGCATTGCTCTGGATGATGTGTTTGGACTTGGACAGAATCAGTTTAGGTACAGTTGACAAGTAGGGTTTTAAATTTGTCTCCAGATAGGCAGTGCTCATCCCTTCATTTGGGACACCGTCTAGCTTTGAAAAAGCTCACTTCGAAGTAATGTTGTGTGCTTACAGGTAAATGTTTCTTGAGGCATGCATATTACCCTCATGTTTAGTCTCCTGTAAATTTTCATGAAGCGCTAAATCTCTGACTCAGTGTCATTAGTTCACTCAGGCAGACACAGATTGCAGTTGCTGTGTGTAAGGGCTCAGCGAGCTCAGGGAGTGCGATGTGGGGTGGGGGAGTGAGTGCTTGACTGGCAAAGAGCATTTACCTCTTCTGTAGTTGGGTGTTTGTGTAGGAGCAGCTGGAGGAGGTTGTATGTCTGAGTTAGTCTAAAATTGTAGGGATGGCTTCAACATGAGGGAATGGGCAGATAAGCTGCTCCAGGGGAGAAGTGAGGAAAGCGTGGATTTTAAATTTCTTACATTGTGATTTGAGGCTATTTGGAGTAGATCATCTAATGTGAGTTTTAGGTCTTTCCCCCCCCTTCATATAGGGCTTTCCTACATAAGCCAGAGTGGCCTGGAACTTGGGATGATCCTTGTGCCTCAGTGTCCTGGGTGCTGAGGTTATAGGTGTGAGCTACAGCACTCAGCTAAGCTTTAAGCACATAGAAACAAATCAGAACAAACAAAACAACCTCCAAAATCTGAAATCCTGAATGTGGACATGAGGACATGAGTAGTAAATTTCACATCTGACCTCATGTGAAGTGTAGCAGTTAAAAATGCAACCTTTATGGATGGTATGTGTATTAGATACATAAAAACATAAATTTTATGTTTATACTTGAATCTCTTTAATAAGATTTTCATGGGTATTTGCAAATGCCTCAAAATACAGAAATAAAGTGAATTCTGGAACATTTTGGAACATTTGTAGTCTTAAGCCTCTTGGGTAAGGGATACTCAGTCTTTATTTCCTATAATTGATTTGCAATTACCTGAAATCAAATCACGCAAAACTGCTCTAATGACTTCCCCAGCAATAAAGCGTAAACTCCTTACTCCTTAAAAAAAACCATTTTATTTATTTATTTTTATGTGTATGTGTGTTTTGCCTACATGTATACCTGTGTACCATGCCCATGCAGTGCCCATAGAAGCCCAAAGCAAACTGGGACAGAGTTACAGTTATGAGCAACTGTGTGGGTGCTGGAAACTGAATCGGAGTGTTCTGGAAGAGCAGCCAGGTCTCTTAATCACTGAGCCATCTCTCCAGCCCAACACTCCGTATTCTTGACCTTCCATAATTCAGTGGTGTGTTAGTAATCATGTGTTCCTTTTACTTGACTTGTGTCTGCACAACAGGCCCTCAGTACATGCTAATGAGTGCATGGCTCAAAGACATTAAAGGTAGCAGGGAGCTGGTGTTAGGAGGAAGACAGACCAGGAGTTTCTTTTGAGTGACTGACTTTGATGAGAACCATGACAAAAGTACACCAGGCTGGCCTCAAACTCAGAGATCCGCCTACCTCTGCCTCCCAGAGTGCTGGGATTATAGGCATGCGCTACCACAGCTCTTAATCTGCTTATATAGGAATGGTTATGTTATAAGACAACAAAAACCAGTAGGTTTCTTGCTTATAAAACAGTATTTTTCATGTATAATCCCCTTTTGCTTTAATTAAAATAACCACAACTTACTGTGTAACCCCCTCATGTTGATTATTTTAGGAAATGATTATCTACATGGTATTGAATGAGTGCCAGCATATTTTATGTATGATTAACCTCACAGAATATTCTTCAGTTGATACTTTGTGTGTTACTAGCTAATTCTAACTTCTTATAAGTGGCCCAAGAAATAGTTGCAGATGTGGGGAAAAAAAAGGCTGATAGAGTCTGGTAGACTTAGATTAAAAGTAAGGCAGGATAAAAGGCAGTATATTTAGTGAGCACAGAAGAGTTTTAATATGTTTGAGTATTAATAGAAGATTGGTAGGTAGACTTCATGGCAATTTTCAATGTAACTTGACAGCCCAGAGCAGATTCTAGGTAGGAGAAAGAGCTCAACCAGGATGACAGGCTGTGGTGAGAAGCGACCTTTTGAGATGTATTACAGCTGGGGCGAGGGGTCCTCAGGGAGGCTGGGAAGGGGTTCAAAGAGAAGTGTGCCTGGGGCTCCTGAAGGATGCTCCAGTCCACCGAGAGACCTATGTGATGAATCCTAACTGGCTGGGACAGAGTATGCCCGCACAAGGAAGCCTGCAGACTTGTCTGGTGTTCTCCCTGCCGGCAGAGTGGCCTCAGGAGCAGGAGGCTGGCTGGAATGGTCTGCTCGCCTTTTGAAACCCTCTCAAGTATTGCATAGCTGTGGTCAAGCTGAAAGTCCCCATGAGAGTTTGAGATATTGAAAGATGCTTTGATTCATGGTGTGTGTGTGTGTGTGTGTGTGTGTGTGTGTGTGTGTGTGTGTGTG
>OU015747.1:133470145-133499191 GCA_907169655.1 Acomys percivali
TTAACCTGCTGCCTTTACTCACACCTGCACCACAGGCAGTTTAACCTTCTGCCTTTATTCACACCTGCACCACAGGCAGTTTAACCTGCTGCCTTTACTCACACCTGCACCACAGGCAGTTTAACCTTCTGCCTTTATTCACACCTGCACCACAGGCAGTTTAACCTGCTGCCTTTACTCACACCTGCACCACAGGCAGTTTAACCTGCTGCCTTTACTCACACCTGCACCACAGTTTAACCTGCTGCCACCTCTTCTTTCTCTTCAAGGGAAGGAAGGAAAAAGGAATTGGTGTTTGTTGGAAACAAGTCTGCGTTTCATTGTCTTTATAGCATTTGAAATATAATTACACGTTGTCATTAAAGTCCATCATTGTGGTTAGATTTTAAGTTTAGAGATTTGAAGTGATATTTAACCTTTATAATTTAGAGGAATACTTATGACTGAATAGGAAATGGTTGACATGATTTTAAAAGAATGTTTTAAAGGTATAGTACCTTCATTTTGTTCTCATGTTTTCCAAGAGGAAGAAGCAGCAATTCTTCATCTTCTTCCTGAGGCCCTTGACAACCACGGATCGATTATGATTATTATTATGATGATGGTGGTGGTGATGGTGATTTGCCTCCACGGGCCTATAAATTAAAATCCAAGTTTCTTGTTTGGCTTTTCACAGTGGTTCCTGGTAGGTTCCAGACCAGTTGTGCACCATCTGGGACTTATTAGAGATGAAGTCTCCACCCCCATCCTACCCCTGCTGATTCAAAACCAGTTGGGTGGGTCAGCAGTCTGTGTCTAACAACCCTCTGTCCTTGCCAACACTTCAGAACCTCTGCCCCATAAAGACTTGCATAATGGTTTCCGCTTGTTCTTGTAGTCTTTTCTTTTTCTTCTCTCTGCAGAGACCTCACCTTCCACAAATGTGACCAATTTGTTCCTTAGTGGGGCCTTTGTTCTCTGTGTGGCATACTGCTCAACCTTAGCTAGGCTTGTTTGTGACTCTCTCTCTCTCTCTCTCTCTCTCTCTCTCTCTCTCTCTCTCTCTCTCTCTCTCTGTTTCTTTTTAAGATAGTGGCTGCTTGCCTAAGAGTCCTCCCAGCATTGTAGAGAGGAGCTCAGCTTTTCAGCTGGTATTTTGTGCCCCACCATTCCTTCTTTTATCTCACCTTGTGCCTTAGGAGGGTGACTTCTGTGTGTGCATCAGAGCTTCATAGCCATCTGCTTCTCCTTGGGATTGCTCAGTGGGGAATAGGGGCAAGAGGGAGCCAACTTGAGTCCCTCCCTGTGTCTTTTCCATATAGCTTCATGTTCTCCTTCTGTCATCCCCTTCTCTCCCTCCCTCTGCATTTTGTTCAGTATTAACTATTTCAGCAGAGACTGCTGCTACATTAGAGTCCAGACCATAGGTCATCTATAAATGTTGAGTAAACAGAAAGAATATTGAGGTCAGAAGTAGAATGATGGTGGTCAGATGTAACTGAAAAAATCAAGTCTACAGCTTGCTGTATATTATATGCAGGACCATTTAGTGATACCTGATTAGAACGTAACTGAAACAAGCTAAGGGCAAGATGGTGTGCCCTGGGCCAAAACATTTTGCTGAAAGGCAGAACTAGCAATAGTGACAAGTGTGGCCCTGTGTGTGCTATTGATGATGGTGACACAAAGTTCTATAGCAGTTGAGAGCTCAGTCTCTGGAGGAAACTAGCCTTAATTTTAGATTTTGGCTTTGCCATTTCATAGCTATATTACTTGCAGACATTAATTTGCTCTCAGTGTGTTACTGTTAAGGGCTGCAATGCATGTTGTGTGAGGAAGCTTGAGGTGCTGAAGGCTCACTAACAAAGACAACCCTTGTCTACATGGCACTCACGTTTGTAATGAATGGTAAGCTCATGATTATCAAGTACTGAACCTACTCAGAGGGAGTGGCATGTGTGAGCATGTGTGCATGCGTGCATGTGCGCGCGCACGCGCGTGCTGTTGGAATTTTCGGTGAGGTGGCCAGGAAGATGTTACTGAGAGGGTGACACCTGTGGAGACAAAGAGACAGAAACAAGATGTGTTGCTTAAGAGTGTGCTCAACAGGAGTAGCAAGTGCAAAGTTCCGAGGTGGACCCAGGTCTGGCCTGTTATGGTAACAACTTGGAGGACTCTGGTAGAAGATGTGAGGAGTTGTAAACTTAATGGGTGGCAGTGTCGTTAGTATGGGCAAGACATACGGATCTTGTGGTCTGTAGTCAGTGTTGGCTTTGATTGTAGTACCTAATGAAATGGCAGTTATTAGGGAGCATAAGACTCATTTTAAAGATAAGGGTATTTCAAAGAGGTGCCTTTCCTAAGGCATTGGGTAGAACAGGTGTGGTGTTCTTAGATCTGTTCAGAAACCCAACAAAATGCCATTTGCTAGTCCAGCAACCTGGATTTCAGCACAGGTGTTGCTATCACCGCTGCTCGTCTTTATGGGGAAGAAGGGCATTGACTTAGGAACTTGCCATTCACACCAGAGCTCCACGGGGCAAGTACCCTGGGAGGAGCACCTCTCATATTCTTATCGTAGTGGTGCTTTGAGGTAAAGGCTAGATTGTTGTTAAATGGGTGGCTGGCTAAGTGGAGGACTTCCTAATGTTTTCCTACCCAAAGCATAGACAGTGTGAAGAGTAGAAGATAGATCAGAAGGAGTTGTACTCTGGCCTTGTTTCAGTAGCCAGGGAGATCCTTGCTCTGAGTCTTTTTCTTCATTGATAAAGAAAAAATAATGCCTATTTTGTTAGTCTGAGAGATGACTTAAGTCTGATGGATGATCTTGTGAAAGCAGCAGGCAAGACAGAGTGCACAGAGCCTCTTATGTAGCAGTGCTTATTTGCTAATGTAGTGTGTGTAGTGCCTGTTCTTCTATCTGGTATTAACTTACAGTGAAGACAGTTCTTTTGAAGCTTTAAACTTCAGAGAAAGTTTTGGTGTGGGTGGGGAGTGTGTAGAAATACTATTTAATACCTTGTTGCTGTGGGTAAGTATGCTGGGTATTCTGGCCCAGCAGCAACACAGTAGCATTCTCTGAGCTTGATTAATCTTTACTTTCTCCAGTGTTGTCCAGACACTATGTGTAAGGAGCTTACCTGGAGCCTTGTTGGCTGAGTTAAGGCTTAGGACTCCATACTTGATGTATACAGTTAGCAGAGTGCACAAAGCCTGAGATAATCAGCTTGAACACATTCAGTTCCTACTAGGAATCTTGACAGCATTTCCTCCTTTTTATATGACCTACTTATTATTTTAATAGAATCTACTTCTAATGGATTACTTTGTGTGTGATACATGTTTATATGAGTTAGGGGATGCCTTTGCAAAAAGTGGAGGTTAAGTACTCCAGGGGACAGGCCGTAGCACTGAGGAGCAGAGCCCAGGTACTTCCAAATCTTTTGGTCCTCAGTGTGATGTCTGAGTTGGTTTCTGTGTGCTGCTCTTCACAAAGAGGCTGGGGCAGCTTTCTCACTGGGATGATACCCAGAGGAGTTTCAGCTTGCAAGGGTGGTCAGGTGACTTTTGGCAAACCCTGTAACTAACTCTAATGCTACTGTGTCACTGTGACCAGACTGTAGAGTCTACATACTCTACTTTTATTTTTAGTCACAAACCACACACTTTCTCAGTGGTCAGCATAGTCTCATTTGGTTATTTTGAAAGACAATATCCTGATCTATTGTTTATCAGTTTCCCATATATTTCTTTATTCTGCATGAAAGTGGGATAACTCCTTACAGGTGTTATTCTTCACATTGATGGGTACCAATTCACATGGAGGAAGTGGTTTGTTGCTTGTGAGTTTCTTCAGCTTTAGAAATTAACAAAAAATTTAAATAATTTAATAGGCATAGAAATGTGAATTCGCAGGTAGCAGTGCTTTTTAAGCTGTTTGTTTTTACTAGGAGAAAGACTTACAGTAAGGTTTAGTTATCTGTTGGACTGAGTTTATATACAAGATCATTTAGGTTTTGATAAACTAGCTAATTTCTACTTACTCTCATACTTTAGAGTAGGTATTGAATTTGACTGAAACATTTCATTTAAAAATTTTTGGGAGTAGTTAATGTATGCATGTGATAGAAAGATAAATTTTCCTTCTATGTTCAGGCTCCTGTTTCTTGTTCCCCACCATCAGAATCTGTACTTATTCTTTTTATATGTCCTTCCAAAGAGAAGTGCATCCATAATATGTATGTGCGACATTCACTCCTGAGAGGTCATCATATTGAAGCCAAACTTAGTGCAGAACTCCTGAACTAAGCAATCCTCCTGCCTCAGCTTCCCAAGTAGCTTGGACTACAGGTGTGTTCTACTATATCAGACATGTATAATATTATCTAATCAACTGTTAGAGGATTCATGAAAAGATTTATTTGATGTCTTGATCTAGCTCAGTTTTTGCTAAATAAATAATACAAATGAAACTGGCAGAAAAAGATTTGCTTTGTCCTTTTATCTGAAGTGGCCTATGGCTGTCCTGTGGTGTTTCCAGGTCAGCAGGCAGTCCTTTGGGGGACCCAGTGCTTTGGGCCTCGCCCAGCCCCACCCTTTGTTTGAGGGCAAGGATCTAAGGGGAATGCCACCCGGGGAGACAAGACAGGCCATGGCTTCTTTCTGTTTCAGATGTTCCTGACAGTGTACCTCAGTAACAGCGAGCAGCATTTCACAGAAGTTCCTGTTACACCAGAGACACTATGCAGAGATGTGGTGGATCTGTGCAAAGAGCCTGGAGAGAGCGACTGCCATCTGGCTGAAGTGTGGTGTGGCTCTGGTATGGACCTGGCTTTCTGCTTTCTGCTTTGGTTCTGTGGTCTTCTGCTGCCTTTGGGTTCTAGAATTGGTACTGTGGGGAGTGTTCTTGTTTATCTACAGACAGCAGGACAGCCCGCACCTTAGAGGATCATGTGTTTGCTCAAATTTTGGTGACATAAAACCGTTTTTTTCTTTCTCTGCAACAGAAGGAAGTCACTGAACAAGGACAGGTGACAAAAGTGTTGGGTGGAAGCTTCTAGGATACTTATGGTCAAGAGCTAGGTACTCAGGTTTTTGTATGTTTACACTTTGCTTGCTGGGCATTGGTGGCACAGGCTTTGAATCCCAGCATCTGAGAGGTAGAGGCAGGCAGATCCAGAACAGGGCTACACAGAGAAACCCTGTCCTGAACCTCCCCCCCCCCAAAAAAAAAGCTTTATTTAATTAGAAATTTGAGTCTTTCTTTCCCTTGTCTTTCCTTCCCATCCCCTTTGATGTGGGGGATTGTCTTAGTTTCCTGTTGCTGTGATAAAATACTCAGAAACAACTTCTGAACCACACAGTTCAGGTTGTCATCCAGCATGGTGGGCCTCACAGCAGCAGGATCGTGAGGGACTGATCATGCTGTAGCCACAGCCTAGGAGCAGAGATAGTGAATGCTTGCTGGGCCAAGACCTCTAATCCCAGAACTGAGAAAACGGAACAAAAGAAAGAAAGAAACAGACAAAAATCAATTCTCAGGCTTTAAGTGTATTCATTCCCCTGTTGCTTCACTCTCTAAATGTTAAAGCCTCCCCTCCCTCCCCTACTCCTCCCACCCACCTACCCACCCACCCACCCAGGTTTGTAGTGGTTTGGGGAGAAGTGGAGTGTCTGTTCAGAATTTTACCCCTTTTGTGGGGGACTGTAGAACTTGCGTGATTGTAGGACGTGGTTGTATCAGCACTGTTACTGGGAGTAGAAGCAGGACTTCGTGTTGTTTGTTCCAGCCAAGCAGCTTAAGTTCTGCGTTGTCACAGAGTTGGCTGCTGAGTGCTTGGCTGCCCTGTGTCTGTCCATGTTGTTATTTAAGGCTTTGAGAGATGGTGTCTTTGATTACTGATAAGTGTCTAGTTTCATAGGCCATTTTAACATTCTTATACAAATTATATTGATGTCATTGAGAGCTGAGTTTGTGCATTTTCTTCTTAACTAGTACATTGGGTTTTTAAGTCCCCTTTCCTTTCCTAGAGTAGAAAGCTGTTTGTTTTTGTTTTTTATAACTCAGCATCCATTGTTTCTACTGAAGCTCTCAGCTATTGGAGTATTTAACTGTGTCTTTTGTTTGTTTCTAGAAAAGTTCTGAAAGTCTTACTGCAGGAGGGCCAGATAGATATCTTCTCATTGAAATATTTTTTTTTTGTTTGCAGATGAATAAGTTTGGTTATTAACATTATTTACAAATTGATAATTTATAAATGTTAAGTCTGGGGGGAAGTTGGCTCAGTGGGTGACTGGAAAGTGTAGAGGAAGACATCCCGATGTTAGCATCAAGCCTTCACATGTGCATGCATATGCACACATCTGCATACACCCCAAGTCATAAAAGTAAATAACCTGTATTAAAGACTAAATTAAAACTCAAGCTGAGGCCATGTAGAAAGTTGCTTTTAGTTTTTTCTTCATATACTTAGGGACTTGTACGTCATTAGTATTATGACTATATAGATCACACAAACCATTGAAACTCTCAGAAGTTAAATGGTATGCTATAGATATGAAGGAGCCACTGATTTAGACTCATAAGACCCTGACAGTGGACACAGACCCATTCTTTCTATTACTTTATCCTGACTTGACACTGTGGAAAAATCTGTGATATATAATTTTTTTGAGTTCTATTAATGGAAGAAAAATTATGTGAAATATGATGATTTCCTGTGTCTGTACCGTAGTTTACATCAATGGTATATTTGTCTTCCTTTTCCAGGTAGCTAATGTAATTTTTTTCTTTTAGAACGCCCAGTTGCTGATAATGAACGAATGTTTGATGTTCTTCAACGATTTGGAAGTCAAAGGAATGAAGTTCGCTTCTTTCTTCGTCATGAATGCCCCCCCTGGCAGGGACATTGGTACTTAATATCTTATAAATCATAACTAGAGGTTAAGTTTTTTTCTCAGGCACTGCAATGCTGGAGAGAGGCATAGGATAAGCTGGGGAACTGGGGAGGTAAAGGGAAGGAAGCTAGGAAGTTAGAACATGAGGCAGGTTTCTTAGTCTAGACTTGACTGACAGTGGGGAGAAAAAGAGATGCCGGTTCCTTAAGGGTTTGTATAGTGTGTTTTGGCAGGAAGTCAGACTCGCAAGATTTTGAAGCAGCTGATCACCTCACATACAGTCAGGAAGCAGGATCAATGAATATTTGTGCTTGGGTCACTTTCTCCTTTTTACTTGTTCAGGGTATGAGAGTGGCCCAATTAAGGCAGTTTCAAGCCTTAATTCACCTGATCAAGATGCTCCCCGACAGGCATGCTCAGAAACTTATTTCATGGGTGACTCTAGATACAGTCAGATTGGTAGTTAACACTGGCCACCATCATGGGGGGTGGGTAAGAAAGGGAGGGCTTATGGGGAAAGAGTAGATTGCATCCATTGGCAAATCTCATAATCAGATCAATAAACAAATGTAGGGGAGAAATGAGTAGTCAAAAAGTAGAATGATTAAATATGAAATTTCAGATGTAGACCACTTTCAGTGTTTTTTTTTTTTTTTTTTTCTTCAGGTTAGACCCTGAAAATGAGCCTGATTTAGAAACAGGTTGGGCACAGAATTTAGATGATATCTTGGATGACAAAGTTCAGAATGAAGGCAGACGGTTAAGTCTTCCTAACTGACAGTTGTAGCCTGAGTTGATATAGGACAGAGAGGACAGAAAGTAGTAATACAAGTAGAGACGTGTGGGCTGCAAGTGTTGTAGACCCTAAGATGTGGCCTTGCCTGTAAGATACAAGTGAACCTGCATCAATCTGGTGAAGCCACAGGTTGAAACAGGATTACTCTGTATTTCTAAATATGCTGGGATTTTTAAAGGAAAGTTAAGGATAGTTTTCTTGGGAGTAAGAATGTAGATAGCATCTTAATTAGTGGATAGTATGACATCTTATTTTTATTATTTGCTATTATTTTAATCCAAGTGTCCACGTGGTACCTGAACATTAGAAATGAGTACTGTCAGGGGCCAGAACTGACTCAGTTTGGCAGCTTTTACTGTACAGATGAGAAGGGCTGATACTCAGGGTTAAATGGCTTGTCAGGCCACACACTTAGCAGCAGAGCCAGGAGTGCAGACCTGAATCAGCCAGACCAGGCTGAGTTAGCTACATGCCTTTTAGGTGTGTATTTTTATTTTAAGTATATATATAGTTTTCCCCCCTAATCCTTCTTTTAAAAATAAATTTTAATTGACATTTGAATCATGTTTACATTTTGTTCTATATTTACAATACTGTGTATATTCTGAGTTCTAATAAGTTGAATTTTGGCTATCCATCTCCCAGTTCAAATATCTTGCTGTGTGCAACACTGGGTAAATTATTAAATAGTCTCCCAATAGTGAACTGTGCAGTTTCAGTGTGTCTGTAATGTGAGAAACGAAGTGTTAAGTAAGACAAAGGAGCTGTTTGCCCATTGTTGCAAACACCAGTGCCACACAATGCTACACTGGAATAGAGCAAGGTGGCTTTCCAGTCTGCAGACAGGAGTTTCCACTTCCCTGTTCAGACTGCTAAGGATTAGGAGACTGCTGATGGCTGCTGTTTAACTATGACTGTGACCCACAGTGTATTTGAAATGATTTTTAAAACGTTTGCTTTTTACCCTATGTATGTTACTGGCTATAAGTAAAAGCTAGTTGAATATTTTTTCCCTAAGACAAAAAAGAAAGAAATTATTTGTACTGTGGAAAATATTTTTCTTACAGAGATATTGGAATAAATTATTCAGATTATTTTATTAGTCAAATGTGTATGTGTGTGTGTGTGTATATATATATATTATATATGCTTCTGAGGCTAGTTAGTCACAGATACTTATTTATTTCTTGACACAAGAATTTGTTCTAAGTTTCCTGATAGGTATAATAGACATTTGATTCAAAGAAATGTTTGTCTTAAAAGTCTCTCAAATAATTGTAATGATTGTTTTAACTTCTGGAAAGTGTGGGTATGTGTTTAATGCATTTAAAATGTTATCTTTGTTAATATTTCATACATGTACTAGTTTAGTTTATTTCATTTGTTGTGTATTGGGTAGTGCCAAGACACATGTTTTGGCTTGAAAAACTCCTTTTAATCAAAAAAGCAGAGTAGTTGTTAGGTTTTTGTTAGATTATCTCAAACCAAGATAAATAGAAATATTTTCATAAATTAATGAGGATATACTTCATATCATACTTATGAAGTTCCACAGAATGTCCCAGTAAATAAAAATCAAAATACCACTGGTTCTATTTTTAAATACTTCCTTCTTGTATATGATTTTGTTGTTGTTGTTTTAGGTTTTTTTTTTTTGTTGTTTTTTTACTGTTAATGAGTACAGAGGTGGCTGGGTTGCGTTTTCAGTTCTTTTATGGAATACCTCCCCACCTTATACTAAACATTGTCAGGAAAGCACTCTACCACTGGTCTATCTCCACGCACCCCTGCCCTCTCACATCTGTAAAAATTGCACTTAATTATTTATTGATTTATTGTGTATATGTGTGTGTGTCTTGTGTTTGTACATGTGCTCATTCTATGGTTTGTGTGTTGTTGTACTGTATACAGCATGTTTATAGAGGTCAGAGGAAACTTTTGGGAGTCAGTTTTCATTTTCAGTCCTGTGGGTCTATGAAATCAAACAGCTCACTGGCCTTGGTGGCAAACACCTTTTTACCTGGTTGAGGTGTTGCTGGTCCCCAGAGATATCTTTTGACTTCGAAACAGGCCTGAACCTGGGCTCCTCCTGCTTGAGCCTCTGAGTAGCTGAGGCTGAAGGCCTGTGCCACCAGGTCTCCAAAGCGCTTTCTCAGCCAGTTACTGCATGGCCTAGAGCTAGAACAGCTATAAGCAAATGGAGCCAGAGATAACAGTCATTTCCTACCGTTGTCGAGTGACTCTGGTAGCTTCCTAGGAAATAGGTAGAATGTGAGCTGCTTTAACACTGTTCACTGTTTCAGATACTTGCATTTTCTTTTCTTTTCTTTTCTTTTCTTTTCTTTTCTTTTCTTTTCTTTTTTGTTTGTTTTCTTGAGACAGGGTTTCTCTGTGTTAGCCTTGGCTACCCTGGACTCACTTTGTAGACCAACCTGGCCTCGAACTCACAGCAATCCACCTGCCTCTGTCTCCCAAGTGCTAGGATTAAGGCTTGGACTACTACGCCTACTTGAAATTTCAAAACAAGCCTAATTGTGAGACCTAACCTCTGTTGCTGTTACGGATAGACCCTTAAGTATCAGACAACAGGAAAGCAGAAAGCAGAAGGAAACTGCTACATAGGAGAGCTTTGCAATGCTAATGTAGGTTTTGAATCTGTGTTTAGTGAGTGGACCAAGATCCCAAGATGCAGCTGTAAAAAGAAATGGTGTAAAAGTTCCTGGTGAGCATCGGAGAAAGGAAAATGGAGTAAGTGGTCCTTTTTTATCTTGTTATATGTCACAGTGATGTTTTTCAACTTTAAGTCTCACTCGTTGTCGTTTTTTAATACAGAGTATCAGATCAGTGATGACCCTTTTAAGGGCATTTTCTTAAAAATTTTTAAAAATGCAAAACAATATTAATTATTATTTGTGGAGGAATGGGACAGAGGAGTGTCAGATTACCTGGAACTGGAGTTAAAGGCATTGTGAGCTGTCTGCTATGCATGCTGGGAATTGAACTTGGGTCCTCTGTAAGAACAGTAGGTGTTCTTTGCCACTGAGCCATCTCTTCAGCCCCTTTACAAGTTTCTTTAAATATAATTCATAGATATTTCCATGATTCTTATATGGCTACAACTCTTAAGAAGCTAGCACTGAATATTCCATAAATTCACAACAAAGTAAATGTTTACCACGTTCTAGGAAATATACGGTACTCTTACTTGTTGCTACGGTCACTCTTAGAAACATGGGAAATTATGTATTAATGATCTTGTGGTGCATATGAATTGAAGTGCCTAGAATTTTGAATTTCCTGCGTTATCTTATCTCCTCTGCCGGCGCCCCAGGCATCTAAAGTACCTGCTTCAGATTCCACGTTCTTCCGGGCTCTGTTCTTTGATTTACAGGTGCTAAGGCCACTGGAGGATGACAAACGTAGTCTTAGTAGAAGGGTATTTCTGAGTGCAGTCTAACACATAATTCCTTCAAATTGCTGTTTACTTTTCCAAAGGAAGCTTTATGTCAGTTTAATTGAGATACAACAGACTGCCTCTTTGTTTTTGAGTCAGGGCCTTACTGTGTATCCCTGGCCTGGCCTCCTTGTCTAGATCAGGCTGGCCTTGAAATTGTGACCCTCCTCCTGCTGTGGATCTTGAGTGCTGAGATTTTCTTAAGCTGTTTTTTTGGGAATCGGAAAGTAATTCTGTTCCTCATCCCGCCCACGTGCTAGGATGTAAGCCTGCACTGCTAGGCCCAGCCAGTGCTGATTTATGTTTAAATTGTGTTTTGATGGGCTTGCTGTTAGCACTCTAGTACCATGTTCATGCAGCCAGTCTACTGTCCAAATATACATTAGCCACAGGACAAAGTAATTCTGAATGTTTCTGTTTCTGACCAAACTATTTAATTTAAATTGTACAACTAATAGTTTAAAATTTACAACTTAAAAGATATATATGAGTATTTTTATATCTTAATAAGCCAACTCAGTGAATATTAAAGTAAGAAATTAATACCTGAATAATTTTGTTATGGTTAGTTTAGATGGAGCTTTTAAGTGGGCCTTTGAGTAGAGTCTCTGAACATAATATGGAAGTAGATGGTGGTGTTTTTCCGTTTGTAGGTTAATTGTCCTAGGATGGACCTGACACTTGCGGAACTTCAGGAAATGGCATCTCGCCAGCAGCAACAGATTGAGGCCCAGCAACAAATGCTGGCTACTAAGGTAGGGTCTTCACAGACTCATGGCCTACTGCTGCTTATGTCTTTGTTCAAACTGTTCACAGTCTTCACCTGCTTATTAAGGCAGTTGCCTCTCGCCTCTCACCTCTCACATAGGATTTGATGTTATCACCCCAAGTTACCATCATTTTTCAGAAATCCTTGTATTGTTTTAGTTCAAGATTTTCCTGATCCCTACCTTTTGTCCTGATTCCATTTTCTTTTTTGAGTTAGGTGTCTGTCTCTGTTACCTTTGCTGGCCTCAAACTCTTGGACCCAAGTGATTTCCCCCTCTCTGCCTCTGGCTCTGGAATAACTGAGATTATAGGCTCACACCACTGTGCCTGACCTAGTCCTTGATTTTGATAAAGGTTAATTACCCTGTGCTGAGAGTCAGTGAGATGGGAAAGTTGTAAAGAACACCTTGCTTTGCTCCCTGGAGATTACCTGGGCTGCAGTAGAAACATTTACTAACACTAACACTGTCACCTCTGCTACTTGGCCCCAGTGGGGGAAAAAGGTGCTTATTCACAATCCCAGACCTGATCTTGAGTATGAAAAATATGCCCTAAGAAGCTTCTTAGGGGCAGTCTCACTGTTGGTGCTTCTGCGGCCACAGGCTCAGAAACTGCACAAGTGCAGCAGACTGCTCCTCATAGTGCCATAGTCAAACCTTAATCTTTGTGTGCCGCTGTGCCTCCATGACAGTTACTCAGTTTTGCCTTCTAGCCACAAGTGTGTGTGGTGTGGTCCAGTAACTGAGTGTTTGAGGTAATGGCTAGGAGATCTTTTAGCTATGCTCAGCATTCACTGTGCTCTTGCATGTACCACGTTCATGTGTTCCTAATCATCCATTTGTACTTCAGTGTAATATGGGCGCTACAATTTTCAGTCATGTAGTGCATTACTTCTCAAACTGGACCTAATCACCTAGATCCAGTTTGGGATCTAGTTAAGAAATCTGATTCAAAGTTTGGAGTCTGAGGTCCTGCATTTATAAAACTCAGGATAAGCTGATGTGCTATCACAGTGAGTAGTGAGGGCATACATTCATGTAAACAGTTAATTATTGGAGAGTGAATCTCTAATTTTAAGACTTTCACTTTGAAATTTCATGTTATTTACATGTTTTAGGCATATTCTGAGATGTTTACCTTAATTTTAGATACTGTAACTGATGGCTTAACATTGTAAGGTAATAAAAAGACATTTTAAATTGCACAACAGCAGTTTTCTAAAAGTGTTACCCCTTTGGCTCTTTACAGTTCCTACCTATGGCGTTTACAATATATAAGATACACCTCAAATATCTTAATCCTTGCCACAGCAACATGAGTTGTTATTGCTCATTCCCATGTTATAGATGAAGAAAGAAATGCCAATTGTTGGTGAAACTATACAGGATCCTCATAGGAATCCATTGTAAGCTTGGGTTTGAGTCTGAATTTTATTGTAGAGCTTTCACGGACCCACTTGTGCCATAGATAAGACATGAGACTCTATATAGATTAAAGCTGTTGGCCTTTAGCTGGGCAGTCTCTCAGCTAGTTCATCTAACTTTATCCTAACTTTTCCACCGTCTCCTCTCCCCACGTGGTTCTCACCACCTGCTTAACAGCTCCATTCTATCCCTTCTGCTTTCTTCTGTGTCTTTCTCCTTTTGTCCCTCTTGCTCATTTAACTACTTTCTTACATTGCTTCCCAACTCAAATGTGCTCCTTATTAAAACTAGCCCCTTTTTAAAAGTTGTTATTTTTTTTTCACATGGCTAATATTTGTAGTATAATTTATTCAGATTACATCCCGACTGTTATCCCCTCACTTGTCTGTTCCCTTTCCCACCCTCCCTTCTCCCTATTCTTCTCCCCTAGACCTCTGACAGAAGTGTGTGTGTGTGCATGTGCACAGTATCTCTTCCACAGTACAAGTGTGGAAATCAGAGGAAAATACTTTGGAGTTGGTTTTCCTTTGACCATGCTTTAGAGATTTAACTCGGTTTCTCAGGCAAATGCTTTTACTTCTTGGCCCCAAATTAGCTTCTTCCAGATGGCTTCGGGGGTCAGAGAGTCAGCTCCATTGGTATAGTCCTCCTATGAAGGTAGAGGAACTGAGTTTGGATCCTTGGCACTCATGTAAAAGCTGAGCACATTGGCAGCCTCTGTGACCTTAGCATTGAGGGGTAAAGATTATAGAGACAGGAAGATCCCTACAGCTCATTGGCTGCCTAGTCTGGCCAATCCAGGCTCACTGGGTAACTCATTATCTGTCTGTAGAACCCCCTCCTCCTAAGGCTCAGGGATCAGTGCAGAAGAGGAGCAGAAAAGATTGTAAGAGCTAGAGACAGTGGGTGACTACAAGGAAACAATGTTTTTCAGACACAATAGGGCATTTCCACATATGAACTCATTGCATTTATGACGATGTGTATAAGGCCTGTGCAATCTCAAGCCAGACAAAATCCCACTATGGAGAAGGGGGTGGGCATAGCATGCAGTCCCTAGCTGAGGGCCTCTTGGCAGTTGATAGCTTCTGGGAGAGGAGAGGCAGGCACACAGCCACGAGTAGATGAGCAGTACAAACTGTGCTTGATGGTTTTAAAGTGGGGGAGAAGGCTCAGCAGTTACAAGCATGTGCTGCTCTTCCAGAGAGCCTGAGGTCTGTGCCAGCACTCATGTCAGGTGGCTCTGGGGATCTGAGTCTGCTAGCTTCTGTAGGCACCTGCATTCATGTACACATAATCAAACACAAAGACAGTCACATAATTAAAAATAAATCTTTTATTTTTTTAAGGACGCAGAGTTGGGTGGGTAGGAAAGGAGGTATGGCTCTGAGAGAAATTGGAGAAGGGTTGAATATGATCAAAATTCATTCATCACTCAAAACTCTCGAAGAACTAACAAAAGTGAAGGGGAAAATTGATCAAGGAAGACATCCAATGTTTCCTCTGCCCTTTCATGCTAGCACACGTACATAGATCCACATGCATATACACACATACACACTACACATGCAATCTATTCTATAAGCAGATCTTTATGAAACTGTTTCCAGGATTACCGCTTGCTTAGTGTGTAGGAACCACTTGGATTAAAAATGCTAATTTTTAGATCTTTTCTCCAAGAGCTTCTAGGTAGGTCAAGGAATGTGTGTTTTGAATACTACCCAGTTGATTATGGTGACAGCATGTAGAATATGTGAGGAGAGCCAGTGTTAGAGGTGTACCAGTCTGGGCATGCAAGGGTTGAGTGAGGTTCTGTTGAGGATGATAGTGTGCCTGTTCTAAACGGCAGGCCCAGTGAATGCTTCTCTTTTCTATCTTTAGGAACAACGCTTAAAGTTTTTAAAACAGCAAGATCAGCGTCAACAGCAACAAGCTGCTGAGCAGGAGAAGCTTAAGAGGCTTAAAGAAATAGCTGAAAGTCAGGAAGCGAAGCTTAAGAAAGTGAGAGCGCTCAAGGGCCACGTGGAGCAGAAGAGACTTAGCAACGGGAAGCTAGGTATGTTGTCACGGTGGACATTGGAAGCTGCATTTGATGCTGCTTTGGCTTAAGAAGCCAGCAGCACAGGGAGTTAGTTTATATGGATTTGTAGTGAGAATAAATGTTTATATTTAAAGAAAAATTTTTTAAAAAGTATTTTGCTATAATTTTGATGTTGCAAGGTTTTTTTTGGTTGAAGTTAGCATTGAGTGTTTTAGGTAAGATTTTAAAATAACACTTTTGAATTATATTTTTCTTAAATTCTTGGTCAAGAATTTGATGAGGATAAGGATTTTTCCTTATATGGTACTTCCAGTTATTATATTGCCATATTATTAATAATTAAAGTTTTAGTGATTTAGTCACTACCATTATAAAATTGAAAGCAAAGGTTCTAAAGAAATTTGATTTCCAAAACTTAGAGTTTAATGCTTACTATATTTACCATCTAAGACTCCTCAGAGTCTTCAAATGTCTGTTTCCAGACAGAAATGCAGGTGTTCACTAATGCCTCTGTTGATTTCAGTTGCTTCTAAAAGTAGTTTGGTCTTAGGACATGAGAAAATTCATTATAAAGCTTGGTTGCCTGGGAAGTAGTTGATTTTTATTTTCCACTGTTGTGGTTCTCTCTATTCTAGTGGAGGAGATTGAGCAGATGAATAGCCTATTCCAGCAGAAACAGAGGGAGCTAGTTCTGGCTGTGTCAAAAGTAGAAGAACTTACAAGGCAGCTAGAGATGCTTAAGAATGGCAGGATTGATGGCCACCATGACAGCCAGTCAGCCGTGGCTGAGCTTGACCGCCTCTACAAGGAACTGCAGGTACACGCCCCGCGTTCTAAATGCAGTGCGAGCCCCTCCCTGAGGTACAAACTGTCTGTAGGCGTGACCATAACCCTTGGGCTTTAGGTGCTTGTCCTTGAGGTGGGTGGAAATGGGAGGTCTAAATTCCAAGAGTCCAGAATAAACTCCAGATGCCTTAAACAGGAAATTTGAGGGTTAACCACAAATGCCATTTAAGTTTAAACCAGGAGGTAAGGTGTACGGCGAGGTGGAAGCACCTCACATTTTTAGAAATTATGTACTAGTTAACCATGTGATTGCCTCCTGAAGGTGATTTCTTTCTTTTCCTTGGCTATCTTTTTGTTTCTTTCCTGCTTTGTTCAGTTAAGAAACAAACTGAACCAAGAGCAGAATGCCAAACTGCAACAACAGAGGGAGTGTTTGAATAAGCGCAATTCAGAAGTGGCAGTCATGGATAAGCGAGTTAGTGAGCTGAGGGACCGGCTGTGGAAGAAGAAGGCAGCGCTGCAGCAGAAAGAAAACCTCCTGGTGAGTGAGTGGGCTGGAGGGAGAAGCAGCTTCCTCAGAATCCTTCTGCAGTGTTGAGTCTGCGGGAGGCGATCTGTGGCTTCCTTACATTCTGTTCTTACCTGTGTTGCTTAGCTTTTCTTTCTAGTACTTGCAGCAAGCTTATAGGAGAGTTTGATGTGAGGTGTTTCCTTTCGGGACATTTTTTATAGATTCTGTGGTTAAATTCTGAAAGTGCTGATTCTGAAATTTTCAGTCTTTTCTGAATTTGCTCATCCAGTAAGACATAAAATATTAAAAGACATGCACTTTTTAACTAAGGTTTCACCTGATGGAAATCTTCCTCAACAAGCAGTGTCAGCCCCAAGCCGTGTGGCTGCTGTAGGCCCTTACATCCAGTCATCCACTATGCCACGGATGCCCTCCAGACCTGAGCTGCTGGGGAAGCCAGGCCTGCCTGATGGTTCTCTGGTTATGCAGTCAGCAGAGGGGCCAATGAAGATACAGACCCTGCCCAATATGAGGTCTGCAGCTGCTGTGCAAAGTAAAGGTAAAATCAGGCTATCTCTAAGTTCTTTCACACGCATCTCTTCTCTACTCCACTGTGTTTTTTTATTTTGTTTGTTTTTAAAGTTGTTTTCATAGTATCTACCTTTAAAATCTCAAAGTCCTTTTTTGTTTGCCAGTGATTTTAACCTTAACCAATACAGCTGGACTCAGGATAAAATCAGAGTTATTTCAGAAATGTCTTTGCTGGGTGTGTGGTGTTCTCCTGTGAGTCCAGCACTCTTTGCAGAGGTTGAGACAGGAGGGTTGTGTTTTCAGGACAGCCAGGGCCTATACAGTACGATATTATCTCAGAAAAGAAAGTAAGCAATCTTTGTTATGAAGGAAATTTTGGTCTGATGTTATACAGTGAGATCTTTTCATCCTGTGTGAAGAGACTGTATATACATGCCAGTAATGCCATTTTTACAGAAGTGAGTTGTGAATCCACTCTCTTTGGATTCATGAGCTCTTCTGCACGAACATTGCTTCCTGACAGATGTTAGAATAAAGGTAAATGCTTGGGGGGTGTAAAGGTGGGAAGAGCAGAGGCTTCTTGCTTTAGTTGTCTTTGCAACCAGTGTGGCCATCAGGTGCATGGAGAGGTGCAAGTAGAGCTTCATAATGGAAGGATAGATGACAGGAGAGATTTGGGAAGTGCAGGGTCTAAACCTTCTTTTTTGTTTTGTTTTTTTGTTTTTGAGATAGAGTTTTTTTTGTGTAGCCTTGGCTGTCCTGGAACTCACTCTGTAGGGGTCCAAACATTCTTATCATTCAAATAATCATTCTTTTTCTTCTTATTGTTACACGAGGAAAAAAACTAATTTAAAAATATTTGTTGTTTTGCCATTAATTATTACTATGAAGTATTAATAGTATTACTTTTTTAAGATAAAGAAGCCATGACGACGTGTGTGTGTGTGTGTGTGTGTGTGTGTGTGTGTGTGTGTGTGTGTGTTTTGTTGTTGCTGTTTTTGAGGTAGGATCTTATTCTGTATAGGCCAGCTGGCTTTGAACTCAAAGAGATCAATCTGCCTCTGCCTCCTGAGTGCTGGGATTAAAGGCGTATGCCACCACTCCTGGCTGGCATTTGAAGTGTAAGTACTAGTGTGAAAGTCATGAGTACCATACATAACGAAAGCTGGTGCGCAGTGATGGGCACACATTCACCGATCCATCACTAAGGCACTGCTTGTAAGATCCAGCTTAAGCGCTTTGATTTGCTGTATTGGAGATTGTCTTCTGGGTGATGCTTCCTTACACAGTCAAAAATAATGAAACAGGGCTTTTCTGGTTCAGGCCAACTTTTTCTTTGCTTTGGCTATTTTTAAACTGCTTGAGTAAGGTGGAAAATCTAAAAGAAGAAACAAAAACTAACATAGGTATTTTCTAAATAAATTTGCTTGGAGGCTGTGTGCCCACACTGTAAAGCTGTTTTTAGAGATTAGAAGTCTTAGCATTAAAGTGAACTGAACCAGTCAAAATGCCTTTAGGATGTGAGTGACTTGTGGCTGCTTTCTGCATTCTAGGCTCTAAAACTCACCCAGCTGGCCCTGATTGGAACCCTTCCAGTGCAGACCTCTTATCCAGCCAAGGCTCTTCAGTACCCCAGAGCGCTGGAAGTGCCCTGGACCAAGGTGAGGTTTGTTTGTGCCACCCCTAAACATTTTGCTTTGACTCTCTAAAAGGTATTTTTGTACATTTTTCTCTAGCTTGTTTTTTTTAGTTTGTTAAGACCAGGAACAGTTTATATGATTCCTGTCGTGTAACTGAGGAACTAAGATATTAGCATTGTAGTGTTTGGGTTATTCTTTTCCCAGCTTAGCATAACAATATGAAAGCACTTAGTGGCATGGTGTTCATCAAGAACTAGGAGAAAAAAACAGAAGTGATGAGCAGTTTTATTCCAAACAGTTTGAATATCAAGGTGGATTTCTTTCTTTTTTCTCAGTTGATGATGGGGAGATTCCGCTGAGGGAAAAAGAGAAGAAGGTGCGTCCCTTTTCGATGTTTGACACAGTGGACCAGTGTGCTGCCCCACCCTCCTTTGGTACCCTGAGGAAAAAACCAGAGTAGTGAGGACATCTTGCGAGATGCTCAGGTGCTTAGTGCTCTCAGTTGCTATCATCTAATGTCTTTCTCTGATGCTTTGTTAAAGGAGAAACATACAGTATGCCTGTGAGGGATAACAGAAGAAAGACACTATCTGGAACATTGGGAATTATATTAGGAGTCTGTTATTTCTACTTCTGTTGTGTAGATATGATTGTGCACTCCCTCTTTATTGGGGATGGCTGGCATATTTGCTTCTGGGTCATAGGTTTTTGCAATTCTCTGAAGTGTGTAAGTATACTATAGAAGAAAGTATTTGACTGTCCAGGTTTGTTTGTTTGTAGGTGAATATGGTGGCTCAAGCCTTGTTTCCAACGCTGGAGGGGCTGAGTCAGAAGAGTTGCCTTAAATTTGAAGCCAGTGTGGGCTACAGAATAAAATTCTGTCTCAAAGAATGAAAGCACAACAAACACCCGTGAGGAAATCTAGAGCCAAGGTTATGTGAGAGACAAGATAGTGAACGTTGAGTTACTGGAGATCTTCATTTAGGACGAGTGGACCTATGCATGCAAGTTAGGTGGTGTTTCAGTGCATACAACTCTGGAATAGCTTGTTTTGGAGCCATTTTTTTGAGACTTGGTTTTATTCTATAGCTAAGGCTGGCTTCAAACTTGTCCTGCTGCCTTAGGTTGCCAAGGCCTGGGATTAAAAAAAAATGCACTTGTATGCTCTATTAACAAGAGTGTTTTCTATGTACTGATGCCGTCCGTGGATATAAGAGGTAGCAGTAAAGAGCTTTGCCCAGCTCGGAAGCAAGACTAGGAGATCATGGGGTTGGGGGAGGAATTGCATTATATCACTGTAAGTCCTTTATTAATCTGATTTTTAATGAATTTTTTTATTATTTGATTTAAAGCCTTAATGATTTTTAAATATAGAACTCTTCATTAGTGTTGTCTAGTGTGCAGGAGTATATGTATGTACATATGCATGTTCATGTGTGTGGGTGCATATCTGTGCCAGTGAGTGTGGAGGTCCAAGGTTGATGTTGGGAATTTTCTTCACTTGCTTTTCTACCTGATTCTTTGAGGTAGAGTCTCTCAGCCACACTCAGAGCTTGCTGATCTGTCTAGTCTTGCTAGACAGTTTGGAGGCTGGAATTGTAGGCGAGCTCCCACTCAGCATGTATGCGGGTTCAAGGAGTTCAAGCTCCAGCCCCCTTGTTGTGTGGCAGTTGCTTTAGTCCTTGAGCCAGCTGAAGACCCAAGAGCTGATTTTTTGTTTGTTTTTGGTTTTTGAGACAGGATTTCTCTGTATAGTCTTGGCTGTCCTAGACTCGTTTTGTAGACCAGGCTGGCCTCAAACTCACAGAGATCCACCTGCCTCTGCGTCCTGAGTGCTGGGATTAAAGGCGTGCACCACCACACCCGGCTAAGAGCTGATGTTTTTCTAGTATGCGCTTGTATTTGTGAAGTGAGCTGACTAGAGTATTCCATATACTTTTGTACAGTGTTTTAACTGCCTTGCTGTGTGTATGCATATGTGTTACAGGCTGCAAATAAAAACGTGGCTAAAGTACCACCTCCTGTTCCAACAAAACCGAAACAGATTAATTTGCCTTATTTTGGACAAACCAGTCAGTCACCTTCTGACATGAAGCCCGATGGGAATCCCCAGCAATTGCCAATAGTTGCTACATCCATGGGAGCAAAGCTCAAGCCAGCAGGGCCACAGCCACGGGTGCTGCTGTCTCCGGGTGCACCTTCAGGTGGCCAAGACCAAGTCCTGTCTTCAGGATCTAAGCAGGAAAGTCCACCTGCTGCTGCAGTCCGGCCTTTTACTCCCCAGCCATCCAAGGACACTTTCCCTCCAGCCTTCCGAAAACCACAGACTGTGGCAGCCAGCTCCATCTATTCCATGTATACCCAGCATCAGGCGCCAGGAAAAAACTTCCAGCAGGCTGTGCAAAGTGCCTTGACAAAGACACATCCCAGAGGTCCCCACTTCTCAAGTGGTAAGGCTCCACTTATTTGTGTTTTTAAGTGTGTTTTGGGGAGGGGGAGAGCACATGGCAAGAGTGCACTTCTTCCGCCAGAGCTCCACAGGTAGGACTCAGGTTTGCAGGCTTGCATGCTAAGCACTTTTGTACACAGCCATCCCGCCTAGCCCTCGATTGGTAAGGTTCTTGGTTTTGGTTTTGACCTGTTTTGGGTTTAAGTCCTATGCGAAGCTACCAGCAGACAGTAAAATGCCAAGTCTCTAGGTACACTGTAAGAATTTTAAATGTGCTCTGAGTGCCTGCTACATGTCACCACCACAGAAGTCTCTGATGACACTGCATCATGCCCTACTTCCATAGCTACACTAGGATAGAAACGCCACAGAAGGCAGTGCAAAGGAGTTATCCTTTTGGAGAAGGCAAGGCAGAAACTCAAGGAGCTGGTCACATTGTAGTCACAGCCATGAGCAGAGAGAAATGACTAAACCTACTGTGCCTGCTTGTTCTCAGCTGGCTTTCTTCTGTCTCATGTGGTTCAGGACCCCTGCCTAGGGAATGGTGCTACACACAGTGGGGGAGCCCTTCCTACATCAGTTAACAGTCGAGAACCCCACAGGCATGCCCACAAGCCAGCCTGATCTAGACAGTTCCTCAATGGGGCTCTCTGCAAAAGTGATTTTTCTCAGCTGTGGCAAGTTAACAGTTAAAATCTAACATGACTGATGAGTTGGGTGTCAGTTCTGAAGGAGCTTGCTGATGCAGGGAAACAGGTTCACAGAAGGCTGCATCCTCGCTGTTGGTTTCACTGCTCTTGGTATGTGGAAGATGGGACGATTATGTTGTCTCTTTATTTTTAAAAGGAGAATTCTCTTATATTCTACAAGGATCTAGTAAGGATACCACCACTAAGTAAATATGAAACATAGTAAAATCAATTTGTGTTAAACATGCGCAGTCTGGATGTGTGAGGCTTTTCTGACTTGTTACATCATAGAGCTCGATTACAATTGGCCATGATTTGATCAATTGAAAATGGCTTTGGAGTTACAAAATAGGCATATAATTGTGGTCCAAAGCTGTCATAACAGATATTAAAGTACCAGTGTATTGCTACCCTTTGGTCTGTTCATTAACCTTGGTAAATAGTGCTAATATAATTTGGAAATTAGATAGTTTTGAGATAATTGGAATGTTTCAGGGGAATGTCTTTGGGAAAGACAAGTGGTTCTCAGTTCTATGAGTCAAGTATGATTTCATACACTGGTCTACATTTGAGTAGTGTGTGAGATGGTAGTATATGTTTAGATTTAGTCTGTATTTGTGTACAGATTGCCAGTTTTCTTTGATGCCACAGTCCATAGTTTCTTATAATTGGCCACACTTTCCTTCTTACTGTTTCGTAGAACATGGTATATTCAGTCAATGGGGATTGTAATTCTGTAGTAAATGCAAAGATGGAGATCCTTGCTTTGTCTTTGTTATTTTAAGAAATCAGGTGGATGTGAGGGGAATAATGTAGTGACTGTGGAACCATTAGCTCTTTTCTACCAGTCTTGTTTAGTTAGCACTAACTTGGGCTTTCCCTTTTGTTCTTCTATGACTAGTGTATGGCAAGCCTGTGATAGCTGCTGCCCAGAACCTACAGCAGCACCCAGAGAATGTTTATTCCTCCAGCCAGGGCAAGCCTGGCAGTCCAGACCCCGAGACAGAGCCTGTTTCTTCGGTTCATGAGAGCCATGAACATGAAAGGATTCCTCGACCACTCAGTCCAACAAAATTGCTTCCTTTCTTGTCTAACCCTTACCGAAACCAGAGCGATGCTGACTTAGAAGCCCTACGGAAGAAACTATCTAATGCACCAAGGCCGTTAAAGAAGCGTAGCTCCATTACAGAGCCAGAAGGCCCCAATGGGCCAAATATTCAGAAGCTTTTGTATCAGAGGACCACCATAGCTGCCATGGAGACCATCTCAGTCCCATCATACCCATCGAAGTCGTCAGGCTCAGTGACTGTCAACACGGACAGCCCAATTGACATCCCAAATCCATATTTACACGTGGAGCCAGAGAAGGAGGTGGGCTCTTCAGTTCCTGAACCACTGTCCCCAGTGGATATGGGGAGTGCCAGTCCAGAGAACAGTGATGTGCCAGTTCCTTCTCCGGGCCTTGATTATGCACCTGAAGGCGTAACAGACAGCAGTTCACATCACCAGAACAACACAGAAGAAGCAAGCCCAGAGGCCCCCCATTTGCTTGAAGTATACCTAGAAGAATACCCCCCATACCCACCTCCTCCATACCCATCTGGGGAGCCAGAGGGGTCTGAGGAAGACTCAGCACGCATGCGTCCACCTGAAATCACTGGGCAGGTGTCTCTGCCTCCTGTAAGTGATGCAGTGTCCCATGTTCACCCCTGACTTTCCCTTGCAGTGCTCATTGTGGTGCCTGTACTCTTCTCTAGTTTGCATTCTTATCTTATGATCTCTTGGCGTCAAGTGGATCTTGGCAGTCTTGGTTTCTGACAGCGCTGGGACTCATTCATGCTGAGCTATGTATCACAGTCCTCCCCCCCCCCCTTTTTTTTAAAAAGAGTCTCAGTTGCCCAGACAAGCCTCATTCCTCTGGAGTAGCTGAGATACAGACCTTGGCTACCAAGTCACCCTCAGGGTGGAATTATAGATGCTGTAACACTAATGTAAGAACATTGCTATATTTTGGTGTATGTGTGGGTTCTTTATAAAGGAAACAGATTTCTATTCTTATGCCTGTAAAGAAGATAACCTGGTTTCTTATGGATCCCTTGCTTAGCTCTGAGGTCTGCAGCTTAAGCTGCTGTGTCACTGCTTCCAAGCTTTGATTATTCTAGCAGTGAGGCTTTTTTTTAAAGGTATTCTTTTTCATTTTATGTATATGAGTGTTTTGCCTATCTGTATAAATGTGCATTGTGCGTGTGCCTAGTGCCTAAGAAGTGCAGGAGAGAGTGCCAGATCCCCTGGAACTAGAGTCACAGATGCTTGTTAGCTGCCATGTGGGTGCTGGGAATCAAACCAGGATCTTCTGCGAGAGTAACCAGTTCTCTTAACTGCTGAGCCATCTCTCCAGTCCCACCCTGAAATTTGTTTTTAATGAAATGTTAGCTTGAGTATCAAACTTTGAACAATGGTAAGATTAAAAGGATTGAAGAGAGGGGAGGAGAGAGAACTGGGCAGGGTGGAGTAGGCTTCTTTGCCTCTCCCTCCCCTTCAGTGTTGTTTGGACATCACTAGCAAATACCACAGGCTCTTGTTTCCCTTTTTCTTTAACATGAAGTTCTTCTGAAACTATGCCTCTGATATAAAAATGCCTTCAACATTTCTTCCAAGTATTAAAATTATTTTGGAGGCTTATCATGTCACTTTGAAATAGGTAGGAGAAAGTCATAGTGTCTGCAGTCTGCTTTTTTATAGCTTGGTTGAAAGTCATTTTTGTTTCCTTAAGCACAAACAAAATAGAATGCTGAGCTGTGAATTTAACACACAGTAAAAACCAGAATGACACTTTTGAACGATTACTTAAATGGGTTTTGTATGTCTGACCCATACTTTTTATATCAGTTTGTACTTCCTTTGCAAGCTTGTTATTTTCTTTCTAGAGAAATGGCTGTTCTCTCTTTCCTGTCCTAGGGGAGAAAGATGCAACAATTGTGTTTCTTTGAAAGTATGTGGCCAGGTGCTTGCCTTATGAAGCATCCAGAGGTTGTTAGCACGGTCTCAGGCTCATTACACTTTCTGATAGTTTTTCCTATCTTCAAGATATAGTATTTATTACTTAATGCTTTGCAAAGCTATGGCTTTTAATTCACATTGGAGATAAAAATGAAAAAGGGAGCCAGTAGGATGGTTCAGTAGGCAAACGCCCTTGTCACCAAACCTGACAGTCTGAGTTTCATTTCTGGGACTCATATTGTGGACAGAGAACTGGCTCCTGAAAGTTAGCTTTCCTCAGACTTCCATACTTGCACTGTGACACATGTGTATGCATGGCACATACATACATACATACATACATATACATACATACATAAATTTAACTTAACTCTGATTGTGTGTGTGAGTGTGTTTAAAACTCTTGCTGCATAGGGTGTTAGATCTCTCTTTTCTTATTGCCCCATTAAAGCCTGACTTTCCTGCTTAAGATGTAAAGTTCTCCCTCTGTGTATCTATCTAGTTATAACTATCATCTTTTTATTTAGCCTGACAATTTTCTTGTGCCTTAGGAAGGATTGTGGTATAAAGTATTTACAAGGAAGGGCTTACTTAGATCCAAATTCTGGTCCTGATGCTTTCTGACCATGTGCCTTTCCTTTTGTGGGCAGCAAGTACGGCTGGGTTTGTAGTGAGAAGTAAATGATCACTTGTGTGTGAGCTCTTAGAGTGAGGCTCACCCATTGTCCTATTAGATAAGTGATTCAGAGACAACTTTGTCTGGTTGTGGTCCTCAAAAGAAAGCCAGTCAGCTCGCCGCCAGGGTTAGTTGACTTTGGTTACATAGCCAGGCATTTAGCAGTACATGCCTCTGACTGCAGGGCGTGGGAGACTGAGGCAGGAAGACTGCAAATTCAGAGTCAGCCTGGGCCACATGGTGAGTTTCAGGGAAGCCTGCTAAATGTTGAGGAAAATAAATAAAATAAATAAATAAACGAATGAATGAATAAATAAATAAAGTAGATTGATCCCCAAACAGTGGTTTCTTTCACTAACTCAGCTGAGTGCTGCCTCTACCCTTGTTGCTCTAATTTCCCACACATTTCCTTTACAGGGCAAAAGGACAAACTTGCGTAAAACTGGCTCGGAGCGGATTGCTCATGGAATGAGAGTGAAATTCAATCCTCTTGCTTTGCTCCTAGATTCATCTTTGGAGGGAGAATTTGACCTTGTGCAGAGAATTATCTATGAGGTTAGTTTTTAAAAATATAACTATTTTGTTTTAAAGCTCAAAATAGAAAGCTACTATAGAGAAATTCTATTTTAAAATCTTCTTCTTTGGGACTGTGGAGTTGTGGAGAGGAATATTGAGCATGCTTCAGAATAGGCTGTGCTATTTTAAGCATGTTACTGTAAGATTTGGTAATGTTGGAGTTGAGTTTGCACGTGAAATATTTTAGTGTATATCTCGTTGTTAGAACTTATCTCTTTGAAAGTTGCTGTGTATGTGGTAGCCACTTTTTTTTTTTAAGCTATGGTCTTGTTACAAAAATGTCAAATTCATGATCATCCTACCTCAACTTCCTGAGCACTAGAATGGCAGGCATGTGCCACCGTGCCAAACTCCTTTAAAGTGTTTTTAGTTGAACTTCTTTAGCTTCCCATAGCAATTGGGATGTCTGCTTAGAAACCAGTTTGTGTTGGGGTGGAAGGAAGAACAAGGATATAGTTTTTGACTCTGATTTTTTTGTTTGTTTGTTTGGTTCGTTTTTTTTCGAGACATGGTTTCTCTGTAGCCTTGGCTGTGCTAGACTCACTTTGTAGACCAGGCTGGCCTCGAACGCACAGAGATCGACCTGCCTCTGCCTCCCTGAGTGCTGGGATTACAGGTGTGTACCACTGCATCCAGCTGACGCCATGATTTTTAAACAAAACTTTCTTATAGTAAGTGCTTACTTAGTTTGGCTATGCTGTCTGCTCTATTTCTAAGATTTTTCTTGATAGCTTTCTTGGCTTCTCTGTGTTTCAGTTATGAATTTTTAAATGTCACCAAATTTTTTGTTTTATTGCTCTTAAGAAGCCAGTTAGTAATGACAGTTGATGTGACCTGAAATTGGAGGGACTCTCACCCTTTTTATTGGTGGGACAGGTTGATGATCCAAGCCTACCAAATGATGAGGGTATCACAGCTCTTCATAATGCTGTGTGTGCAGGCCACACAGAAATCGTGAAGTTCCTGGTACAGTTTGGTGTGAATGTAAATGCAGCTGACAGTGATGGATGGTAAGTTTTGCATTTAAGCTCCAGTCAAACATCAGTGTGGCTGTCCTCTGTAGAAGCAATGGCGTAGAGCCCTTAGAAGGCAGAGCAGTGTGCCAGCATGCGTCCTTCACATGCTGCCCGGGTGCTGGTTTTGAGGATCTATTGTGTCTTCTTGTAGTAGCCATTTTGTTAAAATTTTAAACAGTGAACTGTGATAAAATTGCTAGCATCCCTCCTCTCTACCCTGAGGTCACTGTGTAAAGTGAGATTTAATGGATCACAGGCACTGTAGTACTGGGACTATCGAGGTGGGCGCTAAGTGAACAGTGGGCAGGTAGCCCGTACTATAGTGTGGATACTCTGGACAAAGTGCTGACGTCACATTGCAAGGGGACAGTGCAGGATTCTATCATGCTACTCAAACCAGCCATAATTTATAACTTCAAAATTAACTTGGAATTTTCTCTAATATTTTGAGAACTCAGTTGACCTCATCTATTTTGATACTTCAGAAAGTGAAACCATAGGAGAGACAAAGCTCTTTTTGTGGAGGAATATGAAAACTTTTTCTATAAAGGACTATAATTTAAACAAGAAATGATTATAGGGTTGGGGAATCCAGAAAGAACCAAATCCATCTTATTCTGCTCCTTTTAGATCACAGTGAAGACTCTCCTAGCCCCAGTGTAGTCCATTGCTTTAGATGCTTTCCTTTGTAGCTGTAACTCTTTTATTGGTACAGTCATCTGTCTTGATTGAACTGATTTTAAAAGCCATTTGTGAGGCTAGTAGGTAAGAGGCTGAGAAACTTTTTTTCACAGACAACTTACAAAGTGGGGGTTGTTCAGCCTGGAGAAACATCTATAACCAGTTCTGTGTCTTACTTCATAGGACCCCGTTGCACTGTGCTGCTTCCTGTAACAATGTCCAGGTGTGTAAGTTCTTGGTGGAGTCAGGAGCAGCTGTGTTTGCTATGACCTACAGTGACATGCAGACGGCTGCAGACAAGTGCGAGGAGATGGAGGAAGGCTACACTCAGTGCTCCCAGTTTCTCTATGGTATGTAGCTAGTACAGTCAAGTGTGTTAGTTGCCATATTCATTTACCCCTTTGTCTCTAGGGAATAGCTCAAAGCTCAATAAGTATTTTATTATTTGCTCTACATAGTTCTGAATGCTAAAATTAGGACAGCCTAGGTCCCAGATACAGTGCAGCTTCCATGTGCCTAGAAAATGCTGTTGTCTGAGACATCTTCAGCTGCAGCTGACTATTGATGTTAATGAGTCTTTGTACGTTCAAAAGACGCTCTGTTTAGGCTTTAGCACTTAGTGAATTACAGCATGATGTGAAACAAGATTAAAAAAAGACAACATAACACATTATGTTTTTGATTACTGTCAAAAATGCCCTATTAGGGCTGTACCTAAAAACTGATCTCTGCTTAGAGAAAAGTGGGACTGAAGTCAAGATGAGTATATGTTGATTGCCTTTTATGTAGGACTTTTTAAAAAATCTGCAGTTGAAGTTAATTTTTCTGTTCATTTTGGCTTGAGAGGACAGGAAATCAGGCAATCTCAGAAGACTAGATTGCCCAAGGTCTCAAAGCTTCTTAACAATTGTTCAAAAAGCTTCCCGATGCTGGGTGTGGTGGCACACGTCTGTAATCCCAGCACTCAAGGAGCCTGAGGCAAGTGGATCTCTGTGAGTTCGAGGCCAGCCTGGTCTACAAAGTGAGTCCAGGACAGCCAGGGCTACACAGAGAAGCCCTGTCTCAAAACACGCGCGTGTGTGCGGACACACACACACACACACACACACACACACACACACACACACACACA
>OU015747.1:133523386-133534315 GCA_907169655.1 Acomys percivali
TGTGTGTGTGTGTGTGTGTGTGTGTGTGTGTGTGTGTGTGTGTGTGTATAATCTCCTATAGCCACAGGCTGCATCCCATTTTGTCCCATATCTGTGACGGACATACGCCAAGCACAGATGACTCTACAGACCTTAGGCTCTTCTTTTGGCTTCCAAACAAGGATTTACTTTTATCCTGAGGGGTCAAGTGGGAGGCTGTCTGGTCTGGTATCTGATGGAACGGCAACCCCTGGAAGCCATGGGGACATCCATGATGGCTGCTAGAGCTGATGTTTGGGAAGTCACAATGTATGTGTCTGTTTCCCAGCCACATAACTTCAGGCATTGCACACTGACTACTCCACTATCTTATCAGAAGCAGCGCGATTTGTAATGATTTGAGAGCAACAGCAGGGGAATGGAGTACTAGTCCTTGGAAATTTTTCTATTTAAGAAATTGCTAGAAGAGCTAGCATGGTGGATCACACCTAGGGTCCCAATACACAGAAGCCCAAGGCAGGAGGATGGCTGTGAGATCAAGACCAGCTACATCCTGGGTTCAAGGAGGTCATCCTGGGCTACAGAATGAGATCCTATCTTGAAGTTTAAAAAAAAAAAAAGTTATCAAGATGGCTCAACAGGTCAAGGTCCTTGTCAGCAAGCCTGAGGACGCACACAGTGGAAGGAGAAAACCAGCTCCTGCAAGTTGTCTGCACACACACACACACACACACACACACACACACACACACACACACACAGAGAGAGAGAGAGAGAGAGAGAGAGAGAGAGAGAGAGAGAGAGAGAGAGAGGCACACACACATACATGTCAAAAATAAGAGCTGTAGAGAGCTCTTCTACAGGATGCAGGTTCAATTCCCAGCACCCACACGGCAGTTAACAACTGTCTGTAATTCCGATCACATCAGTGAACATAAAATAGAATTAAATAAATTATTTTAAAACATAAGAGCTATGCTTTTTAAAAGCAAACAACAACAAAAACAACAACAAAACCCAATAGCTACAAGCTAAAAAAAAAAAAAAGTCTTGTTCCTTCTTTATGGGAGCCTCTAGCCTGGGCCTGAGCAGATAGATAGTTCTAGAATCTGGAAGTTATTTTCTTGGCCCATTAGCTCAAGTGAGTTGAAGCTCACTTAGGTTCCATTTGGGGAGCTGAGACTTGGTACTTCCACTTCCCTCAGCTTGAGTGTAAAATGGCAACATTATCCTCCATTCTGGCCAACAGTGAGATGTGACCTCGTCCCTTAGACACAGGCAGAGAACTTAAAAACTCTGGTGCCCATTGTCTGGGCCGACTTAGCCATTTCTTACCGCGTAGTCAGTATAAGAACTTGCGTTTACGGCGCGCAGGCTCTGCAGCAGGCCAGTTTTGTATGTTACTTCATAACAGAATGGTCAGCCGCTGGGAAGAGGAAGTCAAAGTGTGTCTATCTGCAGAATGGGGGTGGTCAGACCCATGGTCTAAGTTGGTTCGGATCACAGAGCTCTTAAGTAGAAGACTTTGGATTTGATCTATCATCTCTAGACCCAGGGGCCTTTGCCCTACAACATTACTGCACTCAGACCCTCCTCTGCCCTGCTCTTCCCTAGTGCTGGGAGTGCAAAGGCAGTGGTATTGCAGGAAGGAGCAGGGACTGATGGCTTAGCCACAGCTGCTTTTCTGGGCTGTGTCCCCTCGTGTCCGCAGAGAGAAGAGTACGATGAGGGAGTCACAAAGGGACACTTACGCTTGGCCAGAACTCTTCTCAAGATGGTCTGCAGCTCAAAGGCAGAGATCTCTGCATCCTGTGGACACACGACCAGACCGTCATTACGTGGTGAACCATGGTGAACATTTTAGGTGACTCTTGTCTGCCCTGCTACTGCTCCAGGTGATGTTGGTGCGGCTGTCCCCAGCCTACACTAAGTGCTGCCCTGGCCTGTTTCAGCACACACTAGGTGGAGTTAGTCTCCCTTTCTATGTGGCAGGGAGCACGTTCATGGTCTTCCTCAGCCTAGTTCTAACACTCCATTCCTGACAGGCTCTCTCCACTCTCTTATGTGGCAGCCCACTCAGACCTTAGACTTTTGAAACTGTTTAAGATCAGTCAGCTCCAAGATGGCTCAGCTCCCTTCGGGGGTCATTTTCCAGGGCCCCTCGGACATGGTTCAGCTCCCTCTGTTTGGGTTGGTGTATTTGCATAATCTGGGTAACCTGGACAAGGCTGTGTGGGGAGTGGTTTGTGTGATTCAGTAAAGTGGAAAGAATAAGTTTCTCTGAAGTGAGGCCCCTTCCCTTGTGAAACTCGGGGGGGGGGGCGGGGGGAGAGAGACAGGTGGTGCCACAGGCAGATGGCATCTAGCTTAGCATTTGGATAAGTCTGTGGCTAACCAGGGGTGGGCTTCACAGTAACGCTGGAGAGAGCTACCTAACGGAGAAGGACACTTTGCTTCTGGAGTTGCTGGGAAGAAGGGCTGACAGGCTTTGTAGGGGGACTATAGGTCTAAGGGACTGTGTTAAGAAAAAAAAAAAAAAAAAAAAAGCAATGCTTCGGTGTGAACTGCTTCCTTTCTAGAGGAATGGGACCATTCCATCTCAGGTATGTTTATGGGGGTCAAGCTTCATGTTCGCATGGGACAGAGAAAGCAAAACAACCTCAAGCTAAGGCAAGGATCTTAAGGGGCTGACCTGAACAGAAGAGGCTCTGGAAGCCAGCAGAGGCCTTGACAGGGATGGGACCAAGGAACATTGAGCTAAGGGTCTGAGCAATGACCAAAATTCTTCGGCTTCTGCTTGGATTCTTTTCTTTCCCCTTAAACGGAGGTCTCCTCCAGGAAAACCACTTGTCCTTTTATGCCAGCAGGATTTGGGTGACACCTACCTCCCCTGCCAGCTGAGCAAACAGCCTTCTGAACCCATCGTCAATGTCCTCCTCATTGCCCTCAATCTAGAAGGGGAGACACAGAAATAAAAAACAGGTTACAGTGAAGAGTGACAGCTAGGTGTCCTCTACTTTCCATGCAGTCCCTGGCCCCCCAATTTCCAGTCTTCCTGTCTCCCAGGCCAGAATTCTAATGATACTGTGCTTACAGTGAATGGCAGTGCGAAGGATTAAATATTTTGGTTTGTTTTAGACAATGTCTCATATAACACTGGCTGGCCCCAAACTCTTCCTGTGGTTGAGGATGGCCTTGAACTCTTGATCCTTTCTGTGTCACCTCCCACATGCTGGGATTACAGGTATGTGTCACCACACTTGTCTGTTAAGAATTTTTTCCTTCTTGAGACAGGATCCCAAGTAGTCTGAGGTGGCCCTGAGCTCACTATAGAGCCAAGGTTGCTTTGAACTTTTCATCCTTCTGCTCCTACCTCTTCTGTGCTGGGGTTACAGGTGTGCACCGCCATGGCCAGCTAAGGTGGCTTGTTTTGTTTTGTTTTGTTTTGTTTTGGCTAAAGCCCATGAGAGGGAGTAGAAACCATGGCAGGGAGGTTATGCTTTAACTTCTTGTAATTCCAAGTATCTTTAATGTATAACTAAAATGACCTTGTGGGGTCTACTCCAACAGGGACCAGGTGGAATGCTGTGGAACAGTTTGGCCAATGACAAACCGTTTGCTGTCTCACTGGGTCACCAGGCTTCAACAACTGTGATCCAGTCAAAGAGTCACCTCAGGGCCTCAGAAGGGGGAAACAGGAACCCCTCCTTCCTCTACCCTGTGGTACTTCTACTTGGGTTTGCTAAGATTGGCCTTGGGTGACATTTCTGAATTATACCCATCAGGATTTACCACTGGGTCATTCTTAGACCCCTCAGAAACTTGAGAAGTCTTGTTACCCTTTGAGTCCATTTTGTAAATGATAAAAGTGAAGCTGAGGAAGGCGAGTGAGCAGAACCCGCCTGCTCAGTGTGCAGCATTGGTGTCCTGTCCTTCCCCACCATCGTCCACGCGCCCTGCACGTGGAAAAACTGGGCTTTTATGAGCAAGAGGCTGACTGTGTAGCCTTGCTTTCAAAGTGTGTTCAAACAGCCCACGGGGTAGCCAGGCCCTCAGTGTTTTTTTCCCCCCTCTGTTGCATTCTGTGTGTCCATCAGGATGAGTAGAATTAGACAGTTAAAGAAGAAATACCTCTTCAATGTTGGCTTCGATTTCATCATCAACAGCTCTGGAAACAAAAGGAAATTTTGTTACTAGAAGGCTGGAGAGGGTGAAAAGGAAGTACTGCAGACGTCATAATATGAAATGCAACAGCAGTGTTTAAATCCAGCAATGCTGTGGTAGAGGGGGCCTCTCGTGTTTCTGTAACAGCATAGGCCCTTGGCAGCAGTAGCTGAGGCAGAGACACTCCATTGGTTTTGGTCTTTATCAAAGAATGCAGTCTTCCCATGTGGTATAGAGCAAGGGCTCTGGACAGGTTCTTGACAGCTCTTTCTTCGTTTTGCTTTTCCTTTAAGCACTGGGCCTTGCACTGCTGAGCAAACACCTTACCAAAGAGCTACATCCCTTACCTCAAAGGACAACTTTGAAGTGCCATGAAGAGGACGGTCATGTTTGCCCACATGAACCTCTGATGACTATGTCCCACATTGGGCTGGAACAAGCTACGTGGAACATGCTGGCAAAGTTAGCTTATTTTCTTTCACACAGTCCCTTGCATAGCATGGGTCCTCAGTGAGGGCACTTAAGCCTAGGAGGGGTTTCTTGGGTGCCTCTAATCTTAAACTAGGTTACTAAGAGTCCCATCTGCAGGCCTGAAGTATCACAGGAGGGTAAAGGGAGTTCTAAGTGCTGCTAAGTGCCAGGGCAGGTCAGATACCCTGGGTCAGGGCAGCAGCTTTGAGGGGAAGGGAGCTCATCCTAGACAGAGGAGAGGGGCTGCCGCTTCTCCGGGAGATGCTTGTGGTTAGCAGGGCGGGATAGGGTTTGGCCAAGAGCAATGCCTTCATAATGACATCAGGGCTTCTCCTCAGCTCATCTGTGGAGACTCAGCTGGACGCACTGGGATTCCCCGAGTGAAATGACCCAACAGGTCCCTTCCCTGTAGCAAGTGTCAATAAAACCAGCGAGCCTGTCATGGCAGGGAGCCACCGCTACACTCTATCAGCTGTTACTGCCTCACAGCTGTTGGGAATTGAAACTCTTTTCTGTATCATTATTATCTTGAAGGGAAGGCTCGCTCGTCTCTCTCCCACCGCCTCTTCCCTTTCACCGGAGATGATGGCTGGGGACTGGCCTGTGCCCACCCAATCAGATACAATCTATGGGGCCTTTGGGTCTTTGGCACAGGTGTCCCAACCATGGTTGTCCAGAACACCCTTGTTCCTGTCCTTCCCATTTTGTTCCTGGTCCCCCCCCATCAGTGCTGGGGCCCCCACAGCCTTTCTGTGATCTTCCTTTTGCTTACACTGTCCAGGGTTCGTTAAATGATTAACACAGTGACAGAAATGGCAGAAGCTACTGTGAGCTGAGGCCAGTGACAATGACAGGAACTTGTGATATCTGCCTAAAAGCCCCCCACCAGAGACTTCCTGACTAAAACAGGGAAGGTTCTAGACACATGGACTGTCAACACTGTCACTTACACTTGGCCTGGGAAAGCAAGGGTTATGCAGACTGTGGGCTCATAGAGGGCGTAGACGGTCATTAAAATATTGACAATTGATAACGCAGAGATAAAACCGTTAAACTGGACTGCAAGCCACTCACTTCCCCAGCTGCCCCATTCCAACTTAGCACATCCTGTGTGCCTTTTCCCTTTGCTTCCTTGAGTAGAACCCTCAGAGCTCTCCTGCCCACCTACCTCCCACACTGGGCCATCAAGTAGGTCAGTATTACAGAAAAAGGAAAGTGCAGGGCAGGCGAGGGCTGGGAACAGCGCGGCAGAACCTACTGGTAGTCAGCCTTCTTCTCGGAGAAGACGCGGACGCAGAAGTCACCATCCTTGTGGGGCTCGAAGGTGGAGGGAACAAGGACGTATTCTCCTGGGGGCAGCTTGAAGCGGTTGAGTACCTCCCGGAGGTTGATGAAGGTGTCCGACCGCTCCCTGGCTCGGGTTGTGAGGAAAAAGTTCTTGCCAAGGTGGATGTTGGTCTGCCCTGTGAACTGATGATTAAACAAAGAAACGAGGAAGGAGCTCACAAACGTGCCATTTTTCACTCACAAAGGGATGATGGGGACAGTGTCTGGATCATTTGAGATGAGAAGCGAAAGAAATTTCCACCCCATGCTGCACATGACTGCTAAGGAGCTCAGGCGTGACCAGGTGTGGCAGGAGCACTCCTTTCCCTGTCCTCTGTGCTCTAGGTGACCCTCGGGGAGCTAGAGGCTCCTCCCTCACAAAGGATCCAGGTCAGTTCTGTGTTGTATTTTATACACGGATAAAAAGCATGACTAGGCTGGGGGTAGGGAGAGGGGCTCAGCTCTGTCAAGCCAGATGTAATCAAGGCTGGGCCCACAACTCATAAGGTAGCATTCATAAAAGCTCAACCATCTACTGATGAAAGCAGGATGCCCACGGGTGGGCCAGGGCCCCTGGACCTGGCCTTTTGAGTCACCTGAGTGCTCTGCATCTTATTACTGTTAACTATGACCTTCTATGATCCAGCTCACACCCACAGTGCCCACGGAGGTGATGGCTGGTTACTTATACTGGGAAAAAACCTAAAGCTCAGAGAGAACATGGCATGCTCTCTCTGAGGTCACATAGCCTGGGAATTGAGTCCAGGACAGTATGCAGTTCATCTTTCCCCTCCTTGCTTTTTCTCTGGGCTACACAGGCTTTGATGATGAGGCTTCTACAGTCCAAGGGGCAGTGGGGTGCCACCACAGCCAAACTCTGCACAGATTCTCTAGGGTCACGGGGAAGCAGTACACACCAATGAACTCGCTAGATGTTTTGCCCTGAGCTTAGTCCAGTGGGATCCAGAACCAGATCCAACCCCTCAGGGTCTCAGCAAAGGCTCACCCTTCAGCCACCAGCCCCTCCAAAGCTCCCCCTACTCCCTGAGGTCAGGCAGGCTAAGCCTCAATCATGCCGGCAGCTGGAGCGCTGGGGTTAGGAGCTGACGTGGGGCCAGACGTACCTCTTCTGGAACCTGAAAAAAATAAAGGAGGCCTGACTCAGTTTTGGGGAGCAGAGTGTGAACACACTAGCACTGTGACTGACTCTTACGCGGCATGCTTTTCTACATTGCTTCAGTGCTATTATAACTAGATTAACAAACACAGTGATTGTTTTTCAAGCAACTCAAAGTACTTTGGCCGCATTGGAAGAAAACCCTCTTAGGGCCTAGTTTTCCTTTGGCCTGGAGTGAGAGAAGGTCCAATGAGCAGCGAGGGGTCTGTGAGAGCAAGGCTGCAGCCAGCAGGCCCCAGGGGACCCTAATGACCCTTCTTTTTATCCTGTCCCGGGCTCTCTCCCATCCAGGCCAAAGACTTGGCTGGGCTCTGACCATTAAGACCTGTTGGCTCAGCCCAGCCAGCACAATACTTCTTGATGTGCTCTAGAATATTCTGTTCTAGCTTAAATCTTTCCTATTCTTTGGAGTTTGCCAGGCTAAGCAGGATTCCAAGATGAGGGGATGTGAAAAGGGACACAGAGGTCTTTCCCCCCACCCCCAAGCACAGGAGGTCCCTGGAGACACAAACAGCTGTACAGAATACAAGGTCTGTCTGTGCTGGCGTCTTGTCTTTGGCTGGACCAAGTTCCCTGTCCTCTGGGGCTGGGAAAGGGAAGGGAAGGCAGAGAGCCGCCACCCTCTGGCCGCACCTCGTAGATGCCGAAGCCGATGGTGTGCATGTCCTCGCCCATCTTCCTCTGCCGTCGCCGGTGCTTCTGGATGAGGCCCACCAGGAAGGTGCAGCCTCTCTCCCCATCCTCATCGTCTTCGTCTTCTTCCTCCAGCTTGATCAGGTACTGGGGGTTCATCCAGAAGGTATCTGTGGAACAGGGACAGAGGAGGCCAGCCCAGAATAAATGCCCAGGAGCTGGGAGCTGCGGTGGGCCCTGGGCTTGTGGCTTGGAGGCGGGTGGGACAAGGATGAGAAAAAAAGAGATGAGGAGAAATGAAGAAACACAGTAGAGGCTGAAGTGGCTACCGACAGAGGCGGGCTATGAAGGCAGACCTGCCTGCACCTATTGTGAGAAAACGGCTTCCTCGGGCTCTCTCCTTCTGGCACAAGGGTTCATATAGCTCGAGCTGGCCTCAAACTTGCTTGTCTCTGAGGATGACCTTGAATTTCTGACCCTTGGGATTGCAAGTACTCGGGGACTGATCAGGGCTTCATGCATGCTGGGAATCACACGCATATCAGAATTGTGTCCTTGGTCCTATTATGAAGTCTTCCCAAAGGTTTATCATCCTAGCCAGAGCTAATGGAGGGCTGGCGGGCTCCTGGTCCAGTCTGGATCTCAGAAGGACCTACGTGAGGAACTTGCCTCGGTGATCCCTAACGACGCCTTGGCTCACTGTGCCAGTCTTTTGGCCCTACCCCTTGGTGAATGCAGAGGCCAGGGAACATCTGGGCCTCTTGGCCACCCTCATGGTGCCTCTACCACCTGCACTTCCAAAGCCCGCCTGAGGAGGCAATGAGTCCCTCCTGGCCCAGGGAGTTAGGCCGAGTGCCTCCCACTCCCGGCGCAGCGCCCTCTGGGGGTAGAATTAGAAACATGAACTTGCATGATCGGCATCCGCGTTGCACTGCTTTTCTGAACTCAATTGGGTTGGCACACACTCATTTGGGTATTCAGCTCCTAGGCTACCTGCTGAGGCAGAGCACCCCACAAAGCCAAGAGCTTCACTCTGAGGTCCTTAAGAGAGAGTCTGCTGACCCCTCCCCATATAATGGGTACAAGGTGTTTTGTGGGTGGAGGAGGGGCTTCCCAGTGGTAGTCTCTAAAACTGCTCCTTGGTGACTGCATGCTAGTCAGTCTACTTGCTCTGCGGCTCTGGCACACCACCTAGAGTTGCCTGGTCTGCAGCAGAGTCAAAAATATGACCATGGCCTGTCATCAGAGTATGAATGAAATGCCAGTCTCTTCCCCTATCTCAGTCCCTTCATCTTCGAGATGGAAATGAAAATAGATGAGTTTGTCAGGAAGGTTAATACACAGATGAAGCTCTGTGGGACAGTTCCCGGTACTCCGTGTATGCCCCACCCCATGACTGGCAGTGCCATCAAAATCAGATAGTTTTTAGGGGAGGAAAAGCAGGGGAAGACAGAGTCACCAAGACGACTGAAGAGATCAGCAAAGGGGGTCAGCAAAGAGCAGAGAGAGCAAAAATCTTCTCCCCCTGTAAGTGGGACTCAGTCAACATCTCTCTCTCTCTCTCTCTCTCTCTCTCTCTCTCTCTCTCTCATCCTTCTTTTCTTTCCTCTTTCTTTTTCTTTTTTTTTCCTTTTTCTTTCTCTTAGTCTTTTTGAGACAGAGTTGTCTGGTCTGCAGCAGAGTCAAAAATATGACCATGGCCTGTCACCAGAGTAAGAATGACTCCACAGCCATATACAGAAAGCTCTGTGGCCTTAGGCTGTCCATGAACTCACAGTGTAGACCAGGCTGGCCTGGGACTCAGAGGTCCACCTGCCTCTGCCTCCCAAGTGCTGGGGTTAAAGGCATGCGCCGCTGCCACCACCACCCATATATAAACATTGTATACATGAACTTGATACACAAGAGGGTGTCGGACTGCAAGGAGAGGCTGGTGTGTGCCCAGGACACACCTCGTGATGGCCTAGGGTGGCTACTTATGAACCGGGCCTTAGGCACTAAGTTAAGACTTGGCACTGCCTCCCTAAGCCTGATGAAAGGCATAGGTACCAGAGCATCTGGGACCCAAATGATGTCACAGTAAATGAATGCAGGCAGCAGAAAAGGATGCTGAGACCAAGGCTGGTGGTGAAGGAAGAGAATGAGGGCGGCCTGGGTGAGGGGTAGCCAACCCCCCTGAGTTTCCAGGCTGATGTGCAGGATGCCATGGGGCTGCAGCCTCGCGTGCCCACGACCCTTACTTGGGTAGTTCCTGCAGCCCCCTGCAGTGGAGCCTCGCCGCCAGTTCCCATCCATCTTGGTGAGTTTCCACTTCTTGTAGGAGTCGCAGGTGAGGGTGTCGGGGGTCAGGTTGCAGATCTCCAGGCGAGAATAGTGCCTCAGGAAGTCACTGAAGGACATCCTGGTAAAGGAGAGGCAGGGTGTCCCCAGTTACAGAAGACTCAGGCCCAGCCTTGGCCTTCTACCTGGTCAAATACGGAGCTGTATGAGACCCGGTGGTGGGCACCAGGGCCAGACGCAGAAGGCCCCAAATACAGTCCTGTTCCACCCACTTTCTAAGTGGTGACTTTGAGAAAATTGAGGCCTCTTTGCATCTCAGAGCTCTCAGATGAAAGCCATGAATAAATACCAACTGAGACAACATTTGGGCTCTCAGGGTAAACAGTAACCACTGTAGGTGTTCTGTGGGGGGCAATGCACACACAGGGGGCCTTCTCTGCTCTCTGAGAAACTGGCTTCTTTCTTTCTTTCTTTCTTTCTTTCTTTCTTTCTTTCTTTCTTTCTTTTTCTTTTTCTTTTTTCTTTTTTGTTTTTTTTCAAGACAAGGTTTCTCTATGTAGCCTTGGCTGTCCTGGACTCTCTTTGTAGACCAGGCTGGCCTCAAACTCACATCAATCCGCCTGCCTCTGCCTCCCGAGTATTGGGATTAAAGGTGTGAGCCACCATGCCCGGCTCTTTCTTTTTAAACTTTATTTTATTTATATCATGTGTGTTTGCTTTCATGAGTGCATGTGAGCCTGAGGAAGCCAGATCTCCTGGAACTAGAGTTCCAGGCAACTGTGGGGTTGGGACCTGAGCTTAGGTCTGCGTGAGCCATCTTAACCACTGAGCCATCCTATGCTTGGAACTGGTTTTCTTTCTTTCTTTCTTTCTTTCTTTCTTTCTTTCTTTCTTTCTTT
>OU015747.1:133534325-133582514 GCA_907169655.1 Acomys percivali
TTTCTTTCTTTCTTTCTTTCTTTCTTTCTTTCTTTCTTTCTTTCTTTCTTTCTTTCTTTCTTTTGCTTTTCAAGACAGGGTTTCTGTGCATTCCTGGCTGTACTGGACACACTTTGTAGACTAGGCTGGCCTCGAACTCAGAGATCTGCCTGCCTCTGCCTCCTGAGTGCTGGGATTAAAGTTGTGCACCACCATGCCATGCTGGAGTTGGTTTCCTAAAGAGCTGGGCTATCTCTTTAGAGATAGGTGGGGAAAAAGGTCCCATCTCTCTCTGTGTTTTCTCTTGTGGTCTGAACATTACTGAAGGATTTCCTCTCACAAAGCTGCCCAGGTGTCAACCCCACGTCTGAGATAGACAAATTGAAGAGATTTAAAAGCTGGTCAGGATCATATGGAGAATTATTATTTCCTTTCTTTGAAAACAGTTTCTTGGTAGATAGCCCAGGCTATGCATCTTGGCCTCTAGTTTGAGACTCTCTTCCTCAATTTCTAGAGTGCTAAGATTACAGAGGTGCACCACTCTGCCTGGCAAACATGCATGGAAGCAGCAAAGCCAGGAGGCCACACTGCATGCCCTCAGCGTGCTGGATGCATTTCTTACTGATGCTCTGGTTAGTGACTTCCCAGGAAAGAGCACTGGGGTGGGTAGGGACTTTTCCCCCCGGAGCCTCCACCATCTTACCAGAATTCGCCGTCCTCCTGCCGTTCTGTTAGATTCGCCCTCACTTCTGGGTCAACCGTGTTCCAGCTGGGGCAGCTGGTAAGCAAAACAATAGAAGAGGCCTTAGGAATGAGCGTGTGGTAATGGCCTTCTCTCTCCACAATTCCCAAATGCTGAAGAGCAGAGCACACCCACCCACTCCTACTACTGAGGTCCTAGGCCTCGGAGAGCAGGCAACCATCCCACCTGGACCCAGACCCCACTGAGAAGCACAGAGTAGTGTTGTATAGGCAGCAAAGGTCACGCTCTCCTGGAAGATGGTGGATAGAAGAGAAGAAAGCGAGCAAGGCCCACCATCAAAGGATGAAGGAGCATCACCTGTGTCAGGTGAGATGCTCCTGGCAGCTCTTTTAGGGTCAACTGGAAATCCCCAAGGATACCCCCTCTCCACCTCCCCACCCCCAAAGATAGCAACCTGGGAGAAAGTCTGCCAATAGGCATTCCTCTGCTGGGACCAGGGCTGCCTAGAACAATCCAGAAAAGAGGTGGAAGAAAGGTGGGTGTGCATCTGGGGAAAAGTGGAGGGACCCAGAGGAGAGGCTCAAAGGAGCATTTGTCCCAGAGGTTTGAAACTTAATAGCTTCCAGTAAGCTGTGGAGATCAGCAGGCTCATCTCTGCTCTTGGCACAAAGTTTATGGCCTTGAAATGGAATGTTATCAGGCTAAGGGTGCCTTTTATTTACATTTTTTTCCTGTTTACAGTGTGTGTGTGTGTGTGTGTGTGTGTGTGTGTGTGTGTGTGTGTTGTGTGCATGCGTACTTGCTCGCACATGCCAGCAGGGTAATGGTGTATGCTTATGCCATCATGCCTTTGTGGATGGAGGGCAGAGGCTAAGCCGTGGTAGTTGGTTCTTTCCTTCCTCCATGTGGGTTCCAGGGATCAAATTCACGTCATCTGGCTTGGTGCCACTGAGCACCTTGGCTACTACGCCATCTCACCAGCCTATGAGGTGCATCTCCCCAGGGGATCCAGCATCAGAGTGAATTAGAGTTGTGAAAGGACTGGCCCTGAGGTAGGGAGGAATGTACACCACTACTGGAGGCCTGCAGGGGGTTGGGGGGGGGTTCCCCTGTAGGGGAGAGTGGTGACCTGTTTACAAACCCTTTAAAGGGCCATAGCCCTGGGGTGAGTAGTGACCTTGGAACCTCATTTCTTGGCGCTGCGCACAGTGCCTCATCTCTGAGGTGCAACCGGCCCTCCTAGAAGAACGCATGCACCCCGGTCCCACCCTGCACCCCTTCTTACTTGTCATTCCACTTCCCGGTCCACTCCACTTGTCCCCAGGGATTCCGGATTCGGATCAGTTTCTGCAGGGTTCCTGAGCTCTCAACCTGAAGGATCCGATGAAAGAAAGGAGGGAGAGGCTGAGGGCCACGTAGGCGCAGAGGGGTTTGCACCCACACACACTCCCTCTTCAGCACTAGCTCAGTGAGTGGAAGTGGCTGGGCCCTCAGACCCTCAGGGCTGTCCAGCTAGGAGATCTCACTCCATGTTCCATGGAAAAGCCAGAGCCACATAGTGAGACTCCATTTCAAACAAATAAAACAAAACAGACACCAACAGTCTGCCCTGCCCTGGCATCTGTGGTTGGGGTGTTAGGGCTAACTCTGAGTTAGCTAACTATAATAGGATGTACTTTTATCACAGGCTCTCGGGGAGTTTTCTCAGCTGCTTAAAGGTGTTGGATGAAAAGGAAGACTGCAGTTTGGGGATTCTTGTTTTGTTTTGTTGGCAAAGTTTCATTGCGTTACCCAGGTTAGTCCCAAACACTTGGCCCTGAACACTCCTCTGATCTAGGCACCCAAGTAGCTGGGACTATAAACCCATGCCAAAATGACTGCAGCTTACTTGTAAATGGCTCGGAAAATCTAGCACACATATGGAGACAGCATGTGTGACAAAACTTGGCAATATTAAAATACACATAAAAATAAATCTTTTTAAAAATTTCTAGCACTTGGGTGATAAAGGCTGGATTTCAGATGTGAGCCACCATGTTCCGCGAACAGACGCAAAGTACTATGTTTGGGTGTTGTTTTTAACACTGATCCAGTTAAGTCGGTAACATAAGACCGCCTGCAGCCGCCGCTGTGGCCAGCAGGGTGCAGCGCACACCGGACAGATACGGGCCTGGAAGCCCCACCCTGGACAGCCATGTGCTAGAGCGGGGTGGGGGTTGGGGGGGGCGGTACCTCCTCGGCTCCAGTGACAGAGTATGCATGTCCTTTCACCAACTTCTGGTACGTAACAGCCTCGGAATCTGCAGCGCTGGTGATCTGCAAACACAGGAACAGTCAGCAGCTGCTTCTGCCAGGATACAAACCGCCTGGGCCAGGCTGGGGGAACACGTCCTATTCATTCTGTCACCTGGAGGAGCTCCGTGCCACTTTCAGTTGCTGATCGCCACGGAGCAAGGTGGCACACCTCACCCCACCATCTTCTGTCTGGGGAAGGCGTGCCGGGACTCACCTTCGAGACAGGGGTCTGGGGCGAGGGTGGCTAATGACACCCAACGGGCGTCTGTGGCCAAGATGCTTTGATTTCCCCATCCCTACTCTGTCAGGCTCAGTTGCACATGATGGCCTTTCTTTGTCCCTAACCTCACTCCAGAATCCATGTATTGGACTGCCAACTCCTTAAAGGCGTCCCTTTCCCATCTTTTGGGCATAGCCCCGCCCCCAAAAGCTCCTGGGACCTGGCCCATGCCCACTTCCTACCTCCCTGGAGAGGTTTGCCTGCAAACGCTATTTTGGAGAAACAGTTCCTTCTGGTACTCTCTGGAGTCTTCTCCAGGACCCATGCACACTGGGACAGAGTGTGGAGAGGCTGTTGGAGCAACCCAACAGCCCTGCAGTGCGGGAGAAGGTGTCAAGACCGTCAGAAGGGGTATGGGGCGGCAGGGGGCGGGTACTTTCCTGGAATCTGGTTTCTGTGAGTGGAGTGGTTCAGAGCAGAGTTAGGATGGAAAGTGGGCTGGGGATGGAAAGGCTCCAGGCAGCATGATAGCTAATGCCTAGCGACCTTGGCCTTTAGGTGAGGAGCACCACGATGGAGAAGAGATGCAGTGATGTCTTAAAGCGCTTCTGGGCTCAGTCAAGGTGTCCCCTCCCCTCCCCCCCCCCCCAAGCTATAGCAGACTGGAGGGCTTGGAGAGGCTGGCTGCTGGGGACTTACATCGATGGAGCAGCCAAGCAGAGAGCCTTTCTGTAGAGCCTTCTGGATGATCTTGAACAAGTTGGGAGGAGGCTTCCGTAGCTCGTACCACTCGGCAATGCCTCCCGTGAAGTCCTCAAAGCCCTCAGTGGTGGCTCCCCCTGAGAGTGCCTCATAACACCCGTTGATCCTGAAGGAGGGGAACGTAAGCTACCATTTGCTGTCCTTTATGTTGCCCAACTGTGCGCCCTCACCCTGAAAGTGCCATTCCAACTCAGACCTTCCCCCTACATGGGAGCTCATGGGGTCCCTCTGCCTTCATTCTCCTTCTTTCTCCCCAACTTGGGGTGCCCAGGAAGGTAAGGCACTAGCTCCCTAGTTACTCTCCCTCTGTGCCTATGGCATGTTTTAGAAATTGTACAGAACCCTGGGGGTTGGAGGGACTTAGTGCTGATCTAATCTAGCCTCTGGCTGACTCTGCCCTAGACACAGAGGGAGGTTGGCTAATTGGCGGTTAGTGCTTAAAGAGCCACTTAGTAATGGATCCAGCTTCCCTGAGAAGCACACAGCCAGTTCCTGTGGGCTTCTCCATCAGTCGCTGGGCTCTAGGCTCCAAGCTCTCTTGCCTGAGAGTGTGAAGTCCCCTCCCCCCCATCCTTTCTAGCCTAGGGCTGTGGGGGATCCTAAAGCCACCAGCTCCCATCTCAATGCAGGGAGCCCAGCAGCACCAGGGGTGGATGGGCCCAGCACAGCTTTGGGCAAGCTGGGTGAGAAGTGGCTAGAATTGGAATTTGGAAGCCACTCTCCCCAACCATGTGATTTGTTTAGGGCGAGTCTCCACCAATTTCCCTACCTCAGCAATGGGTAGTTTTGCCCATTGGCAAAGCTTTTGCTCTTTTCAGAAGACAAAATGCAATCGGGTCCACCAAAGAAGCAGAGCTCCCTGAGCTCCTAGGCCCACAATGTTCCAGTTCACTTGCTCAAAACCAGCAATGACTGCCGTGCATCGGTACATCATGGGACTAGGCACCATGCCCACAAAGCCTCCTTGAATTAAGAGCCCAATTGGGCCAAAGTCATCCTTTTATAGAACAGAACTTCTTACTCAAACAGTCCCCAAATAGCTCCTGCTGTTTTGGAGTCCAGGGCAGCAGGGGCAGCATGGGGTGCGGGGAAGGAAGGGCATGGCTACTCACTTGGCATAGGCCTTCTCCAGCAGGGCACTCCAGAACTCGCTCCCCTCCGCTGAGTGCACAAAGAGCAGCTCCCCGTCCTTAGTGGGCAGCCTGTCATCCACCACCACCTCCACCCATTCGCCATATTGCCAGAACTACAAGGCAAGGGAGACAAGAGAGGGTGGCACTGGGATTCCAAGCCCAGCTTCACTCAGCTTTCTCCCGCCCAGCCCCTTGTTGTAGGTTCCCATGATGCTCTTTGGTGTCCTATGTTAGGCACAATCGCTTATCAAGCAAGAGGACAGTGGAGTTCCTCTGTGTCTCCAAAGGCCACATGTACTTCTTTTTAAAATATCATCTGTCATTTGCCCCGATAAAGGGAGGAAGTTTTAAAACTTTTTATCTTAACCCTCCGATAATAAACTAAAAACAAAACAAAACAAAACAAAAAAAACACCACTTGGAGATTACTTCCTGAACACACTACTTCCTGTGCAGCAATATCTACTTCCATGGACCACCCCCACCCCCTAGTGGTAGGCATTCTCATGGGAATCATGGACAGACTGGGAAAATCTTGACTCTCTCTTCCAGCATCCTTTGCAGCCCACCAAAGACTGGGAAACTGAAGAGCCAGCCAAGCTGAGGGACCCCGCTGAGCCCCTGAGCCTGGGTGAGGAGGTGCCTCAGCCAGCAGTTAATTTACCTGGAAGTGGAAGATGCCCGCGTAGTTTTCCTGGAAGCTCTGATCTAGAGGCACAACCCGAGCCAGGACTTCTTCATTCAAGGTGAGGGAGGCAATGGCAGCCAGCAGCCAGCAATCCCCTGAGAACACAAAGCCAAAGAGTTCTGGTCAGGTCTTCGTTCCTGGAGGATGTTAAGTCTTGCTCCTGCAGCTGGGTGCTGGAAACCCAACATTACCCTGGAGTGGATGGAGTGGCGCTTCAGACAATCCTCATCTGAGACATAGGTCACCTGGTATGGAGGAAATTTTGATAGACCCGCCAAGGGAGAAATGTCATGTTGGGTGGATGGCTGGGTGTGAGAAGAGAGGTTCATTCTCTGGGAAACTCAGAATTCTATGGCGGCTGAACGGCGGCATCCTTGGGGCCCAGCTCTGTGCCTGACACAGAGGAGCTGTGACCACAGAAGCTGTGACCATTTATGGCTAAATGAACTTGACTGGGCAGTGGCGGCTTCAGTGAAAAGAGGTTTTTCAAGGGGAGTTTGAATGAGAAAGGGAATGCAGCAGTGGATTGGAAGGGGCTGAACCCTGCGCATCTCTTAGGAGAAGGATTCAGAGACAAGGAAGGAGATGGCAGCAGGCAGTGTGACTACATGAGTGTGCGACAATGCAGGTGGAATGGCCATGAGCCAGTACGTGTGAGCTTGGACATACGGAGGGTCCCTGGAGTAGGAGCAGAGCTCACGTCTGGGATGTGGACGCAGAAGGGACTGGACAGACACAGGGACAACCGGCTGAGGCTCTCTGAGCCTCAGGCGCATCCTTTTGTGGAGGAGAATATGTGTCTAAAGCATGCAGTCCTCATCGGCGCCCACTGCAGGAGCCAAAGCAACACACTACGATCTTTCCCTGAAGTTACAAAGAACCTGGTCCAGCACCAGCTCAGGACAGTCTGCCCCCAGGGACACACTGTTCACAAAATACCAACAAAGGGCGGGCGGGACTGGGAAGAGAACGAAGATGTTTACTGCAGTAAAGGTTTCCATGGCAACCATAGGGAATAGCTTGGATATTAGAAACGCTGGCGACATTTATGGAGTGCTGGATTCTGGTGGGCCGCTGAGCAAGAGCTGATGAAGTCTCAGCCAGATGGTCCCTGGGACACAAGTGCTTTCAGCTCTTGGGGGCCTGGATATGCTGTGACAGAGAGTGGCAGCGAGTGGCGAGTGAACACACAGCCTCCCTAATTAGTCAGCAGATAACCCAAAGGAACGGAGTACCGCCGTACCGCAGATCTTGCAGTTTTCCACTCACGGCCTAGTGGCTCCAGGGCCTTCCCAGAACTCTGTCTCCAAGGTTCAGTAGCTACGGCTCTGTCCCCAGCTCGGGAGGAGGACTGGAACAATGGGGCATTGCCAACTCGGGAACAAAGCGTAATGGACCCCAATTGAACTCTGGGTGGGGCAGGCGGCCTCATCTGCAAAGATGAAGGCCTGACACCATCCTGCCTTTGTGAAACTCCTCCAGCGCTGATGCAGGAGAAGGCAGGACCCCGAATTAAGCTGTACCGGAAGCCAGACCTGACTGGAAGATTTTCCGTCACAGGAACTGACCATTTGTTTCCTTACCCAGCGCACTGGGCTGCTAGGTCCTGCCGCTTCACGGCTAGGGGAAAGTGAACAAGAGCCGTTCCCTGTGCTGCCCGCTGCTCTAGGAGATTTGGATTATTTTCCTTACTCTTTACAACAGCTCTAGGGGGACGGTGCAGTGCAATTGCTGTCTCCAAGTTAAAGCTGAGAGTAACATGGCCTAGAGAGCCTGTGTGTGCTCTGTCCACAGTTTAAACAGCCGCAGCCCTGAGTTTTAAAGGTAGGACTTTACTTGGCTGCCAGAGTTCTGAGGGAACCCTCGGGTCAGTGAGGCCACTCTACAGCCCAAACTAGCTAGGGGGCCCCTGGGAAATTTGGCAGTGGCTCTTTTTAGCTCTGGATATTGGGCGAAGCTGAGGATTTGTAAGGATGGACATCTGCTGGGGGTGCTTTTCCCATCTAATTCCAGGTGGTGCCTTGCGTGAACCTGTGGACTCAGTGATCAAAAAGACCTTGCCGGTTTTCTGAGGTCTGCCATACTCCCACTCAAGCCGTTCAAACTCTCCATACTGAAGGATCAGGTTGCCAGGCACCAGTTGCTCCTGAGGTGATAGGACCGTGCTGCCTCCCCATCCTCACCCCCTTTTACATCCCATCTCTCCTATTCTTTAGGCCTTTTTGGGAGCCTGGTAATGCTTGTGAGTCTAGCTTTCTTTGAACTTACCTGATTTTCTGGGACTCTTGCAAACTGCCTAGAATTGAGTCTAACCATGACATTTGAAGGAAAAAAGCCTGGGTGGGGGAGTGAAAAGGGACCCACTGGAAGGAATCAGAGCTGAGCCAGGAACTTCCATGGATCCTATGTAACATCCCATCAAATCCTGAGCATCCACTTAGGGGACGCTCGCTCGCTCGGTACTGTCTTAGCCTGTCAGTGACCACCTTGCTATCTTCCCTCCCTCCCTCCCCCCTCCCTCCCTCCCTCCCTCCTAATTCCCTCAGCCCCAGCAATCAATGCACATGGAAACACCAGCATGTGCACAGGGCCAGCCCTTTATTTTTATAATATCAGAGGTCACTGCAGACCAATGTGCTATTCAGGGAACAATGACTGAATGTGTGAAAGACTGGCTTTGGAAAGTGACAATGTTATTTATGTATCTGTAGTTCATTCATCTACATCAATGTCCAGCTTAGGTCAGCACACCTGTCACACATAACCACTTCCTGGAACTCAGTGGCCATGAGTTGTGGCTCCCAGTTTTCTCCCTTCTTGCCCCAGACGTATATCTCCAGCTTAGCCAGGTAGGAACCAGGCCTCTTCTCAACCTGCCCTTGGAGAGGGCTGCTTTTGTCATCACTCACTACTCATTCAGTGTCCTCTGAAGGGTCACGATTCTAGAAGGTTCCTGGGTGATGAAACAGTGGCTCCAGACTAAGCTAGGCTTGGCTCATGTGTCCTGGAAGGGGCACAGCCCAGATGCATCCACTACTAGCCTGTGTTCTTCCTACCAGCAGGAGATTAAAAACTAATAGGCCCCTCACACTTATACAATACTTTAAGCTGACAAAGAACATTTTACATTTTTATAGGACTTTCTCATAGTGCTCATGCCATGTTTGTCATTATTCTTATCATCAAAGGTCAGCAAGTCTACAGAGTAGACATATGGCAGGTCTTGCATACGCAGTCTCTGAGCCCAAACCCTGGAGATGTTTTTTTCTATTTTGTTTTCTGGCTGACTTGGAACTTGACATGTAGACCAGGCTGGTCTTGAACTCACAGAGCTCTACCTGCCTCTGCCTCTCTAGTGCTGTAATTAGAGGTAGGTGCTATCATGCCCAGCCAAATGTTGGGTTTTGTTTCAAAAAAATTATAGCATGATAGTAATTTCTTTTGATCAAGAGTATCCAGTTGAGGAACACTCAACTTGCAGATTCAAACTTTAACGCTATGGTAGAATACACCAACATGCCCTCAGGTCTGCATTTCAGTAACCTAATACATTGGTTCATTCTCTTGGTTACTGTTTAGTGCTGTGGAGAGATGCCAGGGCCAAGGCAACCTTTATGAAGGAAGGCCTCTAGCTGGGGTCTTGCTCACGGTTTTAGAGGCTTAGTCCATCGTCATAGTGGAAGCATGGAGGCAGGAACAGCCCTGGAGCAGTAGCTGAGAGCTACATCCAGATCCACAGGCAAAGAGAGAGAGAGAGAGAGGGAGAGAGAGAGACAGAGAGAGACAGAGAGAGAGAGAGAGAGAGAGAGAGAGAGAGAGAGAGAGAGAGAGAGAGAGAGAGAGAGAGGGAGAGAGGACAGACAGACAGACAGACAGACAGACAGAGAGACAGACAGACAGACCGACACTGGGCCTGGCTTGGGGTTTTGAAACCTCAAAGCCCTCCTTCAGTGACACACTTCCTCTATCAAGGCCACACCTACTCCAACAAGGCCACACCTCTGAGTTTTTCTAATCCTTTCAAATAGTACCACTCCCTGGTGACTAAGCATTCACATATATGGGCCTGTAGGAGCCATTGTTATACAAACCACCACATTTATGAAATAGTAAAAGCTATAATCTCTTTAATGCAATGTAATTCACCAAGACAACACCAAAGTTTATCCTTGCACAGGCAATGCAGTGACACTAAGATCATAGCCAAGGCAAGAAGAAAAAAAATGATGTGCATTTTGGGTTTGTTGTCGGTATGTTGATACAAGGTCTCACTGTGTAGTATAGTCTGGCCAAGAATTCAAAAATTCTCCTGCCCCAGACTCCTATGTGCTGGTATTACAGGTGTGCCCCAACACACTCTGCTTAAGTCATAGATATCTTATAGTTTTCTAAATCTGGAGTGAAGGGAGCCTTAGAGGCAGGAGAAGAATATGTTGTTTTTTAAATAAAGTGCAAGCACATGTTATCCCATCTAATATTTGATTTTTTTTCGCTTTCTCCCTCATCCCAGTCAACAAATATTTTAAAATAAGTTGGAAAATTCCATTACTCAACTAAAACAAAATATTGATTCCTATAAGCTCTTTTGGCATCAGTCTCTATGCAGTGTTTGTGCAGTTGGCATGCTCAAAGGCTTGCCATGTGCCAAGCCTGTGTGTTTGCATGTATTTTTACAGTATCACACCCTTTCACAGTCACTAAACAGTGCAGGATAAATACCAACATCCCATGTCACAGTTGAAACCGACTTCAGTGAGTGCAGTCCCAGCTACTGAACGCCCACCAACACCATCACCACTATCATCACCATCACTACTACCACCACCACCTCATCACTATCACCACCACTACCACCACCACCACCACCACCATCACTACGACCACCACCTCATCACCATCACCACCACCACCACCACTACCACCCCGACCTGTGTATGTTCACTTAACCCTTTCATGCCTTGCTTTGCAAATAGGCTGTGCCTCTTCCCTATTCGCCCAACTCAAAGAGCAGTGCCTGTAGACCTTCTTCCTTGAGAGATGACCCAAGGCTGACTCAGAATCTGCACTGTGCTCACTCCACCTATAAGCCCCCATACCTATGGGAAGGTTCCTCCCCATGACAACTGTCATACAACTTTATCAGCTGTGGCCTCCTCCTTCAGTTCCACCCATTCTTGATTTCCACCAACAAGGCCTGAATCTTCCTTCTCTCTCACGGTTTATGGAAACACTTCCCCTCTGGATAATCCTCACGTCTTTTTCCTGGACAGGTACCCCAGTTGGAAATGTCCCTGGGGTTCCCTCTAGGCGGAACTCTGCCCTAAGCAGAATGTGGCTGATAATAAGTCAGCCAGCTAATTTGAGAGACGTCTGATAACCAGATTAACTCAAATACTACAAAGGGACATTAGCTCCAGGCATGCCCTAGAGGCCCCTGGAATGTGGCCACATGGCTGCTTGAGGAAAAAAAAATGTACAGGTTTTAACCTGCACCTGTGAGAGACTCAAGACTCAGTACTGTGTTTCCTCAATGGCATTAGTTTGGCTCTACTCTCCAGTCATACAGGAAGACACTGGTGGGAGGGCGGAAAGGACGGCCACTCAGCGTGGCCCTCACTGGGGGAAAGGACGATCTCTTAGTGTTACACCTTGAATTACTCAACCTCTTGTCTTCCTCTCCTGGTAGTCAATGGCATTGTTACACAGGCACAAAGCTTGTTTGTGCTTCATTTCTTGTGGACTGTTTTTTGGGTCCCCAAATTATCTCAACCTAGAAAACACTTGTCTCTGGAGCCGGAAAGCTGGACTGTGGTGAGCCGAGGTCAGGAGCCTGGTCAATACCCTCTGCTTGCCTCTGTATTTAGTTTGTATCCTCCAACCCTGCTTAGAAGCCCCTTGGCCAGTGGACCCAGGGGCCATGGCTACAGTGTGGTTCAGCCGGAGGAGGACCTGGAGACCAGAGGCCAGGGCATGTTCCCCATGGTTCCTCTCATGGTGGCTCCCTCACGGTGATGCTATGCAGGACCCACTCTGGATTCTAGAATTCTAGCAACGGCCCCCAACCTGCAGGTCGAGATCCAGAGAAGAAGCCTGGGCAGCTGCTGCCTCCTACTAATAACAACACTAAGTTGTACAGGAGCCTGTCTGTGGGCTGTGGGGAGACAATCATCTACCCTTATGGTTTTGTTTTTTTGTTTTTTTAAAGTAGCCCATATTCTCAGCTACAAAGATTCATTATCCTGTCTTTTCCTTTCAAATTGGTCTATAAACAATGTGATCCCAATAAAACTAGCAAAAGAGTTTTAAAAACTGGAACCTAGTTGACACTTAAGTTTATAGCAAAGAGCGGGGCTGTGAGATGGCTCAGCAGGTACAGGTCACTCTAAGATCTGGGTTGGATCCCCAGAGCTCACACGGTAGAAGGAGAGAACCGACGCCTTCAGGTTGTCCTCTGACCTCCACACTCATGTACCACCCCCATACAAAAATACTTTTTAAAAAAGAATAAATGATAAATAAATTAATATTCATATATAAATGATTATTATGCAGCTTAAATTTATATCACGCATATTATGTATACATTTATAACCATGATAAACAATTCATTTATATAATTTGTTCTCTTATTTATGTATCTGTATATCTTATATTATGATAATATTTAACATAGTATGTGACTTCATGAAAATTCTAGAAGAGAAAGTAGAATTCTATTACAATCTTAGAGTGGAAATTGGGTATCTAATTTTAATCTAGAAGCTATGAAAATTTAAAATCATAAGTTAATATTTAAATCTAAAATAATAAATTTAGCTACATTAAAGTAAAGGAATTACATGGGAAAAGTCACAATAAGTAAAATCAAAGTAAAATAATAAAAACATAAAAAATGTGAGAAATAAATGTTATTCAGACCTAGACAGAGGTCACATTTTTTTAAAGTATATAAAGAACAAAAGACCAAGCTTACTAGAAAAATGAGGATACAATTAATAGAAAAAGGAAATTTTGATGTGTGTGTATTCCAGTATGTGCATACACATGAACAGGAGATTATCTGTTCCTGGTTGTGTATGTTCATGTGTGTGCATATACATTAGAGCAGGTGGCTTTGCCTGTGTGTGTGTGAATTGTGTGCATACACACAAGCAGGAGGCTGTGCCTATGTGTGTGTGTTCATGTGTTTATATTATGTGCATACACAAGAGCAGAAGGCTGTACTTGTGTGTGTGTTCATATGTGTGTGTATTATGTGCACACACAAGAGCAGGAGGCTGCGCCTATGTGTAAGTATGTGTGTGTTCATGTGTATTGTGTGCACACACAAGAGCAGGAGACTCTGTGTGTGTGTGAGTGAATGTGTGTGTGCTGTGTGCATACATAAGAACAGGAGGCTGTGCATGTGTGTGCAGTTCAGCCTCAGGGGTTGCTCCTCAGGTGCCGGACTCTGCTTTTTGAGACAGGGTTTCTCAGTGGACTGCGAAGGCTGTGCCAGCTGGCCAGGCGCCCAGAGACCCTCAGTGTGGACCCATCTGCTACAGCGAGGAGCTTTTGACAGAATCTATGCTTTTCCCTCTTCCTTCTGAGTATCTCTCTCTATTAAGACAGGATTTCAGTCTGTAAGTCTATAGCTCAGGCTAGCCTAGAACTCACTAATAACCTAGGCTGGCATCAAATTCACAGCAGTTCCCCTGCCTCAGACCCCCAAGTACAGAGATGACAGGTGTCTATAATCAGTCTGGCTTTGGACTGTATTTTCTTTATGGCTGCTTGCTTTTCTTTAAAGGCTCTCCTGTTTTATATTGTCTATATTTACTGTCTGTGTACCCTGAGAATGAGGAGAGGCACATGTAAATATAAATAAATTCTGCTCTGGCCACTATACAACTATGACATACCGTCTCCGGTCTGCCTTTCCTGCCCCAGGGACCTTATACTGGCTTCTGTCCAGCACCCTGGATATGAGCAGGCACGAGAGTCAGAGAGGGGTCAATGTAGCATTTATGACTCACGAGTGTCCCCACAGAATGCCAATCTGTCACCCAGGCTGCCCCACATCAGTCAGTCAGACATCATGTGGAAAGACACTGAAACTACACAGGCTGAACCTCAGGGGCCTCTTGTGCTCTCTGCTGTAACCTCTACTCCCATTGGACTTTGTTTCTGTTAGAAAAGACAGATCCTCTTGCTCCAGATAGAGCGAGCAGACTTGGGCTATACATACCTATGGAGAGGGAAGCATTGGATTATAAAACTCTGAGGTGAAAATGATTGACAATTTGAGGAAGGTGAGGAAGGCAGTATTCTGGAGTCTAGAGCCAGCGCTGAAAGGAACTCACTGGGGCCAGAGAAGTGGCTGAGGGTCTCACAGCCACTCGGGGAGATAGTGAGAAACCCTACCTTCCTCTGTATGGTCCTCCAGGGCTCCCGTTTAGGTAGGGTGTGTTTTGCGGTAGGCAGACTGCATTCCTCTTCCCTCAGAGACCTGGCCTACCCAGTTCTGTTTCTAGTTTTTCACTCCTTCTGGCATGTTCCACATACCTGTCTGGCTTAGAGCACCAGAAGGCGCCATAAGCCTCAACTCCACCCTCATAGGGCCCCTCAGACTCTGGCTTCTTACTCTCTTGCTCCCCTGCATCTGAGGCTCACTTTGTTCCTTGGCCCAGGCTCTCCTTTCCTGTGGACTTCCCTTCCCTGGGTGTGACCCATCCTTCTGACATTGTCCTAGGCTCCGCTCTGTCCCACCTGCTGACAGGAGTCAAGCAAAATGGACATGACAGCCACCCAGTGAGCTTATGACCTGAGAGCCTTGGACACTGGTGGTAGAGGGCAGCGGCCACTCTGGACAGGGGCGCTAGCCCAGCCTGGGTCCTGAGGAAGCTAAGCAAGTGAGGCTCAGGAGGCAGCTGGATACACAGGACTCTGGCTGGAAACCTGTCTGGGTCCTGATGCTGCCACTTAATTTGGGGTGAACTTTGCTTGCTTTTCATTGTGTGCATCCTGTGCAAGCCTTAGCCTCCTTTGGCAGTTTTGTTCTGCCAAAGGTGTGAAGCTGGCAGAAAGGGGTAGGGGAGGGAGTGGGAGGGGTTGTGACTGAGGTGGGACTGAGGGGGAGGGGACAGTGGTGTGCTCACCTCTATCTCATTATTCTGGTTGAGCCTTGGGAAGTGCTTCCAAAGTTGCAGAAAGTGCTGGTGTCCAAACAAAGGAAAAGCATCACTTATCACTTTGGTCAAGGTCAGCACTGAGGTCAAGGTCAGCGCTGAGGTCAAAGCCAGGGTTGCACAATTGCTTCAGAGCCAAGAGTGCAAGAGTGGCCTCTGAAGAGAAAGGCCCAAGCCCCTCCCCCAACCCCCTTCTGGAATCTGAGTTCCTCTTTGTGGGAATTACGGGCGCTTTGGAGGCCCCTCCTCTGCTTGGTCCCCTGATAGAACACAAGGCTACAAGGCACTCAGGAGCCAGTCTCTTCCTATGGTTGTGTTATCAGTTTCTTGCCTTGATGTCCTCACTGTAGGTTCTATCCCAGAGTCTCGCCGTGGCAGACAAGCGTCTACTTCTTGATTTATCTATTCTTCAACTGTTCAGCGACATTCTCTCTAGCCTGGGTTACCCGAGAAGAGGAGACCTTTCCGTCACTTTAATATGAGGGTCCTGGGGTGGGGGAGGTGTCTCCAAATCCAGACTTGCTCTCTCCCTTTTAATTTGTTTGGCCGAAGCCAGTTAGAACTGGAGTTTGGGTTTTTCCACACCTTGGTCTCAGCCCTGGAGACTTGCTCAGACTACCTGCATGAAAAGACAAATTGTTTCTGGTTGCTCCAGCCCCTGTGAGCACCCCTAGATCCCACAGCCTTCCCTCCACACCCAGGCCTACAGACAGTTCCCTGTTAGCACAGGCTGTGCCCAGGCCCTCCCTTAAGATGGGCCTTATGAATGGTTCCTTTAAGCTTCGGGGGCCTTTTTCTGAAAAGATAAATTCATTCAGGGCCATGTCAGTAAATTTCCAGAGCTGTGTTGCTGGTCTCTGCACCCTGTGTGGCAGCCCCTGTGTCCAGGTCAGGGTCACCTGCACCGCTGTGGGGAATGGTTGTTGGCTGGGTTACTTAATTCATCTTTGCAGCCGCTGTAGAGGTTACTAAGTGGCAGGGTGGGGGTGGGGGGGTGTTAAACAATATTTGTTGGGTGTTTTCTCTTTCATTTCCTTCGGCCGTCAACAAACATCTTTCTTTCCCAAACAGGAAAGTGAAGCAGAGTAAGCACGCCCCCCAGGGGGCACCTAGGGCATGCTGGGCTCTGCACAGCTTTGCCACACCAGAGGGCACTATCCTGTGGCTAGAGCCTGGCCACCCACTGCTTCATGGGCATGAGTGAGTTAGAAGCCCAGGGAAGGAAGATACCCATCATTCATAAACTTCAAACATGGGCTAAGGTGGTGCTTAAGCCGGGGAAGGCAGCCAGGACACAACCAGCCAGCTGCATGGGGGTGGGGGGGGAGGACCCACCCACTCCCCTCCCCCACCTCAGTTCCCTTCACAGGTTTCCATGGTTACTTTTCTCATTTGTGCTTCACTTTCTTGTGCATCTTCTGCCCTCCCTCCCTTGCATTGGAGCAGGAGAGGGGTATCACCCTCTTCTACCTCCAGTCTAGCTGTAGGCTATGCCAAAGCTCACAGCTAGCAAGGACAGCCATGGAAACCTGCTCCCAGGGCTGGTGGTGAGCACTGGCCTGGGCAGGGAAGAGCGGGGCTGTGGGGTGGGCTTAGCAGAGCTGGGGCTGAGTGAGAGGAGGAGGGCGGGAACATTTTCAGGGATTGGGAAGAGCCAAAGGCATGGACAATAGGCACAGCCCGGGGAGGAAAGGTCAGGGAGTCTCAGAAAGGTCAAGTCTGGAGAGACTGGGTCAGAGACCCCAAGTAGGTTTGGAGTCTGTACTGGCCCTGGGGGATTGAGACAGAGGCTTCTTCTAGTTGGCTTTTCACCTTCTGACACCAGCCTGTCTCAGCTTGTCAGCCCCTCCAGGTACAGCAAAACACTTGTGTCTTAGCTACACCCGCTGGCTGTCTTTAGGGGTTTGAGAAAGCCAAGAAACCCAAAAGATGCCATTGTCAGGATGCCCAGGGCATCCAGCCGCATCAGGTCACAGGGCACCCTGGACCTGAGATTACATTCCCACGAACTTCTGATGTCTGCTTTAGAACTGAGTTGGGAAACCTAGAAAACACTCAGAGTCCTCCCCACCTCCTTCTTTGTGAAGCTCCTCCCACTGCTCCTGGGAAGCCTGGTGCACCTCTCCCACATGCCCAAATATCCCAACAATCCTGAACCTCCCGCACTCTGGCCCTGGCTACAATGTTGCTGTAACCCTAGTCTTGCTTCATGTGAGCTGCTGGGCTGCTGCAATGCTGGAGGTGTGTGGAACTGATCCCTGCCACCCATTTGAGGATGCTTCTTGCTGATTACCTCAGCATTCTAGCTTTCCCGTGTAGCACCCTGTGGCCTGGCACCTGAGACCCTGTGCAGCTTTAGGATTCCACAGCTTTCCCTCCACTCCTCTGCTGGTGGCTCCAAACGAGGCATTTTTCATCTTCCCCACACTGGGAACATTCTCGGAGCTGGCAATGTGTGTTTTCATCAACCCAACTTGGGGAGGGAGTGCTCCTGGCAAGGGGTGGGTAGAGGCCCAGGATGCTGCTGACTGAGCAAGAAGCCCTCCTGCCCCCCCCCCCCCATTGAAGGACTCTCCAGCAGGCCTGAGCAATGCAGGCAGGCTTGTCCACCCACTTCCCTCTCCCTTGGGAAACAGATTACATTCCTGAAGCTAGCCCCCAAGGTCTACTCCCTTATTTGGCCACTGACTCATTCCTGAGACTAAACACCAAGGTCCAATCATCATTATTCGGCTTCCCTGCCTAGTCTATCCAGTCAGGACTTCCCAGTTCATCCTAGCACAGATTCCCCGGCCCCCTTTTCTCCTTAAAACCTCACTCCCCCCAAACCACCAACTGTTGCTGCTGCTGCTGCTTGTTGCTTGCCTTTGCCAGATACAACGGCAACTTCTCCGCCCCTCCACCCCCGCTGCCCACCCCCACCCTCACCCCCTTGCTCCTCCAGGGTACCAAATGTCTTTTGTGCTGAGAATTTGGTGTCTGGGTGGTATCCCATACAGACTCTGAAAGGACCCCAAACTCCTTCACAGAACATAAAGAATTCTCTGCCCCAAATGTCAAGAATGGCACCCAGGAGAAAGCCTGCTTCCAATCCTGCTGGTGTCCTGGCTCCGTCCCATGGGGGCTCCCTTCTGCACCTCACTTGCCCACAGCTGGCTGGATGATAAAGAGAACAGAAGCAGCTTCCAGCTACATTTCCGCCTTCAATGTCACTTCCAGTCCCCAGTCCACCTGATACCTTGTCTGGGAAGGGGCAGGATGCTCTCCTGTCCTAGGCAGCCCAGAGAAGGAGGGAACCCCAGTTCTCAGACAGCTGAAGGCCTCAACTTTAAAAGGGACGAGAAGGAATGATCCTAGTGGCATTCTGGGACTCCCCCCAAAGCCCCCCATGGGGCTAGCCGTGTCACAGGGCCAGGCCTGTAACAGGGTGATGACAAGTCACTCTGGGCCTTCCCTCCTGTTATTCATTCCACAGCCTGGCAGCAAGCCAGAAAAGGCTTCCCCAAACGGGAGTGCCCAACATATATGTGGTCCCATCAGCCTTGGGGAGGGCAGAAGCCTGTGCTGTACTGCCGTCCAGCTTCATTAGCACAAGGTCTTCAGTCTGCAGGGAGGGCCTTTTGTCTCACGTTCATACTCTGGAGTCTCACCAGGAAGCCTGCAGAGCCCCCTTCCTTCCTCAGTTGGACTGGCATAAGCGAGCACACATGCTGCAGGTTTCCTTTATGTTGCTGCTCCCTGTATCCCAGACCCTCTTGGACCACGCCAGCTCACTATCTGATGTAGGAATTTTTATCTCCTGGTCCCCAGGCAGAGGGGCTCCCCATCTCCGCGGCTGCCTCTGCATCCTCCTCTGATGCAGGCGTCTTCCCATCAGGCAGCCCAACACACCCCTTCTCCAGCTCACTGCCTCCTACACCCGTAGAAGGGGGATTTGTCCACTGAGGCACCTCCTGTCCAGCAGCGCGCCTTCCTCCCCTCCTGCAGGACCCAGAGGGGCGGAAAGGATCTGAGCTGAGGCAACTAGATGCAGGAGAAGCGCCAGCGTGAAGGTTGGGCTGGCTGGTTGGGGTTTCTCCCTGGAGAAACTCCCAGAGGCCCTGGGGTCTCAAGATGCCCTGTTGTGTGGGAAGAGGAAAAAGGATTCAAATGTTCTCACGGCTCCCCATTTCATAAGTGGGTAACTGGGAAGAGTAACAATCCTAGGGTGTTGAAGGCAAGCACAGGAGCCTGCCGTGTGGTGCAGGAGCCCGCCGTGTGGTGCAGGAGCCCAGGCCATGTGGTGCAGGAGCCTGGGCCGTGTGGCACTAATGGGCCTCTGGCTCTGAGGAGGAAACAGTAGGAAGTCGTGACCACTACAACTCCAGTGCACAGGAGCAGAGGACTCTCGAACTTTCCACATCCCTCTGTTACATCCCTGTCTGACAACACCACGGTCACCATGTCAAGTGCTAAGGCTGCTCACAGCGAGGCATGGAAGATGGGCAGTGCAATGCAACCTGATCTGAGCACACTCCCCTCGGGCACACTGTCCCCGTAGATCTTACTAAACCTTCCTTGTACCTCAGTCTCTTGCCACTGAGCCTCTGGAAGTTATTTCCTCTTTACGATTGTTAGACCCATTTTATGGAAGGGCACTCTGGCTACTCAAAGTAATGGAGCTAAGGAGCTAGCCTCTAACCAAGGGGCACCCAAGTCCTCCCTCTCACCCTGACGTTTTCAGATGCTCATTGACATGTGTGCCTTGCTTGGCTCTGATGTGAGGGCCGTGACATAACAGAGAGTACAGGACGAGAGGACTTCCCCCCCCCAAAAAAAGGCCCACCCTCGGCTGCACTATTCAACCCCATAGTCACATTTAGTTGCATTTAAATAAAACCCACCAGTTCAGTTCATCCATCAGTCATTTCAGTACACACCCATAATCCCAGCACATAGGGAACGGAAGCAGGAAGAGCTCCTTGGATTCAGGGCCAACCTGAGCTATCGAGACCTCATTTCAGAAAACAAGAACAGCTAGTTCCGTTCCTCAGCTGCACTCCTCACATTTCAAGTGTCTGCTCAGGCATGTGGCTGGTGATTACCCTATTGGCAGCACAGCCGGACGTTTGAGCCTTTGCTAAGTGCTCTGTCTGGTCAGAGCTGTACTAGCCTGCCTCATCGCACACATGCCTTCTAGGCTACCTGCTCTCAGACAAGCCAGAGGCAGCATGGACCATCTCTTCCTGGGGCTCATCATCCATCCAGTGTTGTGGCCAGGACCCCACTGGACCGCCCTTACTGCTAGAGCCCTGGAGACGAACTTCCCCGGAGCTAATACCATTGGGAGCTGAGGCTGAGAAAAGGCACAGACATTGGACTCTGTTCTCAAGCACAGTTGAGCCAAGACATTTTAAAATCACAGGATGTTGCAAGTGTTGGCCCTAGGAAAATCTGATCCAACCCTTTCTTCTCAGACATGAGATGACTGAGGCCATACAAGGGTGTGGTGAGGCTCCTAGCCCCAACGGCTGGTGGAAAGGTCCAGGGAGTAACCAGACAAACCAAAAATCATATCCTGATCCACAGACCTCGAACCCTGTCACCCTGCTACCTGCTGGGCATGCTAGAAGAGTCGTGGGGGGTGGGGGGGAGGGAAGGGGAGCTGGAAACTTTGATGGAATCCCACCACTCCCACAGCCAAGCACAGAGCTGGGTACCAGGTGAGGCTGTATCCTTGCTATGTGATGGCCAAGACTGGGTCCAGTCAGGACAAGACAGGGCCTCAGAACAAAACAGCAGTTTAGCCCTTCACCGGAGCCTTGTTTCCATTGCCTTAGCTGCAGCAGGAAAAACAGCTGGGAAGCTGACAGCAGCCTCGGGGGAGAGAACTGTGCAAGATTGTTTGCAGCAGAGGGTAAACTGCGGAAGCCATGACTCACAGATGCAAAAATGCTCCGGGAGGGGCCTCTATAAGGGTGTGGTGGGGTGAGGGATAGGGGCTGGGGTTGGGGCTGGGTCTAGGGTTGGGCCTGGGAGTGAAGGTCCACAAAGAGAGAAGGATGGGTTGACTTTCTTCATTAAGCCAGCCCACACCTGTTTTCTGGTCATTACCTTTTTCTTTTTTCTTTTTTTAACTGTAGGCATCACCATCATCATTGCATTATTATTATTATTAATTTGGTGTTTCTGAGATAAGGTCTTGCAACACATATCTGACTAGCCTGGAACCTTTAGCAATCCTCCTGCCTCAGCCCCCTGAATTCTGGGATTATAGACATGCAACACCACGCTTGACATCTCCATATGTTATTTTAAAAGAGGCGTCTGCAAATTCTAAGAGAAGAGCATCGTGCAAAATTCTTAGCTGGTACTCTTTGAAACTGTCAAGTTCAACAAAAACACGAAAGGTCTGAGAAGCTGCCATAATCAAGAAGTGCCCTGCAGCCGGATGATGGTGGCGCACACCTTTAATCCTAGCACTTGGGAGGCAGAGGCAGGTGGATCGCTGTGAGTTTGAGGCCAGCCTGGTCTACAAAGTTAGTCCAGGACAGCCAAGACTACACAAAAAAAACACTGTCTCGAAAAAACCATTAAAAAAAAAAAAAAAGAAAGAAAGAAAGAAAGAAGGAAAAAAGAAGAAAGAAAAAAAAGAAAAAGATAACAGAAGTGCCCTGCGGACACAGGAGTGATGCAATGCGGCATTCCGGGGAGACCCTGGACAGCAGAAGGCTGCTGAGCCAACCCGAGGAGTCGCCAATGAAGTATGGACCTTAGGAGATATGCACTGATATTGGTTCATCAATGGTGGCAAACTTCCCACACTCATGTGTGATGCTTATAGAACTGGAAACTAGTTCTGGGGTGTAAGACTCTCTGCACCACCTCCTCGATTTTCTGTAAGTCTAAAATTATTCTAAAAGCACAGAGTTTGACTAAAAGAACCCCACAAAATTTTCTTTGCCTACTACAAAGGTGAATGTAAAAATTCACGTGGTGGCTGGGGTGGGGTGCGAGTGGGATGGAGAGATGGCCCACTCAGTGGCTAAGAGCACTGAATGCTCTTCCAGAGGATATGGGTTTCATTCCAGTACCTTCCTTGTGGTTCACAACCACGTAAATCTAGGACCTCCCCTGGCCTCCTTGAACACTACATGAACATGGTACACACACACACACACACACACACACACACACACACACACACACACACACACACTTCCTACATCCATCTTCTCCAGCCCTGGGAAGGGAGTGTTTCCATTAGAGATGTTCTTTGCCCTACTGGGATGACGAAAGCTAACCGTCAATGTGACAGATGTAGAGGATGGGCCTCTGGGCATGGCTGTAGGGGATCATCTTGATTACATTAATTCTGGTAGGAAGACCTGTCCACTCTGGGCGTCACCATTCCCTTGTCGGTATCCTGGGCCGTGTGGGTGGATAAGTGGGGCTTACATTCACCACTCTCTGTTCCTGACTGTGGACGTGATGTGACCATGGCCTACAGCTCCTGCTACATTGGCTTCCCCACCGTGGACCGTTATCCTTGAACTGCGAGCTAAAATAAATGCTTTCTTAAGTTGTATTTGTCACCAAGTTCCTGGACGCATGTTATTAGCCAGGAAAAGAACAAGATCAAAGTGTGGGTTCTGCTGAATGGTGTGAACCATTGTTAAGTTGGGGAGTTTCTGTATTCCCGTGATTACATAAGGAGGAAACTAAAGCTCATAAAAGTAGCTTGGCCTGCGGAAGACCATAAAGGCTACTGCATAGTAGAGGGAGTAAGATTGGAAACTCTACCTTTAGGGGCACAGTTCCCACTGAGATGGCTCCCTTCTGCCTCTCTGATGAGGGAAACACTAGGAGGCTGTGGAGAGGGGCAGCCTGTGGCTAAACACTTCCTGGTGGGTGTTCTGGGAGCCAATGAAGAAGGAGGTGAAGTAGTCCTCTTCAAGGGCCCAGAGAGCACAGGTCTGCTGTTTAAACAGCTGTGTGAGCATGGGGGCGGGGTAGAGGGGTGGGGGGGGGGGACCTGATGCCCTCCCCTGGATGCCAGAAGCCTGCTGGGCCCAGCAGCAGCAGGTCCAGAGAGGCTGGCCTCTGGGTCTTTCACTTCCATTTACCCAGGCAGTGAATGCATTTGGGGTAGGAGAAATGAGCATCCTCGCTCAGCTCAGCACCGAGGATTCAGACCCTGTGTGGGGTTATAAAATGAGTGCAAGGCTTGGCATTAGGCCAGGGCTCACTCCTCTGGCAATGATTACAAGTTATAAAAATGAGTGCAGGCCTTGGCATCAGACCAGGACTCTGACAATGATTAGGGTACAGCCTTACACAGACCTTCCTCTCTCTGTACTTCAGTTTTCATATCCGCATAGCAGTGTAAAAATATCTACTTGGGACTTGGCATGGCTGTATATGATAGTGTCTGAGTCACGCATTGTTTCTCAGGTGGCCATACTTCTTGCTCACCTACCAGACTGGACCTCACTCATGCATGCTGGCCAAATGCTCTACCACGGTCCCATCTCACAGCAAGCATAGCTTTAGAGTGCCGAATGCTACCTATCAGCGGGTTTTGATACAGCGATGCTTGAGCCAAATTCCTCCAACTACTGACATTACTGTCTTTGCCACAGCCCTGTTCTGTCACTTCTGAGCCTTTGGGGACTTGGTGATGTTGTCACCAGTCCTACTGAGCCTGTGTTTCTGCCACAGCCCTTCTATTACCTCTGAGCCTTTTGGGACTCAGAGATGTTACCACCCCCTTCAGGACGTCATGCCCAGTAGCTGAAGATAGGGTGAGAGTTCATCAAACCATATTTAACCACTCACAATCTTGTTAGAATCTTCCAGAATAAAAAGCCAAGAGAAAATAGAATGGCTAACCTGGTTCTTTCAGAAACTTTAAACATTAGACCACTTACTGGGAAAGCATAGGAGAGTTGACATCTCTTTCTCATTTGGTTCAGGACATATAACAAGCAATTTCTCCCAGGAGTTTAACCCTTGTGGCCCCTCCCAAACAGCCTGGTGGAAGTAAAATGGGACTTAACTCAGGTACTAACGTGCAGCTTGGCCCTTAGGATGTGGACAAACTTTTGAAGTAGCTGTTTAGTCTTCAGGCAGTGCTCAGTAACAGCTGCATCCGCCTAGAGCCTTCAAAAGCTCCCAGGTTGGACAAAATCTTCATCAACTTCCAACCCCTATCACCCTCATTTTCTCTGACTAGTGGCTTGTCCCTACAGAACACCCACCCAGCTTAGGTACCCTAGGATGCCTGATCTGCTCTCTCTCCTAGGGAAAGAGGGCAGGGAGGGGAGGCCTGCTTTCTGCAGGTAACAGAACTCTATGACATTTTAGGAATTCACACTCAACAGAGTTGTGTTCCAACAGGTCTGGATCCTGTCCTCTCTAGAGGCTGCCCTGTGGTGAGGATTTACACAGGCTATGGCATTTCCTGTAAGGTGGCATTTTTGCAGATCTCTTTCTAGGGAGGCCACTTTGGTACTTAACACACTAGTGCCGGGGTCAGACCAAATGTGTCTCTACACCAAACCTCTTCTCTGGCTATGGCATGTGTGGCTTTAGCACACTCATCTGTAGAAGGAGAATGAACAGGGGTGTGTCAAAGTGTGTCAAGCATGGTTTACTGACTGGCTTAGTTAACAGTGGCGGCCATCATTATGAGATCAGAACCCCTATCAAGTGGGCACAGGAAGGTGGTGAATTCTTTCTGGTCAGTTTCGTTACCGTGGACTTGTCTGGGAAGCCAGTTGAGCTAGGTAGCAGGTTTCTGGTTTATCAGAGCAAATGATCTGCCCCGAGGAATTACAGGCCCATGTTTATTATGTCTAAGAAAAAAATGAAGGTGGATTCCCATTGTTGAGACTTCACGGAAGCCTGGGGAGTTTTAGAATGAAGAGCTGGGAACCCTAGAGCCCTAATCCTCAGACATGGCCCCCCAATCTTCACTGATGCGTGGGTTGGTTTGAATTACAGAAGTATTGCAATACATGAGTGTTCACAGCCCACACTGCTTTCCCGCACACTACCCCAGGGAGCTGCCTGCAAGGTGAAGCTGGTCCTGGTGCTTTCTGCTTCCTCTCTGCAGCGAGATGTTTCCCCTTCCTTTGCACTGAGTCACTGCCTCTTCTTGGGGACCTGCCTTGGACCTCACAGAGCTTCTGCCTTAGCATTGTGTCTGGCTGGGGGGACATCCCCAGGAGACAAGAAATCCACAGAACGTGCAGTTGACACACACAGCTTGCTCCAGCCTCCACTACTCACCCAGGGCTCCTTGGCAGATGTCTGTGCGGGTGGCTCCTCCAATAATGAACTGGGGGTCAGCGCAGATCTCCTGGAAACACACAGAGCATGGTCAGTACAGTGGACAGGAGCCTCAGTTCCGCAAGCTCCTCCTCCTCATGCTGCTCAGCTCTGAGGAAAGTTTCATAGTCAGACCCCTGTGCTAGGAGGAGGTCCATCTGACCCTGCTCCATTGGCTCTAATTGGGGGTGGGGTGGGGCTGTCCCATTCTACTGTTGACCAGGGCCAAGGAAGGCAACCAGCTTTCTCTGCCAGGCTTTGAGTCTCCACGCTGAGTGGCCCCTGCCCATCATTCTGGCGCCTTCTCTTCTGGGCCCGCATGCAAGTGGTTGGGTTTGCATGGCCTTCCTCCTTTGCCTCCATTTCCCAAATCGGTCCCATTTCAATACCTCCTTTCTCTCCCCTCCAGAATGAAGCCTCTCCCCCTCACTTAGCCCCTCTTCCCTTTGAGTTCCATCCCAGAGTTTTTGAGAACCTACACCTGGGCTGTCTGGTGACGCTCGTGAGTACTTCTCTATCCTTCTAATACCAGTGCTTCTTGGGGACAGGGGGCTGCATCCTGCCCTTCTGCAATCTCCAAGGACCAGGAGAATTCATGTGTTCTGTGCCTGCTGCACAGACACAATGGTGTCAGTTCCTCTTATGTGTGGGGAGCATCTCCAGGCATAACATGATTGCTCAGAGCTTCACAGTTCCCCACAGTGGTGGAGACCACTGGGATTTGAACTCATTGTCCTCAAGTGCAAACAGTCTGCTCCTGCTGTTTAGTGTTAAGGCCCCTGTGCCTCTGAGGCTCACAACAGGCAACGTGGAAGGGCTCAGCCCTCCAGCAACCCCCCGGATGTGTTTCCGTATTCTGAAGAGCTCCACCCAAAAGCCACAAAGGAAGTCAGGGCCCAAATCTAAGCTGCTGTTGACTCAGCATCGATGTTGGTTGTAGGAGTGTCACATCGGCATAGAGTGGCCTTGTCCCTTGGTACTGTTCTGTCTACAGGGAGTCTTCTTCCCTGGGTGAGATCTGGGTCTATCCTGGCAGCCTCTGGCAGCACACCAGCTCACAGAGCATGCTCCCTTCCAGCTTCCCCATCAGTCTACTGAGAGGATGCAGGGACAGTGAGAAAGCACTTCTGTCAAGGCAGGAAAGCCAACTTTTCTTAAGTCTTGCCAGGCAAGCACTTATCCCGGGGAAGGAGGAGCAGACTGGGTTAAGTTCCAGGAGCCTCTGTCACACTGATCATCCAGGGGCCAAGCTCTTACCTCAGGACAGAGGCTACCATTATACTTCAGAGACTGCCTCAGGGTCTCCAGAGAAGTCAAAGGTTCAAGACTTCACAGCCCAGAGATGCTTTTGAAAGCTGAGCCCTGGTCACAGGCTGTGGAACTTGGAATGAAGCGTGCAGCCATAGAGGAAAGGAAGGAGGGAGGGGCCTGAGCCTTGGATCCTGACAAGCCAGTGAGAATCTTCACCCCTGCCATTTATTGCACGTGGCTTAGGATGCTGGTGGGTCACTTGACACAGTGAAGCTGGTTCTGCATCCAGACGATGGGTTTGAAGAAGGCAAATATACCACCCACAGACGACTGTACTCAGGGGTAGGTGAAATGACCCTTTATGGCCTTGGCAGGTGGGAGGACCTGATGTGCCAGGCTTGGATGGTACTGGGCTACTCCTCACTGTGGCCTTGCACTGGCCACTGCCCTCAGTGTACTTGTGGTCGCGTTCTATCTCATCTCTTTTGCAATGCAGACCTCTCAGGAAGAGCTTATCAGACGCCCCCATCCCAACCCCAAGATGGCCAACCAACTCCCTTGCCTGGCCTGCTTTCTCTTCCTTATGGCTTGTTTCATGTTTTCTCTGGAAATCATCTTTAATCTCTTCCTCTCTTGTGACTCAACCGCCAACAAACTTAAGTTGCTCACAGCTGAGTAGTCTCTTAAATCAAGCCCATAGGTGTTTGTGCTCTTTCTCCCCCTCCCTCCTTCCCCCACTTTCTCCCCCTCCCTCCTTCCCCCACCTCTTTCTCCCTCTCCCTCCCCTCTTCCTGTTCTTCAGACATCTTTTTTTAAATGAGTGAAACACCCACTTCACTTCCATTTCTCTTACTCTAAGGTCTACAGCCTTCCTGGTTCCTCCCAGCCACTGGCATTGCTCTCTGTCCCCATCTCTAGTAGGGATCCAATAGGAACATTTTTTTTTTAAACCTCCTGTGGCCTGGCCCCACCAGGCTATGACACGACAGGCCAGGACAGCTAGCCCAGCCCTGGCTCCACTCCTGGTTTTGTTCTGAGAATGATTGGCATTCCCAAGATTTAGTTTCTCCAACAGTAAAATAGTTGCATGGAACGTAGCCTGCCCACCCTTGGCCGTGTCCTTGGAGTGGCTCTAGATCTGTTTTCTCCTGGGAAGGCCCATAGGCACTAGCACCTGTTGAGGGGGCATTTCTGTCCTCCATGGTCTTCAGAGACCTGGAACATAACAGGTGTCCCATAAGTGCTCACTGACTGAACGGAAGGCTGAGTGAGGGAGGAGTGTGCAGACTCAGTATGTGTGGAGGTGGTCTTAAATGTCAACTTGCCCTGGCCTAGAGTCACAGAGAAAGGAGTCTCAATTGAAGAAGTATCCAGATCTGGTTGGGCCTGTAGTTCTGTTTGTGAGGGATTATCTTGATTCCTAATTGATGTAGGAAGACCCTGCCCACTGTGGGTGAACCATTCTCTAGGCAGGGTATTCTGAACCGTAGAAGGCCGACAAAAGCTAGATACAAGCAAGTGATGTGCGGCCTTTGGTTTTCTCGGTTCTCAACTGTGGATGCGATGTGATGTGATGTGATGTGACGCTCATGTTCCTGCACTGACGTCCCCTCAATGATATGCTGTAACCTGGAATTGTGGCCAAATAAATTCTGTATTCCCTTTAGTTGCTTTTGGCCGGGGTGTTTTATCACAACCACAGAAATGAAACTAGGATAGAGAGCAAGTTGTAAAACAGTATACAAATGTTAGCAACATGCTCTCCTGTATGTGAATCATCTCCCTAATCAGGATGTCATCTGAGGCTCACAATGATAGTTCGTTCGTTCATTCATTCATTCATTCATTCATTCATTCTCCAAATAGTCAGTGGCTTTTTGTTGCTGCTGCTGCTGTTGTTGCTGTTGTTCATGTATGTCTCAATGCCTGGCCTAGAATAAGCACCCCATACACGCTGATGAGTGAGTGCACAAGGGAGTGAATATATAGAGAGAGACTAAAGGCACATGGCAAGTAACGCACACCAGCTCAGCACAACAAGAAAACGTATGTGACCGCGCAGGTTCACGGTGAAAACTCTGGGTCAGAAATCAGCCTAGGGCAGACAACAACAGGGTGGGGAAGGTCTCTAAGAATGGCCCGGAAAGACTCTTTGAGAAGGAGCCTTGTGAAAGAATGTCAGGGAGACAGATTGAGGGGGCAGAGCAGGCCTGGCAGGTGAGAAGGTCAAGAGAAAAGAACTGGGCATCTCTGGGGAACGGAAGCAGCTGTGGCAGCTGCAGCAAGTACGCTAGGCAAGAGAGAAAACAGAGGCCTCACTTGTTTTATTTTTATCTTATTCACTTAATTGAGACAGAGTCTTACTTTGTAGCCCAGGTTGGCCTTGAACTTACTGAGCAGCCGAAGCTGCAGAGTGTCCCGAGGGCTGGGATCCTGGATGTGTACTATCACGCCTAGCTGAGGTGAGGGGCAGAGGGCCAGTGACTCACCCATGTGCTCAGGATCCTGCTCTATAGAGACCTTTTCCTTTCTTTTTCTTTTTTCTTTTTCTTTTTTAGTGGAGTCAAGGTCTCATGTGGTCCAGTCTGGCCTCAAACACACTATATGGCCAAGGCTGGCTTCAACCTTCTTTTATTATTGTTGTTTTTATATTTATTTTGTGTGTGCATGCCTGCATGAGTCGATAAGTGTGTCACAGTGTGCAGCATGTGGAAGTCAGAGGACAATTTGGGGGAGTTCCGTTCTCTCGTTTCATGTTGTTTCCAGGATAGGACGAAGGTCGTTAAGCAGGGCCGCCAATGCCCTACTCACGGAGACATCTCCATGGCCCTCGGCTTTGAGTTTCTGATCCTCCTGCCTCTACCTCCCGAGTGCTGGAATTATAGGCATACATTACCATGCCCCTGATTGTATGTAGTGCTTAGGAAAAAACCCAGGGCTTCGTGCATACTAAGTAAACACTCTGCCAGCTGTGCTGCTACACCCAACTGGTCTAGGGTACTTTTCGGACTGGATTCAGGGTAAAAGTGGCCTGGGAGAATCAAGGGTATGGAAGCAGGGTTTGAATGTCCATTGTCCTAACAGGAATCTAGACGTTTCGATTTCCTCTCGGTTCTCTGGGACAAGTGAGGTTCCCAGGGGATGAGGGCCAGGAGGGCTTCCACCCACAAGGGAACGGGAAGGGTCTAACAGGAGAGACCCTGAGGGCTGGATCAAGAGCGTCTGGCAGTGAGGCAGAGGTTCCCAGGTGAGGACTCTAGGTCAGCAAACTAATGAGTAGTAACAAGATCATTGGAGCCCTTCAAGTCTTTGCTAAGTTACACGGGTAAATACTGGGGGAGGGATCCTCTAACTGCACTTTGAGAGATAGACAAGATCCAAGCTAGATAAATCTAACGACCCACAGGTACTTGCAACCTCAGCCAGCGCCAGGCAGTGCCCACTCCTTTGCCTCCTGGAAGCTATCGGGAGTCTGCTAGCCTACTCTGATAACCCCACCCCTACCCCCACAGCAGACCAATACCCCCTCCCGCCACCGCGCCGCTAGATCCAATAAAAGTTTCGCCTCAGCGGCCCTGAAGCTTTGTGAAGCCGAAGGCAACCTCCTGGGCGTGCCCACTAGTGGGATTTGGGGGTCCTGTCCTGCGAGGAGTTCTGGGCATAGCTGGGGGCTGGTCCACTGAGTGGGCCGCAGCCTGCATCTGGAGTCCCCTTAGTAGCAATCGCGGAGCACTACCTAGCCAGCATTACCCAGCCAGGGAGCCTGGGGCTCGCAGCCTCGCACTGCAGCTCCTCCCGGAACCCTAGTGCCCTTCCAGGCCATCCCGGCCCCTCCCGTTCCCGGCGCGCTTCCTACCGTGGGCCGCTTCCATTCTATGCCTCTAGTTTTGCTGGAGTAGGGCCCCAACTCCTTGAAGCCCAGAGACGAAGGCAAAGCGGGGAAGGAAGGATCCTGGAAGAGCGCCCCGGCCTCCAGGCACTCGTTCCGCAGTGTCTCGTAGTCCTGGTTGAGGTACTTGATGGCTCTCTCGTGCGACCCCAGCCCCTCGGCCGCCTCGCGGTCCTTGGCCAGCTTGATGGCGATGCCTGCCATGGTACTGGTCGGGGTACGCACTCTACGGAGAGAGGGGTCGCGGAGACAGCGGGCACTGCACTCGGCTGGGGCGAGGCCGGGCCCGGGGCGCTGCAGCGGACTGCGGGAGCCGCTGCTGCGGGCGATGATTCACCGGCGGGAAGCGCCTGGGCTGTGGGGTGTGGCCTCCGCCTCTCCCGGCCTGCTCGGCGCCGAGCCCCGGACGCGGCCAGCGGGAGACCTGCACAGCGCCAGCCGGAGCGTGGAGGACCGCGGGGCCGATGCTGCCACCTTCGGATGGTTCCCGGGATGGCGAGGCCGGGTGGCGGGGTGAGGTGGGGGGTGGGTATGGGACGGGACGGGGCGACAACACCCACAAGTTGGAGTATAAAAGTTGAGACTCAAACGCCAGCCGGTGGGGAGGAATGCTGGGCGAAACTCTGCAGTGACTGCCTAGGAAACATCGGATGAGTCAGTAGCGGATGTAGTGAGCACTGCGACTAACCCACTTGCTATTCACTGGACTCAGAATATAACAGAGCTCTGCAGGCTCTCGGCACACTCTCTACCACCGAAATTTCGATGAGAAGTGGCCGCCAGTGGACCCTTCTTACAAATGAGAAACTAAGCCCCATAGAAGCTCAGTGGCATAAACCCCATGAATTAGTTGTCAGAGGAAGAGCCGGGATTCTAATTCCCTGGACCTCTGTGGTGACTGCCCAGCTATTTGTACATAAGTAGAGTTGTTCACTTTGACAAACACCAGTCATCCAGGTTAAATCTAAATTTTAAAGGGGGAGATGTGGTTTTAATATGTGTAGCCCCCAAATATCACCCAAGCAAACCTATACTAAAATAATGATGTGATGCTTATCTAAAACTCAAATGTACCTGGGAGGATTAGTTGAGTTCACGCTGGGAGAGCCCTTACAATAGAGCCCTTATAGGAGGCCTGGACCACTGCTCTGTCCAGGGAGTTTCCTGAGTGGCAGCTCACATACAGAGAACACGCTTCCAGAATGAAAACTGGGAGGGTTTAGAATGTGCCTGTGCTATGAGTGATTTAAAGCAGGGGTTCTCAGCTGGAACTCCGCCCACCCATGTGACCCAAGAGGCTTTTGACTATAACTGCAGACCTTTATATCTTGTTACAACTGGAGGTGGGTGCTCCTGGCCTCTACTGGGTGGAAGCTGGCGATGTTATTAAAGGATTAGAGGATCTAGGGTCGCACTCTATAGAAAACAGCAAGAGCAGTGAAGTCTGAAATGTCTCTGAGCAGGGCTGAGAAAGCCTGGGTTGGAACCTCCCTCCAGGTCATCCGGCATTGCATGGTTTCCGAGATAGTTTGTAACTCTGGAAGTTGTACTTAACAGTAGCAACTTGAAATATCTATGTGCTATGCAAGGAATCAAAGTGTCTTTCTCCCTGTGGCAATGCCAGGGTTTGTCTGTTGGCACTGTCACCTTACTATTCCCTCCTGTGCCTGAAGGGGGTCTAGGGTCTTTCTTCCACTTCTCTCTTGAACCCTGATCCCAGAAGAAATCAGAGTGGGACCAGTGAACATCATCAGATGGTGGGGGGTAGGGCTGGAGGAGTGAACCGCTTCCGTGGAAGGGCTGTGAAGCTTAGAAAAACCATCACGCCAGAAACAAATGCCTGGTGCTGAGCTTGGTGGCCCATGTCTTTAAATCCCAGTACTGGGGAGCCAGGAACAGGCAGATCTCCATGAGTTCCAGGCCAGCTAGGGTTACACAGCAAGATTAGGTCTAAAAAAGCCAGAAGCGCAAGCAAACAAAACATGGCGAGTCTGTGTGCATTTTCTATCAATACGATAGCACTATTTTAGCTTTAAGAACTATTCACACTGATATTAGCCTCGTGGCTGTGTCCATTCTTGCCTTTCACTGGGTTCCCACTGTTGTCCATGGCTGACGCTCTGCTTCACTTGCCTTATAGTCTTCTGTTTGAATCTGAGATGCTTGTGGAGTCTGGAGATGGGACCCCTCTGCCCATGGCTATAGTCTCGCCCTACCTACATTTGACTTTATTTGACATCCTCTGGCTTCAAGTATCAGCTCCCAGCACATTTCCTGGTAGGCACACAGCTTGCCACCAGGCTCTGTCTTGCGTGCCATTGGGAGAGATGGGGACACCACAGTAGCCCTTTGTAGCTCAGGGGTTTCTGAAGCTTCACAGCCCTTTCCTGGAAGCTGTTAATTTTCCCACCACCTGATTTCCATTGGCCCCACCCTGATTTCTTCTGGACTCCGGGCTTTTGGGGGTAAAGTTTATTCCAAACCTGCTATAGTGGAAATTTGGTTACCTGCTGGAGGAAGTGCCCCTCCCTGGAGCGGCTGGAGGCCAGGCCTTCTCCTCAATCCTTTTAGCAACAAATGTCTGAGCAGACTATACTCAAGTCATTGCGATCAATTCAGAAACTTGCAAGACCAAAGCTTTCCAAGGCTGAGGCAGAAGAATGCGTCTTCTCACCCAGGGCTTCCTCTTCTGGTGCAGCCAGGCAGGGCAGCAGACCTAGCAGACGGTGTGAAACGAACTCTGCTCCCTAAAGGCCACATACAGTCTAGAGCTACTGCAATTGATTTGCAGACACATAGAGTAATGACTGACCTCACTGTCTGGCCAAGGGCCAGTTTTTAACCTGAGTCAACACTGCTCTTTATGCTTCCCAAAGCTTCCCTCATGATGTTATCTCAGGGAGCTGGCCCAGTCTTTTCTTTCTGTGGCCACAGTGACTCCTGTCAAGGAAACACACACACACACACACACACAGAGAGAGAGAGAGAGAGAGAGAGAGAGAGAGAGAGAGAGAGAGAGAGAGAGAGAGGACAAAGGGGGGAGGAGCAAAGTTGGGAGAAGTTTTTTGTTGAGCTCCCAGACTTCACAGCCAGCCATGGGAAACCCTTGCTTCTTGTTTTAGGAGGGCTGTGGCAGCAGCTGTCTGGTGGTGAGGTGAGCCTCCCTCTGAAACCCTACACCAGAGTTCCAGGGCCTCCCTTCTCCGGTTTAGACAGCGAAGGACAAGGCAGGTGGAGTATGAGGAAAACCTCTGCTTTCCTCCCCTCCCTGTGGAACCCAAAGCAGATCACAGACAGTATGGATTCCACAGTGTTGCTGAAAGCCACCTGGAGCTGTAGTTCAGCAGTAGATCACTTGCCTAGTGCACACAAGCCCAAGTTCCATTCCCAATATCACTGTGCAGGAGACAAAAACAAACAACCTGGTTTTGTGTGCCAAGTTTTGTTTGAGCACTAATATTCCCCCACAAGCTTAGGCATTGAATGCTTGGTCCCAGCTGGCACCATTTTGAGATATTAGCAGGCAGGGCTTTGTGAGAGGAAGAAATCACTGGAAGGTGTTCCTTGAAGGGCATGCATGGCCTTCAGGTCCTTCCTCTAAACAGCTTTCCCCTTTACAGGCTTCTGCCTCTACCTCACCTCACCTCAGGCCTACAGTAATGGAACCAGCCAAAGATAGACTGAAATCTCTGAAACCATGACCCTAAACAAGTGATTCCTGCTTTAATCTAGTCTCCAGGGTGTTTGCATCAGAGCTGCGGGAGGCTGAGTAACACGAGGTGTGACTTCCTTTCCTCTAGAGAGATTATATTTATTAGAATTTATTCTTTCCTCTAGATTGCAGTGTGTGCCACGAAGCAGAGAGGGTTTCTGGAGGGTGGCTGAGAGCTGAAGAGGAGATAAGACAGGTTCTCTTTAAGGTCACAAAATGTGGGAGTTCTGGGGAGAGGAAACAGCTAGGATGAAGTTCCAAATGCCCAGATGCTTTCTGAGCTGAGCATTTTTGCCTGCACACAGGGCCGTGGATGACAGACACCTCTTAGGTACCAAATGCTCTCTCTCAGAGGGCTTTTCACAGGGGCATCTCCTAATGGCAGATTTGCTAAGGATAAATTATATCTTCATTTGTGTGATCTCTTGCCATTTTCAAAATGTCAGCCCTCCTCCCCAGCCACCCCATCTCCTGTATATGAACTTTTTTTTTTTTTTTTTTTTTTTTGTCAACTTGATACCAGCTAGAGACAATGGGGTGAGGAGGGACCTTGACTGAGGAGTCCTCTCCATCAGACTGGTTCTCCTGGTGTGTCTGGGGTTGTATTTTCTCAAAGGCTAATTGATAGAGAGAACGGTCTATCCTACTGTGGCCAGTGCTATCCCTAGACAGGTGGGCCTGGGGGTGTATTTTCCCCAAGGCTAATTGATAGATATCCCTAGACAGGTGGGCCTGGGGGTGTATTTTCTCCAAGGCTAATTGATAGCTATCCCTAGACAGGTGGGCCTGGGGTTGTATAAACGAGGTAGCTGAATGTGAGCCTAGAAACAAACCGGTACATAATGCTGCTTGGGTGTCTGCTTCAAGCTTGCTTCTAGGTTCCTGCCTTGAGCTCCTGCCCTAACTTCCCTCCATGATGGATACGCTGGTTCGAATAGGAATGGCCCCCCATCGATTCCTGTGCTTGAATGCTTGGCACTATTGGGAGGCGTGGCTTTGTCCGAGTAGGCGTGGCCTTGTCGGAGGAAGTGTGTCGCTGTGGGGGCGGGCTTTGAGGTCTCCGGGGCACACAGTCTCTCTTTGTTGCCTGCGTATCAAGTTGTAGAACTCTCAGCTCGTCCTCCAGCACCCTGTGTGCCTTCATGGCACTCTGTTTTCCGCCATGATAACAATGGACTAAACCTCTGAAACTGTAAGCCAGCCCCAATTAGATGCTTTCTTTTAGAGGGGTTGCCATGGCCGTGGTGTCCCTTCAAAGCAATGAAACCCTAACCAAGACAATGGATGTAGCCCGTAGGGTGAAACAGCCCTTTTTCTCCCACAAGTTTGGTTTAGTTGGTGTTTGATCATAGCAACAGAGAAGCAAATTAGGGCTCAAGTGGGGACCTACTGCCTGCTTTGCGTAGTCAGACTTGTTACAAGTATCAGCTCACAATGTCTGTGAAACTGTTTAGGAAACAGCAGGACCTTATGTGTTGCCACTGGTATTCCCACGGCCATCACCTCCATCATTGCTAGCAGCTGCAGCAGTGGCACCTGTGTCAGGGCACGTGAATGTTGCAGCTGATTCCTTTATAGTCCCGGTGAAGGAAAGGGATTACATTGGCCGCTCTATGGGAAGCACCACAGGGTACCAGGGAGCTGTGGCCCCTGCACAGTCCCCATCGGTAGTATTCCCCCAAACCAAGATTTTTAACCAGAACAAGTTGCTCAGTAACCAAAAAATAGCCACAAGGCAAGCCTCAAAGACCACGCCCTGCAGCTCCACCTGCTACTCTCTGCATTTTGTCTCTTCCCAGCCCCCCCCCAGTAGAAATTCTAGAACTTCCCAGAGATGTGCACAAGTTCACGTGGCAAGAGAGCCATGTGGCACTCGGTCACTTGGCTCCTGAGTATGCAGCCTGGATGGTCAGCGTGAAATTTCTCCCAACACACACACACACCACACCAATAGCAGTCTCCCAGCGTTCCTAGCAGCCATCTTCACTGTACACATCCCTTTATCACTGTTGTGACAAAAATCCACGGCAAAAGCAACTCAGGGTCCATTTGAGCTCTAGTTTGAGGGACACCATCCATACTGGCAGTGGGGAACATGAGGTGTCTTTTCATGTCGTATCATGATCAGGAAGCAGATATGAATTCTGGTGCCCAGCTAGCTTCCTGCTTTCCCCACTTATCTGTCTGGGCCCCCAGCCCATGGGCAGGAGCCACTCACACCCAGAATGGGTCCTCCTTCCTCAGCTAAGCCTTTCTGGAAACACCCACAGACACATCCAGAATTGCATCCTTGAGATTGTTTTCGAATCCATGCAAGCTGACGATGAAGGTTAAGCATCACACTGGGCTTGCTCAGTTAGGACTTGGGGCGGCTGCAGTTGCAGGAGCATGGGTCTACTTCGCCTCTTCACTTTTTCCTCCACCCAGCTCCATTCCTTTTCTCAGCCAAGAAGTGATACAAAAATACTGAACAGCCACTGTGGTATTGGATGCTAAGCTAGTGAGAGTGAGCTGATACTGGTCCTGAGGCAGGAAGTCTGCCAGACATTAATCATTCTGTGGATGTTGGAGTGAGCATATGGGGGTTGCAGATAAGGGGCCAAGGGACCAGGACACTGGAATAGTAAAGGGACAGGAAGAGGCTGGGAGAGCAAACCACCAAACTAATGACTCAGTTTTCCACTCCTCTGACAAAACATCTATGATAATCAGCTTAAAGAACAAAGTTTATTTTGGCTCATGGTTTCAAATGCTTTTTTTTGTGGTCACCAGGGCCTGTGGGTTTGAGCTGATGGTGGCATATTATGTCATAGCAGGGGTATGTGGCCGGGATGTCTACTCACCTCCTGGCCTCCAGGAAGAGAGAGAAAGAGAGAGAGAGAGAGAGAGAGAGAGAGAGAGAGAGAGAGAGAGAGAGAGAGAGAGAGAGAAGTAGGCAGGCAGACAGACAGACAGATAGACAGAGACAGAGATAGACAGGCAGGAGAGGCTGTGGTCTCAATAGCCCCTTAAGGTACGTGCTCCCAGTGACCAAATGTGTCAGTTTCTTTCCTGTTGACATGATAAAACACCATGACCAAGGCAACTTATAGAAGGAGGAGTTTATTGGGGCTCATGGCTGCAGAAGGATAAGGGTCCGCCTTGGTGGGGAGGCATGGCAGCAAGAGGCAGCAGGAGCAAGAAACGGAGAGATCACATCTTCAACTGCAAACATGGAGCAGAGCGAACAAATTAGAAGTGGGGTAAGGCTATAAACTCAAAGCTCATTCCCACCCCCAAGGCCCCCCACCCAGCCCTGGCCCCGAGACAAACTACCTTTAGCATAGCATCCTAAGCCTTCCTAAATGGTGACACCAATGGGGACAATGGATTCAAATATGGGAGCCTATAGGGGATTGTGGTGGTTTGAATAGGAATGGCTCCCATAGGCTCATATGTTTAGATGCTTGGTCATGAGGGAGTGGTGCTACTGAGAGGGATAAGGAGGTGTGGCCTTGTTGGAGGAAGTGTGTCACTGGGGGTGGACTTAAGGTCCCAAGTGCTCAAGCCAGGCCTAGTGTCTCTTACTGCTGCCTGCTGATACAGATGTAGAACTCTCATCTGTCTGTCCAGCACCATGTCTGTCTGTGTGCCGCCATGCTTCCCCCCCCATGATGATAATGGACTAAACTTCTGAATGTAAGTCAACTCTAATTAAATGCTCTCTTTTATAAGAGTTGAGATGGCCATGGCATCTCTTCACAGCAATACAGCATTGACGAATACAGGGATGTTTCTGTCAAACAGTCACATTAAATTTCCTCCCACCGGGCCCCATCCCCTAAAGGTTCCAATATCTGCTAATAGTGCTGCATGCTGAGACCTAGCCTCTAGCCTCTCGGCCTTTGATGGGCATTACAGTTTCGAACCACAGACTGGAGAAATGGCTCAAAGGTTAAGAGCACTTGTTGCTCCTACCGAGGACCTGGGTTTGGTTCCCACTACCCATGCGATGGTCTGCAACCATCCACAACTCCAGTTCCAGGGATGCAATGCCCTCTTCTGACCTCAGCTGGTACAAGGCATGCATGTGGTACATCTACATACATGTAGGCAAAATACTTGCACACATAAGATAAAATGAATAAATCTAAAATAAAATCCAAACCACAGCAATCACCTAATATGGCAGGCCCTTCATTGCCTCTGCTTCCTGCTGTATCTGATTTATGACAGACACATGACAGGTCCATACATGACATAACTATGACAGATATTTAAGCCATGGTTCATAAGTGCCCTCTGCTTTCGCCTGTGGTCTCCCTGGGGTCAGGTGTTCCTTTCTTGCTGTTATTGACCTACCTCAGTGACATAGAATTATTGCCGTGGCCTCATTTATTCTAGGGCTTTGATTCCAAATATCCCTGTAGTCCCTGCCCTCATCAATAGGCCCTTTGGTATCTATCCATTCATCTGTTAAGTAGAGGGTGTCGCAGTGACCACACTAAAAATTTGCTTGACTATGGATCTGAGCCAGTGTCTTTACCTTCTTAGGCCTCAGTTTCTCTGTCTGTGAAAGAGGGACCATGGCATCCAAAGTGCTGACCAAGTGCTTGGTAACTGTCAGGTGGGGGAAGGCTCACATATATAGCTCAGGTTACTGGAGCAATGCAGAGATGGGCTTGGGTTTCCCCTCTGCAGAATGTGGCCCTGGCTGTGCCATACTCGCCAGGGATGCTTCACAATGTGAGATCTGCATCGCAGAAACCAGGGTTGCATGGAACTTTAGAGGTGTTCTAGCTCAACTGTTTGGGTTTGCAATCTGACTTTGCAAGGCAACCCAAGTTTCATGAGATGTCTGTGGGTGGTCTTTGTGTGCATGTGGCTATGTAATGTATTTCATGGCCAAGTGATTTTGGAAAATGCTTCATATTCAATTTGCCTCTTGATATTTATATGTTAAGGACTCTGATAAGTTCTATAGCAAAGAATTATGTTTAACTAAGTGTACCAATTTGTGTCCTCTAGGCACAATGCTCCTTTCAGGAAAAAAAACAAAACAAAAAACAACCAAACAAACAAAAACAAACCCCAGAAAGTTAGAGATTGTGGTTGCAAATCTTCATTGCCTACCGGACACACCTGGGTTGAAGAACTTCCTCCATCAGCGTGGGCTTAGTCATGTTCCTGATTGCTAATGTAGGAGGACCTGCCCACTATGAGCAGTTGCCACCCCTAGGCCCAAGTTGTATAAGAAAAGTAGCTGAAGCCAGGCATGGTGGTGCACATTTTTAATCCCAGCACTTGGGAGGTAGAGGGAGGTGTATCTCTGTGAGTTCAGGCAAGTCTGTTGCTGTGAGTTCGAGACCAGCCTGGTCTATAAATTGAGTCCTGGACAGGAGAGAGACAGAGACAGAGACAGAGACACAGAGACAGACAGACAGACAGACAGACAGACAGACACACAGACACACACACACACACGCTCGCGCGCGCGCGCACGAGAGAGAGAGAGAGAGAGAGAGAGAGAGAGAGAGAGAGAGAGAGAGAGAGAGAGAACTGAGAAGACCAGAGGAAGCAAGCTAGTCCCTCAGTTTCTGCTTCTAGTTCCTGCCTTGAGTTCTTACCTTGGCTACTCTCCACCGTGGACCGTGAGCTCTAAGCCAGATAGAGCTTTACTTCCTTCAAGTTGCTTTTGGTTATGATTTGTATCACAGCAACAGAAAACAAACTGAAAGAGTTACAAGAGAGCTAGGCCCGGTGATTCACTCCTGTAGTGGCAAGCCTTTGGAGTCCGAGGCAGGGGGTGAGGCAGGGGGTGTTACTATGAGTTTGAGGCCAGCCTGGAAGACACTGTCTCAGAAACAAAACAACAGAAGATGCAAGAGGCTTTGGGGGTACCAACTGTGAAAATACAGAGAGCAGGAGGTAGGGGAAGCCTTCAGACCACAAGGAAGATCTTTTTTTGTTTTGTTTTGTTTTTGTTTTTCGAGACAGGGTTTCTCTGTGTAGCCTTGGCTGTCCTGGACCCGCTTTGTAGACCAGGCTGGCCTCGAACTCACAGCGATCCACCTGCCTCTGCCTCTGGGATTATAGGCATGCGCCACCACGCCCAGCTTACAAGAGCAACAGAGAGAGAGAGAGGATGGGTGGGAGAGGGGGAAAAAAAAAAAAAAAAAAAAAGACAGACTCTTAGAATACAGTGTAGCTCCTAGGAAGGCTCAGCCACCCAGATGGTTGTAGAGAGCTGCTTGCCTGGGTCGAAATGGCTAGTCTAGAATCCTTGTGCTGCTGTCACTGGCTGGAGCCGCCTTGGAAGAGAAAATGCAGGCTTCTAGAGATTCGATTGCTTCCTCAGAACCATGCTGCCAGGGAGTTGTGGCTCTGGACTGTGAAGACCGGCTGCAGCTGGCCACTGCCGCCCTGGATGTGGGATGTGGGGCGCTTGCATCACTCACAGGGAGAAGTAAAGGTTTTGATCCCACTGTCAGCACACTGCAGACTGCAGGGCTAGGTGTCACTGGTCACTTCTGTGGCTGCCAGACACTCTCGCCCTCCTCCTGACAGCAGACTCTTCTCTCTTCCCGTCTCCCCCGAGTTTTAGGCACCCTCACCCGCCCCATTCCCGCTGCTTGTGCCTTTGTGTAGGACACTTTACCTTTTCTGTCTCAAAACCCTCCTGCGTTGTGCTTTTAACTCCCCATCCCAGGGGCCCCCGGCTTGTGAACACGGCTAGGATAAGGGGGATGCTTCCGCTGGGGGAGACTTCCTCTCTTCCTGTCCCCTCCCCCTCGCCCCTCCTCCTCTCCCTTCCTCGTTTCCTCCCCCCTTCTCCCTTTCCTTCTTTCTATCCCCTCCTCACACAAGGAGGAGATATTTCTGCGGACTTGGGGTTATCCGTTCACCAGAAGTTTAGCTTAACCCCTGAGTGGGGGGTTCGGTGGTGCCCCTTCATCCTTACTCTGGACTTTTCCCTGTACCCAGCCTTTCTGAAGAGGCAGCCTGTGAGCTGGAGCGCCCTTCGGAGGCTGTTTGAGGCATTGCCCATCAGCACCTAAGAGAGAGGAGGGAAACCCTGCCTGGGGCCAAAAAAGGGCATATTCTGGGAAGAACCTCAGAACCTAGCCTGGGACTGAGTCACGCTCAGCTATGTGTCCCTGTAGCTCCTGACTCACAGCGGATTCCTCAATATTCACAAAAGCAGAGATTCTGAGGGGAACTGGAGGGCAGGATCTTTCTGCTCAGCCAATCCACTGCCTGTGGCTGAGCAGGGAAGGCTGACCGCTCAGCTAGGGTCTAGCCAGCAGGAGCTGGGATTTCCAAACTCCCAGGAAAGAGCTGTGCCCAGGCTGAATGGGCTGAGGGTGCGTCTGAGGTCCCAGCACTCTGTCCTGGGCAGGTTCTGCAGGGAGGCCTCAGCCTCCTGACTCATGTCAGAGGGAGTTGCCTACAGTAGACTTGGAACTAATTGAACTGCAAATCACACCAGGACCAGGACGGGAGCTCGCCCATGAGTCTCCCCAGCTGTGGGCTCAGGAGGCCCAGTTGTGGATGGGTGAAGCTGTTCTCTTAGCACTGTAAAGTTTAATTCTATTCATTGTTTTATTATTTTTATTTATGTGTGTGGAGGGCTGCATGCATCTCTCACCGGGGCCAAAGGAGGGCACTGGGTGTCTCTCTGGACTACTTTCTGCCTTCTTCTATTGAAGCCAGCTCTTTTGTTGAACCTGGAATTCAGCCCATTTGTCAGCTAGGCAGCCAGACGGCAAACCCTAGGTTTTCTCCTGTCCCTACCCCGCTCCGCGCTGCAGCTACAGGTGTGCACAGGACCACTCCTATGTTTTAGGTGGGTGCACAGTAAGCGCTCTTAGTCACAGGGCTACCTCTCCAGCCCCCTTCGCTCTTTTTATATGTCCCTTGGTGCCACAAATACCTGCCCAATTGTCCACTAGTCTGTAGGTTCCCCTTCTGTATCTTTTTTTCTTTTTCCTTTGGAATTAACTTTTTATTAGCAAGCACTAGTTGTACAAAACAATTGATTTCATTGCAACATTCTCACATATTCACATAACGGACTTCGATAACAGTCACCCCTCCCCACCTTGCTTCTCTTATGCCCTTTCCTCTCTATTCCTTCCCCTTTGTTCTGTATTCCCTACTTTCATTAATAATAATAATAATAAATATATTATTTATAATATATAATATATAAATAAATTATTATTATTATTATTATTATTATTATTATTATTATTATTATTAAGAGGAAGGAGGGTAGGGAAAAGGAGAGACTGGCTTATTTTGCCAACACAATGATCTCTAGCTTCACCATTTACCAGAAAGCAGTATAATTTCACTCCTTCTGGCTGGACAATGCTCCCTGTGTAAAGGCAGCACATTTTCTTGGTTCATTCACCAACTAATGGACATGCTCCTAGGCCAGCTCTGTCATCTGGCTGCTGTGAATGGTGCAGCGACAACCATGGAGTTCAGGGCTCGACTGTAAGCTCACATTTCCCTAGGCTTCATTTAGATAGATTACACAGTAGGTTTTCTTTTCTTTTTTTTTTAAAGGACCTTCAACACTGATTCTCATAGTGGATTCACTAATTTATATTCTTACAGCAGCCTATTGTTTCTTTTCTTGATGACAACCATTCTGACTATAGTGAGATGGAATCTATGTAAATTTACCTGATGGCTAATGATACCAAATATGTTTTCTGTTTATTGGACGTTTTACATCATCCTTGGGGACTGTCTACCCATTTAATTTGTCTATTGATTGATTAGATTTTGTATCTTATTTTTTTTGTGTGTTCTTTATAGAGTCTGGATATTAATTATTTGTCAGGTGGCAATTGTCTCTCATCCTGTAGGCTCTCTTCACCAAGTTAATTGGTTACTTTGCTGTGCAGAAACCTTTTTGGTTGATTCAACCCCATTTGACAATTCTTATTATTTCCTCCTGAGCTAGTAGAGTCCTTTTCAGAAAATCCTTGCTTATACCTGAATCTTTAAGCATGACTTGTTCCATGGTTTCAAATTTTAACATCTTACATAAAGGTCTTTGGTCTATTTAGAATTTATTTTTGTGTCAGGTGAGAGACGATTTTATTACTCCATGGTGGATATCCAGTGCTCCCGTTCGTGAAAGGGCTGTCTTTTCTTCAACCTACACTCTTGGTATGATTGCCAGGATTAACCTTTCTAGCACCCTTTCGTGATAAGAGTCTCAAAGGAGTAGGAAGGACATACTGTGGCGTAATACAGGCCACATGCACAGCAAACTTATAGCCGATGTCATATTAAAGGAGGAAAAAAACTTATAAAGCAGAATGAGACAAAGTTCCTGTCCTCTGCTCTTATAGCGCCTTCACTAGAATGGTAAGATGAGAGGAAAAGACGAGAGGTACAGACAGGAAAAGAAGATGTCAAATTATCAATTTGCAGACAACATGACTCACAAAAGACCATTCTTAAGACTCACCATGGAAACACATTTCTGGGTGTGTCTATACAGGTGTTTACAGAAACGTTTATCTGAGTAGAGAAGACCCACTTTGAATATGGATGGCACCATTATCCCAAAAGTTGGTGTGTCCCAGGATGAGTAAAAAGGAGAAAGTGAGCGAGTACCCAGCATTCATCTCTCAATGCCTCTTGGATTTGGATGCAGTGTGAGTGGCTGTGATGCCTCACTCTTGTTACCATGACTTCCCAGCTGTGCGCACTGTATCCTTGAACTCTGAACCCAAACAAACCCTTTCTTCTTCCAGTTGCTTTTATCAGGTGTTTGATCCCAACAACAGAAGTAGCCACTACAGATGCTGAACTTCACAGTCATTCTCTGCATATACTGGGATGGACCTGTGATTTCTGCCCTTAAGTATGGTCATGTGTTTTATTACATTTATTGGTTTGTGTTGAATCATTCTTGTATCCTTGGGATAAGACTAACTTGGTCATAGTGCATGATCTTCTTAACTGCTGGTAAGTATTTTCTTGAGGATTTTTGTATCCTTGTTCAACAAGGGCATTTATTGGCCAGTAGTGTTTGTGTGTGTGTGTGTGTGTGTGTGTGTGTGTGTGTGTTGTGTCTTTACTTGACCTTCGTTTCAGGTAATGCTGGCTTCATCGAATGAGTTTGGTATTGTCTCTTTTGTTCTGTTTGATGGGACAGTTTGAGGCATGTTGCCATTAGCTCTTCTTTAAGAGCTTGGTACCATTCAGCACTGAATCCATTCAGTCCTGGGCTTTAATTTCTTAGGAAATTCTCAGGCTTGTCATTTGCTATGGATCTGTTTAAGTTGTTGCTAGTGTCATGGTTTAATTTTGGTATGTAACATATGTCCAGGAATTTGTCCATTTTTTTCCTAGATGTTCCAGTTCATTTGTAATATAAGTTTCTAAAATATTCCCTAATGCTCTTCTGGATTTCACAGGAATCTATTGTAATATTCCTCTTTATTCTAATTTTATTAATTTGGATCTTCTCCATTTCTTTGGGTTAGATTTGTTAACTAATTGGCAATCATGTTTATGTTGTCAACCCCCCACCACTATTATTTGTTCTTTTAGTTTCTATTTCATCAATTTTTACTTTCATTTATTTTTATTTCTTGTTGTCCACTGCTTTTGAGTTTTGCTTGTTATTGTTTTTCTAAAATCTAGAGATACCTCATTTAGTTATATATTTGTGACTTCTCTGATTTTCTTAAAATAAGCACTGATGACTATAAATTGTCCTCTTGGAATTGCCTTGGCTATTTCCCTGAAGTTCTGATAAGTCATGCTTTCATTTTAATTTGATCCTAAGAATTTAAAACAATTGTTGTTAATATTTTTAATGACACATTGTCCACTTCAGAGTGTATTCTTCACTCTCCAAGCACTTATGTTGTTACTGTGGTTTCTCATGCTATTTATTTGTTATACAAAAAAGCATTAGGTTCTTTTGTATTTGTTAAAACATATTGTGCCCTTGGATGTGATCTATTTTAGAAAATGTTGCATGGGTTGAGAAGAATGTGTATTCCATATCCATTTGAAGAAATATTCTATAGATGTCATTCAAGCCCATCACATCTATGGTGTAGTTTGGGTGACCTGTCCATAGTTGAAAATGGAGTATTGTATCAGGACCCATCTGATGCTTTTATGTTGTAAAAGTGAAGCCTAGATTGTGTTGGAGACCCCAAAATGTTGGAAATGCCAGAGTTGTGGGTTATCTGCCAGGGAGAGCTGCAGACAGGGAGTGGAACCAGCCCAAGAGAGAGGAGTGTGTTGCAGTCAGCAAAGCCAGAAGGGGAGAGCCATCTGAGCCCTTTGGCATCAGACATGGAATTACACGATTTGGAGTTTTCCCTGCTGGGTCTCAGGCTTGCTTTGGTCAAGCATCTCCTTACTATGCCCCTCTTCTCTCTCTTGGAATGGTAATGTACAATCAGTGCCACTCTATGTTGGAAGCACATAATTTGATTTCCATTTTGCATGGGATGACAATTGAAAGATTGCTTTGAGTCTCAAAGGAGACTTTGGATTTTTAAACTATGTTGCAACTGTGAAAGACTATAGGGACTTTTGAAGTTGAACTAGATACATTTTGCATTATAATAAGGCCTGGTAGCATAATTTGGTGCCTTGAATGAGAATGACCCTTATAGATTCATGTATTTGAATGTTTGGTCCCTGTTGGTGGCACTTTTTGGGAAGGATTAGGAGCTGTGGCCTTATTAGAGGAGGTGTGCCACTCAGGGTGATTTCAAAGGCCCTTGCCATTCCTGATTGGCTCTTTCTCTCCCTCCTACTTTTGGTTAAGGATGTAAACTCTTGGCTAATGCTTCAGCAGCATGCTTGTTTGCTGCCATGCTTCCTGCCATGATGGTCATGGATCTGAAAGCCCCAATAAACGCTTTCTTCTATAAATTGCCTTGGGTATGGTATCTCTTCACAGCAATAGAAAGGTAACTGAGAACAAATATAGGAAGGAGAAATACAAAACAAAACCCCAATAAGATAAACTTGAAATACTTGTAAGGCTGTCTGGTGTTTGTCAGAGCTATCTTAACATCAGTTGCTCCTTTCTTTGTATACACGGAGCTTCTACTGGCTAGCTACCCTTGGCTTTGTAGTCTGTGGGCCAAACAGGTTCTTCTACTCTTCCAAGTCTCCCCAGTTTGTACCCCCTGGCATGGGTGATGTTTTAGCCAAGTGTCTCTCAAGTGCATTGAGAGTGGAGGAAGCAACCACATGGGAGAGCCCGCCTTCACACTCTCAAAGCCCTCCATGCAGTCATTACCTACTGGAGAGATGCAGCCGGTGATACGGAGTGTTCTGCTGGTGCCTCAGAGTTCTCTGATGTCAGCAGTGGACCTTGCAGCATATAGATGGCTCTAGGGCTTGGTCTGCTCTGCTGATCTCTGGCTTGGGGCTTTCAAGCTCTGGGACTAGTCTCTATTGATTTCTTCAAAGGTTCATTGATTGTTGAAAGCGCTGTCTTGCTCTCATATCACTGTTTAGTTTTTCTAATTACTCTTGCATTGACTTCTAGCTTTATTGTACTATGCACTATGAGTCTTTGTCCTTCTTGTGGACGCCTATGGTTTTGGCAGAGTGCCTGGCATTTGGAAGGTTCTCTACAAGGTTTATTGAATGGAAGAGAGAGGCATGGAGCTTTCCTAAGGCAAAGATTGTTGGCATCTCTTATGTCAGTGCCACTGATGTTGGCTGGGATGGGCTGCTTGGCTCATGTCCTGCATTTAAAATGGGTGCTGATGTACCACACCTCTTTACAAGAGAGCCCCTTAAAACCTAACGTGGAGTGCTTATCTATAGGAGAATGGCCTAGGACAAAGTCCCTGCAAGCATTTCCTATTTTCTCCTTTTCTTACTTTCTGTAGCTCAGCTTATCCCTGAACTATAAGTTCTGGCTGATATGAGAATTTGAAGATGAAGACTAAATCTTTGGGGAGTCTGTTTCAGATTAGACTGCCCATTCACACAGGGGGCAGATTCTCCCTATTTTCCTAGGGGCAGTTTTGGAGCCAACTAGAAGATCATGGAAGCCAGGTAAACCCTAGCAACTCTCTTGGCTTCTTGAGAATACTATGTGGATGGGATGCCTAGGGTGGTGACGGGAGTTTTGAAGAAAAAAGGATTCAATGGCACATGTCAGTGTGGTAAGAAAGACTATTCTGGATCATCATAATAGGCAAAGGAACCATGGCAATGGGATTTGGGTTAAAGAAAGCTAGTGACCAAATAGGAGGTTACACCTAATGGGCAGGGGTGGATCAGTAGGTAGAATCCTCAGGGTAAGGGGACTGTATTAACCCAGTTATTTATCTCAGGTACCAGTGTCATTGCTGAGGGCAAGTCCTTAGCAAAAAGCAACCCCTGGGAGGATGGCTTTGTTTTGCCCATGGTTTGAGAGGGTACACTATTCTATCCTCGTGGGAAGACATGGTGGACTGTGGCTGGCACACTTTAGGATCTGGGCAGACCGGCAAGTGAGAACAGGCAAGGCTAGCGCTCAGTGGCCTTTCTCCTTTTGTGTACATCTCAAGCTTCAGCTCATAAATGGTGTCACCTATGGTAGGGCAAGTGCTCTCTCCTCATTTGAACCACTCTAGAACCACTCTAGTAAGACACACCCAACCAAAGATATGCCTCATCCCTGCCCTAAACATTTCTTTTCTCTCTCTCTTTCTTTCTTGTATGTGTTTTTTCGAGACAGGGTTTCTCTGTGTAGCCTTGGCTGCCCTGGACTCACTCTGTAAACCAGGTTGGTCTCGAACTCAGCGATTCACCTGCCTCTGCCTCCTGAATGCTGGGATTAGTGTGCACAACCACCACTTGGCTGCCCTATGTGTTTCTTAATTCAGTCAAGTTGAAAATCAAAGCTAGCCACCATACCCATCTAATAGAATTTTTGATGAATTCAAGTCAAGTGATTAGACATCACCCAAAGGATAGTGGAGAGAGTCAGGGACTCCATTAGATACTAATACTGAACAGAGTGAAGATGGAGGGATTCTCTCTCTCTCTCTCGCTCTCTCTCTCTCTCTCTCTCTCTCTCTCTCTCTCTCTCTCTCTCTC
>OU015747.1:133582524-133602559 GCA_907169655.1 Acomys percivali
TCTCTCTCTCTCTCTCTCTCTCTCTCTCTCTCTCTCTCTCTCTCTCTTTCTCTCTCCTTCCCTCTCTGTGTGTGTTGGGGGAATCATGTACATGTAGCATGCATGCATGTATACGTGTGTGCATGTGCATATGTGTGTGTATATGGTATGAGTATATGTGTGTGTGTGTGTGTGTATGTGTGTTGGTCACAGGATAATCTGTTCTGTGTAGGTCACAGGAGAGTCTGTTATCTTCTTCCACCATGTTGCTCCAGGACGGTGGTTTTCAACCTGTAAGTTATGACCCCTTTGGGAGTTGCAAGAATCTTTTACAGGGGTTGCATATCAGATATTTACATTATGGTTCATAACAGTAGCAGAATTACAGTTATGAAGTAGCAACAAAAATAATTTTATGGTTGGGGGTCACCACACTTGAGGAACTGTATACAAGGGTCACAGCATTAGGAAGGTTGAGAACCACTCACTGCTCCAGGCACTGAACTGAGGTTGTCAGACATGGCAGTGAGCACCTTTAAGGTCTTGCTGGCCTGAGGACAGGCACATTCTTGATCAGGTTACTTAGAGGCCAGAGTTGAGCCTAGGAGGTAGACAGGGGTCAGGTGTTATAAGACCACATAAGGGCAGTAGGTGTGCGGACCTGTGGCAGTGTGATAAGTGTGGCAGGAGAGGGATCACAATAGATCCACAGCATGCCAAGGGCAGGGAAGAGGCATCCCTGTGAGCAAAGCTCTGGTCGGGAGTGATCTCCCACATGCCCAGCCAGGCTGACCACCCTCCCATCCCCGCAGACCTGGGAAGGACTTTGTTTCCTTGATGACTGTGATGCTCTGCGTCTTCCCCCAGCTTATGCTTGCTCACAATGACACTCAGCACTCTCATTTTTTTCCGTCATGTGGACAGCTGTGAGGAGTGAACATCTTTTCTCACTTTTATGTGGAGCTCAGATGGTTTCTTTGTGTACAGAAAAGTGTAAGGCTCACTGAGAGGATCCTGAACAAATGCAAATCTTCTTTATCCAGGGTAGGTAATGTCTCAACTAGTCAGAAAGCGAGGGCAAAATGGCGGCTGTGAAGGCCTCTTTGATGGTTCATTGGCTCCACCATGTGGCCAAATTTAGTAATGTTATTTTAAGGAAAGAAACATTTAGTTCAGCAATGCAAAAGGACATATAAACCTAAAAAGCCCTTTCGGCATAAGCGATTAAAACTACTAGTATGATACAGTGGTGTATTTATCGATATCCTGATTTCTTTTCTTTTAAAAAAATTATTTATTATTTATACAGTATTCTGCCCACATGTGTGCCCGCCTACCACAAGAAGACACTGGATCTCACTACAAATAGTTGTGAGACACTGTGTGGTAGCTGGGAATTGAACTCAGGACCGCTGGAAGAACAAACTCTTAACCTCTGAGCCATCTCTTCAGCCCCAGTATCCTGATTTCAAAGCCTCCTGGAGTCTAAAACTGACTCCTTCACAAATATGTATGTGATATCTGTCTGTTATTCATGTACTTACCAATTATCTGTCTGTCATAGCAGATCTTTCTATATATAATCAATCTATTATCTATTCATAATCTCTGTATCTATTATCTATTCATCTATCTGTAATCTATTATTGATCTACCTATTATCTATTTATAACTTATCACTATCTACAATCTATTATTCATCATCTATCTATAATCTATTTATCATTATCTATCTACAATCTATTATCCATCTACCTTTCACCTATTACCTATATGTCTATCTACCTCTGACTCTAACAGCACTTTACTTTTAGGTTTGTCCTGGCTGCTAAGGCTTGGTGACTGTGGTAGGCTGAGTAACAGCTTCCTGAAGATGGTCACACTCTAATTTTCTGAACCCTGACTGTGTTACTTTCTAGGGTAAGAGGGACTGTGAAGAAGTGATGCCAAGGATCTTGAGATGGGGAGAGACTCCCTGGCTGCTCAGGTGGACCCGGTGTCATTACAGAGGTCCTTATGAGGGAGGCAGGAGGTCTGGGTGAGAAGTGACAGGGCAACAGAAGCAAGGATGTGATGCTGTATAAAGAGGAGACCACAAACCAAGGAATGCAGCCGGTGTCTAAACACCAGCAGTGGCGAGCTCACGAACTTCTCCTGTACGCAGGAGGAACTCTAAGCTGAACTTAGTGAGAATGACTGGAACGCTTTACCCTTGAGCCACTCCGTCTGTTCCAGCAGCCATGAGAAAGCGGCAGAAGGGTGGACGTTTTTACAGAGCCCGGAAGTTGGAGCTCTAACTTCCACTATGCTCCGGGGACTGGTTCTCAGGCACATCACTCAGGACATGGCTGTGAGGCAAGTTCCCAGTGAAGGGAGTGGAAGGAAGATTTGTTCGTGGGATGTTGTGGTGACATGCGGGTCACCTTTGGGGTCCACTGCTGCAGGTGACTGAAGATGAATGAACTTACGCAGTGTCGGATGTCCGGCAGGCCCATGGTCATCACTCCTCACTGGCCCTTTCTATATTTTATCATTTTCTGTTTAAAAGGTTTCACTGTGCATATGTAGTTATGCGCCATGGCTTTATTAGGACAATTTCATGCATGTATATAGTGCATTTTGATCGCATTAACCCCTGGTTACCTTCTCTGGTGTCCCCTTACTCTGTCTGCTGGTCCCCCTCTTCCCAGTTAGCTCCCCACTCCTTCAGAACTTTCCCTTCCTTTGGGGAGAACTAAGGACTATAATTAAGGCTACTAACAGAAGCAAGGGCAAAAGATTGCTTATTTATCACTTATTGGCGCATCTTACTAGTGGTTTTACCACTGAAGAAAATTATTTTCTCTCTCTTCCCCAACAACCATTGATTGCCTGCAAATCCTCAGAATGGGACCTTGCGATACCATCCCTCATCCCTGGCAGAATGTCTAGAGACCCAATCTCTTATCTCTTGTTTTTTTTTTTTTTTTTTTTTTCTTTAAAAAAAGATTTTAACAGAATTTTATTAATTCTTTGAGAATTTCATACAATGTGTTTGACCACATTTACCTTCCATCTCCCAACTCCTCCCATTACCACCCTCTCCATCCCTTCTCATCCAACACTGAGATTTGGGGGAGCTGGTGTGTTGTCTGCCTCCCAGCCCCCCAGGGGTCATATCACTAAAAAGGACTGACTGTCCCTCTCCCAGAAGTTATCAAATAGCAATTGCTCCTCAGTATTGTGGAGTCTTATGACCACCTTTCCCCCCATACTGGAATTTTCTCTGGTTGGATTTGCACAGATTTTGTGCATGTTCTTGTGGGGTATTCATGAGAGAAGCCTGCTTGGACATGGGTTTAAGCCAGCCACGACTACATTGGGTATGTGGGATCCCTGGCCCTTCCTCAGAGTGAGCTCCCCCCAACCCTCCGAGACAGGGTTTCTCTGTGTAGCCTTGGCTGTCCTGGACTTGCTTTGTAGACCAGGCTGGCCTCGAACTCACAGCAATCCACCTGCCTCTGCCTCCCTGAGTGCTGGGATTAAAGGCGTGCGCCACCCTGCTGGCCCTCTTTTATCACTTATTTTTATGGCATCGCTTTGGCTAGGCCTCTGTTGTATTTCTCAGATGGATCTTCTCTGAGTGGATTTCCCTGACAGGATTTTAAAGGGCCTCGGTGAGGTGACCAGATGCTGAAGCAGTCTGAGAGTGCCTCCCTTCTCCTCATGGAAAGCAGGACTTGCTCTGGAAGGCGCTGAGAGCAAAGCTCCTTTTATCTGGGACCACTGTGTTTGCTCTGGAATGTGCTGGGACTGACTCGCTTGGCTCAGAAGATAACAGGAGGGATGGAAAACTACTCTGGGGCCAGTTTCAAACATTATGGGTTTTTTTTTTTTGTTTGTTTGTCTTTGTTTTTTTGGATTTTTGTTTTTTGTTTTTCAGTTTGCAGTTGCGTGGACCATGTCAGCCTCTCAGGGTATAGCCAGATGTCAATCACCTCCGAAGCTGGGGCTGCCGCTAGGTGGAATAAAGATCATAGTGATGGCTCCCCATCAAAGGATTCCCATGACCATTTCTTCATATGATGGTCAGGAAGCAGCTTTCAGAGCCTTGGCGGCAAGAGGAGCATGACTCTCCTCTGTGGTGGTGTGGTCAGGTGTTCTGTTTTGTATTGTCATCGAGCAGGGAAATTCCTGTGACTTCTAGCTATGCTGAGAGGGATTTTATCTGTTTTCTGCATCTGGCTTTTTGCTGTTGTTGTTTGTTTTTGTTTTTTTCCTGGTTTTTCGAGACAGGGTTTCTCTGTGTAGCCTTGGCTGTCCTGGACTCACTTTGTAGACCAGGCTGGCCTCAACTTCACAGCAACCCACCTGCCTTTGCCTCCCGAGTGCTGGGATTAAAGGTGTGCGCCAACATGCCCAGCGACTGTTTTTTGTTTTTTGTTTTTTGTTTTTGTTTTTGTTTTTGTTTTTTTTTAAACATCAGTCACTACCTCTCTTGCTGCGATCACATTTATCCTTGTTAGGTTAAAGTCCTTTCTAGCATGTTCTGCACCTTTTAGTGCAGTCTCCTTTCCTCCCGACCGTCTGTGGTTTTGGATCTGGAGGTTTAACCTTTGAGAGTATTTTCTTTCCTTCCTGAGATCATGCTGGGTCACCTGTGGCTGTCAGCTGAAGATCTGGTTCCTGTTTGCCATGTCCTCATACTTCCTCAGGGAGTCCTAGACTCAGCACCATGGACAGGCAGATCCTGTAATTTAGAGCATCAGGGACCAGAAGAGGCAAGATCTTTCTCCATTAGTGTTAGTGGGTGTGGGTGACTCTGCTGCAACTTGGGGCTATACCTCCCTCTTTCATGGACCCTGTGTGGTGGGGGCTTTTTTGCCACTCTTGCCCTTTTCTATCTAGTGTCCCAAAAGGGAGGACAGTGACCCATTAGTTGTTCTCTGATTGAGAATTGTGGCCTGCTGCTCCTGCGTGGGTGCTGCCAAAGCAGTTGTCTAAGACCCAGTTTAGGCTGTGATGGAGGCTGACCCAGTCTTTCTGTGGTTTTCTTGGAGGACTTTTCTCTTGACAAACGCTGTGGTTTGTGTGTGATGTAAGTGACCTGCAGGCTGAATCCTCACCACAAGACATTAAGACGCTGAGAACTTCATCCCCTGTGCTGTTTAGAGATGAGACTGTTGAGATTAAGTGGTGATTAGGGCTGATCCCATGATTGAATTCCAGTGGCCTTAAAAAGAGAGAGCAGGTGCACACGCACGCACGCGCGCACACACATACACACACTTACACACTCAAGCTCTCAAGAGAAGGTCATCCTTATAAGGTGGGTCCTCTAGGCTTTACACTTTCAGAACTATGAACCCAAACAAGCTCTTTTCCCTAAAGTTAGCCTCAGGCATTTAATTATAATGAAAACAGACTTGTATAATAACTTCCAAACTTATGGAAAAATAGTACCAACCCTCCCTCCTACACATATATCAGTTGCTCAGATTTTACCAACTGCTTATTTTTTGTTAGTTTTTTGCTCTGTTCTACTGTATAGATCTATCTACTGTATCTTTGCCATCTATTTAATTACCTATTATTATATGCATATAATATACATATGTCATTGTTATCTGCATATATGTGCATCTTTGTGCGTCCTTGTTTCTAGAACACCTGAGAATGGATTGCAGACATTAGGCAGTTTACCCCTAAAATAGTGGAGGGTGTATTACAGATCGGTTGCATAACATTGACACATTGCTATCATCTAACGCATATTTTATATTTTCATTTCATTAGTTTCTTTTACAGCTGTGGTAATTCCCTGGTAAACGGCCCAACACATCACGTAGACTGCATCTGAATGTCGGATCTTTTAAGTTTTCTTTAAGCCACTGAAGTTTCTTGGCTTGTATTATCTCTCATGACCATGGCATCTTTAAGAAACATGGGGTATGGTTGATACAACACCTTCAGTTTGGGTTTCTCTGCTTTTTGAATGAAATTGTGATATGATTTTTTTTTTTTTTTTTGGCAGTAACATCACAGGAGCAGCGTGGCCTTTGTAGGACATTACTTTAAGGAGGCATGCAACATCGATTTGTTTTATTTCTGGTGATGCTAATTTTGGTCACCGAGGCAGGGCAGGGGCTGCCAGTTTCTCCATTGTTAAGTTATTCCCTGCTTTGTGATTAACCAATCATTGCCTGGGAAGTACTTTGACACCACATTCTTTTCCTCATCAAACTTTCACCTTTAGTTTTAGCATTTGTAACAGGGTCCTGAGACCTTAGCTCGGCTGACTGAATCCATGGTGGACGTGCCATTCAGGTTGTAAAACTCAACACGTAGACAGCACCACGCGCCAAAACTAAAACAAAGGCCTATCCATCAAAGCCCACAGTTATGGGAAATCTATATGTACTAACCTTGTTTGTTGGTTTGTTTTCTTCTGTGGTTCTGCCCCTGGCTAGCTGTTCTTGCTAACTGAAGTATGTCAGCAAAGGACATGGTTTCTGCGCTTAGAAGCTCACCCTGAAAACCCACTGTAGTCCAAGTAGTCTTGTCTGGTGGACACCCAACAACAGCCTTTATCAGTGCTTCTTGTCTGATAGTGTTTTAAATTTTAAATGATGTTCTCTTTCTTTGCTGGATGGCCTCTCCTGGCTAGGAAGAGTTTGTTTCCTCCCAGCCGTTATTCAGGTAAGGACACATGGAGTCTCACTTTACTCACGACTCAGAATGCATCACCATCATTATTTAGTTTGATGCTCACCTTCACCCTGGTTTTTTCAGGGTCTGTCCCTTCAAGCCACGCCCTCTGCCCTCCTGGGATGTCCTTGTCATTCATGGAGAGCAGAAAAGATGTTCCAGGTTCTTCTTACACATGTTCTGTCGTCTGCTCTGGGATGAACTGTTTCTTGAGGAACCATTGTCTCTTTCACCAGAGACACCTAGGTCTGAGCCGTTATGCACTTTCCCTGGCCCTCAGGCAGACGGAACTCGGCCCTGTGTGTAGACAGTGTCCAGTAAGCCGGCTCAGCCAAGGATGCTTTCATTCTCCAGCAGAATGGGTAATTGCCTTTGTTTGGTTTGCTATTCACCATGGAGTCTGTAAAATCACATTTTAACACGCAGACTTTTTTTTTTTTTTTTTTAAAAGTCTAGTACAGATGCAAGTAGTTTAAAAAGAAAAATAATGAAAATGGAAACAAAACCCAACAAAAACTAAATTTAGAAATCCCCAGATCTTACTAGCTTTCTTGTTCTTTGTGGTGTCAACCAGTTTGTGGCTCCGGGCCAGCTTTATCATCTGGATAGTTCTTTCATTCGTTAAGCAAATCATAAAAATTTAGGTACGTGAGAGGGGTTTTCACCACCACGGGGGCCGCCTGTTGTACCCTCGCTGAGCCGCGGGTGGGGTCAGTAGGTAACCCCACTGTGCATTCCATCCTGGCCGGTTGCTGCCGCAGGGGCCCCTCACCTCCTCTTTGACATCGCCTCCGCCTCCCCTCCCCTTCCACCTTCTTCCCGCCGCCAGCAGGTGGCGGCAAGGAGCGCTCACTCGGCTCCTGTTCTCTGAGCAGTCTTACCTTGGTCCAAGCACCTCCTCCTCCGGGAGTTCTCCTTGTCTGAGGTTGCCCTCCCTTGCCCTGCCGCCCAGTCAGCGGCAGCATGGCCCCGCCCCGTCCCACTCCGCTCTGCGTGGGCTGCTTCTGCGACATTTAGGCCAAGGACCAGCTATAAGGAGGAGGCCACGCACCGCCTGCTGCTGGAGAGTCTGGTAGCGTGGAACAGTGAAGCAGATGAGAATTCTGCTTGTTATTGGGTTTATTGGAGATACCAAGGAGGCCACCGAAGTTCAGGGCATCAAAAAACAAAACAAAACAAACAAAAACCAGAAACCAAACCAAAACCAAAAACTTGAAGGAGGCCTTTGAAACCACCGTGGTCTCCGTGAGAGCAACCTGGTGCCCTCCGTGGAGCTGGCCAACCCTGAGAACCAGTTCCGAGTGCACAACATTCTGAGCACGATGAACATGGAACGAACGGTGACTTGCTGGCATGCCAAGGCTCTGTGGCAGGCTAGGGAGTGCGTACCTGCTGTGAGCTCCGGTGAACACCAGCTGCACGAGCCTAGTACTCCGGGGACAGGGTCAATATGATCATGTGACAAGCGACCAGGACCTGCGTTGCTTCCGCATCCCGATCTGTGTAATCTCTGAGAACAACTTCCAGGTGGGCAAAGTCGACTCACACTTGTTCAAAGAGGGCGGTCCTGCTGAGAATGCTGCATGTGGACCCACCGCTTCAGCGGGGTGACCGCCACCATCTTCCTGGTGACCAGCAGCAGCTACAACATGGTCATCCGAGGGGACAACCAGCCTGTCTGCCTCCAGGAGACTCGGAACCTCTTCAAGAACTTCGCGGATGTCTGCGTACCATCTCTGTGGTCCTCTTCCAGCAAGACCTGCTCGCTGAGAAAGTCCTCGCTGGGAAATCAAGGACTGAGGACTACTTTGCAGAGTTTGGCCGCCATGCTCCTCCTGAGGATACAACTTGTGAACCTGGAGGGGACGTTACGCGCTCCCTGGGTTAGCTACTTTATCCGGGATCAGTTTCTCAGAATCAGCACTGCTGGAGGAGATGGGCACCACTTCCGCTACCCCCACTTTACCTGCACGGTGGACACTGAGAACATCTCCACGTCTTCCACAACTGCATATGCATCTTCGCCAATATGAGTAGCTCTAAGATGGGACCATCCAAATTTAATTCAGCCTTAAGCACAGTTAATTTAGAGCGAAACATAATTGTACAACCAGTTGATCACCCACTATAAGACATTATTAACAATACAATATTTTCTTCCTGCCTCAGAGCGATTCTGACCTTCCCCTTTCCTTCAGCTTGCTTGATTGTTCCAGATTTAGTAAGCTTAAGGCAGCCTACAGAGGAAAAAAGAAATAGGCCACAAAAGTGCCCTCTCACTTTCAGCAAATAAAATGTAAATAATAAATAAATAAATAAATAAATATGAAACAAATGAAATATTGTTATGCAGCATTAAAAAATCAAAATCAAAATTAAATGCTAGCTCATTTTATGCTTATCAGAGTGAATAAATAAAATATAGTTTAGCCATAAAAATACTTTGCTTAAGTGAGTTCAATTTGGGCTGGAGAGATGGCTCGGAGGTAAAGAGCACTGGCTGCTCTTCCAGAGGTCCTGAGTTCAATTCCCAGCAACCACATGATGGCTCACAACTATCTATAATGAGATCTGGTGCCCTCTTCTGGCATCAGTTGTACATGAAAAACACGACATTGTATACATAATAAATCAATCTTAAAAAAAAAAAAAAAAAAAAAAGAGCATCCTGAGGCTATTTTCACCTTTTCTTTTCATCTCCGTAGTTCCTTTCTCTAACAAGAAACATGCCTTTTATTCTTCTTGATTTAGTTATTTATTTAATCTAAGAATACATAGAAAGTAGTTTTAGAGTCACTAACCAGTATGGCTGTGAAAATAAATACTAAGTGGTGTTTGATATTTGTTTACAGTGAAAGAGGCAGAGAGAGAGAGAGAGAGAGAGAGAGAGACAGACAGACAGACAGACAGACAGATAGACAGACAGACAGACAGTCAGGCAGAGAGTGTACACACTGGAGATCACATCCAGGGTCTTGTCCATTCTGTGGTCAAAGTCTCTTTGGTTGATTTTTAAAAATCTCTCTTATATGATAAGTGCTTTCTCCCATCCAAGTACTGGCCCAGTCTGACCTTGGTTAGCTTCCAAGATAGTATGGAGACTGGACGAACTCAGGGTGGTATGGCCCTAGATGTACTGTCTAATCTCATCTGTGTTTAGGAAAAACTGTCTTGGTTTATTCTGCTATCTTTAGCTAGAAGATTCTGAACTGTGGATGTTATTTTCACACACAAACAAGGCCTTTTTTTTTTCTTTAAAGAGTAAGTTGTGTTTCCATCAGCTCTGCAGAGTCATGCATTGGATTTACCAACAGCTTATACGTGCTCTGGCCTTTGCTGATCTCCTAATGACACATTAGTTCTACACCCTGTGGAAAATGACTGGCTTGGCACACTTTAATTAACTCCACATCATTTTCCTCTCTTTAAAATTCTGAGAAATTGACACTTCTCAGGAGAGCCCCAGACATTAACCAGCAATTCTGGTTCTCTAGAGCCGAGCCACACAGAGTCAGTTGTAAGCAAGAGGTTAAATACGTCTCCAAGAATTCAAATCTGTGTATGGAGTCAGAATACTTCTGGGTATAAGGGGATGTTTAATGCCTCGTATCAGTGACATATGAAGTTTTAGGTTTTTTTATTTTTATTTTTATTTTTATTTTTTACAGTTGGGCTGTGTGCTTTGCTCTCGGTTTTAACTAGCCGGCTGTGTGATTTACATCCTTCCCAGGGACAGAACGTAACAGAGTCTAAGTGGACACAATCTGGCATTTGTCTTTAGGACTCTGCCCCAATTTCATCACTGTTTCCCCTCTTAATGGTCTTCACTTGTGTTGTATGCCTTCCCTAGGAGTGTCTTACACATGTAAAAACCCTTCGTAGAACTACCTGAAATCCACTCATGCTAAGGTTTATGAGGAAGAGGATAGGGCAAGTGTTCTTCTTCTCTTCTGGGCACTTTTGAATTAACCAAATTAATATACTTGTACCCCAGGGTTATAATTAATTAATAATATAAATTTCACAATTTGTGCAAAAATGAAAATGTGTCCATCTCTCAGCCCCACAAAGTGTCATTAACATCACTAAAACAAACCCAGCATGGTGGCTCACATATTTGGGAGGCTGAGCCGGGAGTATTTTGGGTTCAAGGCAAAGGGGATATGGTACATTAGATGCTGTCACAAGCCAAACACAATGAAATAAAACAAAATGGAGAATCACAAAACTAAAATATAAAGCTATTCCCTTAATTTCCCCAGGCTAAGGAGACAACATGGTTGGGAAAATGCTTGAGTTTAGATCCCTAGACTCTACATAAAATCTAGCAGTGAGCACCTGTGGTCTCAACACTGGGGAGGTGGAGGCAACAGGGTCCCCAGTGTTTGATGGCCAGCCAGTACAGCAAACCAATGAGTGAGAGACTCTGTCTCAAAAGCAAGATGTGCAGTGATTGAGGAAGCCACATGACATCAACTCCAGCCTTCACACACACACACACACACACACACACACACACACACACACACTCCCCTACATACATACACCACAACCACTCACTTTTTTGACTTATAAAATATAGTAAGGATAAAAACATTATATGAGTAATAGCATAATTAAAAATTATACCATTTAATTATCACTTATACAACACAACAACTACTTAATTAACATGATTGATCATGGGATTTCCCCGACTTACATTTCTTCCTATTTGTTTATGAGGCCATAAAACTTTATGTTTTCAACATGCTGGCAGCAGATCACTAAGCCACCTGTGGGCCCCGGGGCTGCACTGTTGTGGCCCAGGCTGTCATCAGTGGCCCCAGGCACTGCTGCTGGTTCCTCAGAAGTAAATGCTGAGCTGGAGTTTGGTTTGCAGGGTTTATTAAGGACCAACATCTGTGGGTAGAAAGGAAAGGAACATTCTGGGTCTGAAGGAGTCAAATAGCTGTGGCAGATCTCTGTCCACTCCCAAGGGACACAACTGGTTCATACATGGTCTACCAGAGATACTACACCAGGTAAAAATGTCTGGGTCCCTACACTTCTCTTCTATTTCGTGAGAAGAGCCACCCCATTTGTTGGGAACATGAGTAGCCGAGGGTTACACTCAGGCTGGTTAGAATTTGTCCCATTGTAGAGAGCTACCTCATCCATGTCACTTGATTGTTGTCTTCTGCAGAGAGCAATAGCAACTAGAATACAGTGAGGTATATTATGCTGCATCCCAGCCAAGAGTTTTGGTCTGGCTAGGTGGTGATGACTCATGCCTTTAATCCCAGCACTCAGGAGGCAGAGGCTCGGGGATCTCCTAGTTCAAGTCAGCCTTGTGTACAGAGTGAGTTCCAAAACAGCCAGAGCTACATAGGGAAACCCTGTTTTGAAAAACCAAAAAAAAAAAAAAAAAAAAAGTTTTGGGACTTTTTCAAAAATAAAGGATTGGTTTAACAGTAGGGAATCGGGACCTACCATTGATTGGCTCATCTGTATCAACTACAGAAAGGGTGAAACTGAAGTAATAAGAAAGATATATCATGTAGAGCATGTAGACACTAACCAGAAGGCAGCCGGCTTATCTCTGTTAATATCAGGACAAAATAAAATGTTGCCAGAGGGTGAGGTGAGTCATGTGTAGTGGCAGAGGCTCACCTCACAGGAGACAGTGAGGCGACCAGAAGGTGCATTGAGGAGACAAGCTGGGAGGAACTTCTCCCGCCAGCTACCAGCTTGGATAGTTTATTTCTTTAGAGCAGCAGTTCTCAAACTGTAGGTCATGACCATTGGGAAACACATATTTCCAACGGTCTTAGGAACTGGGACTCCACTTAGTAGCAAAATTACAGTTATGAAGTAGCAATAAAAATAAATTTATGGCTGGAGGTACCTATGACCATTAGAAATATGTGTTTTCTTATGGTTGTGACCCACAGGTTGAGAACCACTGATTTAGAGTATTATTGTGTAGTTAAAATAAATAAATAAAGGATGCCATCAACTTATGAAAAGACATGGTGGAAGCTTAATTCATGTTATTAAGTGACTGACAAAGCCACAGGCTATATAATTGCTATTGTAAGACCTTCTGGAAAAGATGAAACTGTGGAGACAGTGCAAAGATTATTGCTTTGTGTTTGGTGGCGAGGAAGGGGGGGGCACAGTGGCACATGGCGGAGGTTTAGGGCAGGGAAGACACCCTGTAGATGCAGTGATGGTGGGTGCATGTAGTTATACGTTTATACAGAATGCACAGAACCAAAGACGAACCCTGACTGAAACTGCGGCAACAATGTGTTCAATGAACGCTATAGCCCAAGGCATTAGCAATAGAGCAACCGAGTCCAAGAGCAAGGGGGTATGTCAAAATTCCATTTTTTTCCTCTTTAATTGTTTCTGTAAACTTAAAATGGATCTGAAGTCTATAGATTTAAAGAGTTACTAGCAGACTGTGTATTGTGATTCTTTTGATACAGAAATCACCTCGAATTAAGCCAAAGCAAACAAATATAGGGTAGGACTGGACCCTGCCGAGTGATGGCTTAGGTCTAAGGGCATGACACATGTAGGAAGCTCAGTGCCGGGCTATGATGGTGCAGGGCCTCAACAGAGGGCTCATGAGGCATAGTAAGCAGTAAGCCACCAGGCTGGGAAGCTAGAATGTGGGTCTAGAATGTGAAAGTAGCCTGCGAACCACCTGGGGATGGGGGAGAATTGGGTAGATCTTTGGTGGGGCTGCCAAGCATCAGCATAGGAGGCCCAGGGCCAAACTTCACTGTGTGCATTGGTTGTTTTTTCTCTTTCCTTCCACAACCCTGTTTTCTCTACAGCGGAGCAAATCCAGCATGTGCAGGAAGGCCCGTGTATGCACAAACAATCCCAATAGTCAGCAAGGAGGAACGGACTCAAAATGCAGTCCCAGAGTAGAACAGTGGCTGCCAGGAGGCTGGGCAGAGAGGCAAGGAATTGTTTGTTTGTTTGTTTTTCATAAGCTTAGAATTTCATTCTTGGAAGATTAGAAATAGCGCTGTAGGTGGATGGTGGTGATGGTGCACTACAACGGGAATGTACTGAATGTTACCACCTCTAAGCTTTGTTTCTACTGCTTTGATAAAGTAGCCTAACTACCGCCTCCCCCCAAAAAAAGACCTTTTAAAAGAGAAGGTGTTAATTTAGCTCAGAATTTCAGGTTATACCATCATTCTGAAAACCAAGGCAAGGACTTGAAGCAGTGGCAAGAACAGAGAGAGAGAGAAATGAGTGCACACATGCTTGTTGGGCTCGGCCCCATCTGCATTCGTACAGTTTAGGATCCACCGTCCACCCTGGTCTGGGCCTTCCTCCTTCCATCCACGTAAGACAGAATCCTTCACAGGCATGCCGACAGGCCAGCTTCATCTAGACAATCCCTCGCTGAGGCTCTCCTCCCGGGGGTGGGAGTGGGGGACTCTGGATAGTGTCAGGTTGACAAAACTGACCCTCAAACCACCAAACTGTTCACTTAGATAATGAGAGAGAAAAGTGAAGGTGGTTTACCTTTCAATAGCATGAAAGCTCAAAAAGCAACCAGTGTGCAGGTTCTAGAAAATGTGTGGAGGAGACTGGGCACAATCAAGTTATACCTCAGAATGGAAAAGCAGAGGCACTTAGAATCTCTCTTCAAATCTTGTTTCTTACTACAAGACTGGACCGACACTGTTAACTATACTGTTCAGGTTGCCTGGGCCCTTGTCTGAATTTTTCTCTGTTCATTTTTATCAGTCACTGAAAGTATTGCATTATGACCTCACACTTACATGTTTTGTTTTTGCCTTTTTGGCCTGCAAACTTTTGTTTCAGGCATTCTGAGGTCGTGTTGAATACACAGAATTAAACTAGTCACTACATCTTCCCAGTGAACCCACCCTTCACTGGCTCTCCTTATCTCTGGCAAGTGTTTGCTTTCAGGGTGGTCTCTGTGATGGTAGCACATTTTCTCTTAGTATCTCTTTGTGTATTTTCCCTGTTCTTCCACTTTAATGTTGAAGCTGCATCACTTCCTTGTTTTCAGCTAGTCTAAGAATTAATTAATTAAGAGTGAATTTTAGTTCAGGGGCTAGAACCTAGGGTCCCATTGCTTAGTAGTTTTTTTTTTTAAACTGTCAATTTGACACAAACTAGAATCAGCTGTGAAGAGGGAGTGCTCAGATGAGAATCGTCTCCATCAGATTGGCCTGTAGCAATGCCTGTGAGAGATTGTCTTGATTGATATCGGCAGGTCCCGCCCACTGTAGGCGGCGGCAGCACCATGTTACCTACGCAGGTGGGTCTGGTCTGTATAGGAAAGCCAGCTGAGCAAGCCAGAGAACAAGCCAGCAAGCAGTGTTCATCCATGGTTCCTGCCTCTTGGTTCCTGTCTGAGTTCCTTCCTGATTTCCCTCCAAGTCAGACTGTGACCTAGAATTGTAAAAGGAAGCAAACCTGCAAACGTCCACCACCCCACTGCTATTGGGTGGAGTGTTTTTTTTATCACAGCAACCGAATGAAACTAGAACAAAGCCTTGAGCATATGGTGTGTCCAACAAATATTTGTTTTTAAAATGTAGTTACCTAGACTCAATGGAACTACTGACTTGTTGGTGCCTAAACCCACTGTTTCCTTTTTTTATTTGTCTTGTTGATTTTATATATTCTCATCCTTCTCTCTCTCTGTGTATGTGTGTGTGTGTGTGTGTTTTCTTATTGGTCAGCTCTTTTCAAATTATTCTATTTCACCAGTAGGGTTGGTTTGTTAGTTATTCTGGCATTTTTGGTGGCAGACCATGCAGACCATAATGTCAGCCATGCAGGGGTTGAGAAATTCCATTTAATCTCTTGTTCCTCTACACTGACTGACGGTTAACCTAGAAGTCTGGCTAGATTCAACTTATTTTGGGGAAGAAGAAAGAACTTCTCTCAGGTAGCTCATGCCGTCATCCTGTTTTAACATATGACAGGGCAACAGTATCCACGGCAGACGCTCAGAACGACAAGGAAGCTTGGTTGTCCCAATCTGTTTTACCATCCCAAAGCTTATTAGCTTTTTTTCTGATCATGCCAGCATCTTGGTGACAGCTGCCTAGGTCCGTTACGTCATTAAGGGTTACAAAAATGTTGCCTTCTGTCACCTGTTCCCTGATTGGTTGCAATCCTTTTCATAAGGAGAAATAATTATAATTTTTTATTATTTTTTAAATTAAAATATTTATTTACTTTTGTTTGTTTATTACTATGTAGCTCTGGGTGGCCTAGAACTCACTATGTAGACCAGGCTGGACTTGAACTCATAGAGATCCATTTGTCTCTGCCTCCCTGGGGCTGGGATTAAAGGTGTGCATTTCTGCACCTGACAATTTTATTTATTTTTTGTGGATAGGTGTTTTGCTTACAGCTATGTCTGTGTCCATGTGTGTGGTGGTGTTCACAAAAGTCAGAAGAAGGTGATGGATTCCCCGGGACTGGAGTTACAGATGGTTGTGAGCTGCCATGTGGGTGTGGAGAATTGAACTCAGGTGCTCTGCAAGAGCAGCCCTCTAAACTACTGAGCCATCTCTCTAACCCTTACCAAGTATTTAGCCACTCTGAAATACAGTCCACAGGAAAGGCAAGGTAAGTGCACAATTCTTTCCCTTTATCAATTTTTAGTATTCCAAATCACTTAAAAATACGCTTAAAATATGTTTTGTAGGTGTTTCCCAAAGCACCAGTGAGACAAGAAGTGAGGTTGCTGCAGAGGTAACGCAGTTTTAAACAAGCCCACAGGCTTATTGGAAGCACTGGGTTCTAGGGGGCAGCAGAGGCCAGCAGCTGCTGTAGTGGGAGCAGTTTGGTTTCCTTACCTTGCAACTTTTGTTACTACTGATTTGAGCTAGCTAGAATCTCCATGATCTAGCACCCTCTACCCCTGTGTTCTCAGTAGACTAACCCTGAGTCCTTGCTATAGGCTTCCTGGGGTGGGGTGTGTTTGTGAATCTCCCAAGAACTCCCAGTGGGAACCTTGTAGTCCCCATGAGAAATCTTGTCTGTGACAAGACAGCAGTTTTCTATAGTTCAAGTCTTTGGGAACATTCAATATATTATAAAATGACATCTGACCCTTTAAAGCAGTGGTTCTCAACCTGTGGGCCATGACCCCATTGGGGGTTGCATATCAGATATTTACATATCCCGCATATTGGATATTTACATTATGATTAATAACAGTAGCAAAACTACAGTTCAAAGTAGCAACAAAGGAATTTTATAGTTGAGGGGCACTGCACCATGAGGTATGGTGCATTGAAGGGTCACAGCAGTAGGAAGACTGAGCACCACTGCTTTAAACAGTGCCAACACATTATCTGCGGATCTTGGTGTTAGTTGAGATAAACTTGAGTTCAACGTTTTATTCTGCTCTGGCTGGGCATTGTGATAAAGTCCTATTTCCCCATCTGTAGAACATGGCTGATGGTGTTGCGGCGGGGGGAGGGGGGTGTGCACGCAGATGCACAGGAAAAATGCACAAAAGGAGTGCTGCAAGGAAGTCCCAGCTGGTTTGGTTTCTTTGAGACAGGGTCTCACTATGTATCACTGGCCATGTGTAGACTAGGCTGGTCTTAAACTCATAGAGATCCTCCTGCCTCTACCCTCTGAGTTGTGGGTTCAAAGGGTCCATGGACTGCCATGGCTGGCCACTTTAATTCCCCTTACAAACAAATCTAATTAAGACAGCAGGAGCAACAAATCTTCACATAAAGCTGGCAGTTAAAGGGGACACATCATGCTCTGCTCATGTTTCTAGAATTTCACCCGGAACTCTGGGAAGCATATGTTGGTAGTGCCAGAGCTCCTAGTGGCTTTCATGATGGTTGGCAAAGTAGTCTTGGCTGCCTACTCTTTGGTGCTACCTTCCATAGAGAAAAGCAAGGCTGGCTGCTGGGAATGCTCACACGCTGAGCCCCAGAGTGTGGAAAGAGAAAGGGCTCTGGAGGCTGTAGCTGGAAAGTTGCCATGCTACACCCTAACAATCAACCCGTGACCTCTAGGACCCATGTGGCCTGGTTTGAGGAATGATCTGGATCAATTAGGATTTCCCCTCTTGGGAATTTAGGCTGAGAAACAAATAAATCCTCTGTTACTTAGTAGAAAGACAGAGTTGACACTGGGGAGGCTCTGAAAGGCCAATGGGGAGTCCAAGTTGTGCTGGGGCAAAGGCAATGGGCCTCTTAGGAGGCTAGCTGAGAGCAGGGCTGGACTAGAGGCTTGGCCTATGCCAAGGCTAGCTGATAGGGAAGAGGTGACGTCAGGACCCAGAAGGCCTGCTCTGTCTCTGGAGCTATGATTAACCATCTGAAGTATCTACCTTCTGAGTTTTGGAGGCTCAGCTCCAAGCAGTCTCTGGTCCCTGACATCCTGCTCTTATGCCTAACTCTGTTTAATCCAGCTTTTTGCCCACAACATGCCTGACCTGCATAGCCCACAGCATGGATTGGCCTAGGTCAAAGAGATTCCCTTAGAACCTCTCTTTAAGGGGAGAGGCAAAACCCTCCCTGGTGAGGGGGGGCTAGATGCAGACATTTGCTTTAATAGTAGAATAAGTCATAAGTAATTGTGTGTCACTTCAGGCTCTGCCTTTTCTTGGAATCACATGACTTGGAATAAGGCAGTCCTTGTGTCATGAGGACACAAAAGCTACCCACAGAAAGTCCCATTAAGGAACTGAAGGATATGGCTTACAACCATGTGTGTGAGCCACCTTGATTCTAGATCCTTCCATTCCACTCATGCCAACCATTGATTTCAGCCCCTCCTTACCCCTTCCCTCCCCAATATTTCCCCAAAGCTGCAGCCTCTTGGAACACTTTCCAGGCCAGAGCCACCCTTAAATTCATTCCCCTCAGAAACTGCGAGATAATAAATGTTTGCTGTTCTAGACCATTAAGTTTGGGATAACTGGTGAGTAGTAATAGATAAATCACACATATGTGGATTGGTCTCACGTTAAAGTAATGCTCTCCAACTCAAATGCCCCCAAATGCTGCCTTCTATAATTATGTATCTTGTTCTTTCTCTTAGTCTCAGCCTCTCTCCCCCATTCCTTCCCTCCCCCACCTTCCCACTGCCTCATTTTCATGCTTTCTTAATGGCTTGAATGCCCATTTCCAAGAGAAAGTCAAAGCAATTGGTGTCCCAGTCTCTGTGCTCACACCCTCCTCCCCACTGGATCTGCCTTCGTAGCTGGAGCCTGCTGTGCCCCTGGCAGAGGCCAGCCTCTCTTCCTATGCTCTAGGTACGATCTCTTTTGCTTCTTCTAGGGTCTCTCTTCTGGAATCTACCCCCTCTCACTGCCACTTTAGGAGAAAAGGTCACTAGCCTGTGTCTACTTAGCTACTTGCAGGTCAAATGCAAGCAGGACTGAGAGTCAACTATTGAATGAGTAATAATATAGGGACCCAAGGACCTACAAGACTACTCCGTTTGTAGACCTCACTGCTGGTGTTGGTTACCCACTGTGCCTACTCCTGTTTAACTTGGTCAAATCTAAGGAAAAAAAATGTTTTTTTGAGATAAGGTCTTGTCTTGCTATATAGCCCAGGCTGGGCTCAAACCCAAGTTCCTTCTGCCTTGGTCTCTTAAGCAATGGGATTATATTATATTGAGTGTGTCACCACTTGGTCACAAGTGAAGGTTCGTAAGACAATCATCTCATTTGTTTGAATAGCACATCTGACTCGACTCAGGGTAAGTTTATTTACTAGGGTGCCAGCCAGTTTAGTGCAGAAGAATACAACTCATAAGCAGCTGCCTGGAATGTATGGAGTGTGTGGGGAGGGGACTGGAGCTTCTAATCCCACGCTAGATGGCATGCCTAGCATGCCACATGGTCCACAGCCTGGAGGCTTTCCAGTCACATCATTGAGCTCATACTGTAACCAGGATGGAGATTAGTTCAATCCAATACTTTCCTTCCTGGAAGATGGGATGGACCCTAATGCAAGTTTCAGGCTCCTAGTAGCCTTCTTGATATTTGTTTGTTTGTTTAGGGTGGGTTTTTTTTTCTTTTTGTGACCATCTCTGATTCAGAAACCCACCCAGAGATACCTCATTAAAAGAAAAGATGCTTTACCACCCAGGAAATTCCAGGAGATTTAGGGGCTCTGTGTTAGGAACTTACATCAAAGAATTGGTATTGGTGTAAAAGATGCTCTTTCTATCTCTAATTGCTTGGGAAAGTCCAGGGGTTTTAGAAACTCTGTGCCCAAAGAAGGAAAGACAGGAGAGAAAGAAATGATGGAAAGAGTGGAGGGAGAGAGAGAGATGGGAAGGGGGAGAGAGAGAGAGAGAGAGAGAGAGAGAGAGAGAGAGAGAGAGAGAG
>OU015747.1:133610300-133639883 GCA_907169655.1 Acomys percivali
AGAAGAAGAAGAAGAAGAAGAAGAAGAAGAAGAAGAAGAAGAAGAAGCAGTCCAGAAATGTGGGCAGGAGGGCCTGCCTCTCTGCAGAGTCTCCATCTTTTTTTTTCTTTTTTTCCTTTTTTCTTTTTTATTGATAGAGTCTCCATCTTTTAAATCTCTTCAGCTGCCTGTTTATTCTGTATTTCTGCTCTGAGGTTTAGTAGGGAGAAGGCGTAAGATAAGCTCTTGCATCCTGCTGAGGTCTTATCTCCCTGTGAGTTTGTGAAGCTGAGGGCTTTCTGCGACCCTTGAAGGACCCATGTCAATATCAGTCATGGCTATTTTTATCTGAGTGGGGACATTTTGCATTATAATTAGTGAGTAGCACACATGAAGATGAACATTCTACCTACTTACCCACAGGTAGCATTTTAAGCTGTAGCCTTTACCAAAATCCTCTCTTCTTACCCAAACCTAAGATTGTAGCAGAGCTTAGCTGCTTTGCTTCTGCAAAATGAACACTGAGACAGAATTGAGCAGGCAGGGCAGGGAGTCACTTTGGAAGCATCAGCATCATCTACAGTTAGGAGCTGAGTTTGAGCCATTACCCAATACCTTGCTCAGGAAGATACAAGGGATATATGAAATGACACATGAAACAGGGCCAGAATAGAGGCCGAGGACCAATCCCAGGGGTTCCTGGATTCCTAGAGTGAGAAAGTAGAAGTCCACAGGGGAAACTGAGGCAGTATATTGACAGACATGAAATTCAAGAGCTAGTGAAGACACACAGCGCAGAGGAAGGCTTTTAGACAGGGAGCGAGCCAATGGCAGCAAATGTCAAGGTACACCCAGTAAGATGGGTTAGCTCATTCTGGGGTTACTGGTGACACAGGAAGCCAGTTTTATGGAACTGTAAAGAAGGTAGGTTTCATGGGAGTGATGGATGGATGATTTTAAAATATACTTTTATTGCCGGGTGGTGGCGGCGCATGCCTTTAATCCCAGCACGTGGGAGGCAGAGGCAGGTGGATCTCCGTGAGTTTGAGGCCAGCCTGGACTACATAGTGAGTTCCAGGACAGACAGAGCTGTTATACAGAGAAACCCAGTCTCAAAAAACATAAAAAACAAAAACAAACAAAAATATGCTTTTATTAACTATTTGAGAATTTTATAGCTGCTTACAATGGATTTTGATCATGTTCACCCCAACTCCTCCCTGTACCTTCTGGACGCCACCCTCCACCTTCCTGCCCTGCCCCAACTTCATGAGTTCCTGAGTGCAGCGGTCCTGTTATGTCACACTGTTTTGCTCTGGTCCTCCCAGACACTGGCTCACACACTCTTCTGAGATGGCCCCCAAGTCTTGAGGGGAGGGAAGTGTGGTACCGTTGTCCCATTTGTGGCTGAGCACTCCAGTGACACTTAGTTTCTGTAGCTTGACTGATTTTGAGTTTCTGTATTAACCACCACCCTGCTGCAAGAATCTGTGGGACAGAGATACAAGTGTAAAGGCGGTTTGGTACTGGGTCCGTTTAGCAGAATAACAGTAGTAGGGGATGGATCAGTTCTTTTCTAAAGAATTGTTTAAGGAAAGAGACTCTTTCAAACTCCCATTCAGTGTACTGTCTTCCCTTCAGTCCTGTAGCTAACGTCCTTCTTTTTACAGGCAAAATTTAAATTAAAAGATTTTCCAATCTGTTACTTTTAAATTAGCTTTTTCAAATTTCTCCACCTTTTAGTTGTCAGGAAATAATGGCCCAGAGGATGGGAGCTCTTGAGCACCTGAAAGCAGTACTGTAGCTACAGCGTTTATATTTTAATGTAGTAGTGAAGTGTGGTGTGGTGTGGTGTGGTGTGTGGTGGTTGTGGTTGTGGTGGTGATGGTGGTGTGTGTGTGTGTGTGTGTATGTGCGCACGCATGTGTGGTATGTAATGTGTATATGTGTATGTGGTATGTGTGTTTGTGTGGTATGTGGTGTGTGATGTGTGTGTGTGGTATGTGGTGTGTGATGTGTGTATTTGGTGTGTATGTGGCATGTCTGTGCATTTGGTGTGGGTAGTGGTGTGTGTGCATGTGTGTGTGTGTGTGTGTGTGTGTGTGTGTGTGTGTGTGTGTGTATACACCAGTGTCTCATCACATGTGAAGGCCAGAGGGAGGAATTGGTTCTCTCCTTCCCCCATATGAGTCCTCAGGAATTGAACTCAGGTTGTCAGGCCTGGTGGCAGGTGCCTTTACCTGCCGAGCCATCGCTCTGGTCCTCTATGTCCTTCTTTCACTTGTCACCAGAGACTGCAAAAGATGAAAACAAAACAGAACAAAAATTACATCTCCCTCACTAGAGGATTGGCTGAATGATTCATGCTACTCTTAATGCAACTGTAGAATTCTCTTTGTTCTAATGAAAGATGAAAAAGGTACATGTGATCACACACACACACACACACACACACAGAGAGAGAGAGAGAGAGAGAGAGAGAGAGAGAGAGAGAGAGACAGAGAGAGAGAGAGACAGAGAGACAGAGAGGCAGAGAGACAGAGAGAGAGAGAGAGAGAGAGAGCGCTATAGTTTGCACCATGTCTTTCCCAGAAGGTCCACCCTGTAGCACAACTGGACTGTATGGCAGGGCAGGTAGACTGTGCTTCCCAGTCACTGAGAGTGTTTCTCTGAGGGCGGAGTTAGGACTCTGCCTCTTTTCTCTCTCTCTCTTTTCCTCTTAGCTGGCACAAAGCAATCAGGCCTCTTCTACTGCACATTCTTACCATGTTGTCTGCCTCATCACAGACCCCCAAATAGTGGAACTGATCTTGGATGAACCTCCAAAGATGTGACCCCAAGTGAGCTTTCCTTTTCTCCTCCTCTTCCTCCTTCTTCTCCCCCTCTCGTTTCCCCCCACCTCCTCTAAATAAAGTCTTTAATATATACTCTCAAAATATTGATCTTCTTGCTTTATTCTTCCAAGTGCTGAGATTATGGGTATGTACTACCATGCCTGACAACTTTTCTTATTTGTAAGTTGATTATCTCTGGTATATTGTTATAGTGATAGAAAGTTGACTAGGACACATGCACGCATGCACGCACACACACACGCGCGCGTGCACACACACACACACACACACACACACACACACATGTACTTTCTGTCAAAGACAGCTTTTAGAAGGATATGTTAGAAATGTTAAGAATAAAGAACCAAAGGGTTTTTATTTTATTGTTTACTGTTGGAATTCTGTCCAGCAGTAACAGTTACTTTCTCAATAAAAATATAAATAAAAAATAATACTTGGGGTAGGAGAGTGAGATGTTAGTGGAGAGGAGTTGTTTCTGGGTATGATGGCAGGAGCTGACAGGTTCATATAGACCTATAAGACTGCCTTCCAGAAGGTTCCATCTCCCATAGTAGGATCTCAGACCCCCTGTTCACAGCTCCACCTGGGCTCTGCCCTTTTTACTCAGCTCACTCTTTTGCTTCTTCGTCATGTTGGATCTGTCATTTCCTCATGTCTGTGGAATAAGCAGTGACTCTCACTCTGTGGCTGCCAGCCCTTGCTGTCATGCAACCCATCCATTAAATGCCTCTCGGTAGATATAGCCCTAGTTCCCTTTGGTCCCTTGAGGTCCCACCATTTCCCCTTAATAGTCTGTCTTGTGCCCAGTCCGGCTGTCTTCTTTGGTCACCCCTCTGCACACTGTACTAGCACCCACTTTTCTAGCAGACAACCATCATGTCTCCATGTGGCCAACTGGTCAGCCAGAATTCCCGCTGGACTTTTAATATGCACTAGTCCTTTTTCTCTGTTTCCTAATAATAATGTCAGTTTGGTTTGCCTGTGTAAACCCAAAGCATTTAGAGGCTGGCATTTTACCTTTTTGTCTCCTTCACCTCCCCATCCTTCCTTCTCCCCTGCCTGCTGTGACACCATAACAGAATGGGGCCCAGTAGATCCTTCCTGGGTAAACAAAGGAAAAAGGCTGAAAGCAAGCATCCTGGTCCCTCCTTCTTGGTCTTGGTCCCTCCTTCACATTTGAGCAGATGCCAAGGGGAGGCTGATCAGACCTGAAGTCTCCTGTCTAGAAATGGTACTCCCTGACACCTCATCTTTGATCCCTAACTTCCTCCCTGTCACCTTCAGGATCCCATCAGCGACAAGATCCTCCCGTCTTAGTCACGTGCTTAAGGAGCGTCCACAGGGTGCATTGCCTTTTGGCAAACAGCCCTCTCTAATTGGCCATTTGTGTAAAGAGGGGTGTTGTCTAGATGGGCAGGGTCATATCTCACTGTGTCTGTATCTCAGCCTTTGCCTTTCTCCTACCACACCACACCCTTCAGCCTTTTCACACACCATAGCCCACACGCACCATACATGATCAAAATTCTGGTCATTAAAAGGGCTCTGGGCTCCAGCTTTTGTCCCTGGTAGCTGTGTGACTCTGGTGTCCTCCCTTCTCCGGTCTTAATGACCTGCCAGAGGAGTGAAAATCATGCGAGTGTACACAACCTGCTGGCTTCTTCCGGGTCTGAATTCTGCGCTGATGTTTCTGCCCCTGCTGCCTCTGTCACTGAACAGCAACTTCTGACTGACTTGTGTTTTCTCCTAAACTACTTTCAGGAATTGTGCCCCAACCCTCAGTTTATTGTTGGTGGAGCCACACGCACAGACATCCGCCAAGGAGATCTGGGTGAGTAACTGGGTTGAGGCCTATTTATTTAGGGCGAGGGCAGGCGAGCTTGAGGAATGAGCAATGCCAGATTAAGCTGTTTGACCTGGCCAACCCAGTTGTGCACATACGGACTTCGTCTGTTCTTGTGGCGGGTCTTGGGTGGGTCTCAGTGTCGTGAGTACCTTTTGGCTTCCCTTAGCCAGCCATTTTCTGCCAGCTCACTGAACTCCTTTCACGTTAGGGTGATGACCCAGGATTACATACCTACTGTAGAAAAAAAACCTGGGATGTTTTCCTTAGCTGTCCTCTAAGCAGGCAGAGCTTCCTGGGGACCGGCCTTGTCTGTGTAATTACAGCAGAGGGGACACCCCCATCCTTAGTAGGAAAACATGATGCTATCTTTCAGCCACGCAGTCTTTCACAGACTGGCGACCTTGGAATCAAGAGCCTCCTTCAAGTGCGTGAGGACTCGTGGAGGAATGGGTACCAAGCCAGGGCGAGGCCATGGGTTCAGTCTTCAAAACAGAGCAACAAGGACAGATACACAACCTCCCGGGGAAAGCACACCATTTCCCCAAGTCTCATGTTCTCTTTAAGGCAGCGGCAGCTCAATCTGGGAAATAAATTTACCTTTGTTTTGTATGTTTTAGGCTCTTAGGGGTGTAGCTCAGCTGCAGAGGTCATGCTAGAGTAAAAGAGGCCCTGGTTCAATTCCCAACAGCAACCATAATAAGTAAACAAACTAGGTTTACCAGTCAGGAGAGTTTGACAAATCACGGCAACAACTCATTTTGGCGGTTACAAAGTTTGTATTTCATTTTCAAGGAGAATTACAATTAACTTTGTACATCTTTTCACCAGAGGTTAAATATGCTGATGGCACGCATAGAGACATACCTAGGGGAGTTTTTCTTGATGGAGTGACGTTTCTCCTGAGTAGGCCTTGGACTAGCTGAGGCTGAACAAGAAGTCACCCACTGGCCTCCATCTCTGGAGTGTCTCTGTGTGCCATGCCCACCACCCCATTATAGGTGGAATTAGGGATCAAACCATGGCCTTTGTGTGCTAGGCCAGTCCTCTGTCCACTGAGGGACATCCCCAGAAGGACCTTATTTTAAAAAGTCAGAATATTGTTAGGGAACAAAATTTACTTAAAAATGTATCAAGTTTTGAAGTTTTTTTTTTTTTTTTTGGTTGTTGTTTGTTTTTTTGAGACAGGGTTTCTCTGTGTAACAGCGCTGTCTGTCCTGGACTCCCTTTGTAGACCAGGCTGGCCTATGAACTCACAGAGATCTGCCTGCCTCTGCCTCCCAAGTGCTGGGATTAAAGGCATGAGCCACCACGCCTGGTAAGTTTTAAACTGTTCTTAATGGTTTAAACACAAACCAGGTACAACTGTTGCCTTGTTTCTTTAAAAGCAAAGTAAAGATTGGCTCGTATGAATAGGTGACCAGGAGCTTGTGTGACTACATCTTCTTAATATGGAAAGAACATTCAGAAATACTATTCTGAGGGCTGGGCCTGGGGCTCAGTGGTAGATTTCGTGCTTAGCATGCAGGAGGCCCTGAGTTTAATCCCCACTGCTACCAGAAAACAAACAACAAATGCGCCACTCTCCACACTGTGTGGCTCCACAGTTCCATTATGTAAATAATATTTCAAATGTTTATGTCTCTTAAAAAAGGAAAAAGCTGTCCTTGATAACAGACCCGCTCTGCTGACCTCCAGCCCTCCTAACCCCAGAGCCTTCCTGATGGGAGAGTCTACAGAGAGTGTGACAAAATTTAATAGGGTTTATGGCACATTTGGGATCCTGCATTAAACAAGCAAGTTTATTGCTAGGCTTCCATATTGCCTTGTTAGCTAGTTAGTGGACAGCTACAAAACACAGTTTAGAGATGAAAGCCAGAAGTGGGTGGGGCGAACTACTTGATGAAAATAAGCAACCCCCCCATCCTCACCCCCCCCAACCCGACATCAACTCCTTGACCTTTGGTTTCTTAGCATGTTTTTCCATCCTTCCTCTTGTTTCTTACTCTCTCCCTGTCTGGAAAAACCTTTCTTCTCAGCCTGTGGGAAACCATCATGACTTAGAAAATTGCAGGGCATTTGATTTTAAATGCTTTCAATGTTCTGTCCTTTAATGAGTACAGCAAATAGCTTAGTCTGAACCCAGGCAGTGTGACTACAAAGCAGAAAGTACAATTGGGGTGCCACACAAGAGTGTCCCACTCCCAGGAACTGACACCCTGCATCTCCCTAGCCCTGGCATGAGGCTCCCAGAGGGGTGAATGGGCTGACCTTTTGCCTGCCCTGGGTGAGGACACGCTGCCCTTTTCCTTGAAGCTAAACAGTTAGCCTAATTTAGCACACAGCCCAGGGAAACACAACTTTGAATGTCCGCCTTTAATGGCTCCTTGTTAGAGACCTTTTAACTTTGGGAAAGGCAGTTAATGAGAGTTTTTTCATTGATTGACTTGGTGGGATTGTCCTTTGATTACTGTTAAGCAGGGAGATTTGAGGGTTTCCAGAAGGGGCTGGAGCGTTACCATGGAGAAATGTGTGGTGGATGGAGACCTGAGGTGAAAGCGCAGGAAACGAACCCACCTGGTTCTGATTCCTGCTCACATCAAAACAAGCGAAGCTGTCGCTGTGGTGGTGGATTTTAATGAACAGAGCTGGAAAAGGGGGCCATTGAGCACCTGAGCAGGACAGGTGCCTGGGTCCCTGTTTATCAAGATTGTATTTAATAAACAGAAAAGCAGGTGGTTTATAGCCAAGGCTGCCACCAGTGGCTGAGCAACCACAGCTCTTGTGGCCTGTGAGAGTGGAGTCAGGGTCAGCCCTGAACAATGAGACAAGATTCCTCAGTGGATGTAGCTCACCTTCCTGAGGGCTATAAGCTTGACCCAGCACTTGCTGATTTGGGCATGGCAGAGGGTAACGCTTGCTTAATAAACTTGTTGACATTCCAGAGTCCAGCATTGGCACTGGGGTTGCTGCTAGGATTCTTTCTCTAAAATTTTAAAATGTTTGATCTATATATTAAAAAGAGGTAATTTATTTATTTCTGTTGCACTAGGGATTGAACCTAGGGATTTTTGGGCATGTCAGACAGCAGTGGTACCAGTAAACTATACCACAGCTCCCCCTCCTTTTAAAATTCATTTTAAGATAAGGTATTACTAAGCTGCACAGATGGGCCTTACACTCATCCTACAAGCCTGGTGGGCCATGTACTCATGAACCTTCTGCCCCAGATTCCTCTGAGTGCAGGGATTATAAGTGTGGACAATGGTACCTTTTTTGATAGAATTATTGTGATAATTTTCAGTAAACACATTTAAAAACCAAAATGTTGCAGTATCTCAAAACAATACTTGAGAGTTGTAACAGTCCTCCACTGACCCTCCCATTAGAGTGCTCCATTCTTCTATAAAATGCCTCATTATCTTCTTCACAATGGTCCACTGCCCCATGATAGTACTCCACTGCCCCATGATAGTGCTCCACTGCCCCATCAGAGTGCTCTACCGCCCCATCAGAGTGCTCCACCACCCCATCAGAGTGCTCCACTATACCATCATAATGCTCCACTTGCCCTATCAGAGTGCTCCACTGCCCCATCAGAGTTCTTCACTGCCCTAGCAGAGTGCTCCACCAGCCCATCATAGTGCTCCACTACCCTAACAAAGTGTCCACTGTCTATAATACTACTCCATGATCTCATCAGAGTGCTCCACTGTTCCATCACCATGCTCCATTGTCCCATTATAGTCTCTTACTTTCTTCTCACAATGTTCTATTGTCTTGCCCCACTGCTCTCCTTGCTACCACAGTGCTCCACTGCCCTATCACAGTGCTCCAGTGTCCCATCACAATGCTTTGCTCTCCTGATCTACCACAACGCTCCACTGCTTTATCACAATGCCCTATTAATCTATCACGAGGTGTACTCATCTCATCACAATGTTCTGACCCATTATGATGCTCCATTGTCTTGTCATTGTGTTCCATTGTCCCAAATAGTGCCCCATTGTCCTTTCCCAGTGCACTACTGTGCCATCACAGTGGTCTACTGTTCATCCTAATACTGCATTGTTTCATCACAATGGTCCACTGCATTTTCCTATCACAGTGTACATCTGTCCCATTGCAATTCCCCACTGTCCCAGTTCCACTGTCCCACCACAATGCTTCACCATCTAATCAAAGCACTTCACTGACTATTAGAAATTTCCACTGTACATCAAAAGATTATTACAAAGCTCCACTGTCTTGACACAATATTCCACTGTGTCATCCCAGAGTTCTCCTATCTAATTGCTATGCTCTATGGCCCATCACAATGACCAGCTCTCCCTCTGTGATCCTACCCTGTCCCATCAGAGTGTTCCATGCCCCATCATGGTGCTCTACTGTCTGCCACAGTCCTACTGTTTCATATCAGCACTCCATTGTTCCAAACACAGTGCTCTAGGCTCAAAATATAATGCTTCCCGTGAACTCTCACAATGTTGTAAGAGTGTACCACACTGTTGCATCTTCCCTGTATGATATTCCATCATAGTGTTCTGTGGCACCATCACAGTGTTCCACTATCTCCTCACAGTGCTCTATGGTCCTCATTTGTGCCATCATAGCAGTCCATTGTTGTGTCTCAATGTTCCTTTGTCCCTACCCTAGTCTTCTAGTGTCCCGTCATGGTGTTTCCTCCTCTGTCCTTGCATTTTGGCCAGCGCATGTCCCAGAGCATCTGTGGCACTGAGCTTAGTGGCTTTCACACAACAAGTCACCTTTACGTATCAGGACTCATTTTGTGCCTGCCTTTAGATGTCCTTCTCCCAACTGCCCTAAGGAAAAATGGGGAATAAACTGGCTCATGGATAGGAGATTGCTCGACTGGCATTGGTGGAACTGGAATCCATGGGTCTAAATATTCCCAGCATGCTTTCTGGCCATATTTTTTCTCGGCTATGAGTTGATTGTTATCTCTTCTGTGGAAGAGAAGCTCCATATGATGGGAAATCTGACCACTACTGGTAGATTTCGCCTCAGTAGCTTTGGTTTTAGAGATGTCATAGGAGGCCTCGGATGTATGGTTTGGACTGTCACCCACACATTGGGTTAGCTGTTGCAGACGGAAGGATAAGGGTCCTTATAGCCAACCCAACCTGAGCCCTGGGCTCACTGTTAGGATTGTGAGCACTCTACAGACCACAGGAAGGACTTTCCAACTGAATTGGGCAGTGGCTCTTGGTAGATGGTGTAAAAAGGACGGTGTGACCTGTAAATGCATAGAGACAGGGGTCTGGCCCAGTTTGGGCTTTTCTACTGCCAAGTCATGCCTGCGCTCTCAGTCCAGGGACCTGGCTTCTTTCCTACAATCCACCATCCTTCCTGCTTATTTTCATTGCTTTCCTGGGGCTCCCATTCTCTCTCTGGGACAGTCATTAGCCAAGACTCTTTCAGCTCACCTCTGCAGACCTGGGCCTTCATGGAAGGCTGATGGGTGTCCTCTCTACCATTTTTACTGTCATAATTAAACCACCAGGTAAACGCGGTTAGGAAGCTAACACTTGGTTCCTTATCACCCCAGAAGTGGCCACTACCATGGATAGAAATGGCTACCAATAGCCCTGAGCACCATAGCCTTGCGCTCCACAGGGCATGGTATAAAGCAGCATGCAGAGAGTTTGTAGCACTTTGATCTGTTGACCTATAACCTCTGTCACTGTGTCATTATTTAAAGAACTTGAAAACTGATAAAACCAAAACCAGAGACTTCTTGTGGTTTTCTTCCTGGCTGTCAACGATCAGGTTGGATCAGGCATAGAACAAAAGTTTTATCTTGAAGTTGCCTATGTGTCTTGATTGTCAAAGGATTTCAAAGCCTTATGGAAACAAGACTGTCTTTTGTGGAAACCAACTTTCTGACATGGGTGGGTAGGAATGTTAAGAAATGTAAAGGCATCTGAAGAGGCTTGCTGATCCTCAACAAGGGAAGAATGTTCTGGAAACGGTTCATTAATTGATCCTTGATAGTAAGTGTGGAGAGAGGCACACAAAGACACCTCCGTTCACTGCTACTGTACCCCTGTTAGGATCCTCAGAGATGGATGGCCTACTGTACCCCTGTAAGGATCCTCAGAGATGGCTGGCTTACTGTACTTCTGTAAGGATTCTCAGAGATCCTGTTAGGATCCTCAGAGTCGGATGGTCTCTAGTAAGCTCAGTGGTAGTGGCTAACTCTTCCTTCCTCGTCCGCATACAGTCCTTGGCCCTGCTCATAGGATGGGAGGAAAACATGAACATGTGCTGTCCTTGGTGTCTATGACTGTGGGAAAACAAAGGACTCAAAGCTCCTTAGTTCCTAATGGGCCTGAGTGACACAGGAGGCATGCACTCACCAAGGGAAAGGACTTCATCCCTGGGAAATGGAATTCTGGGAGCTTGCTGCCCTCAGAAGAATGGCAGGTTCTTTTTTTTCCCTTGAACAAATATGGACCAAGACCTTCCAGAATGTGGAGAAGAGTCAGCACACTTTCTGAATAACATATTGTAATGTTTATGCAAATTATAAATCTATTGTATCACTTTCTTCGTCTTCTTTCTCTCTCCCTCTGTGCTTACTTACCTTCTCCCTGCCCCACACACAACCTTCCTCTTTGCCTTTTCTTTTCAGTTAGGGGACTCAGCCAGGCCCCCTCCCCCACCCCTGCACAGCACATAAGTGCTCCATCATTGATATATTGCCTCTCCCCTGTATTTTTCACTGTCATGTACCTGGTGTGCTTGTGGCTGTATATGCTCACTTCCCCTCTCTCCCCTTCTCTATTGACCTGAGTTTTCTTTTCACCTCTGTGGAACTGATGTCTTATTCATCTTTGTTGCATTTATTGAATAGAGTTTTGTATTCTGTATTCATGTTTCAAAAAGGGAATGAGTGGAACATTTCATGTCTCTAAAGATAAACGAAAAACCCGATAGCGATGACCTAAACTCATCACCCTCTCAGATGTAACCCCCAGCATTGATTTTCTTCTGTGTGCCAGCACTCCCCCACGGAGCAGGGCCTTGGACTCCTGGAGCAGAAAACGGGCATGTGCACTCGACAGTAATTGAGAGTAGTGTCAGCAACCTTAAGACATCTTCTGATCTGCACCGTCCTCCCAGGACTGGGGTGAAGCAGATCAATTCACTAGGCCCGGATGCTTACTTTTAATGAGCAACTGGGGAAGCTTCTGCAAGCACAAAGGACCAAATCGGTTCCTTGATTCTAGAGAGCGCAGGGTCAGGCCTCTGGGAGGCAGGAAGAACAGCAGAGGCCAGTTCCATGAGGCCCAGGTGGGTGAGTGGGACGCTGGTAAGTTTGATTCTGATGGGGTCTTATCTTCCTTTTGCTGTCGTCCCTTTCTGCTCTTTACTCTCCAATACACTCACGTTTTGTGTTCCACTGTGACCCTTACCTTTCTATTCTGAGCAAAGGTGCTGAGGACAAGCATTAGCATTGGATGTGGGTTTGATAGATGAGTTACTAAAAGATATTCACATTGGCTGTTATTCAAGAACATGGAAAAATTCTACATTATATGCTCAGTTCTATTAGCCCTCACTTACCTACTTCCTTCCTGTAGGGACTGATAGAGTGCTGAAAAGCAAGGTTGGCAACCCTAGCCACTTGCTATTTTATATCATAGAACAATTGTTACAAATATATAAAATGTTACTTCTGCCCAGTATTGTGTCCCTATCACATTTCTAAGGTACTTCTCCATATTTTTTTAAAAGACATACATGAATGAGGCACACACATTGTAATTTCAAAAAAATGTGATAATTTCTAATAGAATTGGGCTTGCACACTCCTACTTATTATTTTATGCATTTAGAAACATTATTCTGAGATCAAACTTCTGGCTTCACTGAGCTGCCATGAGAGTCACGTCACAGACAAGGTGAAGGTCCCTTACAATATACCAGTCCACTTCTCTAGGTGAAAATTTGTCGGGAGGTTTTTTCTTTTCCTTTTTAAATTTAGTGTATTCTGATTTTATGTGCTTATATAGAATAGTTCTTGACTGTAAAAGGTGTGCCTCTTAGTCTCCAGGGAGACATCCTCTTCACCCCAGGAGGAGGTAGTGTGTGGGCCCAGGTAGCAGGTTTTTTCCCTTTAGGCTCAATCTTGGCTGAGCAGCCTGACTTTGGATGTGCAAGCCATATCCCACAGTGTGGCCGATTCCTTTGCCGAGGGCTCGGCCTAAAGCCCATCTGTGTTGTGTTAATATACCACACAGATCCCACTGGAAGCATAGGTGCTTGCTTTCCCACCTGTGGCTCCCATTTTGAGGGAGTCATTTGGAGATGCAGAGAGGAAGTTGTCATCATTTGGCCAACCATGATGGCTGCACTCCCTGGTGCTTCAGGAACCTCTACCTCGGACACCAGGCCAAGGTACATGGCTGGAGAAAGGGCATAGTTATAGGAGGCTCTGGACCACCTGAAGGCAGTGAAGCTGATGGAGCACCGCAATGTCTCAGCCCTCAGAAACTGGGGCTGCTGTCGAACAGGAAAAGGTGGATATGCAGGCTGGGGTGGGACAGCATGGGTGAGGCCTCAGGCTGAGCTCGGGTCCTTCACACTTAGGGGGCTTTGGAGCTTTATTGGAAGCCCCAGTGATTACATCTGGGCTGTAGCTCGGAGATGCATACTGTCGCTTATTGAGACGCCAACTCCCACTGTCCAAGGACCAGAAGCCGGACCCACAGAGCCTGGTCCCCGCCCCGACAATGAACCCATGCCACTTGCTCACAGGAGATCACACAGTTGTAGCCTTCTTCCACAAGGCTGCCAGACGGACACACGAGAGCAGACACCATTCCACAAGCTATCCAGGACATCATTCTTTTGGGGGATGCTTTCTCTTGCCCCGTCCCTTTCTATCACCTCTTGACTGCCATCTCTGGTGTTCCTGGCGATCTTTGGGTGTGTTACCTATCTGTTATCAGCCCCCAGAAACTGGGCGGGGCCTCCTTGTAAGGCAGCCTCTGCTTCCCACCAACTCCCTCTCTTCATGCATTTTATACTGTAAAGTTGCATCCGGGTTCCCTTTGCCTTGGGGCGATGCGTGGGAGGCACTTCTATTTCCCCCTCAAACACTAGCTATTTCAGGGGATCCTCCCCGGCTCTGCATCTTCGTTTTTTTCCCTCTCCCATGTGATTCAAGGGGTCCTAAAGGATTGCTGCAGGCATAGGATTTGTTCCCTGGCTGTACGACCTAGGAACTGTCCTGCATCCATCCGCTGTCCCAGCCTTAGCCCCTGATTCTGGGACGGCTGCTCCTCTGGCAGAGGCTTCTGCTTAGTAAGATGCACACCCAGGGGTTGCCCACCCCGAGGGCAGTCTTAGAGTTCTTTGTCTGTATCAAGAACTGTTTGTCCAGGACTTGGGCCAGTGCCGGAGTCAGCCCGTCACGCTGGGAGGGAAGCGCTTGATCTTTTGTACTGATCTCTCTTTGGCTCACTTGCTTGTCATCTGCTCTCCTCTGTCCGTGTTCAGCATCTCCTTTTCACCTGGGTCCTGGGGAGCCAGAGATGGGGATTGTCTAAAGAAGGACCAACTCCAGGAACTGTGACCCCCCCCCCCCAGAACCCACAGGGGCTCCATAGTAGAGTAGGCCAGAGCAGGTAACTGGAGGGACAAGTGGGGACTGGGGCAAACAGGAGAAATAAGACTGAAGGCCTCTTCCAGCCTGAGCCCAGAGCTGAAGTTACCATTAACGCAGCCTCCATCTCCAGTTATCTCCCCGCCCCCGCCCCCTCGACCCCTGCTGTATTTTCTTTATGGCATTTATTACCACTGGGCATATTATTCATTATTTGTTTTTCTCATTAAAATGTACCATGCATGGTATCAAAGATTTTTCTTTGACACATATACTTAGGGCCAGGAGTCATACTTGGCTGAGAGTAGCTGCTCTTGTGAAATGAGTTTATAGAGGAAGTCTCTAGTGGCTTTTGGGTGACAATGCTGCTTCGGCAGGGCCCCCTACCTTCCCGTTCAGGGTTTAGTTTTTCTCCTCTCTCCTGCATTCTCTCTGCTCTTATGAACTGTGGTCAGGATGTTTGCTTAGCCTAAAAACGCCTTGTTTTCCATCTGTAATGCTCTCCTACATTTTTATCTCAGACTTGCTTGCGGTTGGAAAGCCGTCCTCACTTTCCGGGGAGACTCTGTGCTACCCTGGGTTCAACATGTGATATACTTTAAGGACCCACATTCCCCTTGAAGCTGCACAGCCCCCTCCCCCACATCACTGACTTTCCAGCCAGCTTTGGAGGGGACTTTAAGCAAAGCTGTCCCTGGCTTTAGCTGGTGCAATGCCCTGAATTTTAACACCACCTTTTCCAATGTTTCTCTTAGAATTCAGTATTTCCCCATTACACCTGTCTTACAGCATTTTGCTTTTTTGCTTTTAATTTCAAAGGGCATTATAATTAAACATAGCAAGCAATCTAGGCACTTTGTGATGTATTTACATAAGCCCCAAATGTATTTACCTAATAATGTTCCTGCTCTGGTGAGTGAGTTTCATTTCTATAATCTCCTAAGAAATTCTTTCTCTCTCAATAGCATTAAAGGTCTGATTTAGGGCGAGGAACAGGAACTCCCTGAATCGTTCCATGCCAGAGAGTCTAATTTCTTCAATAGCTCGAATTAGATGAGAGTTGGTCTACAGAGCTTCCTGTGCGACTCTGAGCATTCTCTTTCCTCTCCCTCTGCCTTTTCTTCCCCACTGATAAATTAGTAAATAAAGCGCCATGGCCTTGCATTCACGCATGGCCTGCTACCCCTTTCTGGTTTTCTTCCCTTTTTTTTGTGCGACTACATTAAGTCTAGGGTGCTCTACAGCTCCTGGAAGCAGAGGGCCCCAGGCTCAGAACTGTCCTTGGGCAAATGCCATTGTGTATTATAGCTGTCCTCCACGCTGAGCTGCCCCACACTACCATGGATCTGCTGTCAGGCCCAAGAAGCCTTTCCTGAGTCACCATGGGAACCAGGAGTGGAGGTGCAAGGCGACCTGTGGGGCAGCAGAAGTGGATTATTTAGTGCATGTTATTATTATACGTAGTATAGCCGGAAAGAGTTATTTTGAAGACATAAAAATTATAGTTGCTATAAGGGAGTAGGCGGCCACCACTCAGAAAAACATCAGGAGGACTCAAGGCTGATTTTTTGAAAGTAGCTCTCTTCCCAGGGTGAGCTCAGTATCCCATCTCCCATGGAGGACATGACACTGGGCCCTTGAGGATTTCTGGACATGTACAAAACATAGAGTCGCCTCTCATCTCATTTCCTTTTTAACATTTAAATTTATTATAATTTATACAGATTATATCCTGATTGTTACCCCTCACTTGCATCTTCCCGTTCCCACCCTCCCTCCCTACTCCTCTCCCTGAGACCTCTGATGGAAGAGATCCTCCTCCCACACCACATGACCACAGCCAATCAGGTCTCATGTGGATAGCCTCCTTCCCCTTCCTCTGTGGGCCTCTAGGCCTCCCCATCAAGGGGAAGCGATCAGATCGGGAGCACCAGAGTTCATGTCTGAGGCAGTCCCTCTGGAGACTGAGCTGTCCATTGGCTACATCTGAACAGGGGTCTAGGTCCTCTGAATGCATTGGTTTTGGTTAGTGCATCAGTTTGTGCAGGGCCCCCTGGGTCCCCAGATCTGCTGGCCTTAACAGTCTCCCTGTGGGGCTCCTGAACCCTCTGGGTCCTTCCATGCCCCCATTCTTACTTACCACTTTCAGCACTCCACCCAGAGTCCAGCAGTGAGTCCCAGCATCTGTCCCAATCCCCCTCTGGGTGGAGTCTCTCAGGGGACATCTATGTCGGGCTAAAATCCACTTATAAGTGAGTATATACCATGCGTGTCCTTCTGGGTCTGGGTTACCTCACTCAGGATGGTTGATTCGATCCATTTCAGGATTTCCTTGTTTTTAACAGCTGAGTAGTATTCCATTGTATACACGTACCACAGTTTCTTTATCCATTCCTCAGTTGAGGGACACCTAGGTTGTTTCCAGATTCTGGCTATTATGAATAAAGCTACTATGTACATAGATGAGCACATCTCCTTTTGAATGGTAGATCAAGGATATCTTGCTGTAAATGCAGCCATAGGATCTGCATGGTACCCTAGAAAGCCATGCTGGACCCTTCACTTGCAGTGGCAGCTGGTGGTGGGTCCAGGTTGGTGTGAGATGCTTCTAAGGGGCAAGGTCTTACCAGATGCCCTCACTTGTCAGAGTCAGGAAGAACGTTCATGGCTCGTTCACTCATTTGACTGTGTAGTAAGGTCCTTTCTCATGCTAGGAAACAGGAATGAGACAGGCCCCATCTCTCTTCTGGCCTGGGTGGACATGGGGAGAGGGTTCCTGGCTGCAGCAATCAGAATAAAGCCCTCTCTCCCCAAAGAGCATGTGGTTGAGGGGGATCTGCAAAGATGGGGGGGGTAGGGTAAAGCGAAGTAACGAGTGCAGAGGCCACTGTGTGGCCAGATCACTCCAGGGCCTGATGCCGTGTGGAGAATTTGAAAAATTTGCACATTATTTCTAAGGATAATGGGGGAACCACAAGGATTTTTAGCAGAAGAGTGTGCGTCCAGATGTGGAGTGTGGAGAACGGGAACCCAGGCAGGATACAGCTGCAATATGAGAAACCTTTGCTACTTTCAGATAATCATGGGTGCGGACGAACTGTAGAGTAAACCAGAAGCCCTCAGTCTGTAGCCATTTCTTTAAAAAGATGTGATCAGCGCACCGTTTTGATAAATGATACAAGAGATTCTGAAACATTTTCTCATAGCTCAGCATACTTAGGAAATAACTGTAGCACAAGACAAGTGCACAGCACTCTTAGTGCCGCATTTGGACTGTCAAAGCAAGATCTGGAAAGCACTGGAGACTCTGAGCTCTTCCAAGATCTTCCTTTACCCCTTAGCACTCAAACTACTCCCCTCCCAGGGGCCTGTCCTGCCTGCAGCTGCTGAGGTTTCTTTTCCTTGGCTGCAACTCAATTCTGCGGCCAATGGCAGAGTCACTTCACCCAGTTCTGCAAATGTAGCAAGTCATCCAGTGCCACTATCTTAATCTATCTGTGCTACTGTAACAAAATACCGCAGGCTGGGTAAGCCGCAAATCACAGAAATGCGTGCGGCTGAACAGTCCAGATCAAGATGATGCAGATTCGGTGTCTCCACCTCCAAGATGGTGTTCTGTTGCTGTGTACTCTTGGAAGGGATGACGTGCCAACAGGCAAAAGGGCAAAAACGTGGCAAGCCCTGTCAACTCTTGGGTAGCTAAATCCATTTGTGAGGGCTGACCCTCATGATTTGGTTTCCTGTGAGTAAGCTCCAAGGTGGGGGTAAGTTCCACGTACATGTGGAAGGACACAGGAACATTCAAATCATGGCTGTCATTTTGTTACCTGTCGGTCTCACATTTGCAGGTGTGCTAGCTTGGTCGGTAGTCAGGGGAGGTATGAGTGTCAAGTGGGAGTGGATGTTTGACTGTATTTCTGTGTTATGATAATCATTGCAATTTTCTTAACTTATAGCTCCTAGATCTTGAGCATTTAGAGTTTCAGTATGAGCAGAGGTCTGGGGAGATGGGATTCTAGAGGGATTCAGGACAAAATCAAAACCATCTGACAGCTGGTCATGGGGAAGGTGAGGGCAGAGCAATCAGCCTGGCTCCCAGGCTGAGAATGGCAACAACTGTAGTGGCAGTGTTTGTTAGAGGGAGGGGACTGAATGGGGCGGGGGAGGCACTGGTGGGTGGGAGTCAGTCTATAGCTCTGCTTCCTGTATCAAACTGGGGTGACTCAGGGAGACCCCATCATTATCGGTTTTGTTTACTTACAGGTAGCAGGCACTCCATAAACGTCTGCTGATTCATACTTTGCAACTCCCCATATTTGGGTTAATTGTTGAGTGATAATAGGGAATAATGGGGATGTTTATTGAGGACCTCCCATGTGTCAGGCATCAAGCGAGGTACTCTACACATCTTACCTCATTCTTATCTTCCTAATAACTCTAAAAGGTTCTGACTGTTTCATGTTTCTGCCAAGTAAGTAGATGGTATTATATGAGGTAGGTGGCCGGGTGAGCTCAGTGTTAATTAGGATGGGGAGAGGGTGTGTTCTGGAAGCAAATGGAAAGCAGAGGTGAGGAGAGGCTGTGAAGCTGTGTGGTGGAGGCAGAGAGGAGGAGCCAGCCCTGCCATCTCAGTTCCCTTTGTGCAGTGGTGCTGGGCATTGAGTGCAAATGGCCCTATGGGGTATAGGAGAGGCTGCAAGCTCATCTCCTGTCTGGGCACTGGTTGGTCTTGGAGATCAGTTGGCTGGCCAGGGCCACAGCTTTGTTCATCTGCAAGTGGGTATCAACTCTGCAGTCTAGCTGTTCAAAGCGCTCAAGCACAGGAAAGCACTGTCCTGCCCTGGTTCACTCCGGCAATGAAGGGGAGGCATCTGTAAGCGAAAGAACTGCTGGAGGGTGAAGGGCTTAGCTTAGAATGAATTTTCCTCATCTTTATTTTTCATGAATTTCTTGTGGGGGGGGGAACCTTTGGAGTCTCCCATTCAGAATGGACTTCAGCAGGATTTATGGCACATGGGGGACTTTGAGATATGCAAGGGGCATTAATCCTAAGGATGTTTTTTGCAGGCTGACAGGACGTGCAGGGAAAGGGCGTTTTGAAGCTGACTCAGCAGGTGGGTGGTGACAGGGTGACCCACTTAAAGAAGAGCCCCAGTGAGGGGCTAACAGGAGCATATATTTTCCCCATATTGTCCCCTCGGGGAAGGTAAAGAGACCCTCAGACTCTGGCAGACACCTCCCCCACCCCCACTATGATTTCACAACACACTGAAGACACTGCTTGCCCTGGATACAGGGAGGCCAAAGATTTCCCCGTCAGTCCCTGGATTGGGCATGGGGACACGTCTGACATCTCAAACTGCTTTGATCTTCCCATGAGCCCTGGCTGGAGAAGTGGGAAACTAAATTCACTCCCATCTGGCTTATGATTCTGTCCAATTCAATAACTGAAATCATATTTCCTGCATAACTTGGTCTCTTTGGGGCCAGTGCCCCTCTGCCCTTTTCTCTCAAGATGGTGTTGAGTATGTGGGCAGCTGGCTGCTGAGGTGTGAGTGGTTTGCCGTCTCCCCCATTCCCCCCATGGGGCCTTCTGCCTGTGTTCTTTGCCGACATTAAGTAGTAATCTGCTGTCCTTTTTCTTTTGAGGCTGTGGGGGTTTCTGGGGAATCAGCTAGGAAGTTCTGTCTCCTGGCTCATTGCTTTTCTAACCCAGGGAGCTGCTGTGGTCCAAGCAGGCTCCCACCTTTCCACGTAGGCTTTCTCTGAGAGCCAGCTGGAGCAGAGGCGAGGGGGCCTTGGTCTTTTGCACACTTCATCCTATCTAGCTGCTTTGTCGTCCCTGCTCTGGAAAACAAAACCACCTCACAACTCTCCCTCACTTTTCTTTGGAGCTGTATTGGCAGCCAGGGTCAAGGAGAACAATGTTGGGGAAGCCTAATCACAGCATGGGCTCTACAAATACCATGCTTCCTGGTTCATGCAACTTGTGTTCTGTCATCTACATAGATGCCCTCTCTATTCAGCTAGGGATGTATAGTCATATACCATCTAATGATGGAGGCAGATTTTGAGAAATCTGCTGATAAGTGTACTTACAAGCCACTGGTCTGAGTAATGCCTTGATGCCATTAGGAGATGTGGTAAATGCAAACATGTGAAGCTGCTGCTGGGGTAACATGGGATTAAGTTTACAATAAATTCTATAAGTAGGAGTTTACTCTAATGATAAAAATTTTACAGTATAGTAAACACACAAACTGAAACATAGTCACTTATTATCAAGTAGTATGTTTTGTATATCATTACACATGCTAACCTTTCATAAGACTGGCCAGCTTCCACAAACAGGTGTTGTGAGTTGCACTAGGTGACAATGGCTTCAGGGTTACTAGATGAGGGAATTTTCACTTCCATTATAATCTTAGGGGACACATTCAAATATGTAATCTGTGGCACTTGAAAAAAACATATGGTCTTATATCTACTATAATATATGTAAGATATAACATAATTTTAACATAAATTTCATAAATTATGTGTTCACGGATAGTAAAAATATAGGGAAAGCATATATACTTTTTACCTGAAAAAGAATAGATCATTTTATATATTTTATAATATATTTATTTACATACATACATATATATCTTAGTGTTAAGATACTTTATATTTAGTATCAAGATACTTGATACTTAGTATCAAGATTCTGATCCTGTACAATAAGGTGTGGGACACAGACCCATTTTACAGATGAAAATTCTGAGGCTCACAGTTCAGTGACTGCCTCTGGCCAATCTGCATGGCTAAGCTATGGTGGTGATATGTCTCAGGGAGCAGGTGACAGTTATCGCAGAGTTGGCATGTCTCATGGAGATGACAAAGGCTAGCACTGAATCGGAGCCAGGTGCTACCAGGCGGACCCAGGGAGAGGGCAAGAAGAGAGACCTCAGAGGACGGGCCAGGTTGGGGGGTGGTGAGGTCAGAAATATCTAGCATGTCTGTTCACAGGAGTAAAAGATGGTGTCTCTGTTGTTTGAACAGAGCCCAGGGTGACACTATTGTATGGATTGAAGGGTCTGCTGGAAGCCAAGAGAACAGCCACCCAAATGCTGGGGGATCGGAGAGACCACTGAAAGTTTCCAGAGAAATGGGTGGTGGAAGTTGGGTGAGATGCAACTCGCTGCTGGTGTGGATGCCAGAGGGAGGGACAAGGCAGGGACTTGCTCTAACCCATACAATTTTCTCTAAGCAGAGAAAGGCAGACATGAGGAAAGGCAAGGGGAAGCAGAAAGTGGGTCTCAGGAAACTCCACTGGTCATGGGCAAAGACATAACATGAGAGTTACCACTAGTGACATTTACATTAGGCAGTTGTATAGAGCTGTGGAGGGAAGTCATTCTGCCCATCCTCCTTTCAGTGTGGGGAAGCTTTCCTCAGACTTTAAGCTCTGTCTGCCTGTCTGTCTCTGTCTCTGTGTCTCTGTCTCTGTGTCTCTGTCTCTGTGTCTCTGTGTCTCTGTCTCTGTGTCTCTATCTCTGTGTCTCTGTCTGTCTCTCTGTCTCTGTCTCTGTCTCTGTCTCTGTCTCTCTCTGTGTGTCCGTGTGTGTTTTTGTTTGTCGCACAGGGGAACTGCTACTAGCACCCATTAGTCAAGTACACTGTTCAACAATCAGGATGGCCTCCACCACCACCACCACCACCACAACATCACTCCATGATGCCAACTGTACTGTGGCTGGGAACCCCACTCTAGCTCATTACACTTCTATCATAGGAGTGTTACTCACCAAGAGAGAAGCTCTGCTCTAAGCCTGGGTCTTGTCTCCCACAGCATTGACTCATGCCGCTTTGGGCTTCTCTGTTGGAGAAACCTTCTGCAAAATGGCCTAAACTGTAGGACTGCCTTGGTGGCCAAAGTAAGCCTGTTCAAATCACCTCTGACAGGTTCATTCATCCTGAAGTGATGGGATGGATCCTGTGGGGCTGAGCGGAGCATAGAGCCTACCATCTACTTCCGGCCACCTTCTGGTCTAGGCAGAGAGACAGAAATTGTCAACAAAAGCAAGAGCAGCCAAAAGCGTATGTGTGCTTTAAGCAGCCAAAATGGCATGAATGAAATACTGTGGGCTTGAAAAGGCACGCTCGCCACCGGAGAGGAGGGGGTGGGGTCGGAGGAGGAAGGGTGCTTCCGTGATTGCTGAGCAGGGAAGTGGCAAGCTAAATTAATGCCCTGCGCACAGAAACATTCTGAGCAGTTTTGTGGAGGAAGAGTAGGCAAAGGGTGCCTCAGCTGTGATAAAATATTGAAGACGATTTTAGAAAGAAACAAGCATTTGTTAGTGGGGTCAAAATCTTTGCTTTACATTTGAATGTGTAATCAGAGAGACTGTGGTTTTCTCACCTATTTTCAGCTTGCTCGGGTGCCCCCACTGCCAGTGACAGTGAGTGGGAGGGAGGGAAGTAGACACTAGCCAATCAAAGGTATCATGGCTCCTGCTTTAGGGCCTTGTCTCTTGGGAATACGGAGTCTTTCTTCAGTTATTCCATATGGATGGGTGGGTTCTTTGTCCCTTTAAAATTCACGTTAAATCTCAACATCGGGTGTGGTGGTATTAGGAGCTGAGGATGTAGGGATATGGCTGAATCATGAGAGTGAGGCCCATGTGAACAGGATTAGAGCCCTTATCACAGAGCCTGTGGCCAGGTCTCTTCTCTCTTCCATGGATGTCAGGATGTGGTAAGAAATCCTTTATCTGTGAACCAGGAAGAGGGCTCTTGGGAATGATACCAAGTCTGCCAACACCTTGGTCTTGGCCTTCCCGCTTGCAGAACTGGGAGAAATAGATTGGCAGTGTCCACAAACCACCTAATAGCATTTTATTTTAACGTCACAGGTGGGCTAAGACAAGTGGGGCCTGTCTTCTTGAAGCCTTATTGCTCCCCAAGATGGTAGCTGAATACAGTGAAGGCAAAAATGACTTGGCAATTTGGGGGGGGGGACACCAGACGGCTTTTGTGCAGCCTTGAGCTGTGTTCTGGGTCCTTGGTGACCTCTGAAGAGGTGATGGTATCTTGTATGCTCTTTCCTGGTTCATGATGGTCCAATAGACATGAATCAGCCCCACCCGAGTGCCCATAAGTTCTACCCACGTGTGACGTCAGCTCTTCATCAGGTGCCTGACCCCTGGGGCCACTCCATAGCCTCTGCAGAGGGATGATGGACCTGTTCTTCTTTTCCTCTTGACTCAGGCACCATGATACCATCTTCATTACCATTTTTCTCTGCCTCCAGATTTCTGAGTTGGCAGCTGGGCATACAGACTCTGGGTGTGGGCTTCCCCTTTAAACCATCTGTCGGCTTAATATCATTTCTCCTCTAGTCATTGCCCTTCCTATGGTGAGGAAGGTCCTCCTGCTGGGTTCCAATGTTTACCTTCTCCCCTCCTTTTCATCCACCTACAGTCTAGAAGCATCTTTACTCTATCTAATGCTGAGAAATCCCCTTAGGCTTGAGCTCTTGCTACCTATATCTTATAATAACATGGCTATTGGCATATGCAGGTTTTAATTTATTTGTTCATTTATCATTTGTTTCTTTGTGTTTTGAGAGAGGCTCTTGCTATATGGTTCCAAGCTAGTTTCCGGCAAGCAGTCCTTCTGCCTCAAACTCCCGAGCAGCTAGATACATAGAACATGAATAAAACAGCAAATGTCTCTGCTACTGCCGCCATGGTCTCCGTATTGCTAAAATGCAATGGTCAGTTTTCAGTCTTTATCATCTCAAAATTGTATGCAACCTCTACTCTGCTGCTAACCTGCCTACTCCATGCCCGCCTCCTTTGGTTGCCCAGATGCCACACTGGGATAGTTTTGCCTCTTGCCCTGACTCTAGCAGCTACATCTTAGCCTTTTTTTTTTCTCCTGAAAGGAACTTAAATTTAACAAGCTATAATTTAACAGCCACATCCTGAGTTCTAGCTGTTACAGATCCCATTTGATGCCTTAGTACCCATCCCAGTGGGGATTAGTAATGCTCCTAGTGTGTAGGTGATGAGCAAGGCTCAGGGAGGTGCTGTCTCTTTTTGGGGTCCACACAGCTAGGGTATGGCGGAGCCAGGAACCATACCTACATCTTATGCTGTATTCCCATTAAGGGAATTTTATCCCTTCACTAAAGTCAATCTCTTTCCCTCTGGCATTTTCAAAGAAGCTCCCTCAGCCTTTAGTGGGATTTCTTATTCAGAGTCCCAATCTTCCTGAAACCCAAAGTTGCCAACAACCAGTGTCCCTCCCCATTGACTCTTTACCTCCAGTAAGCCTCATTTAAAAGTGTCACACCTGGGTGGATATGTGTCTTGTTTTGACATGAGAACTTTATTTTATTTTATTTTTTAAATCATTTTTATGTGTACATCCTTGCATGAGTTTATGTGCACCGCATGGGCACAGGCCCACCCCTTCCCAAGCTTCTTCAGACACCCACTCCCTTACTAAATAGAGACACCTGTGGGAAAGGCTGTCTCCAGTGTGCTCTTTAGTGTCCTGTGTGTGCCTGCCATTCACAAAAGACCTAGCTCACTCTCTACCTTGGATAAAGAGGACAGCCTCTTCAGTTCGCTTGTCTTATCTGTTAGTCTTGCTCAGCTGGGCCAGGGAAATCCCAGACTCCTCCGCCCAAATTCCACTTTCACGTCCTCATCTCCTTGACAACACATGGTACTCTGTGTATACTTCTCTTACTGTCTGTCAGTCTGCAGCTTTGTATGTCTGTCTCTGCGCCTCTCTCTCCCTCCCCACATCATCTGGACTCAGAACAATTCTTTCCAATTGCTGTAGTTTGGAAAGTCCATCCCCACTGAGACTCTTGAATTGTGATGGTTTGGGAGAGGTGAGGTCATTCAGGCAATGAGGTCATTTAGAGGGATTGGTGCTTTTTTTTTTTTTCCTGGAGTTAGCCATCACAGGACACCGGGCTTCCTTCCTCTCCTCTGCATGCACACACTTGCCGCCTGCTTGTTGCCATGAGTTGAAACAGCAAGAGACCGTTCGCCAGTGTCATGCTCTTAGATGTCCCAGACTGCAAGAACCGTGAGCTAACTATAGTCCTTTCCTTTATAAATCACCCAGGCTCAGGTATTTTGTTATAGTAAGAAAGAGATGCCAATGTCCCTGTCTTAGTTTCATTTCCCATCATTGTGATAAAATATGCCAACAAAAGTATCTTTAGGGAAGAAAAGGCTTATTTGGCTACAGTTCCAGGTTCTGGTCCATTATGGTTGGATGTCAAGACAGGCACTCGAAGCAGCTGGTTACGTCCACCATCCAGAACTGAGAGAGAAGGAACATACGATTCTGTGCTCTGCTTGCTTTCTTCCCTCTCACGAAGGATAGCATGGCGCCATCCCACATCAATTACCATAATCAAAACCCTCTCCAACCCACCTCACAGGCGTATCTAAAGACCAACCCAATCTAGACAGTTCCTCACCAAGCCTCTCTTTCTAGGTGGTTATAGCAGGGTTACACTGTCAATTAAACCTATCCCAGTCTCTCACAAAAGCCTCCTTCTTGTCTCTCCAAGCATAGCCATGTTTGTTGGGGTTGCAGGAGTGCTAGGACTTTCTCAGCATGCCCCTCCTCCCTGTTTGAGTTGACTGAGCACCATGCAAATGTTACTCTCTGTAATTCCATAGTCTATGATGCCTTGTGGAGATCAGACCACCCAGCCAGCATCCCCAGAACACAGGCAGCCCAACCAGTGTACAGAATAATGTGCATAGTTCAACTAGCCCTCATACTAATATTGTAAAGAACTGCTTTAGCAGAGTTTCTTTGAGAACCAATTCATAAAGCACACTAATCACTCTGTTAGTGTATCAGGAAAAGGTTGGCTGCAAGCATCATTGAACCTAACCATGCCTTAAACAAGTGGGGGTGAGGAGCTGATACATCTGCTGTGACAGGAGTTTGGAGGTGGGTGGCTCTGTGCTAGCTCTTAGAAACCCAGACACACACAGGATTTCTGCTTTGCACCCCCAATATGTTGACTTTCATCCCACATTGTAGCCCGGGGCTTATAAGATGCCTCCGGATCTCCAGGCATAAGGCAGACTTCCTAGGTCAGCAGATAGGAGATGGGCCGAGGGCAGAAGAATTCTGGTAGGCAAATCTGCCACGCTTCATCAGGAAAAGCAGGTTCTATTATCAAAGTCCCACTTCAAATTTAAGCTCCTGGGACTGCTAACCTGTGGTGACCACTAGCTGGAAGGTGACTAGAGATAAGAGATTTGCCTGTGGAGACAGCTCCCAGCTTTCTGGTCTACCTCATTTGCCAACAAACATGAACCCCAAAGCTTCACAACTGTTTCTGGAAATCAAAACTATGTTCAAAGATCAAGGTGCCATGGCTTTGAGGTAGTTCCCTCAGACAAGTGTCTGAGGTGTTTTAAAGCAGGAGAGTAAATGCCTGTCATTTTAAGAGTACCTTTGAAAGGAAGCACATTTATTTGAGCACTCTAGAAAAACCATCCTTGTCAAGAGGGTCCACACACCCTTCATGTAGTAATTGGCAGGGCTCCAAATGTCTACACCTATGCCCTTTCTTTGGATCTCTGTGTGATTACTGCAGCAGCTTGGTGGACCCTATAAAATATCAGGAGAGAGAGATAAAGATAGAGATAGATAGATAGATAGATAGATAGATAGATAGATATTAAACTCTTTTTTGGACTGCCTTACATTAGTGGGGTGTTGCAGCAGCTTAGACTGGGAGTGAGAATCTCCACACCAGAAGGGAGCTGGTGTCACCCCTTTAAGGAGGCCTGAGTAGCTTCTCTGGTTTCCTTGAGAAGTCACCCACTTCAGACCTCACAGAGCAGTCATTGTGTCCCTTGCCTGGGGACTGTGCCCTTCTCACCCGCTATCTTCTTTTGCCACAGAGCTTGGAGGAGCCAAGCGTCTTGGTGTGATGCAGGTGTCATCTGTGAGGTCTGTGAGGTTCAATGCATGGCCCTGTTCCAGTCAGCCCAGATCAGGGATCGTCAGGTGCAAACGTATGCAAGGTGCTATTGCTCACTCCCAAAGGGACAGAAACACGACTCATAAATTCCTTTGGTCATTTGCTTATCTGTTTTTCTTTGTCAAAAATTCACTGGGTACTCTATATTTCTTAGCTGCTGGAATGCTACCATGAGAGAATCCATGTTTCTTCTCAGCAGGGAGAAATCAGAGAGGAACAGGGACAAGAGACTGACTACCGGATAGCCTTGGTAGGGGCTAGGAGTCCTATGCAGGGAGGGATGTGGGGCTCATCAGGGATGACAAGGGATATGCCACCATGGAGCGTCCGTGTCAGTGGACTTGGGGGTCCAGCTTGTGTTCTATAATCAGCTGAGAGGGATAACTGATTTCTCCAGAACAAGAGACAAAAGAAGTGCCATCTGAGCAGACCCTAAGGCAGGGTTAGTGTGGAGGGTGAAGACTCAACTGGCAGGAAGCACCCTACATACATACATATATTCATGCATACATACATACATATATTCATGCATACATACATACATGCCAAGAAAAGATCAGTCAGGAAAAGGCATCAGGGTTCACTTTGTGCTTTCCAACTTTGCCTAGAGCCTAAACTCACAGCGGGTGAAAGACCAGGCAGGTAGGGCAGAGTCACTGTGTGAAAGGTTTTTATTTTGTTTCTAAGCAAAGAAAGGCATAGAAATGACATTATAAATGAGTTCATAGAAAGAAACTGAGCTGGGGGGGGGGACGGTAACTTGGAGGCAGGGTCTGTTTTCTTTTTCCACTCTTGGGGAGTTGCTTGTTCAATGAGGTACCACCCTGCTGCGTCTTCTGTGGTAAGGAGCAGCCCAGCCCAGTGCAGCCATCAAGCTCCAGCTCTCGTTTCACCTTGAACTTCATCTTGAATCCCTGTAATCGTCTGAGGGATAGGAAAGTAGGTGTGCATGTGCGTGTGTGCATTGCGTGCGTGTGTGTGTGTGTGTGTGTGTGTGTGTGTGTATGTGTGTGTCTAGCTCTCTGTCTCTGTCTCTGTCTCTGTCTGTCTGTCTCTCTCTGTCTCATCCTGTCTGTCTGTCTCTCTCTGTCTCTGTCTGTCTGTCTGTCTGTCTCTCTTTCTCTCTCTGTGTGTGTGTCTAAGAATTCATTTGGGATATAGTTTTGAGCCTCTGTGTTTTGAGAAAGGCTGGGGTGAAATTGGGATGGAGCTTTTCCTGGTGTTGATAGACCCTCAGAGGTGGGTCCTGGGTCATAGTTTACTGACTACATGCTCACGCAGTCTGAGAGTGGAGAAACAGTGCATTCATTCACTCCTAGGCTGCAGAAACAACTTTATTTAGGCCCACGGTTAAGATGAGAACATAGAGCTAAAAAATGAGCCTAGAAAGTCCTTAAATGTTGCCAGGCCTTTAATCTCAGACTGCGTGGGGGAGGCTAAGAATATTTATTTGTTTGTTTGTTTATTAGAATATCTTTTATCTATTATTTGACACACATATGCACATAATGTCTCTTGATCATGCCCACCCCAATCTCATCCATGAACCCCAACTGCAAAGTGTTCCACTCTTCCCAGACACCCACCAGCACATCCCCTCCCACCTCATGTCCTGACACTTTTTAAAGATTTATTTTATTTTACATATATGTGGTTTTTTTGTTTGCATGTATTTGCGTGCACTGTGTGTACATGTGCATATGTGCGCGTGCACGTATGTGCGTGCGTGCGTGCGTGCATGCGTGTGTGTGTGTGTGTGTGTGTGTGTGTGTGTGTGTGTAAGTGTGTATCAGAAGAGGGCATAGAATCCCTGAAACTGGAGTTAAGGAGTGTTGTAAGACACCATGTGGGTGCTGAAAACCAAACCTGGGTCTTCTGAGCAGGGAGTGCTCTCAACTGCTGAGCCATCTCTTTAGACTCCTTTTTTTTCCTCCCCCCCCCCCCCTCCCTCCCTCCCTCCCTCCCTCCCTTGCTGAGCAATTATAACCCACCGTGTCTAGCTGGTGCTTTCTGCTGAATTGCTGATGTTCTCACTGACTTGGCTTTGTCCAGGTCCTGTGCAGGAACCAGAGCTGCTGTGACGTCATGAGTGCAGTGGCCGCACCACGTCTGGAAGCATTTCACAGCACCCTAACCTACCTTCTGCCTTGTATAGTCTTTTATTTCTGCCTCCCACAATATTTCCTGAGCCTTCCTGGGGGAAGGACTGATATATATATATATATATATATATATATATATATATATATAT
>OU015747.1:133643015-133650515 GCA_907169655.1 Acomys percivali
GAAGAAGAAGAAGAAGAAGAAGAAGAAGAAGAAGAAGAAGAAGAAGAAGAAGAAGAAGAAGAAGAAGAAATGTTTTTAGCTACCAAACTCAACAGTTTCTGCTCATTCCTTGGGTGCCACTTTTCCTGATTGATACTCAAAACTCAGAGGCTACTTTGGGGTTCTTTGGATTAGTCTTGTTTGCTGTCACTCTATTCTGACACCCCAGTAACTTCTGTTCTGTTATGGCAATCCTTAGCAGATGCTCCCCTGCTTCAAGGGAGAGTTCCCCATTCCTGTCTGTGCCTGGACAACCCAGAAACCTGAGCAGTCAAGGCCAATTCTAGAAGGGCTACCCTTGGTTGTGAAGGGGAGGGGGGTGAAGAAGGGTTGCCTGAGGATCTGAAATCCTTGGGTGTCTGTCTGAAACAGTGGTCTCTGTGTGTTCTAGACTCCTTGTCAAAACCAGCCAAAGTCTGTCGCTGGGCCTTTAGCCTATGTCCTGGCCTTGTCCCCTTCCACGGCTGGTAGTTTCCTTATTGGGGTTGCTTATGACTGTGGATGGTGCATTTTTTTTTCTTTTCAAACAGGCTCAATGGTTCCTATGAAGCTCTTACTGGAGGCTCCACAATTGAGGGATTTGAGGATTTCACAGGTGGCATCTCTGAGTTTTATGACTTGAGGAAGCCTCCAGGCAACCTGTACAACATCATCCGGAAGGCCCTCCGTGCAGGCTCTCTGCTGGGCTGCTCCATCGATGTGAGCCTCCAGTCCTCTTGTCTCCTTTGTCTGGCTGCACACTGATTTACAGGAACTGGTGGATGGGAGCTAGGGCTGGTCACATTTTAAGATTATGTCTTGCTGGTAACTGTTGGAGCCTCTTTAGTACGGCTGGATTCATCCCTAGAGCACAGCCCGGTCCCCTGGGCCCTAGATGCTACTACTTACCAGCTTTTTGCTACATCAGCTCTGTCTTTGGGAAAACAAACATGGCAGCTGACAATATTTGATGAACTTGGAGATTCATGAAGAAAAGTGGAGGGTCCAGCCCTGACAGGAAGGCTGGCTGTATGGGTCACCAATGTGGCCTGAGTGATCAGATCTGGACACCACCAGCCCAAGGGCTGGATTTTATCCATCCATCCTCTTTGGCTGTCATCCTGGGTAGTTCGGTTTGTTTGCTTTGTTTTGAGGCAGCATGACTATGCTCTGAGTAGCACTGCAGGCTTAGCAGCCACTCAGTGCTTGCCAGTTCACTAGAGATGGGTCTCTGTGCCTGTGGCTCATGGCCACCATGCACTCTTCCTACCTGGGTGATCCCTGGCTGTGGTGCTGTACTTTTAGAAAGCAGTGTAGTGCTGGCTCCAAAGAGGTCAGAGTCAGCCTCTCTGATTGGATTTTCTCCTTAATCCAGGTCTCAAGTGCAGCCGAAGCAGAAGCCACCACCAGGCAAAAGCTGGTTAAGGGCCATGCATACTCCGTTACTGGAGTTGAAGAGGTAGGAAGGGGTTAATATGAATTACAGTTAGCAGAAGTCTGGGGCATCCCAAGAAGGCTGAGGGAGATGACACTGAGGGGTTTTGAGTTGGCTTTGCGCTTTCCAGCGTGAACAGGGCAATTTTCTCTCTGGATTCAGAGCCCTGGACAGATGTGCAGTTAACCTGTGTTCACTGCAGGGCTCCCCAACTCTTAAGATTCTCATAGGACAGCATTTGAGACTCCCTGAACTCTAGCTTTCTGGTTTTAAATATATACAACTCTTTCCTGATGTGTGGTCAGAAAAGTTATAGGGACAGTCGGTTGGATTCTGCACACATCCCAAACAGATGTTTATGTAGGCAAAGCAGTATAAAACCACAGGAGACCCTAAAAGAAGACACAGTTTCTACTCTAGTGTTCAGGATAATATTTAATAATGAGAAAGCACATAGATCTTCCTCAATCTCTGGCCCCAGTATGACCTAGAACAGTCATGATTTTTATTTCATATGGTCTAACTCTGTCTCAATAGGATTTGAATGATTTGGTTTATGGTTAAAAGCATAGATATAAGTGGATGATATGGCTAAGGCAAAATATATCAATCTAGACAGTACTACAACTGAGAAACGAAATTTTTCTTTGAGTTTCCCAGTGGTGAATGCAGAAACAGCCACACACCAGCACGCCATCTCTTGCTGCTTATTGCAGTGGTGACAACAGTCATTACACGTCTCTCTACCAAATGTGGTATTCTTCAATCAAGACAGCTCCATAAACATGAATAGAATCTGTATGAGGAAAGTTAGGGCTAGCACACGATGAAAACGATGAGGAGAAAGACTAATAGACTGACATGTTTATGTGTATATGCGAGTGCCAGCATGTGTGCAGGGGTGCAAGGGGGACCATACTTGTGTGTTTACTAAGTAGTAGGGTGAGGTAATGTCCTAGTCCACTTTCTGTTCCTATAACCCAATACCTGATTCTGGGTGATTCATTAAGAAAGAGGCTTTTTGTTTTTTATCTCATGCATTTGGAGCCTGGCAAGTCTAATGCTGGGTAGCTTATACGCTGCTTCCTAACAGCACCAAGTAGAAGTGTAAATGGGCACAGAAAAGAGGCAAACCAGACAGGCTGGATCTGCTTTCTAACAGCAACTAACAGAGTCCCGAGAGAATGAGATCTCACACCAGAAGACTGAACTCAGGCTCGGAGGAGAGATGTCAACCCCATTTCATGTTTTAGTCTTTTGAGAGTTCCACCTACAAACCCCATGACAGCAGTGACAAAAATTCACCACAAGTTTCTAAGGGCATTTATACAGTTAGGCTTTGGAGATGCTCTGCTAGGATCCTACCCTTCTTCTGGAGAGACGTAAGCAAACATTTACTCACCCTGGAGAAGCCACCAGTGACAGACCAACCACATCTGTGACAGTGAACCAGGGGTTATATTTGGGGTTACATACGGGAGTGTGGATGACTTAAATGCAGCTGCATCACCAGAAAGGCAGCATAGGTGATAACACATGAAAAGTGCATCCCTCGGAGCTCCTTGCATGACTTGGAGGCAGCACTCATTGAAGAATCTCTGCTTGTCCATCAACCCTGACTTAGAAACTGCTTTTTATAACCTTGGGGGGGGGGCGGGTACTTTCTGAATCTTGTAGCTTTCAGGAACTTCCTGGGCCTCTAAGTTCCATCTACTTCCTAAGTCTTATGAGTTTTCTCCAGGAAGGGCTGGCTATACAACTAACTAGGTAATCTTGAATAGCTGAGCTTCTCTGAGTCGCATATTTTTGAGGTCAAACTGTTAAATTTAAACACAGCAGTTGTGCATTTGAAATGCTTAGCACTGTGCCTAATCTGGTAGTAAGCAATTAAAAAAATATTTGGCCAGTGTGTGGTGGTGAATGCCTTTAATCCCAGCACTTAGGAGACAAAGACAGGCAGATTTCTATGAGTTTGAGGCCAGGACAGCCAAGGCTACATCGAGAAATCCTATTTGAAAAACCAAAACCAACCAACCAACCAACCAACCAACCAACCAATCAACCAACCAAACAGATGTTAACTTGTATAATATTGGCTTTGTTTAGGGGACACTTATTAGAATTCGATCCCTGTTATTCAGAACAAAGTCCAACTTAACCAACTCCAAGAATTTAAAACTGAGTTTAATTAGATATATAGTTGTTTTTGAAGTAGATTCACTCTTCATTTGTTTTAAGAACTTGTGAAAACAACAACAATAATAAAACACTTGACTAAATCTTAAAAACAAGCATGGAAGTGCTTGATGGCGCATGCCTGTAATCCCAGTACTCAGGAGGCAGAGGCAGGCAGATCTCTGAGTTTGAAGCCAGCCTGGTCTACAGAGAGAGTTCCAGGACACCCAGGGCTACACAAACAACCAAGCACAACAAAGAAGCATGGGAAGAAAAATGAAAGTGGGGCCTTTTAGCGACATTTGAAATGCCGGAAGCCCTGGGTGCCAACATACACTCAGACAGTAGGAGTGTGGTGATTTGCCTTTGTGTGTGATATTCGCAGGTGGATTTCCGTGGCCGCCCAGAGAAGCTCATCAGGTTGAGGAACCCGTGGGGTGAAGTGGAGTGGTCGGGAGCCTGGAGTGATAAGTAAGTCTCTCGTCCTCTCTCCCAGTGTTCACCCATCCCTGGACAAAGGTCTCCTGAGACCCAGTGGCTTCCACAGCACTTACTCTCTGTAGATCACGCAGCCTGCTGTGGAAGTAGCATTCCATGGTTCCAGGATGGAAACAGCAGAGTAGAAACCCCTTTGCTGACTGACATTTTTGATTATGGATTTTTGCTCTGGCACTTGAAACTTTGGTGCCTTCATGGGATTTTTGTCTAGTGCTGAAGGCTTACCTATTCCCTGCCTCCCCCACTTGGGGCCACAAGGTCAAGTCAATCACGTACAATCTGATATTTCCTTGCCATAAATACTGCTCCATCAGTACCAAGAGGTACCAAAGATGTCAGGAGAACTTTGATCCTGGGAGCCATGGCACACCGTGTGTTCATGACTAGGTGTTGACCCCTGGCTGATAGGTCAGCCTTTGGGCTGCCCGTCCCCAGATGAGAGGAGTCAGTCAGAGGAGGTGAGGTCTTGGGATAGATGAACTCTGGGATCCACGTCCCCTATGTCCTCAGCCAGCCAGAGAGCAGCCTGGGCTGTTGTTCATCCACTAGAAGTTGGAGAACTAGGACACTGAAACTCTGAAGTGACAAGTCTAAACTCAGCCAGCCCCCAGCTATGTTCTTTAGAGGTTTCAACCGACAATGACAGCAACAAAAATCAAGCCAACTGGGAGATTAGATTAGATGTAGAACTCTCAACTGTGGGACTCGCCACTGATTGAATGACTGTTCTGATGACTTGAAGAAGCTCCCAAAATGCTGCTGCTGGTCTTCACGCACTTAGAAGCCAGGGAGGGGGGGTTAAGGGGGGAGGAAGAGGCTGGGCCTGGCTGTCCTCTCGGCTGGGGAGGGAGAAGTGGGGGTTTTGCTGAGCGTGCTCAAGGAAGATCTTTTGTTTGTTTTTAGGATTGATACCAACACTGTTCACTTATCTAGATATTGCACATGTATTTTGGGAAAATACAACACTCTAAAGGTCTGGCAGCTGTAGATAGCACCTGAGCAAAGTACATGGATGTTGTCACAGAAAGGCCACCAGCAAGACAATGTGTGACATTACTTCATGGAGATTTTTATAAAACTGGGCCTGATAATCAAAGCTGTAGATGTAGGAAGTGGACAGTGTCTGTGTACCCAGAGCTGGCTGGGCCCAAGTCTGACGGAGGATGGGAGTGACAGGGTACTAATGGATACAGGGCTACATGCTTTTCTTGTGACAGGACCTTCTTATTCTTACAGCCAGAGGTCTGTGAGTCTTAATTGGAATGTAAAACTTACCCAGAGAGTGAAAATTAGAATAAAGCCATCACATTTCCGCTGTGCGCCCAGGCCACCCCTGCAGAAGCCATGTCCTTGGCTTCATTCCCTTTCCCCAGCACTTCACACCAGGCCCCGTGTCTGCCTCCTTTCCTTTCCTTTGATGGAGGTGCATCCCATTAGTGGTCCTTTGGGGGACATCTAGCTGCGGTAAACAGCTTGCATCGCAGGAACGACCATCTCTGGCTCATTTTCTTCCCTCCACAAGTGCACCTGAGTGGAATTCCATAGATCCCCGGAGGAAGGAAGAGCTGGACAAGAGAGCAGAGGACGGCGAGTTCTGGTGAGAAGCTGACGGGCTGTCCCCTGAGTCTCAGCCCGTCCCAAGGCACAGAGGAGGGCCAGTCTTCAGGACGTCCCGGGATGGGACAAGGCTCCTAACACAAGGACTTTTACTTTTTTCTGTCCCTTCCCCTAGTCTTACTCTACCTCTGTTCTCATGTCTAAAGCATTGGAGCCCAGCTCTGTGTGTTTAAAACATGGCCTGGCCAAGAGCCTGTCTGCCTGTTGTGAGCCTAAAGCAATGCAATAGCCCCCCCCCCCCCTCCTGCCACATCCAATACTAAGGCCTAGCTTATAGTCAAAACAGGGTTCTTGTTGGGCGGGGTCACATTCTGCAGAAGATGGAATGTCTTAGAGGACATTTCCACACTGGGTATCGTGGAGGAGGATTTCCTCAGGAATGTGCGTCTGGTGGCCCTAGCTGCCATCCAGCCTAGAGGTGAGGGCTGCATTTGCATCTTCTCCTGGGGTTTCCTCTGGTTGGTGGTTCGAACTCTGCATGGCTGGTAGATTCAGGAGGGAAACTCTCTAGGAGTTGAGACACAGACCACAGTGACACATGGGGGCCGTAGCTCTTTTTGTTTGTGTCACTGGGCTGTAGGAAGGGAATTCTGTCAGCACACAGCTGTTGGAAGATAGAGCTTTTTCCTGGGCCTTTAAGCTCTCTTCCAGTCCAGTTCACTTGACTCACTCTCCTCTGGTTCCTCTGTTCTTCAGGATGTCCTTTCCGGATTTCTTGAAACAGTTCTCCCGACTGGAGATATGCAACCTGTCCCTGGACTCTCTGAGCACTGAAGAGATGCACAAATGGAACCTGGTGCTCTTCAACGGCCGCTGGACACGAGGCTCCACAGCTGGGGGCTGCCAGAACTACCCAGGTGAGGCCCAGGGCCGCCCGGCTCCCCCCCCCCCCCCCAGGCTTCGTGGCTTTTAACATGGATCTCTGGATAATTAATGCCCTTGGAGCTGATACTCTGTTTCTCTTCTTGCTCCGAGGTCAGGCCGGCAAGGGTGGACAGTGGCTTTGCAGCTGTCCATCTGAGGCCTTGCTTCAGCTCATCCTTGCTTCAGCCTCCCCCCTGACACCGTCCCCTTCCTGCTCCCCGCTAAGACCTCCTGCTCTTCTGTTGAACTTCTGCCTCCCCTACCCAGTGCAGGTGGCTGACACCACCCCACTGATCTTGGGGACAGAGTAGTTAATGACACCAGAAGACAATTACTGCTTGTGGGCTGCACTCAGAAGGGCAGCCACTTTGCTTTGTATTACCTGAGTTAGAGTTAAGGGGTAGGGCTGTGGGGGTCACGGATAGACATACACGCGCTATGTGTGGGTCATGTTTCATTCCGTGGGGGTCATCAGGGAGCTATCCCCGGTGGAGCTGTCCTTCTACAAACCACCATCCCTGACTTACCTCTGGTTCCTCACCTTGCTCTAGGTGAGGGTGGCCTCCTTGGTTCCTGCAAGATGACTAACATGTCCTTGTGTAAGGCTCCTCCTAGGTCGAGTCCACAGAGGCAGCGGCTGAAGAAACAACCGAGAAACGACCCCACAGCTCTCAGGAGAAACAAAGGAAAGAAAAACGCGCACCCCGCTTGCTTGCTAGTTCCCCTACCTTCCCGCTTCTCTGGCTTGCTGTTGCTCTGTTGATTTGTGTCGATTGACTCTGTGTCTCTGTGCAGGGGCCAGGGGCAGCCACTCTCTTTCCAGTCAGAGCACGCTGTAGAAATGGCAGCATTGTAACCCCCCCACCCCCATGCAGACACAGACTGGGAGCACA
>OU015747.1:133655515-133675200 GCA_907169655.1 Acomys percivali
GCAATGAGCCTGAACAGCCAGGATGCTCTTCTGGTTTAAACAGCCTGAGTGGCAGTGGCGGGAGGAGGAGGACACAGGAGGATCGGGGTCCTCTTTTCTAGCCTGGCACAGGAGGGCTGGGCATTACAGGGCTCCCTCTCTGGGTCTGAGAGCTCATCTCCATCGTGCGCTTCTTCAGTTGTGCCCGAGAGAGCTGCAGCTGTGCTAGTGACAAAGAATTCACCATCTCATGAAACCAAGGCAAAGGATGCTCGGGACGAGGGGGTCAGAGGCCGTTAGGATGCTGTCATTCCTCTGACGCCAGTGTCATTTGCCCAGTCTAGCTTTCTATGTTGCCTGCTAGCATAAAGGAAGGGGCCTTTTCTTTAGTTCCAGATTAAAAACCCTGGAGGAGTCTCCTACAGGCCCAGTTTGGGTCACTATGACCAAAGACAAGATCAATTATGACTAAGGTTGAGTGGAATTTTTCTTTCCCAGCCAACTCCTTGATCTGACAGGCCAGTGTAGGAAGTCTTTTTCAATTTAAACTCAAATGTTATTACTTTTGAAGTATTTGGGAGAGCCTGGTAGATTACACAATTAGAAACAAAGTAAAAGGTAGGTGCCCACCCCAGATTTCCAGGGCCCAGCAGCCTGCATATGGCCTTGAGTCTACTGATCATGTCCCAGTTCAGCAATGCCCACCACCCTTTCATTTTAGCATGAACTCCTTCCCTGTGTGTCTGATCTGTCTGCAAGGTGTAGTGAGAGATGCACAAAGGGAGTGTGTTCTCAGGTGACCTCCTCCTGTCTTTTGTTCTACAGATTCCCAAGGAGGTACGTGAGTATTGCCTGGACAGAGGCAGTCTTCATCTGGTAAGAAGGGGCATGCCTGCCTTTGGCTCCTCCCTGCAGTGGAAAGAGGCTCTCTTGAGAGGCAGTGAAAACAAGCCTGTCAGGCCCTTCAGGAAGGGAGCAGGGCTGACCCTTGACCCTGTGTGCATGGTAGCCTGGTTTTAATAAGGTGATTGCAGCATGCTGTAGGTTCCTTCCTGTCTGGCCAGGGGAAACAAATGTCCTGATGGCTAATTAGAAAGGGAAGTGCTGACTCCAGCCTCTCTGCTCCAACCTGTCCCATGCTCCTCAGTCATTCACAGCCGGCCTTAGGGAATCCTATCAACAGCGCCCTCACAGTTTGAGGTGCCTCTGACCTCCTGAGTCTTGCTCCCCTGGACCACACACCTCAGCTAGTTGAAGATTCCTGAGAGGGGATTTGTATGGGCCCACAGGAAAGCGCAGTCAGCACAAAGCAAGCCCCCCCCCCCCAGAGTCTGCTGGCCAAGGATCATCTCAGCTGCAGCCTAGGGAGCCCTAAAAATCTTAGTGTACAGACTACATCCAAGCAAGTTATAGCAGCATCTTGGAGCCAGCAGAGTACAGGCATGGTAGGTTTATAGACATCCCTTGACTCCAGTGTGTAGCCATGGCTGGGCTTTGACCTGGAGTCAGTTGCACTAATGGACACAGCGGGGTGTGCCGGGCTGCAGCCTCTTTTCTTCTCCTAGGTTCTCAGCTTGATCAGGGGTGTAGGTAGAGCAGCAAAGGCCAGATTCATTGGCATGGGCACCAGGCTGTGTTTCCAGGTTGCAGACTACTGGTCCTTTCTGCCCTTGGATCACAGACTCACGCTATTTATCATGGAGCGGAGAGCCAGGGTGCATGGTTTGGTGCACACTACGTTCACTATAAAGAATGGAAACCGAACCGGAGTAAACATTTTCAGAAGGAATCTCAAGCATCATGGTGGCCCCAGTTGCCACCTGGGAGGATCCCTGAGGAGTCCCAGCCAGGGCAGTGACAGAGGGACAGGTGGTCCTACTTCCTTCCCCCCCGATCAGCAGAACTGAGACCCAGGGAAGGTCTGGTGAGCATGCGTGGACACTGACCACTCCAGGGTGGGTATTTCAGCTCTTGCAGCTTGCCTGCACCTGGATCTGTCACAGGCATCATATAAAGATTGATTGTAAAGATACAGGGCTCTGGGGAGGGTTAAATACAGCGCTAACAACGCCGGCACCTGTGATTCTGGAGCATTCTGCAGTCAGTAATTAACCTGCATCACACAGCAGCCCCCACAGACCTTGCAGCAAATTCATGGGATTATCTCATCCTCTCTGCGGAAGCAGAGTCTTGATTCCCATGAGGCCAGGAGGACTCAGAGCCAGGTCTGGATAGCTGTCTCCTCTGTCTGTCTTCTTCAGAGAATGGTCATGTTAGTCACCTGACGGAGCGCTTTGCTTGAGGACCAGGGTTGAAATTTTCATCTTCAGCCTCTACTCTGGTCTGTGAGAGTCAATGCCATTCTTCCTGCAGAGACAGCTGTGGAGTGCTGCTGCTGGGATTATGAGGGAGGGTATGCGAGGCCCGCCCTTCATTTAACTGGGGAGGCCTAGAGGGCATAGGAGATGGCCAACATCACACAATTAAGGCCACAGCCTCATCGGGCTTGGCACCCAGTAGGCACCCTAAGTCCACTTGATGGTTGAGACACAGTGAGCTAGCTCATGACTGAACTGAAAGCCTCCAGATTCTTAGAGATTAGCTCCCATGAACAATCCCCAATCAGAGTCAGGCTGAGCTCCAAGGAGAAACTGACTCTGTCCATTGCTTTGTGCATCTGGAGAGTCACACGGATGCTCACCTGGGCCGGGACTTCTTCCTGGGCCACCAGCCCTCTGCTCGCTCCAGCACCTACACGAACCTTCGGGAGGTGTCCAGCAGGATCCGACTCCCCCCAGGACAGTACCTGGTGGTGCCGTCCACCTTTGAGCCCTTCAAGGATGGTGACTTCTGCTTGAGGGTGTTCTCAGAGAAGAAAGCCAAGGCTCTGTATGTCTGCTTTGTGGGGAGATGTTTTCTGAGTCAGGGCACAGGCGGTAGTACAGCATGGGGAGGCACCCATTGCTGAGTGGTCTGCCCCTGGATCTTGATTGATGCTTCTAGAGGAAGTTTGGAAAGCATGACACCTCCCAGGGACCCTCCCTAGGTGTGCCTTTTGCTGCCTCCGTTTTGATCTATATGACTAGGAATTTCCTCATGCAGAAAAATCACAGCTGGGGAGAAAGGTCACTAACAAGAGCAGTGAGGCTGATGAGATCTGGGCCAGGGGTGTGCACACACTACCCACATACTCAGTACATATGCCATACACACGCAAGCCAATTACATACATCACACACCACCTACATAGTATATATATGTATGAAATACACTAGTCATATATACTAAATGTGTATATCTATAATCTTCCACTATATACAATATATATACATAGCACATATATGCTATAGGCATACATATATGTATAGCATGCATACCACATATATCATGTACACACATGATACATACATCAATTACAACACACAAAACACATATATTATATATACTACATCACATATACAGACAACATCTGACATGCACACACACTACATACATAACACACAGCATACATTTCAATACCACATACCGCAGTATGCACACACACCCCTGATACATAACACACACACCCCTCTATACTTACTCACTATACACCATACACAGAATATTCACATAGACACCCAGAAACTATATACTCATCTCATGAGCCACATACCATGTGCACCACATACACATGTCACACCACAAATTCCTTACCACACACCACACACACACACATACTGCACATCCTCTGCCATGTACTCACCAATCATGCTCCATGTTCTCCATGAGGCTCTGGCAGTGAGGTCTTCAGTCATGAGAGGAGAGTAGACACTGAGGTGACATGGGGCAGTGTTTCAGAGCTGACTGTGTTCAGCATCCTAGAACCTGTGGGAGAGCAGGGAAGCCCTTATCTCATGAAAATCTCAGAGTGGGCTGTGGGTTGGGGAGTAATGGGGAAGGGTTCCCTTTAGGTTCAGTCATATAATATTTTTTTTAGCAGGCACTAAAAATCCTGGGTATCAAACTGGGTATCAAGCCCCCCATAATAAGAAATTCTCCCTTAAAAAAAAAAAGCCAGCCATTATCTGAACTCGTTTTTTCATGTTTAATTCATTTCTGTCTGGATTTCAGGGAAATTGGGGATGCCATAGCTGGAAACCCACATGAGGTATGCAATCCTATTATGGCAATCTCTCACACTACTGCATAGCAGGCATTCGAGTTTCTTGTCGATTTGACACAGCTTTTTTTAACATTTTATTTCTCTGAGACATAGTACTATATAGTGTCTAAGGAATGACACCAGAAGCTCTCCACTAGTCTATACACACACACACACACACACACATACACACAATCACATATGTGTACATGTACCCTCCACATGCATGCACTCACGCACATGAACATGAACATGTGCGTATGCATACACACAAAGGAATGTGCAGGATTTGAAGTATGAGTTCAGTTTCTTGTTCACTCCACATGGTGGTATGTGTGTGTGTGTGTGTGTGTGTGTGTGTGTGTGTGTGTGTGTGTGTGAGATCCCAGGGGTGCGGGATATCTTCACATGCTACAGGTGACTGAACTTCCAGAATATGCTGGAAGTTCCAGACTCCCCCGTACAGTTCCACTACCATGGCATGGCTGAACCTCTTAAAGGAATCCCTTCCCCATTACCGCCTGACCCACAACCCCCTCAGAAGTTTTCACTATACTACTACATTCCTCTGCTGTTCACCCAAATGGACGGAGTATCTGTATGCAGCTGCTACTCAAAGTGCCCTCTAGTGGCTGAGCTTGCTGCCCTGGCAGGAACAGCAGCGGGATAGACATGTTCTATTATTGGAAATAATCAAACATGTAAGTTCGTGTTTCTACAGTTGAGTGGGAAACATGCCACCTGAGGATCCATCTGCCTGGGGCTTGGGTATGAGTTTATCTGGCAGGGAATGCCCTGTCATCTGCTTTATCTTACTACAGTCTCTATTCAGTGTGACTGCGCCCAGGGTGTGCAGCCCACTTGTTAGCCCCCTCCCCGCAGTGCCAGACCCCTCCTGGGCTTGGCTCTTGGTAACTGAGCATTACCTGCAGATGGTGGCTCAGCCTCATCACTCCCAAGGGGCTTATTCTCACTGTGGGGGCACAGGAATATTAGATGAGCCACAGTGTGCTGGTGTCGACTGTACAGAATTACAAAACTGTTTTGGTTTCTGCTAAATGACTTAAAACTGACTCTACACCCTACCGACCCAGGCTGGTGGAAGTGCAATCCTAGTTATCATGGGGCTCCCTGTCTTCATCACCCATGGTCGTAGGGTTTTCCAAAGCTCCAGAGTAACACAAAGTCTCTTCTGGTCATGGTTCGACCTTGGCCATCCTGTGATCAGGTCACGCATGTACACACACACAATACATGCACCAATTACAACATGGACTACAAGTTCACAGGCTGCTGAATTTGGCCCATAGCTTGGTAAAGTGCTAGCCTTCAGGAAGAGAGCCTTCTGTGACCTCCAGAGTAGTAATGGAACTGTACAGGGGAGTCTGGGATTTCCAGCATATTCCAACTCACAGAAACTCTGATTCTCTCATATGGTCACTTCTGTCCCAACATATGTACTCAACACACCACACACACACCAAATACATGTGCATTCACCATACTTCATCACATTCCTACCATAAAACATGCCACATGTGCATACTATACCACCATAAAACAATCACACTCATATTATATACCACACACACCACACGATCACCACATAATACACCATATGTGCATACTATATACATATTATATACATGTAACAATGCATACTTTTTACCATATAACTATCATAAAACATATCACACATGTATTCTCACACATACCTACCATACAGAATGTATACTTCCACATATACTCTATACATACATACTATCACACTATACAATCATATATACTATAGTACATACATAGCCATCATAACATTACACAAACCCTGCGTGTATAATGTGCACATAAGCAGATTTATCACACATACACACACACACACTACTCACATGCATTTGCACATGCCACACAAATACACATACCATACCCCCATGTATACACAGCACACACACAACAGCCGTATTGCCTTTGTCGAACTCAGGAACTTACAGGAAATAGGAAGAGCTTTGGCCTCCTTGAACTCCTGTGTCCTCACCTCCAAGTCACTGACAGACATTTAAAGGGCCTAACTGCCTTGCTTGGAGTGAGGGAGACACACTGTGAACCAGCCACTCCCAGGGTGCAGATGTATGTCTTTGAGCAGGGCTGCTAAGATGATGTCATCACTCCTTCCTTGCCTTCTTCTGGCTGCCACATCATTGCCACGTGTTCTACATATATCCTACCAGGACAGTAGACACTCCTCCAGCAACACATTGTTTGAGATAAGGGCAGAATCTTGCTCACCACTACATTAACTCATAGACCTAGGGCAGCCTCCAATTCGCCAGGTGAACGAATGAACACATTGGCGGTACGTTCTCACTATATAAATATATCATCCCTACTCCTTGTGTATCAAGGTTCCCACATCCAGTGCTATGGTTCCCTCTCACTGGCAGACTGCCTGCTGCAGACAGCATTGTCTGTGTGTGTATACTGGCTTGCTGTGTATGTGTCTGAGACACAGTGTTTCTATGTGGCACAGGCTGGCTTTGAGCGCTCATCCCTCTTACCTATGCCTGGCAGGGGCTGGGATTCAAGGCTTGGCTCTGACTTTTTTTTTTAATTTAATTTTAGTTGTATTAATTTATTCAGATTACAACTCAATTATTATCCCATCACTTGTATCCTCCCATTCCCCCCTCCCTCCCTCCCTCCTTCCCTCCCTCCCTCCCTCTTTCACCTTATTCCCCTCCCCTAGGTCTATGACCGAGGGGGATCTCCTCCCCCACTATATGGTCATAGACTATCATGTCTCATCTTGGTAGCCTGCTTATTCTTTCTTTGAGTTTGGCTCTGACCTTTAAAATACAATTTCACACCTTTTCTCCCTAGAATAATAGAATACCATCTCCCACCTAGAATCTGTGGGCTTGCCACTAGATTTTACAGTACACTGCATGAACAATATGACGTCTTTCTCTTCTGGAAAAAACAAAACAAAACAACAACTTAGATTGCGTGTGTGACAAATATCACTTTTTCCTCTTAAGAAGGAATGTGTGGTTCTGGATCTGTGCATCTTGTATGTGATGGTATGTGTCGGTGGCTTGTGGTAGAGATAAGGAAAGAGGAGGCTGAAAGCACAAGGTATATGATACAGGAAGTCTCACGGCCTTCCAGATGGGTGTACAAATTGCCAAGTCATGGGTTGTTCATTCACTCAGCAATCTCTGGTCGTCGGTCGTCACACCAGAGGATGGAAGGAGGCGCACGGGGCGTGTGTGTGTGTGTGTGTGTGTGTGTGTGTGTGTGTGTGTGTGTCTGTATCTTGATTCCATCACATATTATTAGCTTTGTGATCCTGATCTGCCACTTACTGTTTACATGTGTGTGTGTGTGTGTTAATTCTGTATTCCTTAGCAATATATTTAGATTATAACCACACCCATTTCCCCTCTCTAACCTCCCCCAACCTCAGCTTTATTCTTTCCCCCTCTTCCTACTCCCCCTCCTTCATAACCCACTGAGTTCAACTAGTGCAGTTGTACAATTAGCACAATTAGTTCAATACACGCATATGGGAGTAGGGCCGCACACTGAAGCACGGGCACTCTACCATGGCCCCACAGCTGAAGAAACTCAACCTTCTCTCCATCAGCACCCATCACCTGACAAAAGCTCTTCCGTTGGAGGAAGGGTCTCATGTGCCTCTTGCCTCCCCACACTGGCAGGCTGACTGGCTCCATCTTGTGCAGGCTTGTCTCCGTGGCCACAGCTACTGTGAGTTCACGAAGCCACCAGCCTTCTCATGTCTAGAAGATGTCACTTGGCTGTATTCCCCTCCAACCTCTGGCTGTTACTATCTTTCTAGCCGCCCCCCCCCCCCCCCACTTTCTGCATTGTTCCTTAACTCTCTAAACCTCAATTTCCCCATATGTGAATAGTGTTTACTAATGAGCCGACCTCACAGCGTGGTCCCACTAAGTGAGATGATTCTCTTAATGAGCCCCACGGGCAGTAAGTAAAGAAACTACCACTCCTACCACCATGACTTCCGGTTACAGCATCATTAGGCTACCCCCGGGCTTTGTGTGCTTATCCTAGCAATGGCTTTGGAAGAAATCAACCTGGTTCCTGGAAACTCTTTGGGCTGTCTGGGAAGCTTCCTCTTCTTCATTCTTTCTGGTGATGACAGCCGGAGATCATTTTGAAAGTATTCAGCTAAAGGCACTCAAAGGATGGTTTGCAATTTTTAAAGGACGGACACATGTTAGCTCTCATTTGCTTTTCAACATGATCCTATGAAACAGTCTTAGGTAGTTTAATATTAGCATTAGGAAGTGGATGCTAAGCATGCAGAGAGACTGGCTCCAGTAAGTAGCCGATTTGTATGTCAGCTCCAGTCTTCTGGTTTTTAGATCCACTGTATCTACTAGGCTGATTAAATACTTTTTACTCTTTTTTTTTTTTTTTTTTTGGAGGCCCTGCAAAAGCTAGGAAAACACACACAAACAGCCCTATGTGTTTTCATATGATTTCTGGAGTTCAGCCCCTGGGAGGTTGCAGACCCAGCCTGAGATTTCCCTGTGTCTGTTTTTGTTCTTCTCAAAGTGATTCAGGGTTGAAATCCAGCATGTGAGGCCTAAGGCCTGGAGAGACGGTCCATCAGTTGAGAGTGAACCAAGTGTGGTTCCCAGGACCCAGGTAGGGCAGCTCACCACTGCCTGTAAACCCAGCTCCTGGGTATCCAATGTCACTGGCTGCTACGGGCACCTGCGCTCACATGCGCACATCCCCTCTGCACACATATAGACAATTGACATTAAAATAGGTCCTAAGAGGAGAAATTCAGGGGTGCAGAGCACACAGAAGAGCTCTGCATCTGACATGGCACCCAGCCGGATTGCCAACCCCCTGGGTGGCTCCCTTCCTTGCCAGCTGTATTACTTACACCGTGACCAAGGCAACTTAAGGATGAGTTTGTCCTGGCTTACGGTTCCAGAGAGTTAAGACGTCATCATGACAGCGAGGCCTAGCAGCTAATAGCAGGCATGGTAGCAGGAGTAGGAGGCTGAGAACTCTCATCTTCAAATGCAAGTCCAAGCAAGGGGGCGGAAACACACCTGGAATGAGGTTTTTTTTTTTTTTAAATCCCAAAGCCTATCTCCAGGGACACGCCCTCCAGCAAGGCCACACCTCCCAAGCCCCGTTGTTCATAGCACCATATGTCTCCACTTAGCCCAAAGCCAGGCCCGAACACAGGCTCACAATAGATGCTAATGGGATTCTCCATATTTCACCCCACAATTCCTGCTCTAACGTCCTCACTGCCCTCTCTTTCAGCCACATCCCTGTGAGGTGGATCGAGAGGATGAGCATTTCTGGAGCCTGTTTGAGGAGTTTGCAGGCAAGGTGAGCGGAGGGCAGGTGCTTCCGAGCTGGGCACGGCTCACGGCTCACGTCATGCTTGTGCTCACTCCCTTGGGTCTATAGGAGGGCGAAGAAGCATCCTCTGGGTCTCCAGCCTCTGCCTGTCTCTTGTCACTTCATCCTGTCTGAGGCTGGCAGGTGTTTCCTGTGTTTCTGGAAGAGAGAGTAACTATTGTCCCAGAGGCCACTTTTCTTCCTGCATTGACTGACTTGAGAAAATAGAAAAGTTCAATCTTAGGGTCTTGCCAAAAGCCTTTCAGTTAGTAAATTGGTCCCATCAGACGGGGGGCTCTGACTAGAAAGCCAGGATGGTGTGACCTCTCTAAATCGAAAGCCTTCAGAAGTGGAACTGGCCAGCCACAGCAGGAGGTCACTCTGTTAACCTGCCCTGGGATTGGAGACACAACCTGGCCCACTGACTTGAAAGACCAGCAGCACCTGCCCTGTGGAATGAGAGAGAGAGAGAGAGAGAGAGAGAGAGAGAGAGAGAGAGAGAGAGAGAGATATTGAATGTGATCGGGGTATATACAGCTGTCTCCCATTCTTTCTTCCTCTGCCCTGGGTTCATTTTGGCCCCAGTCATTTAGAGGTCATAAGTCTGAACTCACCAAAGATTCAGTGTGTCCCTACTGGCTCCATAGTGGGTCATGAAGTGCTTTAATCCCAGCCCTCAGGGATTAAAGGCGGAAGCAGGTAAATCACTGTGAGTTCCAGGCCAGCCTGGTCTACAAAGTGAGTGTAGGACAGCCAAGGCTACACAGAGAAACCCTGTCTCGGAAAACCAAACCAAACCAAACCAAAAAACCAAAGGAAGAGAGACAAGGAGGGGGGAGGGGAGGAGGGAATGAAAATGAAGGAGGAATAAACAAAATATATCAGAAAAGAAGCCTTTGTAACAATGTAACAAAGCAAGACAAACCCGCAAGCAGCCCCTGTGTGTTGCCACTGTCCAGCAGAATAGATCAATTTGCTTTATCCCGTGGCTCAGGCCAGTGCGTTTCCCAACAGAGGCTTGCTTCCTCAGCTGCCAAGGGACCATGTTTTATTTAGCACATTCAAAACACTAGAGAAGAAACACTATTGTTTGTAGATTTCTTCCCAAGCTTCTCTTACTTTCCTCTCTCTTGATGGGGAAGGGACAGGCACACAGGCCACCATCCCCTCCCTCTGCTGATAAAATGACGGAGGGTTAAGGAGCTGGTCCAAGCTCACAAGGCCACATGAAGGTCACAGCCCAGGTCCAATATGGACTCTGAGCACCCCATTTATTTCCTGGTAGATGACGGAGCCTTTCTACCCAGAGGTTTTCCAGAGTGTTCTCTGGTGTTACATTAAAACACATATCCTGGGGAGGCCGTCCCGAGACACTGCTTTGTGCAGTTTTGATCTTAACCTTTCCGATGCTGAGGCCTGTGGGGGGTGGGGGGAGTCTAGGCGGTCCAGAGTGATTGGACTAAGGTCACAGCGTGAAAAATAGACAGAGTCTAGATTGGAAGCCAGCTCCCAGCCCATTGCTTCTACTGCACCCCTCCTTCCTCTCCCTGCCTGAGGCCTATCTTCCATCTGGGAGTTCAGGCATACATCTTCTCTCTGGCTCAGCGTTCACACCAAATACACATGGGATGCTTCAATCCCTGAGCTTGAACCCCAGCCTAGAACGTGTTCCTGTGTGTAATAGCAGCCCCCCCGCCACATGGGAAATCTGGCACTTGGTGTCTGTGAACCCCAAGCCATGACAGCACAATGACAGACGACACTGTGTGTGCACGCATTTGTGTGTGCCTGTGCGCGGCGATTGGCAGTTTCCACAGTCACGGCTCTTTAACTGTAGCGTGGTTGCGGTTTTGTTAAAGATGTAATGGTGCTGCACGTAGGGCGTGTGGTACATCAGCGCTAGTTCCCACTGTCGCTACTTGTCACACTCCTTTCTCCGACTAAGCAAGCCCATGAAACACAGTCAGAGGCTGGGCTGGCAGCCATCTGTGGAGTTCGGTGCCAAGCTTGTGCCATCACCAGCTCTTGCTCTCTCTTACTAACCCTCCAGTGACCTTCCAGGCTGTTGGGCCTGAGAGGAAATGGGGAAATTGAGTTTCTAAAGATACCTACCTCCCGTTTTGAAAAATCACAGGGCTGGTGGAGCTGGAGTCTGCCTGGGGAGGGAGCTCCCCCTGAGTGCCATGAAACAGCTTGTTGAGTCTGAAACAATTCACATTTGGGCTCGTTCTAGGATTCTGAGATCAGCGCCAATCAACTCAAGAGGGCCCTGAATGGAGTGTTTTCTAAACGTGAGTTTTCCCCTGGGGCCTATTCAGGAAGCCCACAGGCATCCTCCTGTGGTGAGAGGTGAGAGGCGGGGCTAAGAGAGTGAGCAGGCAGAGGTTGGCTACAAACACTTCAGGTAGAGAGGAGGGAGGGGTTCAGGCTGCCTCTGACCTTAGAGATCCTGACTGGGCAATGAGGCTGTATCTGGCAGATAGAAGAGGCTGGGGAGATGATGGCCCTGGGAGAGGTGAGATCCACACTGGCAAGCAAGCAGGCCCTGCAGGACCAAGAATCCTGACATCAAATGCAATCATTTGTAAGTCTCGAAAGAAAGGAAGCTGGGCTGTGTTTGATTTATGTGATACTTTCCTATGAAATTAGCATTGCCTGAAGATCCCCTACTACACCGCATATGACTCTGCCTGTCCTTGCTTGTGCTCAGTTACTCAAAGCCTTAGACTTCTGTAAGCATGGACTGCCCAAGTGTCAAACTGTCCCCCTAGAAGGACACTGCACTCCCACTTCATGTCTCAGTGCCCTCAGAACCAGCATGGAGTTAGCTACCTTTTGTTCTGGTCTAGGTATGGCCAGGGTTAAGTCCTTCAGCTGTTTAGGTGATGGGCTCTCATGTTAGCCCAAAGACAGACATGGGCCTGAGCAGTGTCCTGGGGCTCAGAGCTCTGCTATAGCTTAGCATAGCCCTTCTACGCTCTGCTCTGCTCTCATTCCTTCTAAAGCTCAGAACAGAGTGGAGGAGGGGGCTACAGGGTCTTTAACACCCATTTTGGCTCCCAGGTGAAGGTAGAGAGAAGCTTCATAGTGTCACTGTATGTTGTGCCTATGGAGCCAAATGGCCTGTGGTGAAGTCCCAGCTCTGTTCCCTGACTTTGAGCAAACTGTATAAGCTCCCTGGGCATCAGCATCCCTGTTTATAAAATGAAGATGATAGCAACATCTTCCAAGGGGGATTGTTCTTGGCTAGATCATATAGTGACAGGGAAAGCCAAGAGGGCTGGGGTGAGGATGGAGGATAGGATGGCCTCACACCAATATCCTGGTAACAAAGCCTCCCCTACCTTATTGCAATGCTCAACTAGTTCTTGGATGCTTGCCTTTGATGATGGAACATAAATCTCTGGGTACCAAAACTGAAGTTCAGAGGTTGACGATCAATGTCAGTATTGGTCAACACCATATCCCAGGGTATTTGGAGGCTGGGGGTATCTGTCCTGAACTGCTATGGTGCTCTCATCTTTTCCATGGAAACTGTACTCTCTTTGATGGTTTCCTCCTGTCTAGATCATTTATTTTCTCTGTCTTCAAACAATGCTGGCTCCCACCTTCTTTTCTTTTAAAATATTTAGGAACAGATATGAAATTTGATGGCTTCAACATCAACACTTGCAGAGAAATGATCAGCCTGCTGGATGTATCCTTTAAATGTCACATCCTTTTTTTTTTCTATTTTACAGACTCTTCTAACCCGTGCCCCCCCTTTTTTTTTCAGGAAGGAGGGAGGACAGGGGAGAAAATGAAAAAAAAAAAAAAAAAAAAAAAAGGAAACCTATTTACTGAGTGTATGCCATGGATTGTGTTTTGGGTTTTAAAGAAAAGTGTACCATTTTTGTTGACCGTCTTCACCACATGTGAGACTATCTCTCATTTATCCATTTAAAAAAAACCCAAGATATTCCATACCTGAATTTAGAGATAATACGTGGGGCATTTGTCCCCCTTCTTCCTCCACACTGGGCCGACCAGAGTGTCCCCAACTGCTCATCTAACCCCCTCCTTGGTGCTCCCTGTCATTAAATGATCTTTGTTTCAGACACTTAGTATGGTCCTTGGACACACACTATCTATAGCTTATGATTATAATCCAAGAGAAAACCTATTTGTTCTCTGTGACCTGATTTAAACCCCATCTCCTATGGAAGAACAGTCTTTCCAGTGTTTTCCAGAATAGTATTACACAAGCCCTTAGACTGTGTGGCTTTTAAATAATAGACATTTCTTACAGTTTGAGATGCTGGGAAACCAAGGCCAAGAAGTGGCAGACCTGTCTATCACGTGAGAGTTTGTCTCTGGGCTCCCAGCTGTAACTTTACAAGTTGGAAGGGGATTTCATTGGAATTACCATTTACAACAGCACAATGGCATTCATGAAGGGTTCCTCCTTTGTAATCCAGTTACTTTCCAGCGGCCCCATTTCTTGCTACCCTCACACTGGGGTTAGATTTCAACACTTGGATTTGTGGTTCATAAACATGCAACCTATTATAAATGCAATAGAGTTGTCATGAAGGGTAGAGAAAGGGTGTCCTACACGCCAGGGTCATTCTAGAGGAAGGTACAGGGCGCTAAAGGCTTGACAGCATTTCCTTAAGCTTTGTTTGGGACCAGTCCAGGTGACCTTCTCCACCTAGTGGTGGTGATGGATAATTCTTTAGGCTAGGAAGGCCCTCAGTTCTTAGGGCCTTGTTCATGATGAGATCTGGCAACTTTACTACAGGACCCCTTCACCATCTCCAGGAAGGCCAGGAAGAGGGACTGTCCTTGGCACATGGCAGGGGTTGTGCAGAGTCATGGTCATGGAGTGTGTGCCAATCGCTGCATTAGTGATGGAGAGGTGGTGCTGTCTAGTGATCCCAGAGCCCCAAGTGGGCACTAGCTGAATAGTGCTGGAGCTCTTCTGCCCTGTGTCCTTCCATGCGTATATGGTTAGCAGTTCAACTCGTCCTCACAGAAAACTAAGTTCGACTCACTATGCTGTGAACCAGTCCTTGATTTCAGAAACATTCTCATCAGAGCTTTCCGTTGATTTCAATTCACAGATTTTGTTGTAATTACCCGCCATTGGTCCTAGTGGCCCTGTATCTCCTATCGCTGTAAAGGATGATGACTTTGTCTTCTTCTGGAGTCTTTGCTCCAGTGTGGAGTAGTGCTTTAATTTCTATGTGCAGTGAAGGTGCCCGTGAAGATTTAGAAAAAGGATTTCTATTAAGATGTAGTTCATGTGTCAAAAATATGCTTAGTCAGGATGCACAGTCCATCCCATGGATCTGGTTAGGGTTGGAGTTGTGTAGCCACCACCATTTGGTTTAGGACACTTTGGTCACACACACACACACACACACACCGCTCCCCCTCTCCCCACCCAAATCCTGCACTCATATTAGCAGTCTCTCTTTATTTTCATGACCTCTATTCCACGGCAGCCACTGCTAGGTTGCCTACCTATGTAAGTCTGCCTATCGTGGACATCATCTGAATCCATGGAATCCTACAGCAGGCGGTGCTTCCTGTAGCATACTGATATTCACGTGCCAGGGCACCTGTCAGGATTCCCTCACCCATGGAAACTTGAAAATGCCATTGCTTACATTTCAGTCCTGGAGACCCTGACTCAACAGGTCTATCTGGATTTTGGAACAAGCAAAGGTTCAAATTTTATATTTATTACTAATGAAGCATATAAATTTAGAGAAGTTACTAAGTGCTTGAACAGTTGGGGTCTTATTGTGGAGAATGGGATAAGAACACCTGGCTTGTGCAGCCGTTGTGGCAGTGAAATGAGATGCAAGCATAGAAAGTGCCATCCCTGGGGGGTGCGATTTCCCTGAGCCCACACTCTGCAGAGACTAGCTGTCTGTGTTGTAGTAAGGATGTGAGCTCTGGTCCAGCCAACATCCTTCAGTGCCAATCAGAAATACAGCCCAAGATCGGATGCTCTAAAAGGATGCAGATGTCAGTCAGCATCCCACAATTTTAACAGAGTACCTGAGATGATGAGCACTTATCTGGGCACATGATTTTGGCTGTTTTGACCTATGATGAGGCAGATATAAAGGTAGAAGTGAGAAGAACCACCTACTTCATGGTGTCCAGGAAGTGTGTGTGTGTGAGAAAGGGGGTAGGGGGGGAAGGGACAGGGTCCAGCATCCTCTTCAGGGTCATGCCTCTGATGACCTGTCATGTCCCACCACCTCCCAAAAGTGCCACTCTGGGGACTGAGCCTTTATCTCATGGGCCTTTGACAGTCACTTCAGATTCTAGATTGGAGAGCTTTGCACTCTTGGGTTTATTAATTTGTTGTGACTGGTGAGAAAAGAGACTGAGATTCATGAGGGTAAGCATAATTTAACACCAAACACCCATCTCTAGCTCAGTACCTAGTAAGTACTCATGGAAGAAGATAGGTCGGATATGGAAAATCCCTCAAGACCTCCCCAACAAGCATGTTTCTTCTGGTTTTCTTATGGCCTTTGAGAAGACCCTGTGGTTGCCACACCGGGTGATTATTTTTGACATTCTGACAAGACTATCATGGTTTGAACGAGAAGTTGAACCAATCATAGAAATTTTAGTCTGGAAGTGAGTATACAAGCCATACAGCTCCACCCACTGCCACCCAGGATAACGAGGCTACAATGCCCATCGGTGTTGGCACTAGGAGGTTTTAGGCTGCCAAAGGTTTGTTTCTTGTTCCTACCTCTGTACCGTACCATACCTCTGCAGTGAGTATTGGACCTTTTAGTCTTAATTTGAGTTTGCTTCCCACTGTCACCCCACTGTGTCTGCTGCAGACAGGAAAGGTTTACTATGGCTTCAGGCACTCATGTGGGCTCACAAGAGAAAGAAACTCACTGATGACTTATCCACGTTGTCCTTTAACAAGCTTTAGAGCGATGGGACTGGAAGCCTGGGACCCATGGAGTTTAAGACACTCTGGCTGAAGATTCACAAGTATCTGGTAACTCTCCCCCCCACCCTCCCCCTCTCTCTTCTTGCTCCCTCCCTCTCTGTCTCTCTGTCTCTCTCTTTGGAGAGAAGGGCATTTATCTGGGACCTGGCCCCTTTCCTTCTTTCTGATCCTCTATAACTCTTGTTTCTGGGATGTTCTAGATCCTAGTCTGTCTGACCAGACCCTGGTCACAACCATCCAAACATGCGTACACCATTCAGAAAGGAGCCAGAACTCCCTACAAGGAAAGGCCTGTTCAGAGGACAAAGCACTACTCTGACACTTAGCCCCTTTTCTATTTGTTCTGAAACTTCTTTGGGGACGTCAATACAGTCTCTCTTGAGTGTGTCCTTGGCTTCCCAAGAGAGGAATAGACTGAGAGGAAATTGTCATTGCTGGGGCTAAGCTGTTCTCACGTGGAATCTCTCTGGCTTCAGGAGATCTACCAGGAACTGGACCACAATCATGTGGGGACCATTGATGCCCATGAGATGAGAACAGCCCTCACGAAAGCAGGTGAGGACCCATCCTGTAGAAGAGGTCTTAGGGCTCAGATGTACCCACTAGAAATAGTTGTTCTCTTGACGGTGGGGGCCAAGGTCATTCCTGAGAGCTTTCTTACATTGGATGCCAGTGTGACGACAAAGCCTTGCTGAGGACCCTTCCTATGAGGGAGGAGATGCTCAGGGTTCGGTTCTCTGCCTGTTAGTGAGGCAGTGACAGCAGTTACAAGGCGCAGGGCTCTGCAGAGGGACACAGACACAAAGCTCCTTACCTGGTCTACTTTCACTTACTGTGGTTGTGTAGCCATGACTACCCCAGCAATGAGCTGGTATTGGACCAGGGAAGGGGCCAGTGAGACATCCCTAAAAGTGGAGAGATTTTTTGGCAGGGCATCTCCCAGGACTTCCCGGGAAAGGAAGACTAGTCCTGATTTAGAGACTTACACAGGATCAAGGAGGGCCCCTGTGACCATCAGCCCCTTGAAGTCTATCAGGAAAATGCTAAGACGGCTACACCTCCCGTGACACAGTCTCTCTCGGCCCCCAGGTTTCACTCTCAACAATCAGGTGCAGCAGACCATTGCGCTGCGCTATGCATGCAGCCGGCTTGGCATTGACTTTGATGGATTTGTGGCTTGTATGATCCGCCTGGAGACCCTGTTCAGTAAGCATCAGTTTTCTTTAGCCTTACTTCTTTTCTTCAGAGACACAGAACATTGGCGGGGACAGGCCAGGAGGTGAGGCCTTACAGTGTGTTTGGAGCCCGGAGACTAAGAAAGTACGGATGAAATTTGTATAACTGTGGTACTCAGAGGGGGAGGGGATTAGACACTTTAGGGGCTATGGGTGTGTGAGCTGGTCACACCCAAGGGCCAAGGCTGCCTTTCCGTGGAGACCTAGAGCTCTGCCATCCTGACTGGGTTATACCAAGTCACTGGGGCCAACGTGCTGAATCGCTTAGGGCTCCCGTGTTATGAGCTTCTAGTGTTTAGTCACCTGTATGCCACCATAAGGGTCATTTGAGAGGCTATGCCACCTTCCAGGAAGAGAGCAGGGTCTCTCTAAAAGGCGATAGCTGTAATCCTTCCACCTTAGGCAGTGGGGTGCTGTTATCTTATAATCAGTGGATTGTCTTTTTAAGGTAGATCTTCCCTCCATTGGGTGAGGGCAAAGTAGGAAGTCTTGGGAGCAAATTATCGGTGGGCTAGAGATAGAGGAGAGGGGATGTGCAATTCTTAGCCCTCTCACCCCAAATGGCCAGCTTCTTGACTGATCTTCTGAGGGTGCAGCTCCAGAGGCCGTCTCTGCTAACAACTTAGCTCATCCATTCAGTCTGGGAGACATTTGCCACCAGGAAAAACCACCCTGATAGCTGGTCCCAGGGTTGAATGAGAGCTGGAGTGGGCAGGGTATGGGAAAGAAATGGGCAACAGAAAGAGTTGCATCTTGGCATGCTCTGAACAGAGGCAGCTCGCTCGCTCTCTCTCTCTCTCTCTCTCTCTCTCTCTCTCTCTCTCTCTCTCTCTCTCTCTCTCTCTCTCTCTAATGTTCCAAAACCCAAGAACAGAGAAGACTAATTTCCTTCCTTCTCTGGTGTTTCAGAACTTTTCAGGCTTTTGGATAAGGACCAGAATGGCATTGTCCAGCTTTCCCTGGCTGAGGTAAATGGCCTTCGGTTTGAGGAACTCCTCATAGACAGAACTTTGAAATCCCTGGGCAGGATAGGTGCTATGCTGTGTATCTTCCTACCAACAAGCCTGTTGCCATGGAAATCCCCTGCATGTCCTGTGCTGGACACCAGGAGAAGGAATAGATAGTATCTTAAGAAGTCAGTCAAACATTTAGATCAAGTAATTAAAGAATTTGATCAGGTGCTTCATCTTGCCTCTTCACCTCCTCCTTTATCTTAAAGATAAAGTTATATAGCTGTATCTAAAATCATTTCAAAGATGCAAATTCTTGTTAATTGGGATGGACTAGTATGTGCATGTGTGTCTAGTGGGGTGGGGAAAGTAGGCCTGACTTCTGGGATGTCTGAATTGATGATATATAGGAAGGCACTGGAAACCAAAATAGAATTTCCTGCAAAGTAGAATGAAGGTGTAAAATAAATGTGACTCTGCATAAGACACATCATGCTTTACACACAAAGTCCTAGTCACTGCCTGTAAGGGGTAGCCTCTGCATAAGAGAGTCTGTCACTGGCTGCCCTGTCACAGGGTAGGGGGAACAGAAAGTGTGGACTTGGCTCAAGGGTCCAAGGGAGGAGGCAGCATTGGCCTATGACCTGCTTCTGAGGTAGTGGAGTTAGAGGACTGGGTTATCACCGTCCTGCCATGTTAGAGGACTGGGTTATCACCCTCCTGCCATGTTAGAGGACTGGGTTATCACTGTCCTGCCATGTTAGAGGACTAGGTTATCACCCTCCTGCCATGTTAGAGGACTGGGTTATCACTGTCCTGCCATGCTAGAGGACTGGGTTATCACTGTCCTGCCATGTTAGAGGACTAGGTTATCACCCTCTTGCCATGTAAGAGGACTGGGTTATCACTGTCTTGCCATGTGAGAGGACTGGGTTATCACCGTCCTGCCATGTTAGAGGACTAGGTTATCACTGTCCTGCCATGTTAGAGGACTGGGTTAT
>OU015747.1:133684460-133698763 GCA_907169655.1 Acomys percivali
ACACACACACACACACACACACACACACACACACACACACACACACACACACTTGTAAACTTATTCTTTGCAAATTCAATACTTTTATGATGCCAGAAATCAAACTCAGTGCTTCAAAGCCGCTCTCTGGACAGCCTCCTGCTCTGCTATGCCACCAAGCCCTCGCCTCTTCCTCTTCCTGTTACCCTCTGCCTCCCTTCCCTCCCCCTCTTCTTCCCTTTATTTATGGTCCTTGGGATGGTTCCTCGTGCTAGGCAAGTGCTCTCGTTGCTTGCATCCCTAGACATTTCTTTTGAGACTAGATCTCCCCCTGTAGCCAAAGTGGCTTCAACCTCACTCATCATCCTCCCTCCAAACCCCAATGATGATGCTACGTGTGTACCACCAACTCTCTACACAATACTTTCTGTAGAAACTATTAGAGCATATAAAATGCCATCATTCATATATTTATACAAGTCTAATATAAATAAAATTGAAGCAGCAGTGTACCAACGTTGCATGTATTACCAAATACACTGAACAAGTTTTAATATTTTGCTATATCTGCTTTTTTTCTAGTTTTGAAGACATCCTTGCTAAGGTTAAAAGTCAGCTATCACACCATCCTACTTTATCGTCAACATCCCTGTGAAAAGACACTTCATTATACAGCCAGAGCCCCTGGTCCAACACAGCAAAATTAATGATAATTTTTAAATGATGTTTAGCAACCAATCGCCATTCAAATTTCATTGACTGACGTCAACATCTATTTCATTTTGATAGTTGGCTTATTCGGATGGACAGCTCTGCTAGGCTCCCGTCTGCAAGCATAGCGGAGTATTGTTAACAGTGTCAGGGGTTGGCTCTCTTCCATAGGCTGGGTCTTGGGCTGGGCCAGGCATTGGTTGGACATTCCCTCCATCTCTGATCTATCTTTATCTCTGCATGCCTTGTAGGCAAGGTGAGTTTTGGGTCAAAGTTTTTGTGAGTTGCTGTTCTCCTCCCTCTACTAGAAGGCTTGTCTAGTTAGAGGGTGTCCACTTCAGTTTCTACAGCCCCTGTTACTAGGAATCTCAGCTAGAGTCCCCCTCGTATCCTCCCAGAAGCCTATCCTGACTTACGTCTCCAGCTGGTCACAGAGATGCCCCCTCCCACAGCTCCTCTTTTCTCTCCAGGCCTTCTGTCCTCCTGTCCCCGCTGTCCCCAGGTCTGATGGCCACCCTTACTTCTCTCTGCTCTCCCTCTCCCACCTTGTGCCCTCTCGTCCTCCACTGCTTCCTTCTTTTCTATCTCCCATTTTCTGAGTGAGATGTGAGCATCCTCCCTTGGGTCCTCTTTGTTACTGAGCTTCTTTGGGTCTTTGCATTGTAGCATGTGTATCCCGTACTATCGCAGACTCGAATACTGTAGCAGTCTTCCTTTCTTCACGCCACTGGCTGAGGAAGGAATAATTGGAGTTTTAAAAGAGAAGCCTGGTGATGTGAATTTGTTCTACATGTTTGTTTCTTGGTCTAATTAAATCTCACACAGGGTTCTATCTGTCCCCCACCCCCCACCCCCAGGGCCATGCAGTGTGCTTTACAGGGCACAGCAGAGTGGGAAAGGGTGTCTCATTTTCACTTTGACAAGGATGCTGTCCAAGCCCGCCTATGCTTGCAGGGGGCCTCTGTCTCCTGGACCTAATGACTAGGGACTATCTGGGTTAAAAGCACTTGGCTAGCATCCACTCTCCGTCTCCCTTTCTCAGTCTCTTTCTTTCTCAGTCTTTCTTTCTCGGAGGCTCTCCCAGGGAAGAAAAAGAGGTCCTGCTAGGAGAATGTCTTTCCTGGCTTCTGAAAACCCCTCTTTCCACCCTACCTTTTTCACTCCCCTACACACACACACACACACACACACACACACACACACACACACACACATACACACACATACACACACTCCAAGCTTTCAGACAAGAAAAGCCCGAGCTGGGTAAGGTTCAGGGTGGCATGCTCACCTCGCTAGCATGCTCGGGTATGGGTCGCATCTCCAGCACTACAAACACGAAAGCCCAGAAGCCATACTCCCCCCACTGCTTGCATGCTACAGTCATCTCTGAGGCTCCGAGAGAGCACAAGGCTGGCTATCAGAGGACACACAGGAAGGGACATAATGAAAAAACAGTGGGCTAGACCTGAGGTCCTGTGAACTATTCTGCATGTGGAAGCAAAGCAAAGGAGCCCAAATATTCTCCCTGGGCTGAAATTTCCTGTGACGAATTCCTTCATTGACTCAAACTTATCCAAGCAGACGTCCCGCATCTTGCCATGCTGTTTTGTCTGTGAAATGGGCCAATAACAGACACATGCTTTATGGGAAGCTCAGACCCTAAGATGCCAGCCTTGCGAGCTCAGTTTTTACTGCTGGTTAGTGGCAGAGCTTCCGTTGCTGGTTAGTGGCAGAGCTTCAGTCTCCCACTGATTTTGAGGCTTGCCTGCCTTTCAACCGAGTTAATTTCAAGCCTGAGGAGCCTGTGGTTCAGCAGGCTTCTTGGCAATGTCTCATCAAATGTTCCTATGAGTAGCACAAGCAGAGTTGTCCCTGCCCTGTGTCCCATGTCCTTCCCCTCTATCTCCCCTGACCCCTGACCCCATCTGAGGCTCTGGAGGAGCACTGCTAAGGCTCAGCAGTGTCTGCCTGCTCTGGAGAAAATGGTAGTTGAGAGAGGGAGCGGATGGGAATGCTCCAGGACTTTCCTACAGTGCTGCGGGGGTCACTTCATCTCAGGCTTGTTGAGTGGAGTAAGATGTGAGCCATGACCTGCGGTTCAAATTCCAGTCCAAACCATCTTGTCCGAGTCCCCTTAGCTCATGAGTTGGGGAGTCTCTTCTCAGACATGACTACTACTGTGGATCTGCACCTTGGGCTTGCCTACCTCACCCCCAACTTCTGTTCCCAGTTCCATCTCCTCCAGGTCTCCTGGAGCAGAAGAAGCCAGTCATCACCTCAACCATTCAATCAATAATTGCTTCTTAAACAGCTGCCACGTGTGTCAGGCTCAGCCTTTGCCCAGGGAGGTGCACAGGGCAAGTATGTCCACCATCCAGTGGGGGGGAGACACTGGTACAGGAGTGGCAGTCGTTAACACCCGCACTGTAGGAAGGTACAGAAAAGGACAGCCAATAGACGGGGAGGCTAGTGCTGCCTCGGGAAACAGGGGCTTCACGCAGGATGGGCAGGAAGCTGATAGACGGGACTTCACTCGGTAACCTCAAGCATTCATAGGTACGTTTGAAACAATGGTGAAAGGAACTGTATTCCGTAAGGAAGAACAGCACAGGGAAAGTAAGGGGCCAGGATGAGATGTCTGCTTGGAGATTCCCACACTCCCTAGACTCACAGTGTCTAGGAGTCTCTGGGCTTGCCGCTGTAGTCCAGTGCACAGCTTGGACCAGAAAGCAACTGCTTCCCCCTTAGGCCTGTCTTTGTGCACTGACTAACCTACGCTAAGCCACGTGGTGTTTCCCCTCTCCACCAGTGCAAAGTTACTGCAGCCACTTCAGGACTCTCGAAGCTTCAGGTTGCTTGGTCATGTCTGTCCCTCCTCCCTCCCCGCAACCTCCACCTCCATTATCTTGGCTGGAACCCCAGGAGCCTTCCATGCAGCTGAGAAACTCCTGTTATAGTTGCTGTCAGGCAACAGGGCGGAAGTCCCTTGATGTGTGGCCAGCTTGTGTTTACAGTTGCTCCCGACCACCCACTGCGGGTGAGCAGGAGAGTGCCCCCCAGTAACTCAGTGGGCCAAGTAGTGCTCCTTTATAGAGGATATACTAGAAAGGGTCCCCAGGAGCTAGAAAGCAACCCAGCTGCATGGCTGATGGAGCACAGTGGGTTCCCACATCTACCTTCTACCTTCATTCCTGACGCATTTCCTGCTAATTAATTTCTGAACTGCACAGCAATGCACTTCCTAATTACACAGGGGGAAGCACAGGCAGGTATAACGGGTCCTTATCTATCGCACATACAATGCTAATAGGTGCTACCATGATGAGGGTGGGGAGGGTAGGAGAAGGGGGCCAGGGCGGGCGAGAGAGGAGAGGAGACAAACATGGAGCCGGGGAAGAAAATCCCTGGCTGAGGCAACCCTTCTAGCCCTGGAGCCAGGCGTCGTCCCCCTGAGGACCTCAGCATCACCCTCTGGGCTCAGACAGGAAGGCTTCCTGGGGAACGGTGCCAACTGTGCAAACGCCAGCCCAGAAATGTAAATAATAACATGCAGACTCAATGCAAACATAATTATAGCCCAGCGTTAGGAGGAAGGAGACTCACTGGGGACCTGCGTGTCTTCACATCTGAAAGTCCCAATTTGCACGGTGGTGATTAAAGCAGAGACTCTGGGCTTCTCTCTGGTTTTTGTTTTTTCTTTCCACTGCCACCTGAATTTTTTTTTTTCTTTTCTTTTTAATTTACACCAGTTTGGACAGCATACAAAAACAAGGAGTTTCGTGTCATATGGTAACATCTGGGCTATCAAGTGTTTATTAGGCCTGGGGACCTTACTGAGGCTCATAAACTCAGCATTACTGAGTGCCTACTGTGTGCCAGGATGGATTCTAGGCAACAGGGCCATGAATACGGTGGGAGCCTGGTTTGGGATGTGTCCCCAGGGGTGAGAGATTTCAAAAGAAGTAGGTTCAAGCAATGAAAAGAATGCAGAAGGACACCTAGGCAAGGAGGCCTGAGGGCGTGGGGAACCCCAGCTTTGTCTCAGGGCTTGGATGGTGCTCCAGGGGACAGTGGCGACTGAAGGCCAGGGGAGCCATAGCTGATCTTCTAGACCCAGGTTCCTGGCAGAAGCTTAGGCAGGAAAGCGGTGGGTGACATCCTGAGTGTGGACTGTCTCCTCCCTGTCCTTTGAAGGGGGCAGAAACCACAGCAGTTATTTGCACAGAAGAAATGGAATAGAATACATGTAAATGGCCTGGGAAGCTATAAGTAGAAGCCGAATGGATATAATTAGAGCTCCGAGGTTGCACGGAGGTACCTGCTGCAGGAAGGTCCATGAACAAAGGCACGAGGTTGCAAATATTCCTATTGACTGGGTCTTGCTATGTGGTCTACAGTGCAGTGTTGCTCCTGGGTAGCTGGGAGCACAGGCACACACCACTGCCTGACCATTGCCTGGGTTACTAAAACTTAGAAACACATTGGGAAGATCCCAGTAAATTGAACGTCAGGTCCCTAAGGGGCCACTTGATGGGGGAGGCAGCTATGCAGCTAAGGAGGCGGTGGGAAGGAGGCGGAAGCTGCAAGTTCCTGAGGAAGCTGCAGTGGATTTGACTGCTGTTAGTGTCTCTACTGACAGCCTTGTTTGCAGCCAGGTCTCCCTTGGTGGAGTTCCATCTCAGCAGAGGCTTCAGGAGTCAGTGCCTCTCACTGAGCTTGAAATTCAATCAGCTGCCAGTCTTTCTGAGCACCCACAGGGTGTTAGGCACTTTCTAGACCCAGAGGCCCTGTCTCTGGAGAGTCACATTCAAGTTTTGGGAACAGACAGCAAATGTGTTTCTCTCTCTGTCTGCGTCTCTGTCTCTTGCGCACGCGCTCGCGCGCACACACACACACACACACACACACACACACACACACCACCACACCACCACCACACCATACCACATCACATCAGAAGAGAAATAAAGCATAGGTGGGAAAGAAGATAAGGACTGTGTATGCGTGTGTGTGTGTTCTCTTTTAAATGGAAAGTTCTGGAAAGGTAACTCTTGAGATGATGGCATGCTTGCTGTTCAGATGAGTGCTGCAGGCTGAGGCAGCGTAAGAACCACCGAGGCAGCAAGTCTGAAGAACAGCAAGGAGGGAGGTGGGGACGGGGAGCAAGATCATCTAGGGCCTTTGCTCTGGTATGAACGACAGAGCAACGAATGACCGAACGTCCTGTCAGAATTCATGTGGAAACCGAATCCTCCTTAGGGTGCTACTTGAGATGAGGACCTCTGGGAGAGTGTCGAAGCCATGGGCTGTGCCCTTGTGAATGGCTTTGTGCCTTTCCACCATGGGAGGACACTGCAGGGAAGCCCTCACCAGACACTAAGCTTGCTTGATGTTATGGTCTTGGAGTTCTTAGCCTCCATGAGAAACTTCTATAATAAATTACTTCGTTCCATGTGCTTTGTCACAGCATAAACAGGCAAGGGCAGAAGTCTTTGGAGGGGTTAAGCTAGAGAGACAAAGCTCCGCTTATCCTTTATCGCATGGGATGCCTGGTGACTTGAGAAATGAGTTGAGGAGTAGCAGAGACCCTGGGAGGAGGCTGAGGTCACAACCCAGGTGAAAGAGGACAATGGTAGAGGTCAGTCTGTACCTGTTGAGATAGGGTCACACTCTGGACATGCTTGTGAAGGAGAACTGATTAAAGCCTCCTGCCATGCTGAACACAGAGGAATAATAGGATGGCAATGCTTTCAGCTGGAACAACTGAAGGGTGGACCTGCTATTAACTGAGAATTTTTAATATTTCAGTAATCTGTGATTATAACATGATGATACAGACTTTATTTTAGTTCATTAGAAGAGAAATAACCTGAAGAATGCAAGCATAATAATCTGAGGTATATAAATTATGTTTTAATAACTCAAAATATTTGCAGTTTTAGTACTCCAGTGGGGACAGAAATTCTTATTTTCCGTGTGTGACCTTGGGAACCCTGGGTCACCACTTTCTTACAACCCTTGCCTCCATTTCTCACTCACCCCTTCCAGAGTTATTTGTTGAGCCCATTTACCCATCTGTGGATGACTGCCCCACTGTGAGCTGCCAGGGCCGTATTCAGCCTCATTTTTCTCCATCATGATTTTCCTAGCCTTCAGCTTCTCTCTGCTTTTCAGTGATAGTTAATATCCATGCCAACTCCATCAGTGATGTCTTGAGGGCATATCCAAAAAAAAAAGAATTCTCTGAAGAAGAGCCACCCTGAATGTTTGCTGGGGACCAAATCAAAGCAGGGTAATGAGGACACCAGCTGAGCATCAGTGTTCTCCCTTCTTTACTTTTTCATTGCGGGAGATGTGAGCAAGCAGCCTCCTGGCCCTGCTGCCACGGGACCGCCTGCTGCCATGGAGCCACCCGCTGCCACGGAGCCACCCACTGCCACAGAGCCGCCTGCTGTCATGCCTTCCTTGCCATTACAGATTAAATCCCCTCAAACCATTAGCCCAAATAAACCCCTCCTCTTCCAAGCTGCAGCAGGAAGAGAAGTAACTAACAGACCAGACCGGCTCAGGCTTCTGTTGTCAGGCTCCTTGAAGCACTCCCATCGCCACGCCATTTCCTGCCCGTTTCTGTTATATGCTCTTAAGTTTTAATCTACCTTTGAAAGCCCCTAATGGTTGTTCTTCAGCCTGGAAGAAAAAGAATGTTTGACCAGACAGAAAGGGTCTGGGATGGGATGAGAATGGGATGGAATTCTTCATGTCCCCGGCTGAACCTAGTCCTCTTTTTGTCCCCCATCCGAGATACCACTTAATGCTACCAACCTGCCATCTGGCCACAATGTGTGGTCATCTTTGGTATTTCTTTTCCTCATCCTCAGGGCTAGCTCAACATGGCGCCTTGTCAACTTTCCTTCTTCTAACATTTTTTTCCTTCCCATAGCTGCAACTCAGGTTATCAGCCTGTTTCTCCCAGCCAGGAGAAGGCCGACTTCCCTGAAGTCTGGAATGGGGCAAGACCTTTCATGGAAGCATCCAGAAGTCTCCTGTATGTGGCCAGGCTTCTGGAAGGCAGGCCTCTGCAGTCTGAAGGACTATCTCCTCTGCTGTCTTACCTCAGTGTTTGCCTTCCACTGAGTTCTGCGTGCCCTGGCATCCCCGGGCCACTCTCTAACTACCTCTCTCGGGACTTCCGTCATTAGTCTCTTTTACCAGGGCACCAGGTCCAGCTGCCCTGAGCTTTTGGGGACAGAGTTGAGTCTTTCTGGGGCCCCACGTCCTGGTATCACTTCCTTTGCAGGTTTAAGATGCTTGTCTGCTTTCTGTATGCCCTGCTTTTTCTCCAATCAGACTAGAATTGGAGATTACCCACTCCAGGGATATTCCTCAAGATGTGTTTATGTACCAACGCTGTCTGCCCTTGGAACAAGTGGTGTACAGACTCATGGTATACCCACCCCATCCTGTACTCCTCCCTTTCTCCCCAGGCTCTTGGCACCCCTTCATGTGGATGTGGCTCCCTTATGCACTTCAGGGGTACTGGTTATTCAGTTTTGAATCCAGCATTCATGAATTCTGTTTTGTTTTGTTTTGCCTGCGGAATCATTAGAGACCAACTTGCAAATGTATGGAATGCACTACGCAGTGAGGACATTGTGCCCAGCACACACAGGTGTTGGGTTTTATCTTCTTTCTCTCAGGCTGGTTCTACTCCCTGTTAGCATCTTTCCTTGGCAGGTGTCCCACAGCTCTGGCGTTTTCAACATCTTGGAGTCTCCAGTGAAATCCAGGCCTCACCTTCACAGTTTCATGTAATGGTCTTTCTGGCATTCCATGCAGGGACACTTCTGCCACACACCTGGCTTCAGTGGCTTTCCTTAGGTGTGGAGGGAGAGTCCACAACTCCTTTTTTTTTTTTTTTTATTTTATCCTTGACTCTAAAGTCAGAAACACAAGTTATGCTACTTAGAGGGGCTGGAACATGGCCCCCTTATTCAATTACCAGATTTCTGTGTTAAGTGGTTTCCTTCACTGCCTAAGCTTAGCTGTCCTGTAACCAGGCTGGTCTTGGATTCAGAGTCTGGGATTAAAGGGGTGTGAAACAAGCCTAGCCTTAAGATTTTCTTTAATTCCTACTCACAAGCTGAGTTGGGTTGGATCTTGTTCTTAGGTCATCGTCAGTCCGTTTATTCCATTTAGCATCAAGATTTTCTTTAATCTGTTTGTCTCCTTGAACACAGGGCTTAGCTCCATTAAACTTCCTTGCTTCCCCTTTCTCCCCAAAATATACATTCTGTACTTTTCCTTGCTCAGCTTGCTCCTTTTCATTATAGATCTGCATAAGAGTGACCACCAATAACCACAGGACACAGTCAATACTAGGCTGTCTCGAAATCTCCTCTACCAAAGCTGTTGATCCATGACTCTTCAATTTAGCCTCAGGCAGATTTTTTGGACAAGGCAGAAAGCTGCTACACTCTTTGCCAAAATATCACAAGATCAGTCTGCAACGAATACAAATATTCGTCTCCTCTGAAACCTCTTGGGTCATGCCCCCACAGTTCAAATAACCCTCAGCACATTGTCTTCTATCCTCTACAAATATGGTCCATTAAGCCCGACTTAAAGACTTCCACTGATTTCCTAATCCAAAGTCCCAAAGTCCACATTCCTCCAAACAGGAGCACAGTCAGGCCTACCACAGCAACACCCAACTCCTGGTTCCAACTTCTATGTTAGTCAGTGCCCTATTGCTGTGAAGAGAAACCATGACCATAGCAACTCTTATAAAGAGAAACAGTTAATTGGGGGATGCCTTAGTCCATTAACGTCATGGCAGCAATCTGGTGGCACACAGGCAGACATGATGCTGGAAAAGGAGCTGAGAGTTCTACATCTGGATAGGTAGGTGCTGAAAGATGAGCCACTGAACCTGGCTTGAGAATCTAAAACCTTAAAGCCTACCACCAGTGACACACTTCCTCCAACAAAATCATACCTCTTAATCCTTTCAAATAATGCCATTCCCTATGAGCCTATGGGGGCCGTTTCATTCAAACCACCCACACTGTACTTATGTTTTCTTATCTAAAAATGAGAACTGAAGCAAGTTCATAAAGTTGGGTGGTCAGGATGATGCCAGTGTCCCCTGTGTTCACATCAGTCCCCAGAATAGAGCAAACAGTCCATGGAATTTAGTTACTGATGCTTAGAGGTACCGAGGCTTGGTGAGATCAAGGAGAGGGTAGACATCAAGCTTGTGGTTGTCCACCCTGCTCTAATCATCCTACTCATTGCCCTGGCACAGCACCCATCAGCTCATTGTCCTATTTAGGGCTCACTCTGAGAGCTATGTCTCTCTGCTCAGAGCATCCTTTCTGTTGTCCTTGGACACTCTTGGGTCCAGAGGGAAGGGGTTGACATGCTAATTGACATTTGGGCAAAGCAATGAGGAGGCTATCTGCCCTCGCTGCTCACTCAGACTGAGGAGGATCTTGCATGTGAGGTCAGCCATGTTCCCTGAGTCATGTTGCTCACGGCAGGCTGGACCTTCCTCAGACTTGCTTGTTCCAGTGTACTGAGGCCTCCAGCAGAAATCCTCTGTGAGAGGGAGTAAGCTCATCCCTACTCAGTACTTTGAAACCCATTCTTTCTAGAGTACTTAGCAACTCCAGGTAATTAGTTTAAAGTGAGTTATTTAGCAAGATGTAATGGCAAGGCTAATGCTACGTCCCCAGACGATAAGCCTATTAGCTGTCTACAGTACCTTCGAGGTGAAGCAGGGAACAGGAGGGAAGGGCATCTTGGAGGGCTTTCTCTTCCTCAGCCTGTTGGATTTGCCTTGAGTGGGAGGTGAATCAGGTTTCTGCCTCTAGGATGGAATGACAGCCAGAGCTGGCTTCCCTCGGTCTCAGGAGAGACAGGACCACACTGGCCATCTGTTCTCTTTGTGCTTCATTTGGGAGAGATCGATCACTTTTATTTAAAGCATCCCCACAGCCCACGAAAAGCCAGCTTCATCACCAGCCCAAGAGCTGTTGCAGATATAGCCATTTGCCCACTGACTCTAAACTCGCCAACTCTATGTTTTAATAAAGAGCTTTGTCCTTTCCATTTGACCATGGTGACCATGACAACTGTTGGATGCTTATGGACCAGGAATTCAGCAAGAGGTTGTGTCCCTCGTTGACATTGGAGTGAGTTCTCAGAGTCTAAATATGACATTGGATTTCACACCTTTACTTCTACCTCTTAGTAGTGCTTATGATGAGCTGGTCAACTTCTGGTCATTTCTTTACTCCTGGCTGAAAATGGCAACGGTGGTCTCCTGTAAGCTCCAAGGCTCTCTTTCCCTCTATGTACAGGCGACATTAGAGATGTCATGATGGCTTACACCTAATGAAGAATTTATACAGCACATTTTGCTCTTGAATTTTAGTTCCTGTGTCTTACTGTCTCCTTTTCTTTTCCAGCTTCTACTCTTCACTTGCGATAACTTGGTCTTTTATGCAATCTCAAGGGGGTGCTGTCATTTGTTTCTGGGATAAAATGTGGGGTCAACAAATCACATGTTGTAAAGATTGGCAGTTGCCCAAAGTCTATCCTGTACTGTTCTTCCCTTTCTCTGTCTTAGAAGCCCATGTGTTCCTCCCATTCTCGGTTTGGGGGTATCCACATGGAGGGCTGGGAATCTTTAGGGGAGTAATGTGAGGAGTAAGGGAATGTTAGCCAATGACCAAAAAGGGAACAGAAATGAGAGTTGAGATGGATACAAGCAGGACACCATGGAGTCAGATAGAAAGAGCAGTCTGCTATAGCAGTTGGAGCTGGTGAGTTTGGGGCTCAGGTGTGTGGCTGTGGGTAAAAGATACAGGCTGCAGCAGATCTGGAGCTGTAGAACTAATGATGGAGATGTCTTTTATAAAGCATGCGGGTACCATAAGGGGCAGTGAGTCATCTGTGACTGGATTTGTAACTATAGCACACAGACATCTAAGATGTTGCTGTGTGCCCAAAAAGGGCCAAAAAAAGGGCTGTCTTGTCATGGTTGAGTTAATAACAAAACTTAGAAGGGCAATCTTTACCCCATAGGTCATGATGATCTCTCTCTTTACAGAGTCCAGGAGCCAGCACAACTGAGGTTCAGCAAACTCTTTTCAGTAACATTAACCAAACTGTTGGTAGAAACTTAAGATCATTTTTGTTCAACATTTATTTAATGTATTATACATGTACAACTTATTTGAAAAGGTAAAAAATAACTGTTATAACTTGTTCAGGATGGTCAGAGGTAGAAATTGGTAGTTGGTCACTTATAAATAAATTACTTAATTATAAAATAAGCTTTATTTAGTTTTTTGTATATATTTTCAAAGGAATAGATAGAAGATGGATAGAGTAGATATATAGATGGTCTTCAAACACTTCAGAGAGCCACAGAAAATGGCATTTAATAATAAAGGGCTGTTATGACAGAGAGACACATCCATTCCTGACAGCACCTCCAGTCTAATTATGTGGGCATCAAGAAATGATAGTGGCAGATAGCCACTGGTCTGATGAACTTTGCTTATCTCTACTGCTGATGACAGAGTGACCATCCACTATGATGAAGCCTGATACTGAAAAATTGGCTGCCCAGCCTTGCAGAGATTAGGTGGGCCAGTCCTTCAGGATTCCTGACTCAGAGCAGTCTGTGAGATGCTTTGGGCTGGCTGGCTGAAGGTGGGATACACCTACGATGGAAAGAAACTTCTGACAGTCCAGAAGCAGTCTGTCAGATGCCTTCGGCCGACTGGCTAAAGACTGGATGCCCTGACAATGGAGAGGAACTTGTGACTGTACAGAAAGTCAGCTCTCTGTCCTGTCAATACTTTTGGAAGTTGCTTGCCTGCACTTCCTTCATATTAGATAGTTTTTCCTTCTGGGGTCTCTGATGGGGTTGAAGACTAGATAGGCACAGTATTGATATAAGTTTAGTTAAAAACAAAAACAAAAAAGGAAAAACTTTAGACATTAGGATAACAATCAGTAACATAGGACAGATAGTGGAATAATTTCTTAAAAATTGTTAATGACAAATGGATTGGTCCTTGTAAATGTTGACTTAATGGATAGTTCTTATTTTGTTGTATATAGCTTATTGTATTAGATAGAAATGGGGAGATGAAGAAGAGATAAACCTGTTTTTGTTATGATCCCAAGTGTGGGATGGAGAATGGTCTTGTGAGAGAACGGGTGATGTTAATCCACTAGAAGACCAACCACCTCGTGTGGGAGCTTGATTGTTGCCAGCTGAAAAGATCCATGAACAGACTCTGGGAGGAGATATATAAGTGAGCCCAGAACTGGAGAGGGGGCCTTTGGAGACTTGGGATAGTTTTGGCTGTTCATGGCTCCATTTCCAGACGCTCCTAGAGAGAACCGCTCAAGGGAAGGCTTCGGGCCTCCAGGCTCCTGCTGAGGTTCCGGGTTCTGGTTACTCCAGGTTCCAGCAGAAGAAATCCTGCTGATTATGCCAGGAGAATTGTTCCTCAGAACTGATATCCTTACGGTTTTGTTATTATATTCTTTAATCCTCTTCTATTATTTCAGTTAGTTGAGTTACACGTGATATATGCTCGGTTAATAAGTTCGTAATAAAATATATTTGTTAAAAAAAATTGAGCCTTCACCAAACCAAACATGTTAGGATAAGCCTGACTGGGAGGTGTGACTGACATGGCCAGAGTGTCTCTTGGTCTTTGGTCCTGATACCCTTGGCCAGAGAGCATTGAGTCCCTGGGATTTTGGTTCACCTTGGCTGGAAGTCTGTAGCCTGACCCAAGGAATGAAGGGCAGAGGTGCAGGGAAGGTACAAAAAACCCCTCTTTCTTAGGCTGAGCAAAAGCCTGGCTCTCTTGAGCTTGATGAAAAGGAAATATTAGTGGTGGCAGAAAGAGAAAGAATTTTTGTCATCTGTAAAGTGGATACTGGTGGCATCTGCTGACCTGGGGTATTGTGAACTGTGTGGACACATATGTGGGCATTCAGCCTAGGATTCGGCACAGACACACAACATACTCTGTACCATTCCCTCTTCTCAGTATTACAAGTAAGGCTCAGAAAGCCTGGGAAGGTGTTCAACCTATTACATTCTCTCTCTGCCTTCTTGACGTCAGAAGGCACTTACTCTGGACCACTATGACAAGTTTCTCTGCCATGGTAAATACAGTTGACTTTTGCTAGGCCCTTGGCTCAGTTTCTCAGAACCGAGTCCAGTGGAAGAGAAGGGGTCTAGCTGCTGAAGGGGTCAGTGGCTGAGTGCTCTGCTTGAAATGAGAATTTAAAATGTTTCAGAGGAAAAAAAATAAAATAAAATGTTTCAGAGAAGGTTTGATTACACTTCTTAAATACTGTGTGTGAGGAGGAAGTCATTTACATGGAAGCTATCAAGTGTGATCACAAATTAATTACAAATTAAATATTGTCTATTTTTTGTAGAAGATTTAAAAGTCAAGGCTTGCCTGAGTAGCAAGGGCCAACAGTAGAACCTGAAGCTCGGGGTGGGAGGTTTAAGCTGATGCGTCTCTCTCTCTCTCTCTCTCTCTCTCTCTCTCTCTCTCTCTCTCTCT
>OU015747.1:133698773-133726331 GCA_907169655.1 Acomys percivali
TCTCTCTCTCTCTCTCTCTCTCTCTCTCTCTCTCTCTCTCTCTCTGTGTGTGTGTGTGTGTGTGTGTGTGTGTGTTGGGAGATGCCAGACATGTTTTGATGCTTTGAGCATCAATTTGTCTGACATTTCCGCCAAGGAAGAAAGGAACACAGGGCACTGGGATTGACATTGCTATAATGAGGGTGAGACAGTTGTGGTACCCTCTTTGACCCCCATTCTGCCTGTAGAAGGGACAATATGCCATTGTCACAAAAATGAGTGAAGAAGCAGAAGGTTCCTGGTCGGAGACTTGGTAAGAATGCACAGGGTCACTGTGTCGGTGCTCTGGGTGTGGAGATCACCTGCAGAGAGAGGTGGACATCCAGCTCTCTCACGGGGTCGGCAGACCCAACTGCCCAGGATCATAGTGAGATGCCGCCCTCACATGTCTTTCAACCATGGTCCCCAGAGGGAGGGTGTCTGGGGGGGGAACAGGGCAGGACAGCTGTGCCTGGGTGCATATGAAACAGTGCACAGAGACCCACAGATTCCATTCTCTCAGGACTTTTAACTTGGTCACCATATGTTTATCTTTTCCAGCTCTTTTTTATTTTAAATTAAAAAAAAAATCTCTGATATAGCCTTAATGATATTTATGAAGAGATGAATAGCAGATATGCTTTACTACACACTGCCCTAACCCAGAAGCCCACTTTTTGTTTCTGGGAGTAAATTAAATCGTTTAGCAAATGATTGAATTCATTTAAGTTTTTAACTTTATTGGTATAGGATTGTCCATTTATTTTTCTTGTGACACCAGAATGGCACTTTGTGTTGCCTCTGCTTTCAGCTCAGAGATACAACATTTAAGTTGCCACCTAAGACTGTGTGGCTTTACACAATCACCTGCTACTGATTTTCCCCTCCTAGAATAAAGCTGTTTCAACATCATCCTATTAAAATGGAAGTGTACGCATGTGTATGTGCATGTGCGTGCGTGTGCACGTGTGCGTGTGTGTGTATGTGTGTGTAGATGTGTATTAGGAGTCGAGGGGCTTTGAACTATCTTTATGAATGCCCTCTTTTTGTTTTGCTTTGTGTGATTATTTTTTCGTTCATCCATTTGTTTTTTCGAGACCGGGTTTCTCTGTGTAGTCTTGGTTTCTCTGGACTCTTTTTGTAGACCAGGCTGGCCTCGAACTTGCAGACATCTGCCTGCCTCTGCCTTCTGAGTTCTAGGATTAAGGGCATGCACCAGCATGACTGGCCTGTTTGTTTGTTCGAAGATTCTGACTGTTCTGGCTGGCCTTCATCTAGAAATCCTCTTGCCTTGACCTCTGGAGTGCCAGGAGTATAAGTGTGTACCACACGCCTGGCTGCAAATGACATCTAGTTAACCTAAACACTGTGATGTAAGGTGAAGGCGGAGGCCTCCTTTAGAAGTCTCTCTTGGTAACCAGTGAGTGAGAACTTAACAACCAAAGACACGATTGAAAATTAATGTTCAAGCCTTATTCTTTTCACTTTTCAGAACACTTAAAGGTAGCAGCCTGTAGAATCAAAGTCTCCATGAATGCCCCACATTAGGGCTATTTGAATATCTGAAGTGGATTTAGCTGCTGGTGGCTTTCAGGACACAGCTATGCATGTCTCACTGCCTGCATGTGGTGATGGGGCATGAAGAATGGGACAAAGCCTTGGCTGACATTTAATTCACAGCACACTGCTGCCATCTCACTCCCGGGGCTTCAGCTTCCTGGCATGGAGACGCGAGGCTCCACTTGTAGCCGGTCTTTTCCCTGCCGCCCACAGCATTTTATATACATGGCGATCACTCGTGTGTAGACTTACTTGTGTGGCACTTTGTGAATACCTTAGGAATACAGTGGCTGTTCGGATGTTTCTTACAAGCCTCTCGTGAGGCGATCACATCTTCACATCAAACTCTGAAGACATGGAGGCGAATACTGCTTGCCATGGTGCCACGGGATGAGTGGGAATCCAAGCTGCCACCCCAGGGTTGCCCACAGGCTCTGGATGTCTCTACCTGTGCGTGAAGCTTCCTTCCTCTGCAGGGCACACTTCCAATTCAGAGAGAAGATTTTCAAAAAATCTGCAGAATGACTATAGAGGTAGCAGGGACCCAGGGGCCCAGGACAGAAGGATTCCTCTCTATGGCCAATGACTTTCCCAAGAGCAGTCTTCTAGAATGGTCCATGAGGGCCCCTGCTTTACTTGTTTATTCTTGATTTTTAGTAGTGCTGTGGATTAAAGCCAAGGTCTCATGTATGTTGTGAATAAACTCTATTGCTGAGACCCCGTGTTCTACTTAGGACCAGAGAGAAATTGAGCAGCACCTTTGGAACCATGGTGTGGTTCGTTCAGATCCTCCGAGGGTAGGTGGCAGGGAGGTAGAGGTAGTGGCCTTTGTGTGGAGGGCCAGAACTGATCAGGCAATGACTGAATCTGGAAGCAGTCAGTCACACAGCCTTTTCAGGGCAGGTCCAGTGTGTGACTAGAAAGAAGTGATGGAAAATGAATCCCAAACAGTATTCACCATGTGGCCTCTTTATGGGGGCAAAGAATGGATAGCTCAAAGAAAGCAGGTAGGAGGAACAGGGTGGAATGGGGCAGCCATGTGTCCTCAAAGGGGTCTACATGACACCCCACCGCATATCCGGAGCCTGGCTGATGTCAGTCTCTGAAAGTCAGCATTCATAGGTGGAAAGCCTTGCCTAGCTCTTTGTCCTAAGTTGCAATAGGGAAAGAAAAGAGAACTTACACAGGCAAGGATGAATGCGCCAAGATCCCTGCTGCCCCAGGGACCCTCAAGGGAAATATGCGAGGGGAGGAGCTGCAGGGCAGCTTCCAGGTTCCCGGAAGTACCACCTGGACACACCTCTTCTGGTCTGATGCTCTCAGCAGCCCCGTGTACTCAACGCTGTTCATTCCGTTTTACTGGTGAAGAGCCTGGGTTTCAAATGCTTGCTTATCAACCTGCCTATGATGATGCAGCTAATTAGGAGTGGAGGGTGGGGTCCTTCGCATCTCCAACGAGCCGCAGAACCTGTGTGTGTCTCTCTGAGGCTTCGGGTTCCTTGGATTTAAAGCAAACTATTATTTTAATCCCTTCAGCTCAAATGGTCTGCTGAACCCTAAGGGCACACTTCGCGCCTCCCTCCCCCCTCGCCACCCCACCCCCCCGCCCCCTGCCGCCCTCGACATTTACCCAAGAGTGTGGAGGACAAAAACTCCTTTTTGATCTCCTCCTTTGACGAGGTTCCTGGTGAAGACCCAGGGTCTCTCTGGCTTCTTGGAAGATGTTGGAAGTGCACTGGGAAGAATGCTTGTCAAAGGCCACAGGGCTCCTCAGTTAAACGAGACTTTTAACCACTGCAAGTTGGAGAGGCTGAGCCGTTTTTGGCGAACCCCTACGGACATCTTGAGGGGCAAGGGAGTGTCCCTTATCTTTGTGTCTCTGCGGGAGAAGAGGCTCTCTGACTAACTTGCCTCTGAACTACTGTTCTCTCCTTTTTGAAAGCCATTTGGATTTAGCTCTTGCAAAGGGCCTGTGCGAAGCACCTGTTTTAACTTCAGAGCAGTCTCCTCCATGTCCCCGCAACGCCGCTAACAAAGCCCTTCTATTTCCAGATCTGAGGTCAAGGCTCTTATCTCCGTGGGGTCAGCTTTGGTGTGTTGGAGCTCTTCTACAGGGATCTCTGGGCTTCTCCTGCCTGGGCAAGTCAGTCTCTGGAATGGCTTGTGAACAAGAAGCAGACCTGGAAATGCTTCCGGTTCAGCATCACCAGCTACCAGAAAAATAAGGCCTGGTTCTTGGTCTGAGGAGACTTCTCCATCAAAGTGAGAAATACTCCCTAGGAAACTGAGGTGGGGTGGAGTCAGCGCCAGCTCCTGCTGGTTCTCGGATGCCTTAATATTTAGCCTGGGGGTTCATACCCATCTTCCACTTTGCAGGATCCCCACTGACGCTCCGGACAGCAGAGAGGAGCATAAGGCAGGTGGCCCTTCCTTGGCGATTTCATCACATGAAATTAAGCAAGCTGAGCACTTCCTGTCTGCAGACTTCTTGATGGGAAAGCTGATCAATATCTCTATTGTTCAAGGCTATTCAGTTAGGATATTCCATACTAAGAGAAAAGCAATAAATGCAGGAAACAGAATCTTCCAGGGAGATCAGCATCTGAAGAAGACAGGAAATGATCCTGTCAGGCCCTGGAGAGAATTCATCAAGCCATGGTATACCCATAATTTACAGCCTACCCCACTCTTATTGTACAAAAAAAAAATTAGACATTCATAGAAACAGCGTGTGAAGCAAATTACAATTCTCAAAAGATTTCTCCAAATGTTTCTGAGGTAGCATTCTAATTGGTATTCAACTAACAATTGATCCTAATACTTTGGAATCTCTGTCTTCTGTTTTGACAAGTGGTAAATATACAGAAATTTCTACCATTAACGAATTGTATAAGCCAAGTATCTTCTAACCATATAAATATTTATCTTTTCATTGATTGCTCTAGTTATTTCAGGTTTTGTAAATAGGAATATTAAAGGGAGGCCTCACCTGTGGTCCTACCTGAATATCAGGGTCTGCAATCACTTTTTTTTATCCTCAAAGACAAAATTGGGAGTAAAATACAGATTCTATCATGTCTTCATTATTCTGGGTGTTTGTGGTTGTGGTTATCATAGATCTAATGCGATATAAACAGGTATTTGGGACGTGCGTTAGTGTTTTGTTTTGTTTTCCCTATTGCTGTGATGAAACACCATGACCAAGGGAACTCACAGAAGGAGGAGGTTATTTGGGATTATGGGTCAATCATGTTGGGGAGGAATGGCAGCAAGCAGCAGACACAACGGTGACAGCAGCAGGAATCTCCTGTCAGCAAGCCTGTGCCACCAAAACTCCATAAAGAGGTCTGCCAACCTGGAGCCAGGTGTTCAAATGCCAGAGCCTATGGAGGGAAGGTTTACATTCAGACCACCCCAGGGCTGAAACATGCAGCACACTTACATCACTCAAAGGAAGGAAAAACCCTGTGCAGAATTTATCACACAGTGCCTCCCAACCTGGCCACGTGTCCCAAACCCTCCTCCATAGTAGGCAGGTGGCAGATGAAAATTAGAAAGGGGAATGCTGAGGGACTGGCCCTCACGGTCCATCAGTGGACTGGCCTAACACATCTGTTCTCTTGCTCAGGGATTCCAGAATCTGCTTCTAACCCTTTGTTTACAGAGCTCTGGTTACAGTTCACTCCTGTCAAAAATATATCCTGTGGAAGCCACGATGCAAATTAAATCCTTCTTTTCCCCCATCATGATTAACAGCTTGGAAGCTCTAGCCAACATAGGTCCCCCTCCCAAGGAAGTTCTATTCCCTGGCCAGTGCCATCTCTGGGCAGTTGGGCTGCAATGTCCAGTCAACAGGACGGGAAGAGCAGGCTGCTGTGGAGGAAGAAAGGCTGGAACACAGAGATGAAAGTCTAGTCTAAGGCTACTTACTTACTTATCTTTTATGGGTATGGGTGGTCTTCCTACACGGCTATCTATGCACCACATTCATGCCTGGTGTCTTCAGAGGCTAAAAGAGGTCATTGGATCCCTTGAAATGAGTCACAGATGGCCTCAAGCACCATGTGGGTGCTAGGGATCTAACACGGGTCCTCTGGAGGAAAAGCTAAAGCTTCCAACTTCAGACAGGTTTTAAGCCAGAATGGTTGTGTTGACTGGCTTTTCTCTATTCTGACAAATAGCTTAGATACACAGCTTGAAGAGAGAATTGTTTATTTTGGCCCTCATTTTTGGAGGTATGGGAGGAGCACCATCACTTTGGACCAGGGAGTAGCAGCATGCTGTGTTCTGGTGAGAACCAAGCCAGTTACTTCATTGATGTGACCAGAGTCCTACACTTGCCTTCAAGAGCACTCCCAGTGACTGGAAGACCTCCCACTGGAGCCTCTTAAATGTTCAACAGCCTTCCACCAACACCAAGGGGAGAGGGGACCAAGCTTTAACACGTATGCTTTCCGGGAGAAATTTAAGATAAAAACTGTAGCAACAGGCACATATCGAGGAGAGCTGGAGTCCTCTCTGAAAGAAATTGGGGTCTTTGAGAAAATGTGTGTCCTGTACTAAGATGTCTGGTAGGGATCTGAGTTGCTGGCTGGTCCCAAGGCTAAGCCAGTCCTGAGTTGGCTGCTGGGCTTGGAGCTACAATTAGGTATCCTGGACATGGCAGATGTACACCCCTTCCCCGAGTCTTTACCCACTCCTCGCACCCAGGTATCACTCTCCACACAACAGTCAGACTTGACTCTCTCTTTCACATGGCCTGCCTTTTGCTCCTGAAAGAAGAGCTAGCCCAGAGAAAGGGGAAGAGACAGAGCTGAAGCTGCTTCCCTCTGTAACTCCTTTCCGTTGAATAAAGATTGAGGCAAAGTCAATTAAATGTGAGTGGTTGGATTGAGAAATTAAACAGAAAAACCAGACGAAACACGCATCACATTCCTTCCGGGAATCTCACTTTGTCTCACTGGTGATGGTTGAGCTGGGAGGGTCTGGATCCTTGGGGACCTGTGGGACTGCCAGAGTCATACTGCCATTTTCGCTATTTTGTATCTAAAGCATTTATAGTATGGTTTAAGAGCTTCCTCACTGGGTCACTGTCATAAATGAGAAGTTATTCCCAAAGGACCTTATCTAGAACAACAAATGGATCAAATTATTGAATTTATTAACATCTAAATTAAAAAGTCAGAAAAACTGAGTTTTAATTAATCAACTTGCAAACAGCTACCCACAGGGGGAAGATAACAGACCCTTCCACAGTAGCCTGGGATTGGAGATATATTATTTTTTTAAACAATAATAATATTTTCACCACAGCTCATATCTGAGGAATTCAAAGCTGTCCTATAAATGTTAATTATTTAAAGACTTTCTGAGACTGAAGCAGATAATTACTATTTTTCTTGGACTTTCTAATGAGGAGACGGCACAGGGAGGATTGGATGCCTTTGCCCAAGGTCATAGTGCAGGCTGTGTGAGACACTGTGGGAACTGCATTGGCAGCTGTCTGCCCCGAGTTCTCTTTTGTGCTTGGTGACTGGCCCTCTCCCCGGCCCCTACCTTGTTATTAGCTCTAAGCACAGCTCTGTTTTCATAGCCATAGGTCTGTCAATGGGCTATGTGATCACAGATCATGCTACCATGGCTGTATTTGGAACCTGGCTTGGGTTCAACTCTGGGACCCACAGAAGGGAAAGAGAAACAACTCCCCCACAAGTGTCCTATGTCCTCCACACACATGCCATGGCAGATGCGCACCCTCCCACACATATAGACATACGTGCAGATGTGAAAATAAATAAATATAATTTAAAGGAAAAAGAAAACAGTGCTTAGAGAGACTAAAAAAATATAGCCAAGGTCACACACAGCTGCTGAATGAAAAGAAAGAGAGGGATTTGAACTTGAACTGATGTCCTCTGGACCTAGTATTCACCCTGTCCTGTGAAGATGACACTTCCTGAGACCTAAGAAATGCCGGGTGAATTTTTCTGGTGTGGAGTCAGTAGAACAGGTCTGAGCAGCTCAGTGCCTTGACTGATAACCCAGCTTCTGACTCTAGTGGCAGTGGGTGGGGCCGGGGCCTTTGGGAGTGGGTGTGGGTCACCTTGTAATCTAGCCACTAGGAGAACAGGGTTGTCCAAGGAGCGCCTTTAAGGGACCCCTCCTACCCCTGTCTATGTGTAGCTATGGAGATAGAACTTTCTGAGGCCAACGTAGTCTCTACCACAAGCCACCAGCTCCCTGCAGTGGGAGTAATCAGGCCCCAGCTCTATTTGCTGGCAACTAATTAGTCGTCCTTCCCTTCCAGGAGCCCTTCATCAGCTGCAGAGCTGCAGTTCTGCGTGGGTGGGTGGCTGTGCCCACGGCAGAGGACATGGCGCAGGACGCAATCAAGATTCCTTCTGGAGGAGTCAGGAGGACACGCAGGAGCCCGCCCTGTCCATGTCCTCTGCTGTAGGGATCAGTCCATGCACGTGGCTCTCCAGCCTCTCCCCCTGTCCAGTGACTTCGATGGTCTTTCTTTGTGCCACTTTTTTTTTCCTCATTCATTTACTCAGTGGCTGGGCTTGGTGCATGGTTTAACTCTTTCTCAGTCTGCTCATCTTTAAAATGGGAGTTCTACCAACACTACCTCACAGGGTTTTCTGGCGTTTAAGTGGGAAGGAGTGTTTACATCGCATTCTGCTCCTGGCCATTAATCTTATTGAGCCTGCTCGTCCTCAGCTGTCAGTCGTGGAGGAGTACGTAGGACAAGCTGAGCAAGGCACCTGAGGTGAAGTATTTGCCAAGCAGAGAGAATGGTTGATTAAATGTGTGTGCAAAATCCTAGAGACACAAATGTAGAGACAAGGCGCTTGCACCGCATGGTCAGGGCAGACTGGAAGTAGGAGGTACCTAACACTGTGTCTACCTGCCTAGCAAAGCACAGATGATGATGCATCCGTAGAATTCTCTTCTCAACTGTGCACACCAACAGCGCCCTGGACCAGGCAAAAATCAAGGTGAGAATACTCCCACTGTGGGGTGAGCCCTTCAGTTTACAGGTTGCGTCCTCATCCCTTGTAAATTCTATGTTTACCAAAGAGCATCAGGACTGCCACACTGTCAACAAGGAAGCCACAGTCCCGGGTAGTCATTTCATTTAGTCCTGAGTCAAGGGTAGCCATGACCACTGTCATTTTGCTCACCATGAAATCCCAGGCACCTGCCTTGCCCAGCCCTCGATGCTGTGTGCCCAGACATGATGGCTACCTCTTCTGAGGAAAAGAGTGGAGAGGAGTCCATGTCTTGTTCATTTATTTACCCAGCAGCTACTTGTCAGGTCTGATATCTGGCAAGCACTCTGAAGTCCCAAGGAAAGGGGAACTTGCTTTCCACCACAAGGAAACCATAGTAGACTGTCTATAGAAAAGAAAGGAGGCATAGGAATTTCCCTGTTTGTTGCTGCGGAGGGAGGTCTGTCTGGGACCACCTGTCATTTGCTCAACCCCCACTCTCACTGGCCGTGAATGTCTGTCTTTCTGTCCTCCCTGCATTCCTCAGTCTGCTTCTGGCCTCTCCTGTTTGGCTTTTGTGGCTGTGTCCTCTGAGTGCTTGCTTTTCAGTTGGCTAGTTTCTGGCTATAAAGCCCACTCCTGGAGAAACCAAACCAATGCCGGTGAATGCCTAAACTCATCCACCGCGAAGCCAGCTTCTGACCTGGAACATGGCCCTCCCTCTGACCACACCCTGCATGACTTGGCAACAGTATTATCTGTGTCCTTTGTGGGAGTAACAGCGGTGACTGCATGGAGTTGAAGTGTCAATGGCAGGATGTTGCTCTGAGGATGCGGGTGGTATGTTTACTGAAAGTAGCACGCTCTGGTCTCTCAGGAAACTACTTGTCTGAGAAACAAAGGCGCCCGGCATTGTTCATGGCCACCGTGTGTTCCTGCTTTAGCAGCTCCGCTCACAGAGGCAAGCAAGGACACAGTTTTCACGGCACTAGTGGCGTGGCTTCCCACAGGAGACAGTTAATTTTCTCTCAGTTGGTCTAATATACATGGGGCTGGTGAATCCTTAAGTGGGTATGTCTTAGGGGAGGGGTCCTTCTTATAACTTGTCCAGCTGTCAGCAGGACTCCCAGAAAGTGGGGGAAAGGGAAGTTATTAACAGAGCATGAGAGGGCTTTTGTAGACTACTTGCTGACCCGCACGCCCACTGCTTTCTAACCCACTCACCAAGAATTTCAACTCCTGCCTGGACACTCAGTGGGGGCTGCCTCCTCCAGGCAGCCTTCCGTGGAAGCTCTGCCACTCTGCCTGTAATACTTCTCTGTTGGGTCCTTCCGACCCTGAGCCATTGCTACATTTCTTCTTGTTCCCATCATCCTCCCTGCTGGGATCCAGAGCAGGGCAAGAACTCACTGCTTTTTGTAGCCTCACGACCTGTTGGGAGTGGATGAATGCCTGCTTGCTCTCTGCCTGCGGAATCCAGGCTGATCCAGGCCAAGCCCTCAGGAGAAAAACAGGAAACTGAGCCTGGATCTTTTCCTTTTCATCCCCCACCCCCTGCCGCAGCTTCCTTTGGGAAGTTTCGTTTCCTCTGGAATGTGGGGTTTGGAAAACAGGTGGCAGAAACCCCAGATGCTCAAGGCTGGTCCTTCTCCCTTCCCTGCTGTAGAGTGAGCAGGTCTGAGATCAGTGCCCTTAGGGTACTGGGATAGGACACTGGGAAGATGCCTGGCCCTGTGACAAGGCCTGTGACATCAAAGCAACCCTGCCTTTGGCTTATTATTGTGTGTCTGTCTGTCTGTTCTGTCTGTCTGTCTCTGTCTGTCTGTCTCTGTCTCTGTCTGTCTGTCTCTGTCTCTGTCTCTGACTCTCTGTCTCTGTCTCTGACTCTCTGTCTCTGTCTCTGTCTCTCTCTCCCCCTTTCTCTCTCCCCCTTATTGGCTATTAACCATTTGAAAGTATTCATACAGTTCAATGACATGAATACGCACTCATCACTACCCAATCATTATCACCTTGCTTCTCTAAAACATTGTCACCGCCCCCCCCCACATCAGCATCCTGTTTTCCTGTCTTTATGATTCTATAGTGATTATTTCAAAATGTACTTAGGTACAGTGTGAGCCAAGCTCGGGGTACACATAGAACCCCCATAGCACCCCTTGTTGGCTATTTTCTTGTCAACTTGACAGAAACTGGGGTCCCTTGGAAAAATGGAACCTCACTTGAGAAAATGCCTCCACCAGATTGGGCCAGTGGGTAAGCCTATGGGGGTATTTTCTTGATTAATGAAGGATATGAGAGGGTATTGCCCACTGTGGGCAGTGCCAACCCTGAGTAGGTGATCCTGGGTTGTATGAGGAAAGCAGGCTGAGCAAGCCCTGGTAAGTAACACAGTAGGCAGTGTCCCCCAGCAGCCTCTGCGGCAGGTCTTGCCTCCAGGTTCCTGGTCTGGCCTCCCCTGATTATGGGCTACATACAACCTGTAAACAAAACCGTTTCCTCTCCAAGTTGCTCTAAGTTAGTGTTTGTCACAGCAACAGAAAACAAGGGAGAACCACCTCAGGCTCATATGCAACAGCCATGCTGTGGCTGCCTCTCCTGTTGTGGATTGTAGAATCAAAGCTGACCGGGACCCTCACCCTGTGCTCTAAACACTGAGGAATTAAACTAGAATAGAGCCATCTCCAGAGCTGTGTGAGGGAAGAGACAGGGGCTGGGGGTTGGAAGAGTGGACAGTTTTGGGGGGGGGATCCCTCCAGACATAGTCGGTTGTTTATTTGTGTGATCAATTCTGTTTGCAGACACATGGTTTCAGGACTTTATTTTTCTTCTTGCAGAATATTTACCACAAAGATGAACTCTAGGCTCCTTAGAACCATCAGGGCAGAGTTCCCACAGTGGAGCCACTATGGATGAAGTCTCATGGACCTTTTACCAATGAACTTCCTGGCTTGAGTGAGCCACTCAGGGCCAGGGGTGGTGTGAATGAAACTGTAAACATTAGCACATCTGCAGCAGTCCTAGCAATGTACTGGCTCTTGTAGGAATAGTGATCACACTGACTTCCTTGACCTGCACACCTAACATGTGACAGGCACTGTCTCACCAAAGTCTCAGGTTTGCTGGAAGCTGACCTGAACCTGCAATTCTTCTGCAAAGGGCTGCCTGAGTGAACCCAGCAGGAGTCTTAGCATCACCAGAGAGGAGTGGGAAAGGGCAGGGCAAGAGTCAGAGCAGATGTGGTACCTAGGGTTTCCCACCCTGGAAGCAGGGTAATTGACACCAGAGCTGTCTGGCATAGAGGTGAATGTTCTGAAAAGCACAGACATCTACAAACAGAAGGAGTTAACTCAAGGAGTAGGACCACCCAGCCAACCAGCCCTCAGAGGAACTTCTAATTCACCAGATCTGTCTTCCATGCTCCCCAAGAACCTTCTGGGCTGCTAAGGCCTCCCCGAGACATGCACAATTTGGTCTGTGCTGCTGCTGCCAGCCAATCTCCCTGGGTCTTTAAGGATGGGAGGTGACACCCTCCACCCTTCAACGTCCTACAGGCTTTGCGGGCCATTGCGTCTTGTCAATTCGTGAATTAGTGACTTCTGGCTGTGTGGAGAGCAGTCCTGGCTCATCCAGGGCTCTGGAGACACAGACCCTCCTCTGTCTTTACATTCCCTTGAGTTGTACCCTTCCCTTGTTTGGGGAAGTGTCTGTTTGCATAGATCTATGGAGCTTCTTCCTTTGAGCTACAAAAAACATTAAGCAAATATTTAAGGAATCGGGGTCTTAAAACAAGAAGAGTAAACACTCAGAATGCCAGCCATTATGGAACATAAGTTGCTGGAGAAACACTGTTTGCCCCAAGAAGGCCAGTCAATGGAGCAACTGCAGGGCTCAGCTATCCTCATACATCGCAGGTTACAGCTCCCAGGCCTGCAGAAAACTCCCAAAGAGCCCACATGTCCAGGCTGCTTTCCACTACATGAAAACATTCAACTCCTGGATTCTCGGGACTGACAGGCAGCTCTGCTGTTTGAAATGGTGGCCCAGGCTGACCCCGTGAGGAAAAGGCAGGGTGGGCATGAGACACCAAAGATGAGGAGACTGGACCACTCCAAGTAGCCTCCAGAATTTTACCACTCAATGAAAGTGTGGTCTGAAATGAAGAGTCCCGTGTCTTCTCCTGTGTTTGAATTCATGATGTCACAGCCCATCATGTGCTAGGCCATTCAGCTAGTCATTTTAATTTCTGTTATGTGCTCTTAAACCCAATATAAAATACTGCTTTAGAATCTTATTAAGGTAAAATGCACATACAGTGAAATGGACAGATGTTTACTGTGTGATTCAATCAGGGTCTGGTTATCTATTGGTGATAATGAATCACTCTTGGACCTAGTGGCTGAGCAGCAATGTCACTCTCCGGAGAGGCACCTGTTTCATGCTGAGTTCTGTTTCCAGTGTCACTGGCTTCCAACTATGCTTGCTTAGCTCTCCTTGCTCTGAAGCTGACTGACTCAGATGTTTTCTGTAGAAGACCTTCCACGGAATCTGCTAGATGTCACCTGCATATTTAGCGTCTAAAGCTTTTCCTAGATGGGACATCCCAAGGACTTACCCACATGGCTTCCGGGCATGTGGAAGTCAGGCACCATCAACCCAACTCTCTCTGTGTGACACTGGCTTCTCACAGCATGGTTGTTGGACTCAGAATGTCCCATGTGGAGGCATAACTGATATGCAAAAGATTGCATACAATGTGTGTGTACAATGAGATGACTTGTGCTGTGACCACGGTTGAGGTTATGTACATAAGGCACCTTCAAATGTTCCTTTGGCTTCTTTTTCACGTGTGTTAAGAACACATCACACGGGATTGGCTTTCTCAATACATTAAGCACACACAGTTTACCATTAAAGGAGATGCTGCCTGTATCATCAAATCTCTTGACCTCACTCAGCTGGTGTGACTATAGTTCCATCCTTGGAACCACATCTCCTACACCCCCACGCTCCCAAGTCAGTCTCTCTCTGAGTGCAGCATAACATGGGCTTGACAGCCAGGGCTAAGTCCTGATACCAATAGGTATCAACCCCAACAACTTACCTCCTCTAATCTCTAGCTTTCTCCTCTATACAATGGGAGACGGCTTCCCACCATGGTGATGAGGCTAGCTGAGACACACGTGACAGCCACTCTCCTTTCTCATCCTCTCTTCCATGCTCCAGGTTTTTGACATCATCCTGGGTAGCCAGAGACGGCCTTTGTCATAGCTAACACTGAATGTCAATGTGACAGGGTTTAGAATGACCCAGAAGACAACACTCTTGGCTTATGAATGAGGGAGTTTCTATATTATAATTGAAGTGGGGGACTCACCTTAACTGGAAAACAGTATTCCAAGACAAGGTCCTGGGCTTGAGTGAGCTGAGTATCAGCATTTATCTCTCTGCTTCCTGACTATGCATGCAATGTGACCAGCTGTCTCATGTCCCTGGCATCCTGTCTTCCTGGCAATGATGGACTGTGTATCCTTAAACCATAAATCAAGAAGAATCCTCCTCCCTTAACTTACCTTTGGTAGGCATTTTGTTTGTTTGTTTGTTTGTTTTCAAGACAGGGTTTCTCTGTGTAGCCTTGACTGTCCTGGATTCGCTTGCTTTTGTAGACCAGGCTGGCCTTGAACTCACAGAGATCCGCCTGCCTCTGCCTCCCAAGTGCTGGGATTAAAGGCTTGCCCCACTACCACCCAGCTAGGCATTTTGTTACATGGAGAAAAGTTGCAGGTACAGCCTTGCCATCAGCTAAGGTATCTTGTCTCAGAATGTGAGCTCCCAGCTTACCCCAAAGCTCCCTGGGATCCCAATATGACTTTGGCCTCTTTCAAAACTGCTCCCTTCAGACCCCAACACAATCCAGGGAGCCTCCTTACCTCCTACTGGAAGCTGCTTTAACTTTGCAAAACAGCTTTGGGAAAGATGAACTTGATTAACTTGCAGGGCTCGAAGGGATCTTTAGAAGCCATTTGCTGCGCCTCCAGCAGAGGCCGGCTCCAGACAGACCATCAGCTTCTTAAAGGGGGTCTGTGTGTGAGAAATGGACACAATGCCACTTGGGGAGGCAGGCATTGCCTAGTGTGGCACTTACCGCTCAGGAAAGTTTAATGTACTCTCTCTGGGTGCCATCTTAGATACGGTTAGAGGTGACAGAAATATCTAGGCCTTTGGATCTCTTTGCCTTCCTTTAGGGGTAAGGGAGAGAGCTAAGTTTTGAGGGAGAAGTTCATGACAAAACAGTATAGGAAGCTCTGTTTAAAACTCAAATTTGCCATCAATTTCTGCTATGGTATTTCAGAATCTTGACTGGGAATGCATGTACAGAGAGATGTCCTGATAACCCTCATGCATGTCTCTGCCTCTCTCTGAGATGCGCAGGCCACAGCTGAGGGCCAGAGGACAGAAGTGTCCTGCATAGCGGCAGCTGTGGACCGGGGCCCAGAAAATAGACCCCTTTTTGCTATTATTTCTAGTTCAAAACTGCTTCATGGACATCACTGCACTCTGAATCCAAGTTCATACTCCTATTGTCATGGCTGGCCAATGTATCTGGTTTACAGATGAAGAGTCAAGGCCAGCTAGGGAAAGTGCATTGGCAAGAAGGGTTGAGTCCTTCTATTCCATGCTGCCAGGATCCCAAGCATGATGAGTGATGGCCATCACCTAGGTATAAGTTGGGACATGTTACAATAAGCATTTATATCTTCTCTCCCCACTGTGATGGGGTGCCAGTTTCTTTGTTTGATGGCTCTTTGGTTTGGGCTGTCTTCATTTTTCTAGGATAACTTTTTATGGGTTGTTTGTTTGTTTGTTTGTTTTGAGGCAGGGTTTCTCTGTGTAGCCTTGGCTGTCCTGGACTCGCTTTTGTAGACCTGGTTGGCCTTGACCTCACAGAGATCCATCTGCCTCTGCCTCCCCAAATACTGGGATGAAAGGTGTGTGCCACCGTGTCTGGCTAGGATAGCTTTTAGTGGGAGCCTCCAAATGCTGTGGATATGTGGCCTCTTTTCAATTCTCTTGGCACCTTGAAAAGTGTGGATCAAAACAAACCCCTCTTTTCTTTTCAAAACTAGCCTACCTGAGGTATTTCATTATAGCGATGTAGAATGGGTGACTACCATTCTGTCGGGTGGTAGGGTCTCCTTCAATCAGAACAAAGACTGACCTCTCCTGGCAGAAGGAACTGCCAGTTGGTGGCCTTCAGCCTTTCAGCTCTGCAACACCAGCTCCTCCCAGGAGAGCCCTCTGAGACTCAGCTGCAGCTCCCTCCACCTTACTCTATCATCTTCCCTGGGGTGGGTCTAGAAACACTGGGCAGCAAGCCTCCCGTCACTAGGCAACAGTTACTACCCTTCTTTGCTAAGTCTCTGCCAAGGAGCTTGACCTAGCATATTGGCAGGCTGAGGAATTCCCCTGCTGTGGGAAGCACCATGTGACCAAAGCTGGAGATCTGCCACCCATCTGAGTGTCAGATAGACCTTGCCCAAGCAGTCCTTGAGGACCCTGGAAATGTCACTGGACAGAAAGCACAGCAGGCATAGGAATCTATCTCTTGTATGCCACCCCCCCTCCCCCACCCCCGCCCCAGTTAGGGCAAGCCTGAGGAAGAGCATAGTCACAGGGACAAACCACACTTGGTCTTGCTTCCAGCCAGCCAAAGAGTGGAGAAAGATCTGCAGCTGGGTGGTAGTGGCTCACACCTTTAATCCCAGCACTTGGAAGGCAGAGGCAGGCAGATCTCGGAGTTCGAGGCCAGCCTGGTCTATAGAGCAAGTTCCAGGGTAGCCAGGACCACACAGAGAAACCCTGCCTCCAAAAACAAAACAAAAGATCTGCATACAGTCCCACCTCTTGGTGAGAGTTCTAGGGTTCCCCTAGAAAAGCAGTCAATAGGATATTGGGAAGACAGGGAATTTATACTAAGGAACTGGTGTGTGTGATCACAGGAGCTGCTAGAAAGTCTAAAATCTGTAGAGCAGGCTGACAGGATGGGCCCCAGGAAGAACCTGGAACTGCAGAGTTGTCATCTTAAGGCCACCAGCTGTTAAGTCTTCAATCTTGTAAGGTCTTTTCACCCACTGGATGAGACCCACTCGTATTAAGAAAGCATATTAGCCCATCTTACATGACTATAACAAAATCCCCGTGACAGACTAACCTTATAAAGAAAATACTTAACTCACAGTTCTAAAGGTGCAAAATAAAGGGGCCCCATCTGGTGGTGGTCACCTTATAGGCAGAGTCCTGAAATCAAGGCATTATCCATTAAGAGGCACGTGTGTGTGTGTGTGTGTGTGTGTGTGTGTGTGTGTGTGTGGTCTCCCTAGTCATGCTCCCTATTTTCACAAAGCCACACGATCCAATGCAAACTGTACCATCAGATCTTCCTCTAACCCCACTTCCCTGAAAATGCCTCATGTCTGAACCCCATCTCCAGAGTAAACTCCCTTCCTCCTAATAACTTTACAGTGGCCTTGAGGGACCCTTAGGCCATAGTCGTACGGTAGGTAATGTGACAACATCCAAATGTATTTGACTGAGCACCTGGGTACAAGACCCAGCCGAGCTGACATGACAGTGACTGTCATACCCTCCTCACTGTACAACCTACAATTCACCAGCCTCAAAACTTTAACACCCCCTATAGTGTAAGCAGTCAGCTTTGGTCTGGGGGCCAAGCCCTGAGCCTGTGTGGTGGCTTCACCCTCAACAGGGACAGACCTTGGCCCTCCTCAGAGATTCTGGGTCTTAATCTTTTCTTGTATCAGATCAAGCTCGGATCCACACAGTCTCTACCAGAGTCTGAAAGACTTACCATGGAAAGGGCTGGAGACTAAATATTTTAGGCTGTGCATTCGTGAATGTCTTTGTCTATCCTCACAATCCCTTAAAAGTACAAAAGCGAATGGCAGTTTACTGCACACAGAGAGACAGGTGGAGCGCTGGATTGGCCTACAGGCTATAATTTGCTAACCACTCATTTCAGCTGATCTTCCAGGCACACCTGGATGCTCCCACAAATCTGGAGCTCCTACAAATCTCCTCCTCCTCCTCCTCCTCCTCCTCCTCCTCCTCTTCCTCCTCTTCCTCCTCCTCCTGCCTCCGAGGCCAAGTTATACAACAGAAACTTAAATAACAGGGATGCCAGGTCATCAACAGGAAGAGAAGGGGCTCTTTGCCTCATGGTTTAACCACGCAGGCACCCCCCAGATGTTCTAGAAGCTTGCTTTTAGGGAGCAAAAATGCATGCTCCGGCTCTAGCATCTCCAGTGTGGAAACTTTACGGCCCAAGACCCAGGTCGAAGAAAGACACTGTCAGAACATGGCAGCCCACCAGACCTCTCCCTTCTGGGGGCCCATCATCACCACCTCCGATTCTGTTTCCTGCTCAGAGTTTCTGTTGCCTTAACCACTCAGAGGAGTTCGTGGAGGTGGGCTCAGCTGTCTCAGCGGCTTTGGATCTCAAACAGAAAGCTGAGCATGACAGAGTCCATTCATTCCCAGGAGGCCCTACCGCAGACAACTGCCCCGACACGGAAGGTGAGAAGCCCAAGTCTTCTTTGCAGTGTGGATGGCAGAATTCGCAATCTTCCTTGCTAAGGAAACACAGTAGCCAGTCCCCTCATGGTGCTGCTAAGAGGTGTTATAGACTATTGCCCTCTGAGCTAACAGACATTACCATTGTCACCAGAGCAGCTGCAGCCACTTGCAAGAGACTCTCAAGATCAAGCCTGTGAATGCTCCCTCAGAAGAAGTGGGGAGTGTCGTCAGAGCCTCACTTGAGATTCTAGCTACTCCCGCCATGCTCTCCCTCCCAGCTGTAGGTAATTCCGCACGAACTGCACACAGTCTTGTGATCTTGGGACCCCGTGGAGTCTATAGAGTGTACAACCGAAGGCAGCAGGCACTCCATCTGTGTAACCATGGGGAAGCCATCCTTGTTGGATGAAGCTTTTTGGTGATGCCACTGCTTTGGGGTCATTCAGTTTTTGTAAGCGACACCTCATCCAGGTAAGCCCCACAAACTCACTGGTGGAGTCACTACTTTGGCCCGTCGTTGATGCCCTAACTGGAGTGAGTACACTTTGTTCACGTCTCCCCCAGAAAAGCTCTTTCAACAACTGTGTAAATTTGGACCAACTTCCAGAAAATGGAAACCCGCGTTTCACAAGACGGCAGTGGCTGTTTCATTTGAGTGACGGCTCTTGTCACCTTTCGATTTGTTTTTGAAATGTCTTAGCCCAGATACGGCTACTTGTCCGAACTGAAAAGAAGTCCATGAACAGCTCTTCCCATAGAGATTGTCTGCTCAGGGGTCTCAAAGTGGGGACCGCAAATCCTTCAAGGAGTGTCGTGGGTGTGCCCACACACGCTAGCAGTGCTGAGCCTCTTTAACAATAAAGGGAGCTTCCATTTTATGCCTTTCTCTCTGTGCAGCAGGACATTAGAGCAGATCTCACTGTAAATCACTCAGAGCCAACTAAGGTTCAGAAGAATAACAGGTGCTATGAAATCACTGACTGCGTCTCTAGCAATTGCTGTGCACGGGGCGCTATTTTAATTTCTGAGTGAATGCGGGTTCTAATTCACATTAACAATGACTATGGATAACAAAGCTACTTTCATCTTTTCCTGAATGGTTCAGGAATCATATTGCTTTAATCTGATATATATGTATGTATATATACATACATATATATTGTCTTGTGACTTTCTGAAAGAGGTTTGATGATTCAGGAAAGTAAGCCATCTTTGCATGACAGAAAGGAAGAATAAAAAGGCATTGTCCTTTATTCATATATTCACCGCATTTACGTTTTCATTTTTCAGATCAGCAAAACCTGAAGACTAATAATAAATAACCAACTTATAAGGCTGTGGGAATGCTGACATGAAACAGGGTTTGCAGACTGCCCAGCAGGGAGCCTGAGAGCCTCCTTGCTTTCTGGTATGAATGTGGAGAGAACAGGTCAGTTTTCAAAGCTCTATCCGTGCCCCTGGTGGTGCGTCTAACCCTCTGAGGCCTCTCAAGGATATCATCGGAGTCTTCTTGTGAGGTCAGCTGTAGGTTTCATATTCCCCTGGAGCCAACCTGAACACCTTCTACCTTTAGGTAGAACACCTTCTAATTCTTAACCCTGTGGGGATTTGATCTCCGTCTCAGGCCCACACCATTTTGTTCTTATGTCTCTCCAGGCACTCATAGTTGTAAAGTCATACAGCTGTGAAATGCTGAAGGCAGGAGGCAGCTGACATGCCTTTTGTTTCCCTTGCCACAGCTGATGGAGTGGAGCCGAGATTATTCGCCGCTGGCGGAATTGAAAGCCAGTAACATTAACTACTATTTAGCGAAGGCTTCTCCTCAGGAAATGCATTCTGCATGGGATTTTCCCGAGTCGAGTGGTTCTCACCACATCTCCTCGTGGGACAGGTGCACTGATTACCCTGTGGCAGCTCAGAGAAGTGAAGCAATGTGCCTGACGGTGCACAAGCCGGAGGTGCAGGCGGGACAGCACAAACACCCTGGCGCCGGTCCAACTCTCCAGCTCCATGCTGTCAGCCAGCTGGCTCACACACCACGGTCAGTGTATCTGTCATCACAGCTCACAGAAGAACAAGGTGCTTCCCAAAGAAGAGATAAAGACAATCTCCTAAATACCTTTGCTTCTGCATCTTGGATGACCCTGGGGTTACCTAAGGACATTGTGTGTATTTTCACATGTATGTGTGTCAGGACGTAGAGGCCAGAAGTTGGTTTGGGGTGTTTTTTCTTTAGTCGCCCTCTACCTTAATTTTAAGACAGTGACTCTCACTGAACCTGGAGGTCACCAATTTAGCTAGACTGGCTGGTCAGTGAGCTCCAGGGATCTTCCTGTCTCTAATACTTTTCTTCACTTATACAGTCCAGAATCCCACCCAGGATCTCATGGCGGACACAATGAGGTCTCATTACCTCAATGAACACAATCAAGATAATTCCCCATAAGCATGCCCGAAGGCCCATCTTCCCCATGAGTCTAGATTTGATTGATAGGCAGCACTCACCACCACAGGTAACATTTACCCATGGCTATCCTTGGGACACCCACAGGTCACAGGCCACAGGTAAACAGACTTTGAACACTCCAACGGTCCCAGTTCTGACTCCATCACACCTGGCTCTGTGACTCTGCTGTCCCTTTACACTGGTGAGGGGTTTGCTCTCTGGGAAGCCTATTCTCTGTAGATAGTGTCAACCCTACACTCCAGAGCATTCCCTACCTGTAACAAGGTGTCAGTCAAGATGCATCTCCAGAACGCCATCTCCGGTCCTCTCTACCCAACAATGGCTCTGGGTACCTTCAGACCCAAGGGGCTGTGTAAATCCAGGAGAGTTTCTCCTACCATTTATTGTGCCCCCAGCCTCTGTCACCTGGCCAGGATCCTCTTGCTGCCCTGCCCTCTGAAAGCCTCTACAGCTCAAAATCTTCCCACTATTGCAACAACATGTCCCTTCCAGGTGAGGAATCCCTATCAGATATGCCTAACACTGACGTCACTCTGGTTTCCAGTTTCTACTTTCCCCCAAGCATCCTTTGTGACCCAAACCATCCTAGAGAGGACTCCTTCCCAACAAGCTGCCGGAGCCATGGTTCCAGAATCATGCAGTCCTCAGTGTAGCTCTAGGCTTCCCCTTGGCCATGGTGGTGGAATGGGTAAGTTAGTCTCAGAGCTCAGTTTTCTCATCTGGAAGTGAATGGGATGCTTGTCTGGGGAGGTTATTGTGAGCCTGACAAGAGGTGATGATGCATGCACAGGGAAGACCTGCCATGGGGTGTGGCATGTGGTGGATGTTCAGTAAATGTCAGTCTCCCTCCTGACTGTTCCCTCCACTTGAAAGAGTACCTACCATACTTGTGCATCCAGGAAAAAAAAAAAAACCAAGAAAACTGAAAACATGAATCTTGGCCAGATTATAGAAAGCCTTGCATGTCACATGGAGAGTTTGGACTTTGGGCTGTCCCTGTGGCGGCTGCTGTTATCTCTGGATGTGACTGTATTTGGACGAGGTGGCTGTAGATGCTGTTAGAGATGGATAGGATGGGCCTAATCCAATATGGCTGCTGTCATGGTCTGCGTATGAAGTGTCCCCCAAAGGCTCATGCATTGAAGCCTTGGTCTCTGATGCAACAAATGTTCAGAGGTGGAGCTTTGGGGAAGGGATTGGGTCATGAAGATTCTGCCTCCATCAACTGACTGATGATTTCATAATCTGAATAAATAGTCAGGGGGTGGAGGATCTAGGGAAAATGGCATAATTGGTGGAAGCAAGGAGTTCCCTGGGAGTGTGTCAGTCAATGGTACCTTGCCCTGACCCTTTCCCCTCTCCTCATCTCTCATCGTATCTTCTCATCTGTGAGAAGAGAAACCACCTCCTCCTCCCCCACATGCTCCTGCTACCTGATGTTCTGCCTCACGTCATGTCCAGGGCGATGGAGCCATCTGGCCGTAGACAACCACCACGGAAACTATGAGCTAAAGTGAATCGCTCCTCCTTTCAAATAGTTTGTCTCAGACACTTTGTAATCATGAGAAGAGTCTAACACAGCCACTGACTAGGCAGAAGAAATCTGGAGGCAGAAGTTCATACACAGGGGAAGACTCTGGCCTCCAGAACATAGACAGTGAGTTCTGTGGCTCAGGCCCCATGGTGGTTTCTGCTGTCAACCTGACAGGAAGAATTGCCTAGGAGACAAAACTCTAGGCATGTCTGTGATCACATTTCTAGACTGGGTTAATTGGGATGGGAAGACCCCGCCCCCCAACATGAGTGGCACCATCCCATTGGGATGGGAAGAACCCCCCAAACATGAATGGCAGCATCCCATGGGCTGGATCCTTGGCTGAATGAAGAGGAGGAAGCTGAACACCAGAATTCATTTCTTGCTGCTTCCTGTCTGTAGATGCAATATTGATAGCTACCTGCTACCCTGATAGCCCTGTTACCCACCACGATAGATTGAAAAGTCAAAATAAACCCTTGGCCCCTTATACTGCTTCCCGTTGGGTATTTTGTCATAGCAACCAGAATAGTAACTAACACAGGCTCATGGCCTGTTATGGCATCACAGCACACTAATACATATCTCTGTGCAGCTTGGTTAAAGGAATGCGCGGGGTAGGGCAAGAGATGCAGGCAAGCAACCATAGCCAGATGGTTGAGGGACAAGCTGGAGGGACAGGTGAGAACCTCAAGACCCCACCCAGGCAGCTGTGGCCTTTGTCTCATACTGATCTGGCAAGCCCCTCCCCTGAGGGGCTTTGGGGGGATTGGCCTTTGATGTGAGTCACACCAGGGGGACACCTGACAGGGTGGGAGACACTGCTGTGCAGCTGTCTGCAAAAGCAGAACAAAGGTATTCGCAGAGGCGTCAAACCAGGCCTGACAGGGAGAAGGATTCCAGGGGCACGGTCATAACGAATGGCTACACTTTTCCTTGAGTGTCTAGCATCCCGGGGGCTGACAACCCTTTCCCAGAGACAGTGATCGAGAACAGCAGCCGTGTAATTAATAATCTTCATAGTATTTGAAATGCAAACCCAGTTCTCTCAGGCATATGGGGCCAGATCGATCCGGCACCAGGTAGGGAGGAGGGGAGGGGCTCCCGGGCTTCCTGAGATGCACTCCCACCCTGCAGAGCCCACAGGACTTCTCCGGCTTTCAGGAAGGAAGAATCCTGCACCCAGGAGAGTGGCTTTGCACATATGTTCTTTCAGCATCGTACTTCCTCATTTATTCACAGCATGTGGTTTTTGAACCTTCACCATGTGTTGAGGGCCACTTGAGCATGTTTAAAGGTGAAGAAGAAGAAAAGCAGCTGTTACCAAGGGCCTAACTCCAGAGGCCCTGTTGTTCTGAGAGCAAGGACTCGCTTGCTGAGGGGTGAGGATGCACAGGGCAAACTGAGGGGCAGTGAGGAGTCCAGAGACAGCCAGCTGAGGCCTACATTCTGTTCACAGCATGTCATGTGCACCTGTGTATGGGGGCAGTGCAACCCAAGCCCTCCCCTGGCCCATACTCCTTAAAAATAGATGTGGTTTTGTTGTTTGTTTCCTAGTTTGTTTGAGAAAGGGTCCCATTATGTAGTCTTACTAGCCTGGAACTTGCCATGTAGACCAAGTTGGGCTCTAACCTGTGGCAAAGCTCCTGCATTTTCCCTGAGTGCTGGGACACAGGTATGCATCACCATGGTCCTGCCAAGTCTTAGGTGCTATGTAAACTTGGGGTCCAGTGAGGAAAAGGAGGTGCTCTTGGAACCTGGTGGAGGGGATGGTGATGCCACAGGTACAAATGTGAACGTGACTATGCCGTGTCCTCATGGAGCATCCTGTTCTCTTCAGGTCAGAAACAAATCCTCAGGGAGCACCTGCTACGAGCCAGCACCCCAACAGATGTGGAGGGAGGTGTCCAAAGAAGACCCGGAAGCCTTTGTGTGGAGGATGAGGCGTGCTGCAAAGAGAGCTGAAGTCTAAAGAGCCAAGGGTGTTCCAGGCACAGGGAGGAGCACAAGAGCTCTCTCCAGACTCACTGCCATTTATCATCATCAAAACACCCTTATTGGGCAACTAATTGGGCCTGGTTCTGCACTTGGGTTTCATTTGTCAACACTCTTAAGAACCAAACAATGCACAAATGAGCAAAACAAATAACCATATAAGGTAAGTAACTTATTTGTATTGTTGATCTATGTTGCTCCTCCTTTCTCTCCTAGCAGTGGACTACTCAAAAGACCCAACTAATTACAAATGACTCATCCACACAAAATGTCACAGAGCTGATGTGAGTGCACATAATAACCACCTCATACCTGTCCCTCCTCCTCGACCCATACTTGTATACACAGAGCATATATATTAGTTTCCACTCACATCCTGCATCTCAACACTTAAAGACATCCATAGCTATAGCACACTGTTATGGAAACAGACACCCAGGCCACATAATCACCATGTTTCATGCATGTGGCACATAGGCTATGCATCCACAGGCATCACAGCACATAACACACATACCTTCTGCAAGATGTCCAAAGTGGCTGCTCCTGTCCAGTGAGTTGCTGGAAAAAATACAGAGCCATATAATGTCAGAAACAGAGGAGAGGGGAAACCGAGGGCAATAGGCCAGGTGAGGGTCAGTTACCAGGAGAGCAATCCCCATAGGGCTGCCTCACGAATGGGGTCCTCTTTGGCCTAGAGCCAAGCTTACCTAGGACTCCATGCTCACCCAGGGGAAGGTCTGGCATACTTGCTTTGATTTCTACTGGGACAACACTCTGAAGGTGCCAGGAGAGCATGCAGGGTGTGACTGAGGACCCTTTATTCCTCTCTGAGACATAGCCTTGCCCCTCTGTCTTTGTCTCTCCCCTCTAACCCCTACCATGGGCAAGTAGAGACACTGGGAAGATACTTGGCTATGGTGATGTGGGATTCAGGTATGACATGGGGATGTAAGTTTGGGGGTCACTGTCAAAGAGTTTAAGTTAATGCCTTTGCATGAACCCACTGGATAAAGCAGACCAGAGGGCCAGGGCTAGTATCCTGAGACTACTCAAGACTTGCAGGCCTGGTGGGACATGACGGGGATGATAAAAAAGGATGCTTAGACAAGCAGCAGGTGAAAGGGGATCTGAATACAACTGCTGGCTAGTTTCTACCAACTTGACACAAACCTAAACAGATCTCGGAAAATGGGATCGCAACTGAGGAACTGTCTCCATCAGACTGGCCTATGGGCATGCCTGTGGGGGCATTTTCTTGATTAACGGTTGGTTTGGGAGGGCCCAGCCCACTGTGGGCAGACTCAGCCCTAGGCAGGTGGGCCTGGGCTACATGAGAAAGGTAGCTAGCTGAGCAGGCCCTGAGAGAGTGCATGAATAAGCAGAACCGCTCCAAAGCTTCTGCTTTAGCTCCTGGCTCCAGGTTCCTTCCTTGAGTTCCCTCAGGACTGTGACACAGAAGTGCAAGCCAAATAAACCCTTTCCTCACCACACTGTATTTGGTCATGATGTTCATCATAGCAACAGAAATCAAGCTAGGGTAGCATGGTTCCTGGAAGGTGTAACTGTCAGATGTAGGTGTGTAACAAACAGTCCCCAAACCTCAGAAATATATAATAAACCATTTATTTGCTTAGCATTGTCGGTCAGCTAGAGATGTGCTCACCTGTGCTGGCTGCTTCAACTCCTGCAGTCCTGACCCACTGCACACATCTACAGCACCAGCTGGATCTTCCCTCGGTGCTAGCAGCTATACAAGCTATCGAGCACAATTGTACAGCACTTCTCGAGCCTCTGGTTACACCACAGCAGGTAGTAACCTATAGACTAAAGCAAGTTACAATGCAAACACTAAAAGTCAAGGGTCAGAAAACAGACTCCTATTTTTGGTGAATGGCACTACAAAGTCACATGGCAAAGGGGACCACACAGAGAGGCACAGAGATTCACAGCCGTAAGCACAGCCTACCATAAAGGCCAGAGTAGATACTTTTTCCAGTAGGAAGGAGTGGCTGACCAAGAGAAGTGCCCCAGAGGTCAGTGAAGATCACAGGAACATGACTGTTGGACTGGGCTGGTGGCCACTAGAGACTAGAGCATGTTGGGAGATAAAACTTTTCTTGGCGAGATACAACACACATCTCTCCTCACCCCAGATAAGGAGCCCACCACAGAAAAAAAAGTATGGATACCACCCAAATCCCGTTGGTGAACCAATGTGTTTCACTGGGGTTACTTAAAGGAGCAGAAACAACTCAGTGACAGTTGGATCACCAAAGCCTATAGTAGCATGGGCGATGTCTCACAAAGCTGGGAACCTGGAACTCACTGCACAGCCCGCAGGCGAATCAACAAGTGAGAGATTGTCCTTTCTAAGCGCCTTAGTTGGTCTAAACCTCTTCAGCAGCTGGTTTCTGCTTCTGCCTGGCAGTTAGTCTGGTCTCAAGTCTTCTTGGCAGCTTGGATCCTTTCTGAGTTTCCTTCTCAGTCTGGTTTTAATTGTTTTACTCTGCCAGGAAGGGGCCTATTGAATCCAGTCAGTTTCAGGGACTTCCTGAAGATATTTTGAGTTGTTTACCTTCCTGCTTAAGGAGCTGCCTGTAGGGTGCGAGATTTTAATCTCCAGGAAACTGTTAACACAACACAGCAGCAGTGAGGCCCAGAGTTCCAGGAGTGGCTCTCTGAACAAGGTTGAACAGAGGTGGGAATTGAGAAAATCACAGACAGCGCTCACGCACCAGGCTGAGTTCACTGTGAGAGCCTGAGACACAAGGGGGAGGGGGGTTGGTTCAGTTTCAGGAATGGCCTTCCCGTCTTGTTCCTCTTTCTCCTTTTTTTTTTTTTCTTTTGTTATTTCACTCATCCCAGGAGTCAATATTAATAATACTAAGTCAATATGAAACTATATTTCAGTATTATGGATTAAATGGGTCTCTTAAAGCCTGGCTAGTAATTATAGCTTTGTCCTTAAGGGAAACTGTATCCCAGGTAACCAACAGCCAACTTTTAAAAACACTTTTAATTTGAAATGGTAGTGAGATGTATAAATGTCCATTGTAGCATACATTGCCTGCCCCCAGAAGTCCTAGGTTAAGCTTAAGTGATGTCCACTGTAGGGGGCTACTCTCAGGCACCTGATAAGAGTGTGGAGACTGTGAATGCCAGTTTGTTTATGGGTTGGGAGCCTGAAGGGATGGGGTGTGGGGTGGGGTGGGGGGTGAGGGGCTGGAGAGGGGAGGAAAATCCTGCTGGGCCTAGGAGCCTGGGATGAAGCTCACTTCCACTTTGTTTCTCTTCTCAGTTGTTTGATGTTCTTGGACGATTTCACACGTGTGTGTATGTGAATGCGTATATGTGTGTCTGTGTATGTCTGTGTGCATGTGTGTGTGTGAATG
>OU015747.1:133731417-133741552 GCA_907169655.1 Acomys percivali
TTTTTTTTTTTGAGACAAAGTTTCTCTGTGTAGCCTTGACTATCCTGGACTCCCTTTGTAGACCAGGCTGGCCTCAAACTCACAGTGATTCATTTGCTTCTGCCTGCTGAGTGCTGGGATTAATATATGTGCTACCACGCCTGGCTTAATTTTAACTTTTTAAACAAACAAACAAACAAGCAAACAAACAAAAACTATGATATGGGTCTGGGTCTGTGTGGGGGTCTGTACAGGTGAGAATACCTGCCACAGAGGCCAGAGGTGTTGGGTCCCTGGAGCTGGAGTTATAGGTGGTTCTGAGCTGCGTGACATGTGTGCTGGTAATTGCACTGGGGTCCTCTGCAAGATGAGCAAGTGCTGTTACTCACTGAGCCATCTCTCTATCCCCACTAACAGCATCATTTACAAGGACAGAGGATGGGTGCAATCAGAATGCTTGTCTGCAGGTCGACAGAGTCCCTGAGGAGGGAAGGACAAGATAATAAGACATGTTGTCACACAGAACGTGGGAGACATTATTCTAAAACAAGTCTGTCAGTCACAAAAGAGCAAATACTGTTGTGGCTTTACCCGTGTGAAACTGGGCAGTTTTATAGAGTCAGAAAGTAGACCGGTGGCTAGAGTGCTGGGGTGCCAAAGGGGCTGGAGTTGGGGGAGTGGGTGATGGGATTTACTCAGTCTTACTGAGGCTCTATTTGGGGTGGTGAAAGTGGTCTGAGGATGCTGGTGGTGATACTGGGGAGCAACGTGAGTGTCCTCAATGCTGCTGACCTCCCATGAAAGGGTCAAAAGGGTAAACCTGTGCTGGGAGTGCAACTCAGCGTGTACAGTCCCCGTGTGAGAACTCAGTAACTTCACACTGCTTCCAAAGTGGTAGAATTTACATGAGGTATGCACATATTGCCATAATAAAGACATATAGATGATAGCAAGATAGGTCATAGATTAAACAGAAGACAGATTTAGATAGAACACAAAGGTGGTGATGATGATGATGATGATGATGATGATAGTGGTGGTGAAGATAGATAGATAGATAGATAGATAGATAGATAGACAGACAGACCTACCTACCTACCTACATACATACATACATACAGACAGACAGACAAATAGATAAAAATCACCTCAACAAGGCAGCTGTACTAGGTGTTTCCCAGTGGCTAATCCACCCATAGCTCCCTGAATGTCCACCTGTGATAGTGTCAGCCCACTCCACACTCTCTGGAGTCCTAGAGTAAACAGGCACGATCCCAGGGGATCTTACTGTCTCTCCTTATCAGAGCAAAGGGCCTTGTATCCAGGAAGCCGAGTCTCTGGCTACCTAGCAAAGGGTCCAGGAGCAGGGGCAGAAGTGTGGAATGTTGTTTTCACGGGCTAGCTAACCAGATGCGTTCTCTCCAGTGTGCCTGTGTGTTCACGTCAGTTTTCGCTGTAAAGGGGATATCAAAGCTAATTAGATTCACAACTTTGGACAGTTCTCTGAATAACTTCTAAGCTGCTTCTTGGAAGCTTACTTGTCGGCATCACTATCCTTTACCTTACACCACATCACTGAGGCCCACAGTGTACCCAGTTCCAGTTCCACAGGTAGGAGGCTTGCAGAGTCAAGTGTGAGCAGATTGAATTGTCACAACATTTTCTTCAGCCTCAAGGACACCTTTATAAGGCCTACTTGAGGCTGCCTCATGTCTTCTCCCATCACAGGCCCTTGGCCTCAGGCAGAGAAGATTCCTGATTTCTCTAGTCCATGGAGGCTGTCCTGCAGAGCTTACAATGGAGGCGGGTGGGGGTAGGGGCTTGCCTTTCCAGGCACTTGGAAAGGTGTCTTTATTTCCCAGCACTGAGTTGTGTGCTCCCACGGGAGAGCAATTATGGCCAAGGTTCAAAGCAGCCTTCATCCTGTCCCTGCTAGTGGACACTGACTCAGGAATACACATAAAGTCCAGAGGCTAGTAAAACCAAACCAGAGTCTCTCTCTGTAGTCTGGAATGGGAACATGGATAAAACAGTGGAATGTTCTTTCTGTAGCCAGTAGAGTCTAGGCCTGGCCATTCATCAGGCAGTAGTTGCAATGACTCCGGCTGACATAGGGCGAATGGGACTGCCTCAGACATTGAGTGATGAGCCTTCTTGAGCTACTACAATGTGGGTCTTCCATTTCATGTTAGGTTGGAGAAACTGGCTCATTGGTTCAGCTTGCCCAGGGCATCTACCCTTTGGACAATCATCTTGGTCAGTGGCAAAATCACAAGGGCATACATGGTTCCTGGTGGGGGGGGGGAGGGTTATTCCTGAGAAGGGAGAATTCTGTTGGCCAGATAGTCCATTATGAGATATCTGTGGGGGCAGCCATACTTGAGACCAAACAGAGGAAAACTGTGTTTCTAGGCAGGAGCAGGGGCAATGCCAATGCACAGGGAGAAAGATATGAAGGAAAAGGGATGCAGACAACAGGGTGAGGACTAATGAAAAGACTGTGTCAGCTATGAGGTTCATGAGTGGGTCCTGAACCAGGCCTTTGAGCCCCAATTCCAGTGATCCTCTGCTTGATGTGATCACACTGCATGAATTCATCATCCCCCCCGCCACCTTCCCCACCAAGAAGTCAGGTAAGTTGTGACTGTGATCCTCCCATTGAGCACTGGTGACAGGTTTGCTGTCATCTCACCATACCATGTGTGTAGCTGAGCAGGCTAGGTCCATCGATCACTGTGACTTCATTCTAAAGTGACTGCCTTTGCGCTAGCTCCTCCCCTCAACCTTGCTAGCTCCTGGACACAGAATGTAAAGTAGCTGATCTCTCCCCTAAGACAAGGAGGCTCCCAAACCCCAGCTGCAAGATGTCCAATCTTTTCACCTTAAGACTTATTGGCTGCTGGGGGTATCCCACCTTTTGACAGGAAGGCGTGATGTTTTTACCTACAAATGTGTTGGGCCACATTCATAGATGCCCTAAGAGAAGCTGGACATGCCCAGACTGCTAGACCAATGTTTTCCAGGGCATCAATGTCCCTAAAGCTCAAAACTACCATTTTCCCCTGAGGCTGAAGAATCACGCCGGCCATGTCCTTGCAGATATCTCTCATGATCTTGTTGCATTTGAGTTTAGAGGACAATCTTCTCACGTTATCTGCAAACCAGCAACATCTATGGCCTCTTTGAAAGAATGGTACCCAGGAGGGATCAGAGCAAATGGGTAACACGATAGGATGCCATGCATATGGAAACATGTAACAAGGACAAGACGCAGTCACATGGGGACCATCACGTGAAGGAAGGAGTGTCCTTAACTCCAGAGTGTCCAAGTCATCTTCATGTCAGAAAGGCTGTGGATGACTTGATGGTGGAACTGGTGAGTCCAGGGAAGCTACTAGAATAGGGGGTTATTTGCTAGAAAGCTTAGAAGAAGACACCGGAGCTGGGCATGGAGATAGTGTGAGATTTTTACAGTGCACTAATTATTAGCAGCAAGGCTAGGCAGCTAGCCCAGCTCAGCCATGAACCGGCGCTCTGCTGTGTCAGGGCCAGAGACTGTCCAGGGCCTTGAGTGTAAATCGAATACAGGATGTCAGTGAGAGTCCCAGGCAAGAGAGGAAGGAGGAAAGGATGCCAGAGACAGAGTAATGTCTGGGAATAATCTGCATGCAGTAAGGTGAGTGCTAGCAAGAATTGGGGGTCCAAGTCACCATCATATTCCTCCTTCGGGATAGTTTTCTGTCCAGCTGGTAACAGTGAAGGATTCCCAACAGTACAGTTGTTTCAGGATGACCCACTGGCCCTCTGGCTGCCTCAGAGTGGACACCATGTCCAGCCTGGTCTGGATGAATCCTTTGTTGAGATTTGGGGTCTTAAGATTCCCACTTCTACCTGGGTCAGATTAATTAAATACCAAGGAGTCAGTAGCCATGCTTCCTACAGATGGACCCATGGTAAAGAAAAAGAGAGAGAAAGAAGGGCCTGAGAAGCCTGTGTCCAGAGCTTCAGTGTCCCTCTGTCCCATTCTGCATTCCTAGCAGCCCTGATGTTACCCCTTGGAGACAAAATTCCTTCTTGCAGGGGAGAAAAGGGCCTTTGATATTCCCATGGCTTTTTGCCCTCCAAATGGAATTTCTTCTTGCTCCACTTGCTCTTTTTCACTGTAGACTTGCACTGTAGTGATGAATAATAGCCACAGAGTCAATACTAGGCTGTCTTTAAATCTGCTCAGCCAAAGAAATTAGCCTATTACCTTTCAATTTAGCCTCAAGTGAATTCTTAAAATAAGGGCAGAGGGGAGCCTCAACATCACAAAAATCCTCTCAATCCTAGTTGCTAATATTGTTCCCCTCTTAAGTCTTTAGAGCTGGGGCCACCACAGTCTGAACAACTCTCAGCTCTACTGCTTCCAAGGTCCTAGGACAGCCCATTAACCCCTGCAAACAGCATTCAACTGTGTTCCCACCCTAAAGTCCCACAGTTTTCCACATCCCTTCAAAATCCCACATGATCAGGTCTGTCACAATAGCTCACTCCCTGACACCAAGTGCTGTGTTAGTTACTTTTCTATTGCTGTGATGAACATCCCTTCAAAATCCCACATGATCAGGTCTGTCACAATAGCTCACTCCCTGACACCAAGTGCTATGTTAGTTACTTTTCTATTGCTGTGATGAAATACCATAATCAAGGCAACTTGTAAAATAACACATTTAATTAGGCTTACAGCTTCAGAGGGTTAGAGTCCATGATGACAGAGTAGAGATACAGCCGCAGGAACAGTTGAGAGCTCATATCTCTAACTGCAAGAGACAGAGAGCACGCCAAGAATAGTGTGAGTCCTTTGAAACTTCAGAGACCACCCCAGAAACATACCTCCCTCAACAAGGCCACACCTCCTTGTTCTTCCCAGACAGTTCCACTATCTAGGAATCAAGTATTCAAATATGTGGGTTGCAGAAAATAAATATCTAATAATATTTATTATAATATGGTATACAATATATTATATAGTTATAAAATAGATAATAATAATTCCCCTGGGGAAGGGAAGACCACACCCCACTGGCCATGGGATCATCTGACCTGAAGAGATAGCTCGCTAGATAGGGGATGCTCCTGGTAGGTACTAGTATTCCTGGATAGTAAGGACCGCTATTCAGCCAGAAGAGATGGACAGAGCAGACCAAGAAGAGATGTCAAGAAGTTGGGCACTGAATAGCAGGTGTTAGCGGTGGGTCACAAGGGAAGGCACAGTGCTCAGACACTTTGTAAAAGGCAATATCAGAAGTCAGTACAGCTGAGGCCACATGTCCAGAAGGAATCAGAGTAAGGCACACAGGAGAATGGTAGTCAATGCCCAGGAAGATATCAAGCCCCAGGGGAAGAGAAAGTCAGAGGTTGTGGGCTCTGCCCAGCCTTGGCTTTGGCACATTAGGTACCTGGCACAAGGAAAGTGTGTGATGGTCATCAAGCTGGGTAGAGCTGTGTGTGAGGAACTTCCTAAAGTCTGAGAAGAGCTGAGTTAAAATTAGAGGAAAAGGAAGAATAAGCAACGAGGACACAAATGTCAGTAGCTTTCAAGGCAGGAGTGGGGCTGGCTGTTCTACTGGTCTCTTTTCATATTGTAAGCTTCTGGTCCAGAAAGGTCAGAGATGAAGCCTGTGTATGCTCCAAGCTGGCATCCTTGGAATACCAACGAGGATTCCAATTTTCAGGTCTTTGAGCTAAACAGAAATTAGGGTAGGGACACCAGGGCCAGTTACAGTATTTCCAGTGTTGTTATTCTTTACTTTAGGAAGGAATGTCATTCCCTGTGCTGAACACAGGAATGTATTTGACAGATGCTTTGCTAACCTTTAGTAGATCCTTTGGGACCTAAATAAAGACAGCAGGGTCTTCCTTAGCAGAAACATGGTGTTTCAAGAAGTAAAAGTGAGGTCTAGAAAGCCATGCCTGCATATTCATGTCTCAAGCAAACTGAACAGCAACAAAAAAGTAAAATAAAATTGTATCCATGTTCTGAACTTACTGAAAATTAAGACAAGTGTTCTGAAATATTAGCTCAGAATTGGTTGAAAGGTGCAGCTTGGAGGCCTGGCGTAACAGCAAATGGGATTATTAAGCACTCAGACAGAGAAAGCGCTACTGTGACCTACTCCTGACAATAGAAGGGCTGGTGCCTTATCATGGGCATCTTGGCTGTCAAGAGGGAAAAGGAAGCACAGCCATTTATCCAACTCATTTTCAAATAAAGTCATATTTCCTGCATGGGATTAAACAAGAGGAGAGGAGAGGAGAGGAGAGGAGAGGAGAGGAGAAGAGAGGAGACAGTGACAGGCACCTTATTTCTCCATTTGACAGAGACCTTCAGGAACAGATAAAAACTGTTTCCCCTTAGTACTGCAGAGGGCAAATAGTTAGCCTCTATTGTGAAGTTAGCATATGCTAAGTGTGTTAGCCATCTTTCTGTTACTGTAACAAAGTACCCGAAGTAATTGACTTTTAAAGAAGAAAGGTTTATTTTGACTCATAGTTTTAGAGTTTTCAGTCCATGCTTTGCTGGCTCATTGCTTTGGTATAGTGGAAGTTTTGGTTTCTTTAAAAATGCAACTATGTTATGTAAATGTGCCTTTTAAAAAAAATCCCAAATGTGTGATATGGGGCTGCTTTTAGTGTGTCCACAGCTTTAAGTGTCATATGTGGGCACAGAGAGAGGCGTGGTCTTTGCTACCTGAGGTAGTTGAACTCTGAGGACTCTGAGAGGATATAAATACCAGGTGCTGAGAGACAGAGAGGATGTTTTGAGAAAAATGCTTCAAAGAGATGCTCCAAGGAGGAAGAAGGCTGCTGTTTTGTCCTGATGCTGCATTTTCTGTTTGCTGGTTATCTTGATTGCTGGATAGCCTGACTACTGAGATTGATATTGCCCTAAAGGACCCAGCATCCCTAATTAGCAGGAAGTAAATGTAAAGGAGGAAGTAAATATGTCCCCTGTGTCTTCTAACCATCTTTCTCTCCTACCTCGTGCTGAAGGGTTGGAAGTGAGGTAGAGGCAAAAGGAACCCCAAATAAAATAGGTTAAAAAAAAAAAAAAAGAACACCTACACTTGGGACTCATGGTAAGGCAGGGTATCGTGTGTGTGTGTGTGTGTGTGTGTGTGTGTGTATGTGTGTGTGTATGTGTGTGTGTATGTGTGTGTGTGTATGTGTGTGTGTGTGTGTGTGTGTGTGTGTGTGTGTGTGTTGAGGGCCGTAGTAGAGAAAGGCTACTTTTCTCATGGAGGGTGAGAAGCGAAAAGAGAGATAGAAAGAGCTGTGACTTTTATATGATTTAGTCGTCAAAAGATTGTCTGAAGCTATATCTCAGTGGTAGAGCAGTTGCCTAGAATACAAAAGGACCCAAGTTCAATCCTTAGCATTGCCAGAGAAACAAAAGACTCCAATGGTATAATTTTTACTAGTTCCCCTTTTATTTTTTTTCCATTCCACTGTTGAGCACAGAAAGGATAAGGAGCCATCGTAATTTCATCTCTGTTGCTATGATAAAACACCCCAGAAGAAATGACCTAAGAGAGAAAAAGGTTTGCTTCACCTTACAATCCCAGAGGTCATGGCAAGCATTTCACACAGCTAGTTAGACCACACCCACAGTCAGGGCAAGCATTTCACACAGCTAGTTAGACCACACCCACAGTCAGGACAAACATTTCACACAGCTAGTTAGACCACACCCACAGTCAGGGCAAGCATTTCACACAGCTAGTTAGACCACACCCACAGCCATGGCAAGCATTTCACACAGCTAGTTAGACCATACCCACAGTCAGGGCAAGCATTTCACACAGCTAGTTAGACCATAACCACAGTCAGGGCAAGCATTTCACACAGCTAGTTAGGCAATAACCACAGTCAGGGCAAGCATTTCACACAGCTAGTTAGACCACACCCACAGCTAGTTGTACCACACCCACAGTAAAGAAGAGAGAGAAGCACATGCTCATGTGTACTCGGCTTGACTGAGTCCATGACCTTCTGCTAGGGAATAATGGCACCAATAGTGGACTGAGCCTCCCTACTTGAGTGAGTTTTATTAACATTGTCCTCCACAGAGATGCCCACAGGCCAATGCAGTACAGAAGATCCTTCATCGAGACTCTTTTTACAGAAAATTCTAGCTTAAGCCAAGTTGGCAAAGCTCCTCCAAGGTCACTTAAGGACTTAAAGGAGATGGGACTAAGACTTTATTGTAGGCAGACTTAACCCAAGGCTCCTTCAACATCCAATAACTGAAACATAGGTTTTTTCAGTATAGGGAAGAGACAATCCTAGTTCATAAATAGCCAGGACATAATCTGGTGGGTAAAGAGTGCAGATAAAAAGCTACATTCCTTTAAAGAAGAAAGAGATGGCCTCAGAACAGTGACCCATGAGGTCATTGCTACAGCAGGATAATTGAGTCTAAGAAAAACCCAATTGAAATGGGAGCATTTCAATAGTGGGGGGGACGGGGGGGAAACAGTTTTGGAATTGGTCTTGAAAAATCAGTAAAAAAAAATGAATCTGATTAGTTTAACTTTGACTCAATACAGTTTAAACTATGTTAAAAATGTTCCCCTAAATGTTCCCCTAAATTCATCCCCTAGAATGAATGAAAAACAAGTTTGGGATAGCACCAGATAGATTTCCAAAGTGGTTGTACTAGTTTGCATTCCCACCAGCAATGAAGGAGTGTTCCTCTCTCCCCACATCCTCTCCAGCATGTGGTGTCGCTTGAGTTTTTGATCTTAGCCATTCTGATGGGTGTAAGATGGAATCTCAGAGTTGTTTTGATTTGCATTTCCCTGATGACTAAGGAGGTTGAGCATTTCTTTAAGTCTTTCTCAGCCATTTGATATTCTTCTGTTGAGAATTCTCTGTTGAGTCCCAAGCCCCATTTCTCAATTGGGTTATTTGGTTTGGTGGGAATAGGGCTTCCTCAAGACCCAGCTATTCCACTCCTTGGAATATACCCAGAAGATGCACCAGCACACAGCAAGAAAATTTGCTCAACCATGTTCATAGCAGCCTTATTCATAATAGCCAGATCATGGAAACAGCCTAAATGTCCCTCAGTAGAAGAATGGATAAAGAAACTGTGGTACATATACACTATGGAATACTACTCAGCTATTAAAAACAAGGAATTCCCGAAATTTGTGGACAAATGGATTGAGCTAGAGATGATCATAATGAGTGAGTTAACCCAGAAGCAGAAAGACTCAAATGGTATATACTCACTTATATCTGCATACTAGCCCAATGGGCATGTCCCATGAAAGCCTTCCCTTACCAGGAAACTGAGACAGAGGGGAGGACATCCTATTGGGACTCTAGATGAGAGAACAATGGGAGAATAGCAATGTAGAAGGATCCAGTAGGTCCTAGAATCCTACAAGTAGAACATTATGATAGGCAGATTTGGGTCATGGGGTCCCGTTCAAACTAAGGCCCTAGCCAAGGACAATACTGGCGGTCAAATTTAAACCCCTACCCTGATCTAGCCCATGGACAGGACAGTCTCCACACTTGAGTGGAGAGAGGGATTTGACTTTCTCAAGTACTCTGGTGCCTCACATTTGACTATGTCCCCTGGCAGGGGAGACCTAGTGGCACTCAGAAGAAGGACAGCAGGTCACTGAGAAGAGATTTGATACCCTATGAGCATATACAGGGGGAGGTAATCCCTCTGAGGAACAGTCATAGGGGAGGGGAATAAGGGGAAAATGGGAGGGAAGGGAGAATGGGAGGTTACAAGGGATGGGATAACCATAGAGATGTAACAAGAATAAATTAATTAAAAAATAAAAAATAAAAAATAAAAAAATAAAAAAAAAAGAAAAACAAGTTTGGGGTTGATTAGAGATGTGGACCTTTATTACCCCTTTCTTCATAATTGTCAGATAAAACTGTAGGTTAATACAGGCTGTGGAGTTGGCTCAGCAGTTTGGACTGCTTGCAGTTCTTGCAAAGGACCCAAGTTCCTGGGGATCTGACACCTTCTGACCTCTGTAGACACCTGCACAAATCTGGTACACATAAACTCATGTAGATGCACATGCGCGTGCTCACACACACACACACACACACACACACACACACACACACACACACACAC
>OU015747.1:133753794-133770696 GCA_907169655.1 Acomys percivali
ACACACACACACACACACTAATTTTAAGACTTCTCACTCAGCCCATTTCTTAAATAGTCCACCACTTTCTAGCAGTGCCACTGCTGGGGAACAAGCCATTAATATACAGGCTTCTGCAGATAGCTATCCAACCATGGCTTAACTGTCACTTTTAGTCGTTTGCTTCTTGTATGTGGAAGGACTGTCACACAAGTGTTCATAACAACTTGATTCATAATAACCAGAAACTGAAAACAATCTGCCTAGTTGTAGGTGAATGGTAAATTACAGTCTATATATGTGGTGGTTTGAGCATGAACTGTGTCCCATAGACTCCTGTGTCTAAACAGGATCACCCTGCTGGTAATAATGTTTTGGAAGGGTGTGGAACCTTCAGGAGGTGTGAAGTTCCTAGAGGAAATGGGTCGTTAGAAGTAGGCCTTGGTATTTTTTATAGCCAGGCTCTACTTCCTGTCTGCTCTCTGCTTCCTGACTGTAGACACAATATAACTAGCCGCCTCACACTCCTTCAGCTATGCTCCAGCCCCACCCCAGCCAGGATGGATTGTATCTCCTCAAACTGTGAGCCAAAGAAACCTCTCTCCTGTAAATTGTTTCTTGTCAGGTGTTTGGTCACAAGAAAAGTAGCTAATCCAACAGATATGTCAGGCAATGGAGGACCACACAACAGTAAACAGGAATGGGTTGCTGATGTCCGCCACATCATAAATAAATGTTATAGTGAGTGAGCAAAGCCAGACCCCCAGAAGACTATAAATTGTCCAAATTCATTTGTAAAGAAGTCTAGAAACGCAAACTAATCTGCAGACCAGTGAGTGCCGGAAGACAAAGTGGGCATTATGGAAACGGAGGAGGGGAGTGGCAGGCAGACTCATTAACTTTATTAAGGTGGTGCTGTCAGTTATGTGTTTATATAAGAGAAGATCAAATGGTGCACATCAAATAAGTACAATTCATTGCATGCTAATCTCACGTGTAAAGGGTTGTTAAAACAAAACAAAACAGAACAAAGTAAACCACCCTCCGAGTCCCACTTAACCGTTCCTTAGAGCAGATCTTGACTTTTTGGGTAGGAAGAAGCGTGATGTCATACCAGATGCTCCAGACAGCCTGGGCTCCGAATGGTAATGCTTTCTTCTCATTAGGTTGAAGGACTTTCCCCGAGTGCCTAGGACACTGCTAGGTACCTCGAGTCCCGTGGCCTTCATTCCATCTTAGCCTGTGCCTCTCAAGGGGTGATAAACTTCTGTCCTCGTAGAGGGGTGGGGTGACGTCTACAATCCCATGGATGCTTGCAGAGAGGTGTCTCCCACTAGGGCTTTCAGGCACCACGACACTGAGCATATAGTCCCTTCTAACAGTGCACATTCTGGAAGGCCGGCAAGGGGGGGGCTTGAGGAGCCATATCCCTGGGCATGTCTATTCTAAGTCCCTTGAGATTTTTCTCCTCTAAGTCAAATTCTGCCTTCCAGCAGGTGCCAGGAGAATTAACTAGACAAGGTCCAGGAGAGGGAGGAAGGACCTCAAGGACCAATTAGCACACGGTTGCCTGTGAGAGGCCACTTAGGGGAGCCACAGACTGAGATGGCAGCAGCACGAGAGCCTCTCCGGGGTCTACTATGCTCCTGTCTGTCACTGCCGTGGGCTGGAGGAAGGCTGATTGTCTTCAGGAGCTGCTCCTAAAAGCCTTATCTGAGCTTTTGCTTCATAGAAAAAAAATCCCACACATGCTGTGGGCTGAATTATACCTCCCATTCCCAGCTCATGTGTCGACATCATAAGCTCCATTACCCCAAAAATGAGTCCTTATTTGAAAATAAGGTCACTGCAGGCATGGTGAATTAAGTTCAAATGAGGGTATGGGAGCAGAGTGTGTCCTTAATCCAGTATGTCCTTACAGAAAGGGGAGGATTCTGACAAAAAAAAAAAAATATATGAAGAAGAGATGATGAAAAGACCTATAAGGGAAACACTTAGGGCAGCAGGAGGAAGAATGGACGAGACCTTTCCTCCCCAGCCCTCACAAGGAACCTCTTCTGTGGGCTTGGTTTGTGAACATGTAGCTTTTACAGCTGTGAGATAAGTATCTGTTGCCTAAGCTACCAGCTCACGTTTCTTTGTTACATTAGCCCTAGAAAGGAGCACAGAGTGAGGCTCTTAGAGATACTGAGCCCTCTTCTCATGGTGGGTCTCGCCAGGCTGTTGTCAAGCACCCTCCGTGTCCCCTGCCTGACCTCTTTCACTTCAAGTAGTGTAAGCATGTAAGCATTGCAGGATGGTGTGGAGGTGGAAAGCCCGAGTGTGCTGCTGTTATTCAGCTGCTGCGGGGGAGCCAGTCTTGGGAAGGGGACACGGAAAGGGATGAAAGGACGTCTATTTACACTCTGGGGTTTCCTGGTCCTTCATTCACTTGTGAAGAGTGCTCAAGCTCAACTTCTGATGTCTTTGCTGTTGAGGTGGCTTATCAAGTAAAGGTGCTGTGCCTGAAAGCCCGAGGTTGGTACCCTGGACTCACATGATAGAAGAAGAGAGCCAACCCCCACAAGTTTCCCTTTGACTTCCATACTCATATCCTGGCAAGCATGTGTACATGTACACACTCTGTCTGTCTGTATGTATGTCTGACATTTCTCTCTCTCTCTCTCTCTCTCTCTCTCTCTCTCTCTCTCTCTCTCTCTCTCTCTCTCTCTCTCTCTTTTGTGTGTGTGTGTGAGTGTGTGTGTGTATGTGTATATGTGTGTGTGTGTACATTCAAACACATGTAGATCAGTGTTGTTTCTCAGGAGCCATCTATCTTGGCTTTGTGAGACAAGGTCTCTTACTGGGACCTAGACCTCACTGAGTAGGTTGGGCTAGCTAGCCAGTGAGCGGCAGGACTCCTCCTGTCTTTGCTCCCCCAGCTCTGGATTACAAATACATGGCACCACCCTTGACTTTTTATGTGAGTGATGGAGACCGCTCATGGAGCCATACTTACATAGCAAGTACCCTTACCAACGGAGCCATGTCCCCAGCCCTGGCAATGACATTTTCACAAACGACTGAAATGGATAAGTAAGATAAACACCATTAGGCAAGTTTGCTGGAAACTGGGATCATGAAGGAATGTGGAGCTTTGTTACCTCTGGGAAAATGGTTTAAATGAAGTGGTATCTCTCTAGTGTGCCTGGCTGTGTGTGTGGCATAAATAGCAAAAGCAGAAAAGGTGGCTGTCAGCTTTAGCAAAACCACTGTCTCTCTCCTCCTCCTCTCCGTTACCTCTGATTTTCCCTTGGGAATCTGTGTAGGTTCACATCAACTCGTTTTCTCCCAACCCTAAATGGAACAAACTTGCTCTAGACAGAACCAATCAGTGCAGTTTCCGACCCAATCCAACATGTGTGATGGGGCCATTCAAGGGCGCGATGGACTTTTCTGCTGGAAAACAGTGTTTGAACAACAGTGTCTCCACACATTTTCAGCTATATGCAGGTGCCAAAATGAGGCTGGGAAGCAGCCTTTTTTCTTTTCTTTAGGGAATAAAGATAACCATACACAAATCCAACAGTTGAAAGGAAATAGAGGCAAGAAAAAGAACAGAGACCATTGGGCTTTCCCATCTTGTCAGTATGTCAGGCTACAGCACTTCTAGACTTCTTTTTCATATGCAGCAGTATATTTTGATTATTTCAGCCAGTTTGCGCTGGTTGATTATGTCTATCTGAAAAATCTACTGATTGATGCAGAACCCTTGAAGATAATCCCTTACTTATGCAAAAATCCCTGCAGTGAGGTGTGGTTTCGATGCACAATTTATCTGATTTGAAAAAGTTGATTCAGCCCCATACTGTACATTGTGTTACATCCCAGGTAGAGTGCGGGGCGACACTCTGCAATCAACTTGTTAATATTTCTACAGTGAACCATATAAATATTCATCCTGGGAGCATAAACAAAAACTATAAATAGGTTAAGTTTTGCCACCAAGGGAGCTTGGCTTCAACCTTGGAGAAAAGCCACTTCTCCTGTTAGGGCTAGATTCCACATTGCAGTTAAATGATTATGGCACATCCTGCATTTCTTCCTGTCCTTCTGCTTTCTTCTAGTTCAGCTGGATGATGCTATTTTTTTGCCTTTTTGTTGTAGTTGTTTTGTTTTATTTGCGTGTTTGTTTTGAGATAGAGTTTCTATGAGTAGACCTGACTGCCCTGGACTAATTTTATAGACCAGGCTGGCCTCAAACTCACAGAGCTCTGCCTCCCTCTGCCGAATGATGCTATTTTAATAACAGAAGCGTTCTAGCTTGTAGTCATGTGTGGTCAGGGCTAGATTTTGATGCAGTTGCTCTTGAGATGGATTTAATACACTTTGGTGAGGTGTTTATTCACAAAATCAGTCGTGGCCAGTCAGACATGTTGAACATCTAGGTCATGCGTGTCAGGATCGATAGCTACTCAGGAATTTAAAGCAGGGGGATTGACAGTTCAAGGGCTACCCGGATTACAAAGTGAGTTCAAGGCCAGCCCGGGCAACTTAACAAGACTCTCTCTCTGAAAGTCAAAATAAAAGGACTGTAGATAGAGTTCAGAGCTGAAGTGCTTGCCTCGTGTGCATGGTGCCAAGGTTTAACACGAGTGCCACAAAGACAGAAATGCATAAACAAAGAAATAACAGAGATAAGAAGCTAGCTAGCAAGTCCTTGGTTGAACGAATATTATAATGATCCTATGAGCCTTGGGTCTTCCTCCCTTTACTAGAGGCTCCTTCATAAAACAAGCCAGAGTGGAGTTGGGCCTGGGACAAGAGCCCCCCTGGGAGAACAAGCTGAAGGATGAGAAGGACATGGCAGTGCTTGAATCACGGGCTAGAGAATTAAAATTTTGCAGGAGATACTGACAAAACGTGATATTTGGAGTCACGCAGACCTCAAACAGATTTGGGTTTTCTGCCAGTTACAGCATGAGGTTTAGGCACCAGCTTCCTCAATTCTGAAATGATTTCTCCTGTGAGACTAAGGGAAAGATGGCTATATACAAGGCTCTCAGGCTAGAGGCTCACAGTAGTCATGCAATGACGACGGTGATGACCGTTGCCTACTCTTTCTCCTACAGCCCACTGTGGCCCGCCAGCCTTCTTGCCCTTCCTGACTAGCTGCTGGACCCTCTTAAGCCTGAGAACCCGGCTCTATTCTTTGCAGAAGGTTGCCATGACTATTGGTGCCACAGTAAGGTCAGTGGAGCGCTGTGTGGGGGACAGCTTGCTTGCAGCTCAGTGAATCTGGAAACACGGAGTTCGAACAGAAAAGGGTCCTTAACCCTTAGGGCCTCTGCTCCCAGCAGCACAATTCCTCCAGCTAGACCCCCCACCTGCTAAAGGACCCACAACCTCCCAAATAACACCATCAGCTGGAGACATCGAGTGTTCAAACACACGAGCCCGTGTGGGACATTTCACAGCCAAACCACAATCATAAGAGAGTGGTAAATAAAAGTGTTTCCCTGAGTTCTTCCAGCTTGAAATAAATGTGCTTGAGAATAGGATTTGGGATTTGTACCCTCACGCCAGTTAGTCGGATGTGTGTGAGGTCTGAGCCTCTGTGGCTGCTGTGTAGAGTTGTGGTCTACACAGAATGAAGCTCAACCTGTTGGGTCTGCTCAAACTCTAGGTCATTAGTGCCGGAAGGAAGTGGAACCATAAGCTGCCTTGTTAATATATGGAGAGTAGAGAATTCACCTGATGCAAAGAACCACGCCCCTAATGCACTCAATTTTGAAATCTGGAGTGATGGGGTAAAAATTATTCACGGCTTCAGACCGACAGCTAGCCCTGGTCCTGGCTCAGTCCCAGCACATTTTGTCCCTGACCTTAAGAACCGTCCTGGAGTCACTGCTATTGGTTTGAGTAGAATGCACTGCACACGGACCATTATCAGAATTGCCAGATGTGGCATTCTAAGGACTGGGGCAGCCAGATGTGGCATTCTAGGGACTGGGGCAGCCAGATGTGGCATTCTAAGGACTGGGCCAGCCAGATGTGGCATTCTAAGGACTGGGGCAGCCAGATGTGGCATTCTAAGGACTGGGGCAGCCACTGCGGCCATTTAGCCCTCAAATCTTCACCGCAGGGAACAAAACCAACAGAATCTCTACTTGCATCCACCACTGTCTCAAAGCCAGGCTTTCAGAGAGCTTGTCAGTCACAGAGCAAGGTGGAGGCAGGAACTCACCCCATTCCTGAGGGATGAACTCCTCTCACCCTCAGTGAACTCTTCTTAAAACAGTACAGGAGTCCATCTTCCTGCCCAGCCCCTCACCCCTTCCTCCTCTCTGCAAACAGTTCCCACCTCCCTTTATTCTCCCAACATTCCCCACTGTAACTCTCTCCTGGATCTTCTTAGGGGACCCAGAGGACCTCGGATGTAAATAACTCTTTGATTGGCACAACCCGTTATCAGCAGAACAAAGCCTGCATGCCTTCTTCTTTGACCTCAAGGGCACATTTGGGTCAGATAAGATTTTTCCCCCGTCTTGGGCCAAAGTTCCAACTTGGTTTGTGCCTTTCTGTCTGTGCGCTCATGGCTGGTTTTGTTTGGAAACAGACATTATCCCGGATCAAAGAGAAAGCCTGTAGTTGGCAGCCTACAGCAGCTCCCATATAAATCAGGATCTCAACCCCATTCATTGTTTCCGACAGGAAAATGAATCTTCCGTTCCTGAGGATAACACCTGGCCATGCAGAGATAAGGATGAATTACATGCTTTCAGGGGCTTCGGTTAAGGAAGGCTGCACGCTTCATGATATTCAAGTCAATATTTTAAAGTGGAAAGGTATGTGTGTGTGTGTGTGTGTGTACATTGTGTGTGTGTGTGTGTGTGTGTGTGTGTGTGTGTGTGTGTGTGTGTGTACTTTCCAAACACAATGTGACAGACTCTCATTCTTTACCCCTATGATAGCAAAGGAAAAAAGACAATATGAGTCTTTGCCCAGGTGGCTTCGTTCTACTTCTATATCAACATTTGAGAAAATGGCGGAAGGAACGAGATGGGGATACCATTGTAGAGCACCAAGGGTGTGCCAAGAACTCAGCAAAGCTAGGCAGGGTATCCAGTGAGGCCCAGGGACCTGTCAGTCTCTATCCCCTAGCACTGGGATTACAAGCGTGTGCCACCATATCTAGCTTTTTGTTTTTCAGACATGAGTTCCAGGGATCAAACTCTGATCCTCATACTTGTAAGATGACCCCTTTGTCGACTGGGCCATCTCCCCAGCTCAAGAGTCAGTCAGTTTTGAGTGCACATCCCTGAAACATACTCAGGAAGAAGACGCAGGCATCCATGTCTTTCTGTGACAAGCAGGCCAGTGGAAGGTGCATGCCTCTGTGGCTCAGGGGTCTTCTGTTCTTCCTTGTAGAACCCATTAGACCCAAGGTGGCCATGGCTGGAACTCCATGTCCTACCCTGACAGGTTCACTCACAGACCTGCAGGCTCCCAGCCTGGCTGCCTCTGTCTCCTCCAACCCTGTATTCCAGTTGCTTTGCAGGCTCTGTTCCTACCCTTGCCCCTAGCTTTGTCCCACTGCATTTCTGCCTCTGTGACCTTGCCTGCTTTTCCCAAATCTCAGCTACACTCCTCTGAGCATATAAAAAGTGTGTTTAATCCTGTGGTTCTCCACTGTCCTGGTTCATTTTGTTGACAATCTGCCATACTAAGAAGAAAGGATGTCAGTTAAGGAATTGCCTTCATTGGATTGGCCCATGGACATGTCTGTGTGGCATTTTCTTGATTGCTAATTAATGGAGGTCGGGGCTCAGTCCACTATGGGTGGTACCATCCCTAGGCAGGTAGTCAAAATATAAGCAAGGAAGCAAGCCAGTAAGAAGCATTCCTGTATGGCCTCTGCTTCAGTTCCTGCCTCCTGGTTCCTGTTTGTGTTCCTGCCCTTGTTTCCTTCCATGACAGGTTGTAATCTAAAGGATGCTATAACATCTTTCTCCTCAAGTTGCTTTACTTGTGTTGTTTATCACGGCATAAAAAAAAAAAAAGCCAAACAACAAACAAACAAAAACCCGCACACTTGGACATCCTCTGAGGTCCTGTCATCTGTCATATGTGCCCTCCACTCTGTTCTTCTCTCAAGCCTCCTCAGCCTTACAATTTCCAGGGTTCCCCCTCCCCCTTCGGTTGTCTCCCAGGGGAGACTTCTGACCTCCCTTACATGTCTCTCTGTAGGTGTGTATGTTCTGCTTGCTGCTTGACTGCCAAGGATTTGAGAGTAATGAGAGTGTAAGCAGCTTGCACACTCTCTGTTGTGTGTTTTGGGCCCCACTGCATCCTATACACGGTACATGGCTAACATGCACTCAGCATCATTTAGTCGGCTCTATTATTGCCCCACTTCGTGGGTCAGCAGACTGAGTCACATGAAGAGTATATCCATAGTTCAGCCTATTTACCCACCTCTTCTATGCTTTCAGAACATCTAGAACACGTTCCATCTTGATGCCTGTGTTTCTAAGGGGCTGTGGCCAGTTGCCACAAAAGCATATCCTCCAGTCCCCCCCTCCCCACCTCTACTTTATTTACACCCACCCTTCTTTCCTTCCTTCTTTCTTTCCAGCCTTTTCCTTCCTTTCCAATTCATTTCCATTAGGACAACTCCAGGTTGTCCAGCTTCTAGGAAAGAAGTTTAATTTTTTTCCACATCAAATCTTGGCCATTCAAATATATTTCCTTCAAATCTCCTTTTTTCTGATATTCTTATTTCATGATTTGCAATAAAAAGAACTATTTTTAAAGGCTGGCAGAGAGCTCTTTTGATGGAGAAAATGGTTGTCCAAGGCACTATTGCCATGCATGAAGTAGGCTAAGGAGAAAAGAGTCTTGGAGATGAGACTGCTTTGATAAGAGGGCCTCACCCTCTTCTCTCATTGCTCTGGGGAAAGAACACATTTCACTAGGCCAAAACCTGACAGACTTTAAATACCACACCCCTTCCCAACTATAAGTGCCCTTTGCCCCAGTTCTGACCAGCAGTCCAAGGCAGGGCTTGATATATAATGCCTCCCACTGGCTCTTGTGTTAACCGTTCAGTTTCCAGCTACTCACACTATTTGGAGAGGTGATGGAAGCCCTGGGAGGCAGCAGGCCACTGGGGATATGCCTTCTAAGGTTTCACGTGGTCCTCCTGCCTCCTGCCTCTGCTCCCTGTCCGCCATGACAGCCTCATCCTCAGCCTGGTCCCAGACTCATGGCAGCCTCAGCTTTGTTATGTGAGAGAGAAATTGCTTCAGCCTGGACTCTAAGCGGCTGTGGAATTGGGTGTCACAGTGTGCGAGGTGACAGGTGAAAAGGAGCAATTTTTTAAGAGCAAAGAGTCTAGGTGCTTTCTGCCAGTTTCAGGATTATATCCTCCTCACCTGCCAGGTCAATGAAGATCCCTCTGTACAACTTCCTTAGACAAGTGGTTTGAAAGAAAAAATCCCCATATGAGGTGTGCTGGCTAGTTCCGTGTCAACTAGACACAAGCTGAAGTCATCTGAGAGGAGGGAACTTCAATTGAGAAAATGCCTCCATAAGATGCTGCTGTAGGCAAGCCTGTAGAGCATTTTCTTAATCAGTGATTGATGTGGGAAGGCCCAGCCCATTGTGAGTGGTGTCGTCCTTGGGCTGGTGGACGTGGGTGCTTTAAGAAAGCAGGCTGAGCAAACCATGACGAGCAAGCCGGTAAGCAGCACCCCTCCATGGCCTTTGCACCAGCTCCTGCCTCCAGGTTCCTGTCCTGGGTTTTTGCCTTGATTTCCTTCAGTGGTGAACATGGAGTGAAGGAGCACTCTTTCTTCCCCGTGTTGTTTCTGATCAGGGTATTTCATCATAGCAACAGTCACCCTAATTAACACAGAAAGAAATGTGTTCTACTTGTGCCCCAGTGAAGGTACCAGCCCCGAGAAGCGAGACTGAGAACTGCAGTGCAAAGGAATTACATGTGAATCCACTTTACAGATCCACCCCTGAAACGGTGAGACCACAGGCAACATGAGGCTTCCCACGAAGTGGGCTGGTTGTATCTTGCCCCATCCCAATGTGACTATTGCATACTTGTCTCCAATTTTGAGTCTTCCCTCACTTCCCATAGCTACCCCATTCCTTCTGTCTGTTCTGTAGTTGCCCTGTCTGTCTTGTGGCCTGCTGTCTTTATACCACTGTCTCTTTTAAGTCTGAAAGCTGGACTTGACTTTGTTCAATATTGTCATGATGAGCACCAACCTACCCGTTGAAGAGTCTAAAATCCAGAGATTTTGTTCTTGATACCCACTTGCCAGTCCTATTCCCCATCCCACCATCTAGCCCTCAGAACATTTAAGCATCTGACTTAATACAGCCTCTTTCTAATTACTCAGGTCAAAGTCATCAGAGTCAGTTGGCCTTGAAAGCTATCTTCCTGTATCCTCCTAGCAAAGCTCTGAAGTACAGCAAGGCTCCCACAGCTTGCTGGTATGACTTCAGGCCTCTTTTTTTTTTTTTTTTTTTTTGGTTTTTCGACACAGGGTTTCTCTGTGTAGCCTTGGCTGTCCTGGACTCACTCTGTAGACCAGGCTGGCCTCGAACTCACAGTGATCCACCTGCCTCTGCCTCCTGAGTGCTGGGATTAAAGGCGGGCGCCACCACGCCCGGCCCACTGACCATTTTTGAAGTGGAAAAAGCATTTCTTGATGTCTGGACCCAGTCACATCAGAAGGGGAAGGGGCTCTGAAAACATGTCTTCACCTCCTCCCAGGATGCCTGGGGGCTCACTTTACCCCCAACCAAGTTATATCCACCTCTGAAGCTGCATAAAGCCCTTTACTCCGGGATCAAGCCAGCAACATTGTCTTGGTGATCGCCAAAATCCATCCCTTCCTGGCTCCAAATACAGAGCTTAACTAGCAAATGTCATAGGCTCTTTGCCTGTTTTTCTCTGCCAACCTGCATTTTCTTTTTCCCTTTTCATCTCCTTCCTTATCTCCTCTTCCTTATGGAACTAAGAGTAAAGGGAAATTTAAATCAATCATTTTCACAGTTTGTGAAGCTGAAACCCACGGATCTCACAGTTTGTTTGCAGCTGATAGACAAAGGTTTCTTAGGAGAGGTTTGGACTGTTTGGTGGCCTGGTGGGAGGGCAACGGAGTAATGAGATAAATAAGGTTAAAGTTCTTTGGGAGCAGAGACCAGACTGACCAGCTCCTTGGCAAAGTAAGATGAGGCTTTGGGAAGCAATGTGCTCGTGTTGGAGCTGGGCGTTAAGGAATGCTTAGGAGTTACTCACGCCGCTGTCGCTGCTGCCTCACCAGCCAAGAAACTATCCACCCAGAAATTCCTGTGGCTTCTCAGCCTTGTTCTTTAACTGTTATTTGAAAGAAGAGACTTGATACCCTATGAGCATATACAGGGGAAGAGGTCCCCCTCAGTCATAGTCATAGGGGATGGAAGTAAGGGGAAAATGGGAGGGAGGAATGGGAGGATACAAGGGATGGGATAACAATTTAGATGTAATATGAATAAATTAATAAAGTATATTAAAAAAAGAAAGGACCTGTGCAAAGTCAACTGTCCATAGGAGAGTAAACAAACGCGCGTGCACGCGTGCGTACACACACACACACACACACACACACACACACACACACACACACATCCTAAGGTAATGCAATGGAGTATCATCCAGCCTCAATGAAGGAAGCAAACTCCCATATTTGTTACACTAGGAAGGACTTTGAGAATAATATGTTAAGTGAACTAAACCAAAGAGATAAGGAGTCTCTGACTCCATGTATATGAGATACCTAAAGAAGCCAGGCTCAGAGGCACAGAAAATAGAATTATTGCAGAAGGATTAAAAGTGGGACATGGAAGCCAGTGCTCAATGGGCACAGAGCTTTGGACTGTGGAAGATGAGAAGGTTCTGAAGACGGATAGTGGTTGGTGGTAACAGAAACATAATAGTGCAAATACTACTAATTCCATAGAGCCAAGCACTTGAACTGGTTATAGTGGTACCACCCTACATGCCCATCAGCAGATGGATAGGTAAAGAAAAATATGAGCTATAGACGCAATGGAGTCTCAGTCAGCTGTAAATAGTGAAACTATGTCACTTGCTAGAAAATGGGTCCAATGGAGATTGGCATGCTACACAAAGCAAACCAGAGTCAGAAGGACAAAAGCCACACGCTTTCTCTCATATTGCAGAACCTGGGTTTAATATACACGTTCAAGCATATACATGTAACACGAAAGCAGAAACAGGTCTATGGGGGCAGAGGGGACCTACATGTGGAAGACAAGTACAATGCACAAAAATGTCATAGGAAAACCTGTACCCTATTTTTTTGGCTACTTGTTGGATTCTTTTTCTTACCTCCATACACCACCACTATCCCTTCCAACCCCCCAACACTAGGTAGGAAAGAAAAAAGGTTATAGAAGATATCATTAGACTACTTTCTGCTGATTAGGGGTGTCAAGTTCCTGGGGCAAATTTGATCTTCATCATCAGAATGTCTCTAAGCAGCAAACAGCAAACAGCAGCAGCAGGAGCAGCAGTCATGTGCCTCTCAGGGCTCTGACATTATATACCCTCAGAAGAGTCTCCAGAATTCCAAACCTCAACTATCTTCAGCTGGCAAAAAAATCATTCTTCCGATGGAGTAAATCATAGTCAGCTGCTTCAGGCAATCTGAAGCAGTCAAATAGACCACATTGGGATTAAAACAAAAACATATCTGTGGTTTTCAACAGACCAAAAATTCTCACTACAAAACCCATGTTTTGTATGCTCACCAAAAATGCTCCAAAGGCCAACAACTGACCACATTCACTTTAACTCTTTCTCTCCCCTTCCTTGTGGTCAATATGACAAGACCGATGCTAAGCTCTTTTCCAATCTCTGCTCAGATCTCACAAGTTTCCTTCACAGCAACAGGAAGCCCCGGACACTCTGTATTAGTTAGCTTCTTGATGCTGTGATAAATACCTGGAAATAAGTAACTTAAGAGTAGAAGGATTATTCTGCTTAAAGTTAGAGGAAGTTCCTCCTGCAGTGAAAGGCAGAGTGGCAGGAGGGTGGGGCAGCTGCTCACGTGGTAATAGCCAGCACCGAGAAGGGGAGCCAAGCTATCAAAACCTCAAGTCCTATCCAGATGGACCAGCTTCCTCCAGCGGAGATCCATCTTCTGAAGTTCCACAGTCTTCCAAACCAATGCCACCAGCCGATCAAGCGTTCAAACACCAGAGCCTATGGGGGACTCTTCACATTCAAACCACAGCACAGGTTCAGTCTCTTAATGTGAAACTGTTCCCAAGGTCATCATCACACCTGGGGTAATGGCACGTTTTTATTGTACAGGTCTGTCATATATCTACATCTATATCTACATATATATGTATGTATACACACACACTCACACACACACTTACGTTTCATCTGAGTTCACCCGATCTTCCTGATTGCATCCAAGATGCTTGCTTTTCACCATAATGCCAAAGATGGGGTGCTGGCTCTCAGTGAGTTCAACAGGAGTCACTTTGTCCCTTGGTGTCCTTTCTGATGATGCTATCTTTGGTCATTTAGTCACACTGGCACTTGCCAAGTTTATCTTTGGTACATGTACAAAGTACATGCTACTTTGTAGAATAACATCACATTACTTGGCAACAGTATTTGATAATGAATAAGCACCTGTGAGGAGAGAGGATTATAAACACACTTCACAGACTTCATGCACTAGTTTCATCATCCATTGATTGACTTGAGTCTATTATGATGCTGGTAGTTGTCAATTTTTTTTTCACATCAATACATCATCTCTTTGTGTTTATTGATTTCCTACTGTAATATGTTGTTGCATTTTTAAATGTTTTTATGTGTGTGTTGTGAGTGAGTGTAGCATACAAGCATATGTGTATATAGATATATACCCCTGGAAGCCAGGAGAACATCAGGTATTTTTGTCTGTCGCTGTCTGTCGTATTTCCTTGAAACAGGGTCTCTCACTAAATCTGAAATGAGGCTGGCAGCCAGCAAGCCCCAGTGACCCTCTGTCTTCACCCCTCACAGTGCTTAGCCATGGAATTCGAACTCGGGTCCCCATGCACACACAACAAGCACTCTTATCCTCTGAGCCCTCTCTCAGGGACCCTTGCTGGATTTTAAAAACAAAGTTGTCAGTATAAAACGAGTCATCTTAATTAGTTAACCTGAAGGGCTCCCTGTCAAAGGAGGGCCTGTTGCCTTGATCCCTTAGTGAGGATGAATGTCTCTAGGCTGTTTGATAAGTGGCAATGTAGGAGAGTCAGTATGTATGTTGTCAGTATGTGTATGTTGTACCAGAGTTCTGAGCACAGCTTGGGGGCATCTTCACTGGCCCTTCGACTGCATATGGGTTATTGTGGGCACGAGAGAAAGAAGCTGTCTGACGTCAGAAGAGTGTGAGCATATGGACAATAGGCCTGTGTGTCACAACTCTGTACTGTGGACCTCTGATCCCGGAGGCAATAGCAGGCTAGGGGCAAGAACACTGGGGTTTATTTGGACAGTACCCAACACTCCCAACTAGACTCTCAGGAGGACCTTCCCAGTTTATGTTTTGTTGTCTGTGACTATGTCAAATCAAGTCCTGGACGTCTGTACATAAGAACAAAGAGGCGGGACTGGGGCGACGGTGCTTTTGCAAAAGACCTAGTTTGAGTTCCTCGAACCCACGTGGTGCCTTCCAGCCATATATAATTCCAGTTCTGGGGAATTCAAATCTCTCTCCTGGTGGCTGTGGGTACTAGGCACATGTGGTCTACAGGCATACATGCAGGCATGACACTCATATACAGAGTAAAATAAATCTGTAACAAAAACAAGAAAAAAGAAAAACAATAAAGAGAGGTGGCATGTTATGAAGAGGTAATCTGTGATGCTAATGTGTTTCTGGTGCAGTGCTTTAGTGGTTTTCACTTGGCAGTACCTGGTGATCCCATTTCCACCAGGTGGTCTGTACTTCAAGGCTTTGAAAACGCACAAGGTTTATGAAACAGGCCAGCCATGCTTTTTCCTATGCTACTGCTTAAACGATTTCTTTGAGAGTCAAAGCAACTCTCATGGACAATGTTCCAGGGCCTTGGATACCTGCCAGGGCACCCGGAGGCTCCCAGACCTGGCTCCTGAATACGTAGGGTGGAGAGAGACGTAGCTCTGGAAGCTGTGTGAGTGGTGACCGCTGAGTCCTTTTATACAGAGATCACCCGTCTGGATCAGGGAGTCACGTGAAACTCACAAAACAGCTGTCAAGGAGCCCTGACCTGGCCGTCAGGGGCCTTCCCAGTGAGGTGTAACATTTCAATTTCTGTAAATATTTATTGGCAGCTAGCAGCAGAACAGATGCTGTGGGGATGAAAGTTCGGGAAATCCAAATGTTACCTGCCTTCAAAAGCGGGGACTGCCTGCTTGAAATTCAAGCAGCGTTTGTGGATGAAAAGCTGCAAAGAGCAAAGAGCCCAAGGGCCAGCATCACCAGGTTTGTGTTTGTACCCAAAGCCCGGCCACTTAAGGCATCTGCCTGTCTCTTCAGTGTCTCAGAATCCAAGTCATAAATGGAGGACGGCAGTTCTTGCCATGTAGGTGTCTCAGGGAGATAAAAATTAAAGGGAAGCTCTCTGGAGAGTCTGGGGCAGTGTAAGAGCAGAGGAAACAGTAGCTGGTGTGGGGAGCCTTCCACACACAGGGCCCTTTCACCTGCATGGCTTCCCGCCAGCCTGTGACCCCAGTACCACTCTGCCCACAGCAGAGGAGGGCTTTTTGGTGGTTAGTGGGGGAATCTAAGGAGCAACTACCCTTTACCCTAGCCTTCTGGCTATGGGCTAGCCACTACACCCTAGCACAGTTGGCTCTCGCTCGTGGCGTCAGGACCATTGATGAAGAAGGGAGAATCAGTACGCGAACATCCACACGCCTAATGACCATGGTTTCCTCCGAATAATCCTTCTAACTTCCCCCAAATGCCTCCCATCCATTATCTTCGATCCCTTCTGCTCCAAAGAGGATGTGTTGTTATTGAGGGCACCAAAGTCATTTCCTTCAGGGACTTTTCCTGCCAGAAAGTTGCAAATGTACTAAACCACAACAAAATGGATGTCCCGACAGAACAGGGGACAGGCAGCTTCTCTGGTACCCTCTGTTTTTTGTTTGAGGCTCTGTGCAGTGGCCCTGCAGGAACCATTGCACTTCCGTTCCTGAAGAGCCTTAAGGCCCCTGCGCATTTAAGTTCTTCCCGGTTCACGGCACAAGTTAGAGGAACGCTTCCAGTTTTCCACACTACTTTGAATGCCTCAGAGTCACTTTGGGGTGAAACAGAAGCCACAGCAGTGATGAACAAAGATGGTGGACCCTGACAGGCGAGGCTCAGTGGACGCCGCTCCACCACCCACAGGCCCCTTCTCCGTCTCTTCTAATTTGGCTCAGGGGCCCCACATTAATATGGGTTATATTTAATATGCACATTATATTCCTTCTCAGAACAAGGTTATTTTCAAACACTCGGCACAAATAATTATTCAAGAAACACTGCAAAAACAGCACTGTAGGAAAACTACACAATACGAAATCTATTTCAGATGCTTTTACAAAACTCAAGAAATTCAGGGCTAGGGGAGCAGGTGCTGTATTCTTTTCATGTGCTGAATGTCTGAACACCCACAGGGCAGGCTGAGGGCGGAGAGCGGGAGGCAGCCTGATAGAGTGGGTAAAGTGGTTTGAGACTACATCAGCTCCAAATCAAAAATGCCTTAGATACAGGCAGCTCTGACCATCAAGGACTTCTCCCTTCATTTAAGAAAAAGACTGAAAAAAGAAAAATCTCTCTCTCTCTCTCTCTCTCTCTCTCTCTCTCTCTCTCTCTCTCT
>OU015747.1:133777747-133795722 GCA_907169655.1 Acomys percivali
ACACACACACACACACACACACACACACACACACACACACACACACATTTACAATGCTGTTAATTGAACTCTTTGCCTTATACATGCCAGTCCACTTCTTTATCACTGGGCTACATCCCTGGTCCACAAATCAGATTTTTTTTAACAATTAAAATTTGACCGGTGTTAAAGTCACGGGAATATTTCTAACAAATTTCTAACAAACACAGAGTTCCTCTCACGTTCTACACCCCTTTCATGAATTCATTCGTTTACACAGCACAACCCTAAGGGTTGTGTACTTAGGTCCACTGTGTGACGAAACTGATGCACGGATGGTGTATTGGTTATTTTTCTCATCACTGTAACAAAATATTCTGATGAAATGCACTTAAGGAAGGAAGGAAGGAAGGTAAGAAGGAAGGAAGGAAGGAAGGAAGGAAGGAAGGAGGGAAGGAAGGAAGGAAGGAAGGAAGGGCTCCTTTGAGCTCACAGATTGAGGAAGTCTAACTCATCGTGGCGTTGAGACAGGTGGCTGGAGCATAAGGTGTCTGCAGTCAAGAGGCAGAGAGAGATGGATGCTGGTGGGATCCTCCCTTCTCCCTTTTTGCTTGTCCAGGACACCGGCCCACACTGCTGCCTACAATTACCTCTGTGAAAATGCTCTCACACCACCTGAGTGATGCTGAATGAAGTAAAATTAACAAAGGAGATTAACCCTCAGGGAGGGGTTAAGAATGCTGCCCAGGGTCACTCCCTGGGCTCAGTGTTTGAGCTTCACGTTGACCACAGGGAGCCTACTTTCAGAGCCTGCCTCCTAACCACTGAATTGCTACAAGACCAAGCAAGATGCAAAAATGACATACAGGGTTCAAAAGGCTTGGGTTCACATTCCACCTGTACTACCTACAAGCAATAGCAGAAAAGTTCTGTCCAACCTCACTGCTGTGTTGCTGACCCTTACCCGTGAAAGACCATAATGCTTATGCCAGTGAGAAGCTACGTAATTGAACAGATAAATAAATGTCTGGGATGCACCAAGCCTTTGGTAATATTTGGCTATTAGAGGGTAGGGTACGTCAACCTCATTCATTTGGATCTGACGTATCCTTACATGCAAATGATTAAGTCACAAAAAAGTAGGTTACAACATTTTATTTAAGATCTTTTTTCCCTAGTACAACTCATTTAAGCCTATTCAATTTCGCAATCAGCTTTCTAAACCACCAAGTTGCTGCTTGCAAATTTTTCTGTTATCTTTGTTTTTGATTAACAAAATGGTTTCTTACATTGTTGTATTTATCAATCAAGGCTTTGGGCAATATCAAACATGACCTGTCCAGCTCCTGTTCCTGGGGACTTTACTTCATGGCAATTATTTTTACCAAGCTCACTTTTCCTGGGCCATATTCCACTCGTTTAAATATTATAAAGATGCCTGGATTCCGTTTTAAATTTTAGCCAATAGCAAAGGCTGTTGTTTGAAGGTTTAGCAAGGCTTGGCTTTTCTTTGGGTTGATAACATTACACCAAGTCTAGTTCTTCTTTTGGAATTCAAGGTCTTCCTCTACAATGCGCAAGGTATAGACAACAGTACTTTTATTCTATTCCTTTAGCTGTTGTTCTGAGATCACTTTACTTGTGTAGATTTTCTTTTTACTTATGCATAAGTGCACGTAAATATGCATGCATGAGCATACAGATGCCTCTGGAGGGGGGCAGGAGAGGGAGCCAGAGGAGCCAGAGACCCTGGCGATGGAGTTACACTGGGCTGTGAGCACCCAGTGTGGTACTGGGAACTAAACTGGGATCCTCTGCGAGAACAGGAAGCACCCTTCAGCTGAGCGATCTCGTCAGTTCTTCATCCATGTCTTTAGGAAGCCTTCAGTAACTCTTGGATATGGTTTACAGCTCCCCTCGTGTTAACTTCTCATAAGCCATCATTCAAATCACCCAGAACACTGGCAATAATACCGTCCAGATTCAGAACACCTCTGCTTCCTGAGGCATCCCTCCCTCCCTCCCTCGTGTCTCAGTTTCATACTAGCTGTAAGTCTCCCCATCTCTATCCCAGCTACAGGTCCTGGGGCTGGGGACTCTTTTTTTTAAAATGTTTTTTCAAGACAGGGTTTTCTGCATTTTGTTTGTTGTTTCTTTGGCTGTCCTGATCTCACTTTGTAGACCAGGCTGGCCTCGAACTCACCAAGATCCACTTGCCTCTGCCTCCTTGAGTGCTGGGATTACAGTCATGCACCACCACCCCTGGCCCTAGGAACTCTTAACTGTGTCTCCATTTCTGCAGTCCTGCCACTTCAGCCATGCTACAGCAGTGGGACTACATACTGTGTTATCCCTATTAACTGGCTGTTTTTTCCCCACTCAGCGTAGTTCCCTGAGACTCATCCATTTTGTTGTGTGTAGCAATAATCGGGTCCTTTTTATTGCTGAGTTCTGGTGAGGTCAGTTTGGTCTTACTACAATCTGTTTAACCTTTCAACTGGACAACAGTTGGGTTGAACTGTTCCAGGCTACTGTCACTGAAGCTATGTACAAGCACTCCTCTGTAGGCTTTCAGATTCACAGAGATCTTAATTTATCTCCAATAAATGTTCTTATGTGCAGTTGCCCGGGAGCATGTGTGGTGGTTGCATCCTTGGTTTTTGAAGAAAATGCCACTTTGTCTTCCAGAGTGCTTAATTCATTTTACATTCCTACCATCAGTGTGTGAGTGGCCTGTAACTCTGTACTCTTGCCAGTATTTGATGCTGTCATTGTATCTTATTTTAGTTACTCTGTTAAAAAAAAAATTGCACTGTCTTATTGTGGCTTCATTGTTAAGTGCTTTTATAAATTCTTTGAGGATCTTATATATAATGTATTTGATTATATTCAGTCCCATTCTTTCCCCTAACTCCTTTCAGATCCATCGCCAACCTACTACAGCTTCTGGTTTTTGTTTCTGTTTTTAAACTTGATTAACAAACTTAAAATTTGTGCTGCCCATACGTCCAGTGGCGCCACCCACTGGAACATGGTCAGGGTACCAGGAGCCACACCCTTAAAGAAGACTGACTCTCCTTCCCTGAGAAGCTATCAACTTTTCACTGCTTCTCAGGGGTGAGAGCTCATAAGTTCCTTCCCATTCCATAGTGGAATGTTGGCTGGCTTGATCTTGTGCAGATCTTATGCAGGCAATTGCAGCCGCTGTGAATTCTTGAATACAGCAGTCCAGCCACATCCAGAAGGCACTGTTCTGCTCTGGTCCTCCCAACATCTGACTCTTACAACTTTCCTGCCTCCCCTATTACACTATGGTCCATGAGTCTTAGGAAGGGGTGTGACGTAGATGCAACATTTGTCACTGAGCACTTTACTGACATTTATTCTCTTTAACCAGTTGTGAGCTTCTATGTTAACCATCATATACCTCACTTCACAAAGAAACTTCTCTTACGAGGTCTGAAGGCTGCACTAATCTAAAGATAGAGTGACATGAAATTAGAGGAAAGTCTGATACTGTATCCATTAGCAAAATAATAGTAAGTTCATCCCTAGGGCCTGTGAGTTCCCCAACCATGTGGTCTTGGCCAGATTAGTAGTACCAGGCATGTGTTTCCTCCTGTGGATCTGGCCTTAAATCCAATCAGAAAGCAATTGGCTATCTTATCCCTCATAACATTGGTGCCACTATTGCACCCTTGAACATCTCTTGCCAGTCTCATTATTATTACAGCTCACAGGACACACAGCTGGGTAAGACAGCAGCCTGCATAGCACATCCATAGCACTATGGAAGGTAGGCATTGGAGAGGATGCTCCTGTTGATTAAGCAACCAAGTTGATTAAATTTAGAATTATTACGTCTATACCTACAAAAAAAATCTGGTTGGGGTTTTAACAAGAATTTCAATAAATCTATATATTACTTTGGAGAGAATTGACATCTAGTGATGGTTAGTTTTAATTGTCAAACTGACATATCTAGAATTGCTTCAGAAGAGAGTCTCAAAGAAAGAGTGTCTAGATCAAATTGGTTGTTGGTATGTCTATGAGGGATTATCTTGATTCTGGAAATTGGGATAGGGAGACTGTGGGTAGCATCGTACCTTGTGCAAGGACTGTGGATGAGTGTAAGAGTGGGAACAGTGAGCTGAGCATAAGCATGCAGGCATTGGTTCATTGCTCTTGCTTATGGCTATAATATACCCAGCCTCTTCAAGTGTCTGCTACCTTGGCTTCCCCACAGTGATGGACCACAGCCTAGAACAAACCTCTCCTCCCCAGTTGCTTTTGCCAGAGTTTTTTTTATCACAGCCACAGGAAAGCAAACAAGGTGTATGTAGCCATACCGAGCCATTTCATAAGGTCTCATCGTGTATTCACATCTGTGATCTTGTTCCCACCAGCTTTTTGTGAAGGCCCAACAAATAAGTTTTATACATGCTTTGTTATTATCACTGCAAAAATTGGTGGCATAAACCTAAAAGAGTGAGACCTAAAAACAAGGCTGAATAATGTCACATGCAGTAGGTGGACTTTATTTAGAGCATCAGGCAATTTATATTCTGAGGGTTAGGTAAGGTCACTTGAGCAGAGTTCACAGGACTTCAAGCTGCAGAGAAACTCAAGGACAGGTGTGCTCGACATTTCTTGAATAAGAAAAGGAAGATAATGGGCAATCTAAAGTAAACTCACTCCTACTTACTACCCCTGGGAGGAGCACAAAGGCCCATGTCAAGAATAAATCCATGTTTGGAAGGAAGAGAAGCTGCAAGACTCTTGCCTTACTTTCCTGGAGATTCTTGCAAGCTCTCAGAATTCTCCTCACACAGCTCCATTCATGGGCCATGTTCCAACAGTTGTGTTTACATCTGGGTAGTTCTTATTTTTAGGTAATTATAAACAATATTGCTTTGTAAATTTCACCAATGCACATTTCATTGGTTTATGTAGAATTACTGTCAATCTTTGTATATCAGTCTCTATCTTAACACAGTGACTTAGTAGCACCTGAGCATTTATGTGGACTTCCATAAATGATCATATTTCCATCAAACTGAGAGAATAGATTTATTTCTTCTTTCTTTTTATTTAAATGCCTTTAATTTTTATTTCTTCCTTTTCAATGCTGTAGTGCATAAGAGTGGTGAAAATGGTCATCTTTACCTTGTATCTGGTTTGAGGTGAACACTAAGGCATCTACTGTTGATATATCTTGTTGTTTATTGCTATTTGTTTTATTTATTTACTTCTGTAGATGTTTCTTATCAAGATGAAGAAGCTCTATTAATATTTCCATTTATTTGGGACATAATCATGAGTTGGCATTGGATTTTGCTAAGTGCTCTTTCTCCATCAAGCAATGAATTTTCTTTTCTTTTAAGATCCATTTATTTATTATTTATTTATACAGTATTCTGTCTGCATGTATATCTGCATGCCAGAAGAGGGCGCCAAATCTCATTATAGATGGTTATGAGCCACCATGTGGCTGCTGGAAATTAACCTCAGGACCTTTGGAAGAACAGGCAGTGAGTGCTTTTAACATCTGAGCCATCTCTCCAGCCCCAAGCAATGAATTTTCATATGACTTTTCTTCTTTAGCCTGTTGATAAAGTGTCTTGTTCACAGAGTGACTGGTCTTAAATGATTAAGCCAACTTGAGTTTTTAGAATATCTCTGTCTTAGTTGTAGTGTGTATTTCTTTTTGCATGTTGTTGAAAGCAATCTGCCAACATTTTAAGAATTCTTATGTATATGTTCATAAAGAACATTGCTCTAGCTTTTGTTTATGTCATATGATCTCTGGATGGTTTGCTATGAGAGTACCAACTTCCTGAAATGAATTAGAAAGTGCTCATTGTTCATCTGTCTTCTGGAAGAAGTTGTGTAGAATGGATGTCATATTTTCTTTAAGCATTAATAAAATTCTTGTATTAAACTATCTAGACTAGATCTGAGAGGCAGTTTTTAGTTATGAATTTAGTATTATTATTAATTGTGAGGTTGTTTAAAGGGTCTGTTTTTTTAATGGGTGAATTGTGGGATTTAGCATTTTTTTGAGAGACTGATATTTTTACCTAGGTTGTCAATCTGTATCAATCTGTGTATAAATTTATTCATATTGTTTTTATCTTTTGTATGCCTCTATGGTGGTATAGCTGTTATATTCATGATATTGATAATTTTGTGATATTTTTGTTAGTTTTCTAGATGTTTGTCAATTTTATTGAGCTTCTCTTTAAAAAATCAGATCTTTGTTTCTTGAATTTTTCTCTACTGTAGTTGTCTTTGAATGATTTTTAAAATTTTTTATTCTTTCTAATGCTTGCTTTCATTTTATTTTGCTCATTCTCTACATTGTAGGAGTGGAATTATACATCGCTAATCTGAGTCTTCTCCTGTTTTTCTAATAGACGCACATGATGCCCTGAGCTTCCTCTCAGCATGGCTTTAGCTATGTCCCACAGATCGGATAGTTTTTCTTTTCATTCAGGTCAATATATTTTAAATTTTTTCTTTAGAGTTTCTCTTTGACTTATGGATAACTTAGAAGTTCTGTATTTGATTTTTGAGTACTGAACGTTTTCCCATTACCATTTTTATATTAATTTATGATTTGATTCTATTACTTTGTATGATTCCAACTCTTTAAAAAGATGTGCTTGTGTTATAGCCCATGACACATTCTTGCTTGGAATATAGTCCAGGAAAGAATATGTGCATTTGCTTTTATTGGTGACTTCTGAAAATGTGGATTCGATCCTTTCTTTATTCCCCCGCCCCTCCAGATTCTGCTTAGTTGGTCTATCAGTTACTTAGGGGGTTATTAAAAATCAGCAGTTGTACTCATGGGTTTCTCTCTGATTCTTTCACTTTGTTCCACACTGTTTTGTAGCTCTGCTGTTTGGTACATACGTGTTTAGAATTGTTATGTTTTCTCCATAGGCTAATTCTACAATAAGTTTGCAGTTCTCTCTGTTTCTTTTTTCTTTTGTACACTTAAATGATCAACAGATCTTTACAATTAAATAGTTAATAAACCAACTAATGGGTATTATGATAAGACTTTCACAAATTTGTACTTTGTTCATATCTCTCCATCTCTTCTCTCAAATAGTCACCATGTGTGTGCACACGTGTGTGTGTGTGTGTGAGAACCTGTGTATGTGTTTGAATCTAGACCCTAATGCTGATCCCAGAAGCAACAGGTTATTAGATAAAATTCTAGGTGTGGGATAGCTCCTTATGAGTTGTTGTTCAGAAGGGTTCTGGATGTCCCCACAAACAATGCAGGCTACTTCTATCTCTTGGTTGCCCACCAGAACTAGGTAGTAAAACCCTGTTGCTAAAGACACCACACTCTCTAGATACAGAACACAGAGATATCAAGCTGGAGCTGAGGTGGCTGCTCCCTCACCGTTTGCTAGCTTTCATGGTGCTGGTGCTATGCAGGCTGCTGAGGGAGAGAGGCTGTCAATTGTCTTACCCAGCTGTGGACCTTGAGTGCTACAATACCAACCTACTAGGCAAGATACGTTCATGGGTGCAGTAGCAGTGCTACTGTTAGTGTGTGTCCTGGCTAGTGTTCTGTCACCTTGACACAGGTGAGAGGTAACTGGGAAGAAAAACCTCAACTAAGAAAATGCCCCTAATAGATTGCCTGTAGGTAAATCTGTAGGATATTTTCTTGATTAATAATTGATATGGGAGGGTCCAGCTCACTGGGGAAAGTGCCACCCAGACCCATATCCTTAGTAATAGAGACCTTACTGAGACATGGGAGTAAGCAACTGCTTTCTGATGGGATTTTAGACCTGGTCCTCCTTGGTAGGGAAATCATTATCTTGTGATCTAAAGCTAGTCAAAAACCAATAGCTTTTGAGTTTATAGGTCTTGGGGGGAACTTTACTGCTATTGTTTCACTGTATGGCCATGTTGTTAAACTATTGCCTAAATTTTTGTGTTTGTGCCTACAATTTAGAGCTGGTTTCAGTCTTCATGGAAGAGCTTCTTTCTGCAGTGGGCAGGGCAGAGACTCACAAACAATCCAAGTGCTGAGAACAGCCACATGACTATAGAGTGCTCATCCCTAAAGGGAACATCTTCATCACTCTTCTAAGGTTCAGGGAAAGTTGTGGAAGAGGAGATGGAAAGAAAGTAAGAGCCAGAGGAGAGGAGGAGTGCTGCGAAATGCTGTCTTCTGGACATGACATGGCCACTGCACTTGATCAACATCCTGTCATGGACTGTGATGAGACCAAACCCTTGTGGCACTTTAACTTGCCCGTTCCTGATGGCTAAGGATGCGGAACATTTTTGTTTTTCATAGATTTACTGGCCAGTTGTTTTTCTCCTGTTCAAAGGTCTTTGCTCTGGTCACTACTCACCTATGGACTGGAAGATTTGCTTTGGGTGGGTTTTTAAGAAAGTTCTCCATAGATTCCAGATACCAATCCCTGACCAGAAGTACAGCTAGCAGAAACTTCCTGTTCTGTTGGCCATCTCCTCGCTCTGCTGGTGGTTTTTATTGTCTTACTGTGCTATTTGTCTGCTACTATCATTTCCTAAGCTACTGAAGTCCTTTACAGAAATCCTTGCCCCCTCCTGCTTCTGGAAGCTTATCACTTGTGTTTTCTCTAGAAGTTTCAATTGGTCCATTCTGAAATGATTTTTGTACAGGGTGAAAGGTAGGGAATCTAATTTCATTGCACTCCATGTGGATATCCACTAACCAGCGCCCCACCCCTGTGTCATTGCTGAAAGGGTATTTTCTCTACGCTTTGGGTACATTTGTTAAAAAGCTGATGGCTGTGTTTGTGTGTTTATGTCTGGATCATCTATTCCATTGGTGTAGAGGGATTTCAATCCAGCAACATGGCTACCCTGGCTGGAATACAGACATGTCCTTAGCACACACCTTTACCCAAACAATGAAGGTAAAGGTAGTTTGTAGAAGGAAGCACCCATGTTTGAAAGTGATGTCTAATTGAGAGGCAAAGTGATACATCAGAGAAAGATTTGACAGAATAAGATATGCCCAACCCTCACAAGAAGAGAGAGAGGGCTTAGAGAGCAGTGGGGGGGGGGGCAGGGAGGCAGTTTTACTGAGCAGATTGAAGAGAGAACAAATTAGACACAGGGGAAGACAAAAATGAGCCAGAGAATGAGAAGGAACCAGAAGGTTAGAACAGATTGCTAGAGTTAGTTTGAGACCAAGCAGAGCAATTCAGTCAGAAGCTGAGAGAAGCCAGTTTGAATCAGTCACCTTGGAGAGGAGTTTGAGGCAGAACAGCTGAGTTGAATGAGCCAGCCAGAGTTCAGAAAGAGCTGGAAAGGATGAGCTTATTCATCAGTAACTCTCAGAGGCCAAAAACTTTCTAGGCCTAAATTATATTGTCTGAAGACTAGAAGCTTCCAGGACTAGGCCTAAGTTAGCAGATGGAGGCAGTAAGTCTCCAAGAAAACAATTACATCAGGCAAATAACAGTTACTTTTACACATTGGCCTGTTTTTATGCCAGTAACAGTCTTTGTTACTATGGCTCTGAGGTAAAATTTGAGATCAGTTATGATGATAGCTTCAGCATTTTTTCTTTCGGCCTACTTTTCTTTAGTTACTTTTGGTATTTCACTTGAAATTTAGGGGTCCCCCCAGGCTTTAAAATAATCATTATGTTTTGGAGGTACATTACAAGAAATCAGTAGCCCACTTTCAGAAACATTAATGATTTCCCATCTTCCAGCATCTTCTTTCTTCAGTATGAGCCATCTCTCCAGCTCTGGTTTTTATGGTTTTTGTATCCTGCTACCTCATTAAATGTGTTTATCATATCTAGGAGTTTTTCTGGTAGAATCTTTGGGGTCCTTGTGTGATCATGTTGTTTTAAAAGAGGACATTTTACTTCTTCCTTTACTGCTTGTGCCCACTTTGTTACTCTTGCCTTATTACTCTCAGCTGAGTCTTAATTCCATACAGTACATCAAGCCTTCAACCTTCAAGGTCTGGTAGAGTTTAGCAATGACTATCCATCCTGAAGTTTTGCTAGGAAACTATTACTGCAGCAGTCTGACTGCAGTTATAGATCTGATTGTGTTGCTTACATAGCTTTTAATTAATTTTGGCAGGTCATAGGTTTCTAGGAATTTAATTCTAATTTTCTTGAATTTTTTGCAAATATTTTTACAAAATATTCACTAAGGGTCTTTTGTATCTTAGTGGTATCTGCTGTGTCTCCATTTTCATCCTTAATTTTATTAATTTGAATCTTCTCTTTCTATGGTTAGTTTGACTAAAGGTTTGTTTATTAACAAGCCAGTCCTTCTCTGTTGTCTGCCCTTTGATCATTCCTCCCTGGTGGGGTGCCTTACCAGGCCACAGAGGAAGAGGATGCAGGAAGCCCTGGTGAGTCTTGGTCGGCTGGGGTCAGTTGATAAGGGAGAAGGGTTCCCCATCTCTGAGGACTAGGGGAGGGGCATAGAAGGGAAGAGGGAGGGAGGGTGGAACCAGGAGGATATGTGGGAGGGGGCTACATTTGGAATGTAAAGTGAATAAATCTGAAAAAATAAATTTAAGTTTAAAAAACCAGTCCTTTGCTCTTGGTCCTTTTTTATTCTTTTGGTTTCCATTTAATTGATTTCTACCTTAATCTGTATCACTTCTTTCTTCTAAGGACTTTTAGTCCAGCTTGTTCTTATTTATATAAAACTTTAAGGTAGGTATCATTATCTGTTTAAGGTCTCTTTGATTCTTTAAAATGTAATTAGAGCTAAACTTTCATTTTAAAACTTCCTTATCTCTTTGCAATGTTCTGTTAAGTTGTACCTTTATTTGATACTGGGAATTTAAATCTTTCCTCAGTGAGCCACTGGTTATTCAAGAACACACTGCTCACTCTCCATGTATTTGTAGAGTGTCTATAGGTTTCTGTTGCAATTGATTGCCACCTTTATTCTGTTGTGATGTAAAAAGACTAAACAATCATTTTAATTTTTGTTTTATAACCTAAAGTGTTATTTTAGGGTTTGTCCCATGGGCTTCTGAGTATATTCTGTGGGTGTCTCTTGTTCATTTGATCAGTGGTGCAGTTTCTGAGGTGTCTTACAGTCTGGGTGTCCTATCTGTTGATGAGAATGGGGTTATTGGAATTACTGACAGCTATTGTATGGATATTTCTGACCCTTTATGTGAAATGTGTTTTTTTAAATGAAATTGATGGTCCAATATTTGGTTCATATAGCTTTACAACTGTTATAGCTTTCTGATTGATTGTTCCATTAGTAACCTGTAGTGACTCTTTTTTTTTTTAATCTCTTCTAATTTTGCCTTGAAGTCTGCTGCATTAAATGCTAAGTATGGCTATTTTTGCTTGTCTTAGATCCCATTATTTGGCGTGTTGATTTTCCATCCTTTCACTCACTGTCTGGGTGATCCTTTGCCAGTGAGGTGTGTTTCTTGTAGACAGCAAGAACTTGGGTCTTGACAAGGGAGGGGGAGCTGTTGCAGGTGTGTATATGGTGTATGTGTGTATACGTGTTTGCACGGACATATATGTGAAGACCAGAGGTTAATGTCAAGTACTTCTTTGATTACTCTTCACTTCTGTATGTGTTAGACCAGGTGTCTCACTGAACTTATCAGCTATATGGTCAGAACGGCAATCCCTGAAATCCTCTTGTCTCTATCTCCCTAGTCTTTCATAACATCTTCACTGTATTTGAAATAGTTGAAGCTACTATTTCCTTAAGCTGGTCTCTTTCCTGCATTCCTCCTGAGATCCCCACATCATGAATGTCAGCTCTTCCGTCCTAGTCCTGCAATCGCAGGAGGCTATATATAATATTGTTTGTTTATTTTTAATTTATTAACTTCCTATTGTAGCCCCTCCCCTCACCTCACCTCCTCCCGAAGTCACCCTCCCTACTTCTTCCCCTCCTCCTCCTTCACCTAGTCCTTAGAAAGGGGGAGCCTTCCTCCCCTACCATCTGCCGCCTAGCAAGTCTCATCAGGACTGCCTGCATCCTCTTCCTCTGTGGGCTTTTATGGCTTTTGTTTTAGCCATGAATTCCTCTCTCTGTTCCTTTTGTTCTGATGAGGAAGCCATCCCATTGATCTTTTTGATGTTTGTGACCTTTGTCCTTTTCTTTCACCATATTGGTTCTAAGGACTAAATAGCAGGTTTACACAGACAGAACCTTTTCAAACTGAGCCATCTTAGAGCTTTTGGGTTGTATAGTTCATTTTCTATTTCTATTTTCCCCAATTGGTTTTTCTCTATACTTCTTATATCTTCGATGAGACTTTCTTGACTATTTTAAGTGTGCCCAAAATCACTTGTTGAAGCCTTTTGTTATTGTTGTTGTTATAGCTGCTTATAAATGGGTTTTAGATAACTCCAGCATTGCTTTTGGCACAGATGGCTCTTTCTCATTCAGTTTGAGATAGTCTTGGTTCTTGGGTAGAGTGATCGTCCGTGATAAGCTAGACAATTTGTTCAGTTAAAAGACTCGTTGGACCTTATTTAAAATGCCCTTTGTATATGACTTTCTCTGATAGTACTCCAGGAAATAAATCATGTCACTGTCTCATACTGAGGAACAGGCATAAAAATCCACACTTGTCCAACTTAGCTATTGCCAACGGAAGGGGGTAGAGCTACTCCCCCTTATTTACTGGGTGCAGGTGGGAGCCTTGGGCCTCCTCTGTACTTTTGGCAGATACTGCTACAGACTAGGAGAAACAGGAGGACTGCCTTGCTCCCCATGTAGCAAGGTGGATGGGTGAGGGATGGTATGTATCATCTTGTTTTGGCTGGATGCTGATGAAAAGTTTTTACTCTCTGCCAGGCTTCCTGTGCTAGCACCTAGTAGGAAGCTGGAGAGATGTAGGAAGTAGTTAGGAGTCCAGGCTGCTATGTAGTTTCTGCCAGCATTGCTAGGACAGGAGAAGGTGCCTCCTTATCACAACCTGGTAAGGGAGTCCATTTCCCTGTTTAGTCTTTGCCACCATGGGCAAAGGTGAAGCCAAGGGGTTTCCTCTGGAGTTTGGCTAGAGCACATTCATTCTAGGGCTATGGCTGGAGATATTGGGTTGCGCTGCAACCCTTGTCCATACTTTAGTCTGGAACATATGAGGCAAAATGAAAACTCAAGGACCCCAGGGTTTATTGTGTGGATTTATTTTGGCTCCTGGAGTCTAGGACCAGTCTGCCTCCTTGTAGACTTCTCTCACGTTTGTCTCACATGGACAATTTAGAGGTTTTATCTGTGCTTTTAAAAAAAAGATGAGGAAGTCTCATTTCTGCCAGTTTTATTTTGTATAGATTATTTTGGCCAGCAGTTTCCACAAAAGTTAGATAAAAGAATGAGTATAGTGGATGTAAACATGTTTTTGTTTTGACCCCAAGGGTGGGATGTGAAACTTCCTCGTGAGAGGGCGCATGATTTTTGTCTGCCAGAAAAGGAACTGCCTCGTGCAGGCACATGGTCTTTGCCAGTTGAAAAACATCCTGTGTGGACTACAGGAAAATATAAATAGCCCAAATAACCAAGACCAATCGCTTTTTGCATCACTTGGCTGCACATTGCTTCTCCTCAAGACGCTCCTAGAGAGAAGCACTCCAGAGGTCCCCACTGCTGCTTGTTCCTACTGCTGTGTCTACTGTTGAAATCCTGATGATGATGAGTGGAATCACTCTCCCCCCAAGGAACTGAGTCTAAAAAGGTCTACCTCTCCTGTCCCTCCTAACCTCCTCTCTCTCCTAATTAGGGTAGGTGGGTTGGAAGGGAGGTAGAGGCATTAAAGAACCCCAAATAAAGTAGGTTTTAAAAAGATCAAAGCCTACAAATGAGTCTATATTTTATTTCTTGGAGCAAAGAACAAGATGGGAGCGGAACAGGATCCGGCTGTGGAGTGAAAACATCACGCACTTGCTGTCTTTTATTCGGACAGTGTATCTACTACCACCTTATGCACTAGCATAAATAAGTATAAGGTACTGTCCCTGGCCTCCGATGACCTTTAGTCTAGTTCAAAAGCTGCTTTAGTTCAACTTTTATTGCTGTGAAGAGACACCATGGCCGTGGTAACTCTTATAAAACATTTAATTGGGCCTGGCTTACAGCTTCAGAGGCTTAGTCCGTTATCATCATGGAAGGAAGCATGGCAGCGTGCAGGCAGCCATGGTGCTGGAGGAGATGAGAGCTCTACATATTGATCTGCAGGCAGCAGAAGGAGACTGATGGCACACTGGCCAGGATCACCAAGGCCACACCTCCTAACAGTGCCACTCCCTGTGGGCCAGGCATTCAAACACATGAAGTCTATGGGGGCCATTTCTGTTCAAACTACCATAAAAGACAAGATTAAATTGAAAAAAAATATATGGATACTCCTTACAGAGCACGGCTACTGTGCTCAGGAAGACGAAACTTGGACTTGGTGGGAGGAGGCAGCTGGTGAGAAGGCTGTGGGGTTGAGAGTCGGGTGAGAATGGCATGTGTCAATATTAATAATAACAAGAGAATACAGGATATTAGATCCTGGGTTACTTTGCCAAACACCTTGCATGGGTGACTTCATCTAATTTGCTCTTGCGCTGTAAGGCTTTACAGCATTGCCTGAGAAGTCTGAGTTACCTCCGATTTTAAGACAAGGAAACTGAGACTGACAGGAAACCCCAGATTCATGTCAAGGCTAATCTGGAACATCTTAAACATCACCCCAGAATACCTAGATAGCATGCTGCCACGGCTGGAACACGGGATTAACTTAGACATGAAGAGAGTAATTCTGGAGGCCTGGTCCATGAGTGCCTGCATCTTTGAACAGGGATCTCCATGAGAATGTTTGAATGAAGAAATGGGGTGCTATAGCAAGCCGGTTTAAGGACAGCAGGTAAGGGGACCCGGGACAGAGGAAGAAAGCAGGATGCAGACAAAGGCCTGATTTCCACTGTATAAACAGAATGAGATTGGCTTCTGACTTCCGTACAGAATTCCTGGTCTGGTCATGCTTGATATTTCAGAGTTACAAATAAGAATCCTCTAAGGACATTGTCTATCTTTCCCCCTCCACATTTCATACAGATTCTACCCTTTGGCTGGTGAGGTGCTGCAGCCCCTGAAGGTGCTTGTTTCTCATGATGTGAGCCTGACAACCTGTGCCAAATCCATGGAACTCACAGAAAGTTGTCCTCTGACCACCACATGGGCACTGTGGTATGTGCCCCACTCACATATATACAATAATAACAAGAATCATTTTTTAAAATCTACGTTGTTTTTTTTTTTTTAGAAAAGTGTTTTCTTTTTTCAGTAGAATCAGAGAGACAGAGTGGGTTAATTTCTATTGCTGCTGGCTCCTTATCTTTAAAAAGTCATGTTACTGAGTCACGCTTAGTCACTCATTCAGAGCCTAGTTAAGCTAATTAGGCACAATGTGGGTAGACAGGATGACATCACGTGCTGCCCCCTAAGGAACAGAGGAGAAATAGGGAGGGAGAGGAAAATGCCAATAGAATTGGGAAACATAAGACGAGATAGGAGCAAACCCCTCCCCCACGCCAAGAAAGACTAAGTATAATCTTGTGGTTTGTTTTTTTTTTTTTGAGATGAGGCCTCATTGTGTAGCCCAGGCTAGCCCAGACTGGTATCACAGGTGTGCGCCGGCTAGGTTTCACTGAGCTCCTGGGATACTGATGACTGTGGTGGGACAGTTGAGATGCAGTTGTGGTGGGTTATAAACACTTCTTATTGTCACAAGTGGGGATATCCAAAGAACTCCTCAGTCTGAGAGAAACTATAGAGCCACATTTAAAAAAAAAAAAAGCATTTGTCACAGAACATCAATATGTAACATGGAAAGAAAGAAAAAAGAGAGGATGGGGTAGTGGTCTGTGACAAACACTATGTTAAGTGAGCTTCTATACTGTAGGCTTTTAAGTTTAAAAGTGTAGCAGGAGCTCTTGAGAAAGGAGTTTAAGACAGGATTCTCCAGTCTAGTTGCTTGGAAATTCTCCTAGCCTACTTTTGCTTTCCCCCTGGAGATTCCTCAGGCCTCATACTCCACATGAAGTTATAGAGCAGCGAGGACTTACCACGTCGTAGCATAAAACTATTTCCAATAGTACATTCTTCCCTGGCACCTCTAATTCCTGACTGGTGCTTTTACACTCCCTGAAAGGCATTTAAATGAATGTTTTCTATTTTACCCCAAACCCCACAGAGCAAAGCAATTTCCATACTTGCCCCCCACCCACCCACCCACCACCTCCGGTTTCTCTCCCCAATCCTGTCTACGCCATACAAGTGAATCAATGAACTAATTCATGGGAGGAAATTGCAGCTATTTTATATACTTTTAAAAAATCAGTGCTTGGTTAAAATCGGATTATAAAGTGGAATCGTGCGGTGACACGTCGCTGTCTGGCTTCCGGGCTGCGCCCTCTTTCCTCCTGGGTTCTCATTAGACTCCACTCTGCTGGTTCAAGAGCAGGCCGGCTTCTGCCGCCGCCCCCGCCTGGCCAAAGCTATGGTTTGTCTTGGAAGCTGGGGGAGCCTTCCGGTACTCCCGGAAGGTGAGATCTCTCCCTCGGGTCATCTGCTTGCCCCTTTGTTCCTTCTCCTTGATGGCTTCCTTGATGCCTTCAATATGACACTTCTCCTTCTCCGCTTTCACCTTCAAGGTGTGATGGTTTCTCTCACGTAGGATGTTGAGGTCCTGCAGCTGCTGCGCCCTGTCCTTGGTGGTCTTGTGAGTGTGACTCCTGGCCTGCCTCATCTTCTCTTCAGCCAGTTCAGCTAGTACCTGCTTGCTCACTCGGTGGCGCTCCTCGGCCTCCTCCGCAGGCCACCTCACTCTCTGGAACTGCACAGCCTCTTTCTGGGCCTTCCCCAGACACCTCTCCTTAACCAATCCCTCTTGGATGTCCTGGGACTGCTGGGCACTCTGCTCCAGGGACAGTTTCTTGAGGAGCTTCTCCGCCTTGGCCTGGCAGTCCATGAGAACCTTGCGGGCCTGAAAGTTGACAACAGAGCTCAGATTGCTCTCCTGGACCTTCTTCTGGCTCCCTGTCACGTGCTCCTGCCGCCTCTTGTGACAAGCTGCCTCCAGCCTCTTCTGCACCTGCAGCCTGTCCTGGTCCTGCAGCCTGTTATGGTCCCGCAGACTCTGCATCACCCTCTCCTGCTCCCGCAGATGCTGCGCTTGACACTGTTTGAGGTGCTCAACCAGCGCATGCTCCCTGTCCAGCTTGTCAGGGCCTGGGTTCTCCGGTTTGTCAGATTGAAAGGTCCACCCAGGCTTGCTCTCTGACTGGACCGCGCTCTTTGCCTGGTGGTCCCTCCGCGGGCCAGATTGCTCATGGCCCTGGTGAGGTTTGTGCTGTTCCTTCTGTCCTTGCCACTGCTCCTGGCTCTGCAGCAGCAGCAGCCTGCGCTCTCTCTCCAGGGTCAGGTGGACTTTCTGGTCTGAGCGCTTCAGCTCTTCCCAGGCGACTGCTGCTTGTTGCTGTAGCTCTCTCATCCTCTGGGCTTTCTTGAGCCTGCTCAGCACCAGGGCCACGATCTTCTGGTCCCTGGAAGAAATCACTGTCTCGTCCAGCTTGCTCTTAAGGACCTGCGAGGGCTGGCTAATAGTCTTTTTGCAGGAGCCAGAGCGCTGGCAGTACTGGTTGGCTAAGGACTCAACCTGGTCGCCACTACCTGTCTTTTGCGCGCACACACAGGTGCATTGCTTCCGAAACTCTGGGGAGTGCCCCGAAGACTTGTCGGTGAGAACCGAGGAAGGGGACCAGAGACCTACATGTCTGCACACCGGCACTGCCCACCGGTCTCCAGTCTGTGTCTTTTCTACAAGCGAAGTCCCATCACTGTGAGGACTGAAAGCTTCCCCTGGGTACTGCGGGGACCAATCTCCCCGGGCTGCGGGATAGCAGGGGCAGGGCTGTTGCTGCTGCTGCTGCTGCTGCTGCTGCTGCTGCTGCTGCTGCTGCTGCT